>CM031240.1:340968332-342168332 GCA_018340775.1 Taxus wallichiana var. yunnanensis | reverse complement strand
ATTACACTAAGAGTGATCCAAATTTTGGATCACTAATGTTAGCATCATGCGATAAAAAAATCACCATTATGATTATCTAATTTTTTTATCACTTAACATTATTTCTATGGCTCTTGTTGGATGTAACCATGAAACAAGGTTCAAGATGAAGTTGTGAAACCATGAGACCTCAAAGAAGATAGGTTTCAAAGTGAAAAGGATTAAACACTATGAATATGTCATCAAAATAAAAACTTGATTACATATTTGTGTTCCTCTCAAAAAATTATGCAATTTCAAAAAAAATGGCACCTGATTTTGAGTTCGTATGTAAAAGTTATGACCTCTAGAAGGTATCGGACTTTGTATGGTGATAGAACAATCCCTAAAGATAGAGTGGTGGTTGCACAACCACCCGGTGGTTTTGTAACTACCATGGTGGTTACGCAACCACCCGAGTAGTTTTTAACTATTGCGGCGATTACGCAACCACTAGTCCGTGAAAAGCAGAGGTTTTGTCACACGAGAAATTTTGGGAAGAGTAAATGGATGCGAGCGGTTACTCTTCAACTTCTTAGCATTTTGGGCTTCTAGTTCAAGCTCTCCTTGGTGTCAAACTTGTATAAATATGTGTGGAAGGTATTTTTAAACAAAGGAAGAGATTCTAAACAATTTGTTTTCTTGATCATATGTGGTTTTCTGAATTAGAGTGTGAAAAGAAGGTGTGATTGAGTGAGTTGTAAATATTGTATGAGTGTTTGAACATCATAGTGTTCATGGAGGCCTTGAGAAGGTAGTAAGCTTGTACTTAAAGACATGATAGTGAGATGAGGAAGCATTGCTTCACTCTTGTTGGAGTTTTCTCAAATTGAGTTTCTCCATGGTAATCGTTTGTCTCTTTCATTTTATTTTGCTCTCTTCCATTGCTCAGTATCTCTTTGATTATGTAACACTGTTAGTTCATTTCTAAAGCACATTTAATATGCAAATTGAAAGTAAATAGTATATTGATGAATGATGGGAATTGTGAGGAATGTATAGGATCCATGTTGGTGAAACTTAGTGTGGAATATCCACCTAGTTTACGGATCAGATTGGTATCAGAGTTGGTTCATGTTCCATAGTGTGTGGTTTGTTTAGTGATCATTGTACAAATATATGCCTATTACAAGAGCAAAAAGTGCTAGTGGAAAAGGTGATTTGGTCTCTTTGCAACAAGACATCTCCACAAGGAAGTGGAAGAGAGAAGTGAGAAGTATGGCCCATGAAGATGAGCGAAGATCTAAATATGGTGAAGAAAGATTCTGCATATTAAAGGAGGATGTTGCCCACATATCTCACTCTATGGATGAGCTTGGGAAGATTATGAATGTTGTCATGGAAAATCTAGGAGTTTCTATGGATACTTCTAAAACAAGTGACGAGTGTGAGTCTTCCCACCATGATAAATAGCAACCCCATTCCAACCAAGCTCCACCTCTATTCAAAGTAGAGGCAAAAATTGATATTCAGTTGTATGAAGGTGAGGTGAATGTGGATAAGCTTGATCATTGGTTAGCTCAATTAGAGGTATAATTTCATTTACATAAAGTTAGTGAAGAGCAAAAAAATATTTTGTAAGGATGAAGCTAGCAAGTCATGCTCTAACTTAGTTTGAGAGTTATCTTCATTTCTCGGTTGTTAAACGGTTACCCCGATTGCTAAATGGGATGAATTTAAAACTTTGATTAAGAGTAAATTTTATCCTATTTGTTATGAAGAGGAAAGGTTTATTGATTGAAAATATTTGAGGCAAAAAGAAGGTCAAAGTGTGCAGGTCTATACAAGTGAGTTTCTTAAAATGGAGGTCCAAATGGGAAAATATACAATTGACTATGAGATCCTCGTGAAGTATGTCGGTGGTTGCATAGTCACTTGGGAGGCTTGTTCTACTTACAAATCCAAAAGACATAGATGAGGCTTGTTCTTAAGCCCATTATCTTGAGATGGATGAGAAAAAGGGTCCATCTCCCTCTTAAAATTATTTCAATGCTTTGAAGAAGAGAGGTGGGGTCAATGCCACTTGTACAATTATTAAGAAAGATTCAACCAAGCATTGTGGGCATTGTGATGTTGATAGTCATACCAATGAGACTTGTTGGAAGTTGCATTCATTTAAGAACAAGAAAAAGAAAAAAATTCCATGCCATCACTTCAAGGAGAACCAATTTTAATTGAGTGCAGTGAAGAGGTGGATGAGCAATTGTGTTGTACCAACCTTCAGAAAAAGGTATGTTTGGGTAATGATGATGCTCAAAACAAAGGTGAACCTTCTAAGCTTTTTCATATCAAGGTACAAATTAAGATGGTAAAAGTTGATGCTCTTTTTATTCTTGCTCCCAAGTAAATTTGATTGGAAAAGAGTTGGTAGATAGACTTGGGTTGGAAATGTATGATCATCCTAATCCTTATGCTCTAGGATGGGTGAAAAAGGAGTAGAGATAAGGGTTTCTAAACAATGCAAAGTCAAGTTTGCAATAAATGAACATTTCATTGATGAAGTTGTTGTAGATGTTGCACCTATTGACATTTGTGGTATAGTTTTGGAAGCCCCTATATGTATGGCAAATGTGTTATTTTCAAGAGATTGAACCAATACCGGTTGGTTAAGGATGGGAAAAACTACACCATAAACTCATATGAAGGAAAATATAAGCTCTCCTTTATAAGTTCCACTCAAGGTAGCCAATTTTTTAATCCTAATGGGAAGGTTTCTTTTCTCATTTTGAAATATAAACAATAATGTAAGGATATCTAGAGCTTTTTTTGACAAGGAGCATGAGATGTAGTTGCCACCAAGTTATCTCCACACATGGAAGGAAGGGAAGGACCCACCTCAAGGGCATGAAAATGTGGACCAAGAAGTTCACATGACAAATAATGTATTTTAGTGTATGCACCTCTAAGTACAAGAGAGGTTCAAGAAGTGGGGGAAGAAAATTCCTCACCGTATGAGTTCCTAAGCTTTGGGGACCAAAAGCCTCTAATTGGGGAGGCATGATATAAATTTTGGATCAGTAATGTTAGCATCATGAGATAAAAAATCACCATTGTGATTATGTAACTTTTTTATCACTTAACATTATTTCTATGGCTCTTGTTGGATGTAACCACAGAATAGGGTTCAAGATGAAGTTGTGAAACCATGAGACCTCAAAGAAGATAGGTTTCGGTGAAAATTATTAAACACTATGAATATGTCATCAAAATCAAAAATTTATTGCATATTTTTGTTCCTCTCAAAAAATTATGTAAGTTCAAAAAAATAACACTCGATTTTGAGTTTGTATGCAAAATTTATGACCTCCGGAAGGTAGCGAACTTTGTATGGTGACAAAACCACCCCTAAAGATAGAGTGGTGGTTGTGCAACCTTGATGGAAGTTTTGCAACCACGGTGTGTGGAAAGCGGTGGTTCAATCACTGGGAAAGTCTAGGAAGATGAAACGGCTACAAATGGTTCCTCTTCGACTTTTGAGTCTTTTGGGCTTCTAATTCGAGCTCTCCTTGGTGTCAAACTTGTATATATATGTGGGGAAGGTCTTTGTAAAGGAAGGAAGAGATTCCAAGCAATTTTTTTTCTTAATGATATGTAGTTTTCTGAATTTGTGTGTGCAAAGAAGGTGTGATTGAGTGAGTTGCAAAGATTGTATGAGTGTTTGAAAATCATAGTGTTTGTGGAGGGCTTAAGAAGGTGGTAAGCTTATACTTAAAGACATGATAATGAGATGAGGAAGCATTGCTTCACTCTTACTTGGGTTTTCTCAAATTGAGTTTCTCCAAGGTAATATTTTGTCTCTTTCATTTTTATTTTTCTCTCTTCCATTTCTCAGTAGTTATTTGATTACGCAGCACTCTTAGTTCATTTCTAAAGCACATTTAATATGCAAATTAAAAGTAAATAATATGTTGATGAAAGATGGAAATTGCGAGGAATGTATAGGATCTGTGTTGGTGAAACTTAGTGTGGAATATCCACCTAGCTTATGGATCAAATATCATACCATTTGTTTTATTTACTTCAAAATTAGGTGTACATATTTTTTAAGAAAATCCTTATAAAACATTAGAAATAAAATAATCCAAGGCTATTACATATTATTCAAAGAGGTATCATTGTTGATGTTTGGTTGAAATGGATTTTCCCAAGCCATTTTTTTCATGGTGGGGACACTTTCTAATCACATGAAGCCACATATAATAATTGGTCCCATATGTTTCCATTTGGT
This sequence comes from Taxus wallichiana var. yunnanensis, assembly GCA_018340775.1. NCBI lineage: Eukaryota > Viridiplantae > Streptophyta > Pinopsida > Cupressales > Taxaceae > Taxus > Taxus wallichiana. Next base: position 342,164,086 of record CM031240.1, on the reverse strand, counting down.
CGTAAGTATGAATATAGCTTCTTTATATGTATTAATGTCATAACCTATCTAAATTATTCATAGAAAGTCGCTCCAACTCGCTTAAAAATGGCACAAACTAATTGAGTTTCATAAAACCTTAATTTTAGTGGGAGAAGGTTAGAATCGTGTTAAGAAAATGTTTTATGTTTTAATATTATCTTTGCCTCTCTCGTTTTGCTAAGCACCTAATATCGAGAGCAGGGGTGCTACTTAAAACACATGTTTCTTGTATGTAATTAAATTACACTAATCTTGTCATATATTCACAAATACATAGATAAATTCACTTATTTATTATTATATTAATCTTAATGTTAAAACATCACAATATAACTACATAAGTAGCATAAACAAAAACTAATGCATATAAATCCATATCATGGTTAGCGATTGAGTGATTCCCTTTGAGTTACTTCATCGCAAGAGCATACCACATTTTGTAAAACATCATATCTTTGTCTCTTTATTTCACGACCAACATTTTTGTTTGTTAGATCCTATAATGATACTTTAGGTTGCAATTGAAGGTGTCTCGATGTGGTGCGTGCATTAGGGTAAATAATGATATGGTGGCGATTTAATACTTGCATCACCAAAAAAATATACCTCGGGCCAACCACTGCAAAGGTTTAGTAATTAATTATTTTTGGTGCATCATCTCCATTCTTACAATTACTCGAGCCTAAAATTGAAAAAGGAGTTATCTAGTGCTACAAAGAACAAGCATTGTGGTTAGTAGTGTTGTTGTGTGCTTTGATGATCCACACAACATGGCCTAAGATTTCAGTGTGGAGGACAAACCTATGCTTAGAGACAAGCTACATGTAGAGAATGTGTAATAAGAATAAAAACAATAGTAAACCAAATACATTCAAACATAGAAGTCTTCTTGTAGAATAGTGTAACTTCTAGTCAAATGAAATAATAGAAGTTAATACAATGGTGTATAATGTTAATTAAGGTTAGGAAACAAGATTACCATGATTACACAATGTAAGAGAGAAAATGTGTATATGGGTCAATTCCAAGAACTTGCATGAGTTAACTAACTCATATTCTTGTTGTATTTAAATGAAATAATAGAATAGGTTAAGGTTAACTTAATTGATAACTAATAAACTTCCTAGTTCATTAATTAAGTTAGCTAAAACATATTCAAACGAATTATTGCTTTATATGAATGTTATGTTTTCCAACGTCGCCTATATTCAATTTGGAATCACAACCTTAATTAGCAAAGGTAAAAAACTATTGTAAGTATTAATTAAAGTATTCATGAATAATATTTATATCAGTGTCCATCAAATCCATTCATACAATCCACAAAGAACAATGTTAACAAAGTATCTTTAAGCTAAGTGTAACTTTCTTATTTAACGAAGAGGAAATAATCTAACTCATTATTTATTTCATTCAATGGGCAATAACAAATATGCACATCCATTCCCTCCCATAAACTCATTCCCGAAATTGATTACCAAAGAAATGAATCAACATCAACCTTTATAAGTAGATCATACAATCCACATGGTTGTCCCACCAACATTTCCTAAAGTAGGGAGTCAAGCGGTCATGATTGCAAGAACATAATCATTGATATAGAAAGGTTCAATGATATGTTTAGAATGTAACATCTTAATATAAGAATAACATCAATTAATAAGTGAACTCAATACACACATATAGTCAACCCTATGATAACAATAGGAATTATTACCACAATAATGAAAGGGTTGAAATCACAATAACCCACATCCCAAACCGATGAATGCATTTCTCTTTTCATAATAAATATTTACTATGAACCCGTAATAATACAAGGAAATGAAACAACTTCAAACATTACAAGAAGTTCATGCAATATCAAATAGTTGACCAACTTTCATCTATTTGAGCAAACAATCATTTGTCATAATCTTTGTTATCATAATAGATCATCAATAATTTTAATATCAATACTTTAATGTTATAAAAATATCCATTGGTCAATTGTTACCATCACTTTCCAACAATCTAGAGAGGAAGGGATTGTTCGGTTCATTTATATAACTTAGAAACAACAAGACATCAAGCTCTTAGAACTAAATTATACTCAATCAGTCATGTCTACTATTAACAAGATGAGATTAGTACATGTAACATAAAAAGGATGAAAGTATCATACTAAAACACCCACAAGATGTTAACAAAATCCCAGTTTAATGCACTCAAGATGAAATGAAATCATTTTGTACATGATACACAATCTTTCTCACAACCGACCAACAACCTCAAAAAGACTTCATAATCTCAATAGGAACTCAAATAAAGTTTAGTCACTATAAGAAATAGGGAGAGGTCATGAAAAAGTTAATATTGAACCAACCCTACAACATTCAAATACCAAGATACAACAAGCTCAAGATGGACTAGTTTCTCAAATTCGACAAGATCACCAAGAACAATAATGAACTACAATAGTAATCATACCCATTAATCCATCCAATTGAAACTTAATTATTTAAACGAGTTCATTAAACTCAAGATGGAATGAATTCATTTTACATATGCTACGAACTCTTTCTCAAAACCTAACAACAATAAAAATGACTTCAATTTTTAATATAATCCCTTACTCATTTCACGATATTTTATGTAGATCCAAATAATATTTGTTCGAGTAACACCCACAATGTTAAACAAGTTTCCTAGGTTTTCCTTCCCAATTTATCATTTTTAAAATAAGGAAAACGTTCCGAATTCAGAACCAAAAAAAAAGAGAAGGAGAAAACATTATAAATAGCCATTACTCAAGCATCGATTCCTAACGAAGAGCGTCTTTGTGCAAACTCTAACAAGTTGATTAAAAGAATATAATTTGAATGCATATTTTCAAAGCAAAAAAATAGACCGAATTTCCATTTAAACCCAACAAGCAAAAATATTGATTTCATCTAATATTTTCATATTTTTTCCAAAAGTAAAAAACCCGTAACGCATTCCAAAGTATTTCATTAAAAAAAACAAGAATAAAAGTGAGAGAAACCCATGCCCTATTTGCGTATTCTTTCTCCTTATAAATCCCTTAAAGTATGTAACCTCCATTGCCCAACAAAACTCCCAAAACTTTCCATAATGAGCTTTTAAAAAACAGTTCACCATTAAAAATAGCCTCACTAATGCATGCATCGATCATAAACAAAACTCCTAAAATTTATCTTTCAAAACCTCCATGCAAACTTCCCAGCAAACCCTAACTAACAACAATGACCAAAAAATGTGTATGGAGAGAAGAATTGCATGCTTTGGCTTGCAATGCAAGATTTCAGTTCCCAAGGAAGAGTGTAAATTTAATTACTATAAATGTTGTAAATGTCATGTAGTGGTCGTTCGCATAAACCCAATGATGGGTCGTTGTATTCTTCCATTCATTTAACTAATAAATTAATCTACTAGTGTCATTATCAAGCCAAGGTTGTGTCCTAGGTTGTATGCAATGGAGTCCTATGTAGCCAATTATACTATTGGATCTTTATTGGGGTATTTATGTTATATCTTTCGAATTTACTACTAATCTCTGAAACTCAATATAAATCTATGGAATTAAGTTACTGTGATAAAATGAATTCTGAAAGTTGTACTTTTAACTCAAATGGAAATGTGCACACAAAATTGAAAGAATGGAATTGAAATTGTACACTCATAATCAAAACTTGCAGTAAAAGTAAAATCACATGCTAACTAGAATTTACATAAGAGGAAACACGCATTTTGAATGGAATTTAAATAAGGAAAATAAACACATTTAAATAGAAGTTGTAGTAAAGGAATTGAGTGATTATGACTTATCAAAAAACCATATGCGTACGTAAACGTAAATAACCTCATGTCTCCTTGGTTAAGTGGGCCATTACTCTTCCTTGGGACAAAGGAAATCTTAACAGCTCAAGATTCTCAAAATGATATCTCCTTATATTAGTTCACATAAGTTCCATGACATATTCAGTGTGGAAAGGAAAAGTACTAAATGCAACAAGTTATATCGCAGATTATAAATATTACCAACTACTACATTGTTTTTCAAAGAGGTGTCTTTATATAGACGCAGGTGGTTACAGAATATACCAAAATTACCAGCACTAATGTCTTCCACTAATAGTATTGATCAAGACTCATAAATTCCTATAGGACTACTAGAAACAAGACCCATACTTATAGGCTGATAGATGGAAAAATTCTTCCACTTCTGCACTTCAACTCCAAACTCGGGGCTCCTTAATTGCATTGGTAATAAACGTTCATTATTTTCCTGCACACATCACCACATTTCTCTCACGAAGGCAATTAGTAGGAAGTTATATGGTTAATCAGGTTGCATGAGCAAAAGTAAGGAAAATGCATTAAACTCACTAAGATATACCTATACAAAGCATCCCCATGCATTAACAAATCATGTTTAAATGAAAAATTATCAATCATATGAATGATATAAATAAGCCAAATAATGTACTCATTACCCAAAACCTAAATACTTGCATGCACTTTGGTCTATGACCATTCAAAACTTAACCTATATCAATTTCATTTATATCTACCATATGGTCTCGTGATCATTTTGATAAACATTAACAATTTATCAATCACTTTGCAAAGTGGTTGATGACCCTTATTCCAACAACACCATTAAAACAATTTAATTGTCATGTGGTCTCTGAAAATTTTAATTAAATTTGAGCATAATAATCACCTTATCACGGTCCATGACCATCGTTCTCAATGCTAAGGATCTATCGACAACCATTATCCAATATTAACCAATAGACAAACATCAAACATTGTTTGCCAGTAGTCGAGAACCAAGTTAGCATAACATTAAACAATAACCATTAAATAATTACTTTGCAAAATGGTTAAGACCTAGTTCCTTATTATTAATGCTAAGGCAATATGGTTAATACATCTCATTTTAATCAATGCAATCAAACGGTGGTGTCATGAAACCATCCACAATACCATTACTTCAACATCATAATTTCTTTAATAAATGCATTATAACTTTAAATAATGATAAACATTCGTAGATAATGTAAAAAATGGTAGAGTCTAATCGAAACCCCATAACTATACAAAATAGAAGGCGGTCATTAATAATGATCCATTCGAAATTAACAATTATATTTATATATACTTATGTGTACATCTATATACGTATATGTGAATGTTTTCACACACACACACACACACACACACATTTATATAAATAATTATATATGTATAGTTATTAAATTAACTTTTATAATTAATCAAACCATTATCCTTCAATTATTGCGACGAAAAATGCATCAAATTTGGGGTGTGACATACTTCCCCCTTAAAGAATCATCGTCTCAATGATTTTAACTTAATCATTATCAATCATATAAATTGAAAATGATCTAGACATCAAATTCAAAAAAAAATCATCATCTCATTAAAACTTGAGAACTTTCATAATTTTAGTCAATCAAAATTCATTAAACTTGGTTGTAATCAGCCTCATAACAACAATTATTTCCAAACAGTAGGCAATATAACAAAAATTACCATCGCAGACACCATAAATATCAAGTTATATATATAATAAATCCATAGAAGATAGTCAAATAACTATTTTAATCATTGAAACAAAGAAGGATTTACAATTTTCATCTCATTCAAGTTTTCCCAAGTTGCGTTCTCCTTATAATATTGGTCCATTGGACCTTGTTGAAAGCAATATCACTATATCCGAGTTGCTGACCTACGAGTTTCTATCACTCAAATTGGTTCAATGACAATGATTCCTAGGTCCTGAACCTATAATGAGTTCTAATATATGACATGTTTTATATCATAAACAAATTTTTACATAGAAATATGAAAAACATCATGCACTATAGAAAATGAAGGAAGTAATGCTAATCTTTGCAGCCTTGAAATTATTACTTCCAAATTTTTAAAAGTTCCCTCATATCTAGGTAATAGTTTGGTAGTTGTTCTAATGAAAAGGGATCTTTTTGGGTTTACCCACTAAAGTACTTTGTTCCCTTGCTTAAATTTTATGTCTACTCTTTTTAAATCATACCACAGTTCAAGTTATCTACGGATGTTCGAACTACGGAGCGCGTAGTGAAATTCTTTCATAATTTTTGTTTTAAGATCATTTTCTAAACATACATATACTTTGTTATTATCTTTGTAAGAATATCTTTCGTTATTAAACCTAAAATATTTATATCTCATATCATTCGTATTTGTTGCTTAAGCAATTTTCTCATGTCGATAATATGAATCAATTTCCAATTGTTTCTTAACTTTTTATCCCCATTTATTTCTAAGCACATCTTAGCACTATTCCTAAGTGTTCATTGTGTTCCTCTATGTTGTTTGAATAGATCATAATATCATCAATAAGAACAAACACAAATTTATCTAAGTATTTCCAAAAATATTATTCTTATGATTCATAAATGCAACAGGTGCATTAGTGAGTTCAAAAGATAAAACAATAACACCTCATAATGTCCATATTTTATTCTGAATGTTGTCTTATAAATGTCTTCATCCTCTATCTTTAGTTGATGAGAACTAGATCGCAAATCGATCTTTGAATAAAAAAATACATCTCCATCGATCAATAAGGTCATCAATCCTCGACGAAGGATACACATTCATTATTGTTGTATTGTTAAGCATGTAATAATTGATGTATAGTCTTAACATTCCATATTTCTTCTTAATGAAAATGATCGGTGTTCCTCCGGAGACACACTCGATCAAGTTAGCCCTTTAGACAAAAGTTTTTGAAGTTGTGCTTTTAATTCAACTAATTTTGTTGTTTTCATTTTGTATGATGCTTTTTGATATCCGTTCAGTTCCAAGTTTGATGTCAATGGTATATTCAAACTCACTTCTAATAGGAATTTCGGGTAATTCCTTTGGAAAAACATCCCTATATTTTTGTAATAATGGAAAGTCCTCTAAGGAAGTCTTACCTTCCTCACTAAAATCAATTTTTTGATTGCATATAATATGCAACCTTTATTTTTAGTTGTATGACATAAATTTACCTATTTTGAAACCTTTTTTATGCCTGGATGATAGTTGTTTTTTAAGTGTCATCTAGGCATTTTTCATAATAGTATATTGTTGCTTTATGTTTGGACAACCAATTTACACCTATAACGATGTCACAAGACCCTAGAGGAGCTATGTAAATGTCTAGTTTAGTGGTAAAAGTAGGTAATTCCAATGGTCCATCAAACAAACATTAGTCTATAGTTTAAACAACATCATTCCCATGTTGAACAGTCCATGCATTTTTCATATATCCAACTTTCTTAGATATATTTTCTAGCTAATTTACTAGAAATAAAGCACTCGGTTGCACTGGTGTCATATAAAATAGTAATAATGTTGGCGAGATTTTTTTTTGGGTGGAAAAAGTTGTGGATTTCTTTCCAACGCTCGGGAATCTAAGTCCCTCTACTTAATCGGGTGTAGCTACCGTATGTGCATGCACATGAAAAGGTTAATTTACTGTGGTGGCCTTTCGATCGGGGATCAACGGGGACACTCCACCGACCTGCGCGAAAAGCTTGCAGATAAGCTGTAAGAGAGGACTTTGTCTGTAGAGAGGGAAAGGGGAGTGATAAATTAGATAGGAGAACTAATGTTGCAGGTAGAAAATCGATTCTTGCATACATCAATTAGAAGTTTTATCACATGCATTAAAATTAGGAGGAAACAAATCTACGTGTAGCAACAAGACCAAATGGAATTTATGATTACAAAGTATCAATAAACCCCTTAGTCAAAAAAGGCTTGAAACTCCTTATTCTTGTATTGATTGCTTAAACCAAGTTGTACATAGTATGAGAATGGAGGAAAAATAGAGAGTGGGGGAAAGGAAGAATTTGGCTATCTCCTTTGTTCTCTCAAGGTAGAATGCACTCTTGAGCTTACAAAATTAATGACCAACCCTTTGAAATGGGAATGACGTTACAATTTATAGAATGAGAGGTGACTTATCATCTACCCCTAATGGCTTTTCATATGTCCTTGTGCAACTTAAAACTTTTGACTTCCTAGGAGAATATTAAGTCCCTTTTTATAACATAAAGGTGACTTATTACATTAGGAACATTAGGACATGAAAAATTGCAACCCCAACGTGAAATTAGAATATTGGAAAGTGAGAGAAAGTTGGGGGAAGAGGAGAGAGAAAGAGAGAGAGAAGAAGAAGAGGAGATGTCGTTCCCGATGAAGTCTGTTGGTCCTCATTGATGGAAAGCTCCAAATGCAGTGAAAATATGAATCTTCAAACTCCTTGCACACTGTGAAACTCCTTCAAATTAGCTCACGAACGCTTGCCAAGTTGAGTGAATTGTTCCACTGATGACCACAACTCCTAGCTGCGTATGATATACCTATGACCTGAACTATGTAGTGAGTGTCGAAAAACATTATCCAGGTTCCTAGAGATGATCACCCCTCTATGTCTCATTGTGCCAAACTTTCCCTTTGAGAACAACCCGCTACTACTAATAAGTTTCCGGATGGACGACTTACTATTTTTAGTGAGAGGTGATTTTTGCCTCTTCTCGACCATCGTGATGTGATGAACTCCCTCATTCGATCTTGTGCACATTGCCTTTGCTTTGACCACTTCTTGGGGTGACTTACTATTTTTAGTAAGTGATCATTTTCACAATTTTCTCGCTCCGGATAATCATTCGGCTTCTTAGAGGTCTTCAAGATACACCTTTGCCTTTTCCATAGCCGCTTTTGATGAAGACTTACCAAAAATAACAAGCATGTGTAGGAAAGCTTACTATTTTTAGAAAGTGGATTTCGGTGTTTGGTTTGCGATGGAGTCTATTTTTATGGATTCGACTCATCTTCGTGGTCACGTCCTCCGAATTTCACATAATTTTTCTCACTAGAATGCCGGGAAATAAAATTTAAAATTTTCACCTAGCAGTGGCTTTGAGCACGGAGCTGCCCACGGTTGCCATTAATAGAACTTGAAGTTTGTAAGTCTAGTTTTTTTATCTCCATTTGCAATGAAAACCACTCCATTGTGATAGGATTTTCATTTGGAGCTCATGTGTAAGTTTTTAGCTCGTTTCCATTGTTGGAATGATGGGAAATCCAACGAATGTGAGCCAGTGCATGAAGTGAGGATTTTTTTGGAACAAATAATTTAGAGCACCATTTGACCTCCCATTTGTTGCATCGTGATCTTCTTGAAAAATTTGGAATTCTACAGAAGACAACATCTCGATCCGACTTGTATCTTGTGAGATATGAAGATTTCTCGATTGGGTGACTTCGCAGTTATCTAGGAAAAAAACCTTCATTTTCTTCCTATCCTTCATTTCTTTAGCACTTTTTTCTTTGATATATATGTTTTTCATGGTGTGGAGAGTTTGGTGACCATGAAAAATGCAGTTGAAAAAAGGATTTGGGTGTCCTGGAAAAGCAAGAACAAGGCCATGACATGGTGAGAAGCTGTGAAGGATAAATGAGGGTGAAGAAACAACTAAGTGCCAGATTTGAATATTAAAAAAAAATGCTTATGCAAGGGTGGGGCACATTTTTTTCATGTCTGATGTCCCTGACCTCAGGGACGTGAGGGACATCAAATTACACGGTGGTCCTGGAGCTGACACGTCTCCTCGATCCGACGACATGGGATTTGAGCTCCAAAATGTACACGGGGCCGAGGCTGTCATCAAGTCTCGAAGGTCGCATGAGGGTCCCGAGAGGTCACATGGGGGCTGGGAATATTTTTCCAAGGTTGGTGTACCGACCTTAGGGACAAAAATTTTGTGGGTTCTAGTGCTGACACGTGTCCTCCCGAAAATTGACTAACTCCTAAATTGTCTCCAAGAGGGTAACTTGGAACAATGATAACTTGAGCTCGGTGGAATTTCTTGGTGAAATTTTATATGATCCTAACTTTAAATGGAATTTTAAATCCAATGGTGGGGGTATCATGTCTTGATTCATCCATTTTATCCCTAAAAATCGGAATTGTGATTTGGTACTCCACTTGTGCTTGAGAAAAAATACCTGTAGAACTGATGTACCAAAGTGTTGTGAAAAAAATTATTTCACCATCATGTAGGAATTGGATTCCTCTTTCTGGAAATGTTTTGTTTTACTCCTAACTCCATCCGGAGCTCTCGGAATCTTCTTCTGAAGCTCAATGGTTGTTTTGACACGTGCACCGACTAAGCCTTTGTGAACCTGTTTTTATTGATTGCTCCAAGTATTTAAAAAATTCCCTAAACCTTCCAAAATAATTTCCATGATTTTCTAAGGTCTTCAATTCACCTCCATGTTTAATTTGGACCTTTTGTTCCGCTCTAGGGGGTTGATCCAGTCCTGGGAAGGCCAGGAACAACCCTTCCCAATCGCTAAGGAAGATAGCATCTTTTCAGAACTTCCTAAAATCACCAGGGGATTAATTTTACTTTTCTAAATCACCTAGGGGAAAAATTTAACATCAAATAGGGGTGACCAAACTGATGGATTTGACATGGGGTTCCTAGGAATGATAAAACATGAAAAATTTGGCATAGGGGTATAGTTGTCGTGTTCGGGAATTGTCAATTTCCCTGTTGCACATTTGCACGACAACAAACGTGAAGTCTCTGTATAACTTTCTGGCACTTCAATAGAAGTAGTATGTTTCTCATCTTGGTAGTTAGTCACCGCAGCATGAATCCTTTGTCATTGGTTGTTCCCCTAATTCCTTTTGGAACAATTATTTATATAGTGGTCACCACTACACTTAAAACATCCACCAACAAGCCCTTTCCTCTCAAATTTGTTTTTATCACAAGCAACACTAATATACCCATTCTTCCTTGTATTTACAACGTAGATTTTGTTGTTGTATTATTATTTCTTGTCCTCATTTTCTCGTAATGATTCATCCACTAATTTTTTTATAAGTTAATGATGAAGGTGAGTGACGTTCTTCTTACGCTTTTCCTCTCAATGAGCTGAAATTTCTTGCAATTTCTATTCTTGTCCGATGGCCTTTTCGAACACTATTTCCTAGTATATGGTCCATGCACATCTACTTCTTTCCTAATATTTTGGTTTAATCCCATAATGGATTTATGGATCAAAAACATGTCATCATTATATAGTACAAATGCATGACAAGCAAGCTCTGTTATTCCCTTAATATTTTTCATCGACTTGTTGTTTAAGTTGTTCTTCCTTATACTTATCATTTTCACCCCTACCAGCCTACTCTAAGGTAGATATTTGTTTTCGGGTGTCCTAAAGGATTGTTATAATTCTATCTGACTTCTTAACCATTGAACCTATAATATTAATCTGAATAGGTTCTATCACCATAGTTCATCCTTCTCTTAACCATCATATTCTATTAATACAAGGATAATATATCATGTTAGCGTTATGAACCCATTCAGTCTAAGAGCTGATAAATCTTCAACTCTGATACCAAAATGTAACATCAATGTTATGATTCATCCAAATTAAGGTATTTTTTTATAAATAAACACCTTAAGTACAAATAATGCCTTTAGTGATTTTAATCTTACAACTAGTTAATCCAACATAAATAAATGTTTAATATTTGAAATCCAACCGATAACATATAATAACCATGTGCAATTGTAAGGGTTTATTAGATCGTTATGATACCCCCTTAATCACTCAACACGATTGTGTATATCTTGTATAATTTTGGTTAAAAACCTTTTTACATGTTATGAGAAACTCGTGCATCTCCTCGTTTTAACCAATAAAGTATTTATGTAACTTCCCTCCAAATCCATACACTGTTGATTAGAAGAAATGGTGAACAAACAATGCAACCAACATTTACATTATTATGGCCATAGTTTTAAAGCATTGCTTTACAAGTCAATTTCATGGTTGTACACTAGCCTACGAAACATGTCTCCCCTTCACCACACACCCATCTCCATATAGTTATCAAGATTCATTTTCATTGTTTAAGAAATTAAGTTTCAGCTTTAAAGAATTAGAAACCATGAATCACCCTTCTAATTAAAAGGATCCTATCAGTTCCACCTTAGGATCCCTGTGGGAAAGATAGTAACTAAGTAATGAATTTCATCATTAAGTACTCACTACCCTTTCCGTAGCCATCCTAAGCTAGCACGGGTAGGATTTAACAAATGGAACAATGGGATATAATAGCTATACTTTGTTTACACTTTTTGTTATCTATGAAAGACAAGTAAATAAGTTCATTTTTATGATAGATTACAATATATCGTTACATAGTATCTGTTTCTCGATAGAGGATTATAATAACTCAACGAGTTACTATCTTTCATGAGTACCTCATATAGAACTATTGCAACATAGTATTGTCGTTAAATATAGGCTTGCTTAATCAAGTCTCACATTGAGTTGATTCGTTCATTACTTAATAATTTTAGACCTCACTCTCATATGCATATTAACTAATATGATTAGTCCAATTTATTGAATAAGGTACAATAATAAATTAATGATGTTTTTGTTGTATTGTTTTCCTTATCGTGTTATGTTTGACATTCACATATATATTCATTCAAATGAATCAATAAAATCAATTAGAATTGCATAAGCATAATGTCAATCAACTTAATTTACACTTTGTTGCTAAACAATGTATAAATACTTTCTTATTCAAAAAATTACGATACACAATGACAAGGTATTTAATGTAAGGATATTACTTGTATAAATCAGAACATATACAAAGCAAAATAATATGAGAGAACACCAAAATATAGATAAATGATGACAATATGCTCATATAATAGCTTTGCCACTTCGAGGGGGCAACCTCCAATACCACTTCGAGGGGGTAACCTCCAAACCATACAATAACACTCCAATACTCAATATGATTAACTACAACCTTCTAACCCCTATATATACCATTCTAACCTATGGCCAATAGTGAGGCCAACCTATTAAGCATGAGAAAGTATAAATGATATAATAAAATGATATGGTAAGCCACAAGTCGGCTACTCATATCCTAATACAAGCAATAGGTTAAGGGTGTAGCATGTCCTTCCCCTTCAAACCAATGTTTTCCTCAACGTTGAATAATCTTGGATGTTGCTGCAGAAAACCTTCATCCTCCCAGGTGGCGTCTTCTATGCTCAGATTCTTCCACTTGATTAGATATTCCTTAATGTCTCTAGTTCTCAGCCTCTTAGTACGTGTTTGCAGAATCTTCTCTGGCTCCAAAATGATTCTTCCTTCCTTGTCAAGTTTTGGTAACTCTGTTTGGGCTTCAAATTTCTGTCCAATAACCTTCTTTAGGCATGAAACATGGAATACTGGGTGTATGTGTGAAGATGGAGGCAACTCTAGTTTATAAGCAACACTACCAATTTTCTGTAGAACCTGATAAGGGCCATAATATTTAGGAGCAAGTTTGTTTTCCTTTTTCTGTTTCTTTAGGGACATCTGTTTGTAAGGTTGGAGACGTATAAAACCCAGTCACCAATTTCAAATTTTCTTTCACTACGGTGTTGATCTGCTTGTTGTTTCATCCAGTTTTATGCTAATGCTAAATTCTCCTTCAAACTAGCCCAAACTTGTTGTTGATGTTGAATGTGTTCCTCAACATCTCTGACCTTAGTTTGCACCCTCAAGGAGGAAGTGATAGAAGGTGGATGGTAACCATATAATGCTAAAAATGGGGTCATTTGAGAAGAGGTATGAAAAGATGTGTTATACCTCCATTCTGCAAGTGGTAGCCATTTAATCCACCTTTCTTGCTTATCCGATACAAAACAACGTAAATACCCCTCTAAGCATTTGTTGACCACTTCTATTTTCCCATTAGGTTGAGGATGATAAGATGAACTGTGAGCTAGCTGAGTACCCAAACATGAAAATGATTCCGTCAAAAATTACTTGTGAAAATAGGATCACGATCACTTACAATTATCTTTGGGGTTCCATGTAGCCTTTGAATTGTCTCCAAAACAATAGCTGCGACTGTACTGGCTGCAAATGGATGTGACATGGCACAAAAATGGGCATATTTTGTGAGCCTATCCACAATCACATGAAAATAACATTCTTACCCTCTGAACAAGGCAATCCGGTGATGAAATCCATGGAGACCTCCTCCCATCTCTGGCTAGGAATTGGTAAGGGTTGCAATAGACCTGGTGTCTTAATTGTTTCCCCTTTGTTCTGTTGGCACACTAAACACTCTGATACAAAATTTTGTACATCCCCTTGAGTCCTTCCCAAAAGAATTCTCTTTTTATTCTATGATATGTCTTCAAAAACCCAGAGTGTCCTCCAATAGGTGAGGCATGTAGCTCTACAAGAATCTTATGCTTCAACTCAGAATCTTTACTCAAGTATAACCTATCCTTGTACCATAGGGCATTACCTTTCCACTCAAATTTGTTAGATGTCATAGATCCTTGCTTGATATTCTGTATTAGAGATTGTGTATCCTTATCTTGATTCCATTCCAATCTTGCTTCATCCACCCAATCGGCCGTCAACATGGACATTCCACATAGTAAGGCATCTGCGGATGTATCCCTTCTAGATAACGCATCAGCTACTACATTTTCTTTACCCTTTTTGTATATGATTTCAAAATCATAACCCAAAATTTTTGTTACCCACTTTTGTTGTTCCTCAAATGATAACCTTTGCTCCAAAAAGTATTTGAGACTATCGTGATCATTTTTTACCTTGAAGTGTCTACCCATGAGATAGGACCTCCATTGCTTGACCGCATGAAGAATAGCCATCATTTCTTTCTCATAGACAAGTTTGAGCAGATATTTTCCTTTGAATGTGCAACTCTCAAATGTGATTAGTCTTCCTTCTTGCATTAGAACTGCTCCCAATCCCGATCTCAAGCGTCACATTCAAAATGAAGGTTTTTGAGAAGTTAGGAGTAGCCAAAGCGGGGTCTTTGCACATGGCTTCCTTCATTTTGCTCAAAGGATTTAGTGGCTATGTCTATCCAATGGAAGGCATCCTTATTTAGCAATGTAGTGAGTGGGGTTGCTATCCTACCATATCCCCGCACAAATCTTCGTAGTACCTGTTAGTCCTAGGAACCCACGAAGATTTTTGAGATTTTGGGCCTTGGCCATTCCACCATAGCTTTGATCTTCTGAGGATCAACTTTGACGCCTTCATGGGATATAATATGACCCAAGTACTCTACCTCTTGTACACCAAAAGAAAATTTGGATGGCTTTGCATACGAGTATGTTTCTCCAAAACTTTCAACATGTTATTTACATGTTCAGAAGTGTTCTTCCCATGTCTTACCAGTAAATCAATATGTCATCAAAGAAAACTAATACAAATTTCCTTAAAAACGGCCTAAAAATAGTGTTCATCAAGCTTTGAAAGGTTGAGGGCGCATTTGTAAGACCAAAAGGCATTACCAAAAACTCATAATGGCCCTCATGAGTCTGAAAGCTGTTTTATGAACATCTTCCTCTTTTATCCTAATTTGATGGTACCTCGAACGAAGATCTAATTTTGTGAAATAAACAACACCATGCAATTCATCAAGTAAATCATCAATTACTGGAATAGGAAACTTATCTTTGATGGTGTACTTGTTGAGTTCTCGGTAATCTGGACACATCCTCCATGTTTCATCCTTCTTACGTACCATGACCACTGGTGAAGAATATGCACTGGCTATGCCTCGATGATACCGCCTTCAACATTTCCTCCACCATTTTCTCGATCTCACTTTTTCGGGAATATGGGTATCTCGTATGGTCTCTTTGTTAGGTGTTTGGCTCCCTAGAATCAATTGAATGGCATGATCATGATCCCTAACTGGTGGTAGTCCCTTTGGAATTGCATCAAAAATAGATGAGTGAGCATCCACAATCTTCTGAAGATCGGGTGGCATTGAATGAAAGACAAACCCGTTTTTTTGAATACTTTTTTTTTTTTAAATGGAAAATAAGCTTTCTATAAACCATAATATCAAAGGAATTCATGAGAACTTCTTCATCGATGAGATAATAATCATGGAGACTTAAACCATCCATTCAAATGTATTGGCTTCTATCCGAATGAAATCACATGAACATTTCTTTATAAAATTCATCTTATGTATTTAAGGTAATGATTTATGAAGCAAAAATATACAGCAATATAGATATAGGTGAAACATGTAGAAAGATTTAATAACTATGGCATGAGATTGTCCAAAATCCCCACAATAAATGAATCAAAACCTAGCCGATAAATATATTTGTCATTGGGAATTACAATAAATGTCTAGAAGACAAATACCTCCGATACAATAATAAATAACTGTAGAAGAAGCCGCTCCACTCGATATATATGCAAATGCCCCCGCCGCAATTTATTCTTTTCTCTGAAACTATTGAAATGTCAATAATCGTATGTAAACAATGAAGATTCCCTGGATGGAAGCTTCTCTCACCGCTCCCGGGGTTTCCGTCCACAAGAGGAATAATGTTTCAATCCAATGAAGATAAAGACCCTGTGTGAATCTTCCTCCTTCGAATTGGGTTTCATCCCAACTGTAATCTCCAAGGGTTTCCATCCTTCGAGAGTATTAGCAAAACGCTCAATTTGTTTTTTTTGTTCAAAATGATAAGTCTCGTAGCAAATGGGCCAAACCTCCTTTTATAACCTTTTCCGAGAATTTTCATTAAAAGGAAATATAATTAATAAATCACTTTATTAATTAATTACACCTTATAACTCCAGGAAAGTGATTTATTTAATTAATTAATCATTTCTGGCGCCCAAGGTCACTGAATTAGCATCTCATCATTTAGAACTTCACATTCTCTTCCGACGAGCTATAATACCGAGGTGCTCGCCAAGTAATTCGTGATACAAAATATAAGCAACTTGGGTAAAATAATTAAAATAAGCCATTAATGCTCCCAAAGTGAAATCGCCGTAAAAGCAGAATCGGAAATCGATCGAGCGTAAGCGTTTGCGATGACGAATAATGAGAAATGAAGTCACTGGGTGACTTACTATAATGGAAACTCTCTCCAAGAATCTTGGAGAAACACCAAAAGCCGGAAATAACCTTAGAAAGTGCCAAGTGAGTCCTTAAGACCAAGACCAACTCGAACTCAATAACAACAAATAATCCACCAACATCGTCAATAAAACCCTTACCGCTTATGCACATCGAATCTCTCCAACAATGGGACTAGCTTATGAAGATGACAAATAAGCTACCCACCAAGTGTCCAAGGGTCATGCCGTAAAGAGGGACATTACATCAAGACTCGTATTTTGTACTTCTATGGAAAATAGCTTTGCTATAAAGCCATCCACTCCTTTTCTGAGAACCTTCTGCATCTAATGAGAGCTAATAATCTGTGGAGACTTAGCTACCATCCCATTCAATTGTATTGTCCTTCCATCTGAATGAAATTGCATGAACAATTCTTGGAAATTCATCTCAATAGTACCTAAGGTTGTGAGCCATTGGACCCCCAAAACAATATCTGCCCCTCCCATAGAAATAACAAACATAGGTGAGTCTAACATGTAGTCTCCCATGGAAAGCTTGATACTATGGCACTTTGTGCACTTGATGTCCCCACCATCTCGCAATCATAACTTGCATTTATGGGTAAATAAAACAATTGAGGTGGGAAGCTAACTTACTATTTATAAAGTTATGAGTCTGCTTCAGAGTCAATCAACACCGTCACATTTTGTTTTTGAGATAGCCAATAACCTTGAGTGTTTGAGGAGTACTAATAATACCGACAATGCATGGCAAGAAATTGTAGGTTGGTGATCCTCTACTTCATCTTCTACTGGTTCCTCACCTCTCCTATAATTTCAGCTTCCTCATCATCCTCATTACCTCTGTCAATATAGAACAACTTCTTCTCAACACATTTATGTCTCGGTCCATATTTTCTATCACAGTTAAAACATAATCCTTTGCTCTCTTTTCTTCCATTTGTTGAGGAGTCAGTCTAATTGGCCTAACAAATGAAGGGGAAGAGATACTACGGTCTCTGGTGTTAATGAAAGGTGGCCTCCTACTACAAAGAATTTTTTCCTCTGCACGACGTGCCATGATAATAGAATTAGAAAGCTTGATTGGATTAAACATCCATACCTCATGCTTGATGTGGTCCTTAAGACCCCCAAGAAACAAGTCATTCAGATTCTCTTCTGGAATATTCTCCACCCTTAAGGATACGTTTTGGAATTGATGCACATAATATTTGACTAATCCTGTTTGCCATAAATTTGCTAATTGACTAAAGTATTTCTTTGAAACACTGGAACTATAGTGCAATTGCAACTCCTCGGTAAAAACTGTCCAAGTGACACCTAGACCATTCTTCTGCCTCTGAGCACATAACCAACGATACCAAACAAATTGGTTGGGTTCAAGATATAGGGATGCCAATGTCACCTTTTGTCCTGATGGTGTTTGATGTAACTCAAAGAAGTTCTCCATTTGATTTATCCAATTTAGGGGATCCTTACCATCAAATTTGTGCATATCTACTTTTAGCATCATGTTCCGTGGTTGCGAATATGTTTGATTCTGATGGGACTGGAAAAGTGATCCAATATGGTTAGTTTGTCCATGATTTTGAACTGAAGGTCCTCCTTGGTTGATATGGGCGGATTTGGGCCATACTAGTTACCCTTTACATGTTGCATGATATCATCAATTGATGATTGATTTGGGCTATGTCTCCTTTAGAGGCCATCTCAGATTGTACATTTCGCAACTCATACTCAAGTTGGCTCACCTTATGATCAACTGAGGTAAACCCTAGTGCTGAGGAATATGTATTTACCTCTTCTGACTCCATCTCTTCAATCACTACCCCATCTTTATCTGGGGTTTTACCTAGAGTAACCTGATTCTTTTTTTGCTCTTGTGGAAGGCCTCGTCATGATGTCAAATCTTAGGGTTTAGGGTTTTGATACAATTTTGGCTAAACAAGAAAAAACACAAAGAAGATACTAATACTATTTTTTTGAGATCTTTCCGAAAATGTAAAGAACTTGAAAATTTTCCACAATTTGCACCCTAGGGAGCGATTTTATGAAAAACCCTAAATTTGTAATAACTTTTCCAAATAAATCAAAAAAGTCTAAAATTTTCAAGGAATCTTACTTGAAATTCTTTACAACTCTAGTAAAAATATCTCCCAATAATTCACTCTGGTTCGCAATATGTGGTGGAAACAAAAAATTAGGGTTTTTGCCCTAATTTTGGCCCAAATCGCAGCTCTAATACCACTTGTAAGGATATTACTTGTATAAATCGTAACATATACGGTAGAATAATATGAAAGAACACCAAAATATAGATAAATGATGACAATATGCTCATATAATAGCTTCGCCACTTTGAGGGGCAACCTCCAATACCACTTGAGGGTAACCTCCAAAGCATACAATAAAACTCCAATATCAATATGATTAACTACAACCTTCTAACCCCTATATATACCATTCTAACCTATGGCCAATCACCGAGGCCGACCTATTAAGCATGAGAAAGTATAAATGATATAATAAAATGATATGGTAAGCCACAAGTCGACTACTCATATCCTAATACAAGCAATAGGTTAAGGGCGTAGCATTTAATTAAATCTTAATAAGGATAATCCCTTATTTTCGTGGAATATGATATGCAATTAATCATGATATTACATTAGGAATAATGCCCATTAATCAACTTGTGAAGATAATATATTCGCATTTAACAAATAAATACATCAATCATTTTCATATTTTAAATAAATAATACATGATGTAATCATGCATGAACAATCAAATCAATCACTTTATGAATGTCTTTCTTTCCCGCACATTGTAGAGAGAGAAAATGTATATATGGGTCAATTCAAAGAAATGACATGATTTAACTAACTTATATTCTTGTTGTAATCAAATGAAATAATAGAATAGGTTAAGGTTAACACAATTGATAACTAATAAACTTCCTAGTTCATTAATTAAGTTAGTTATAACATATTCAAATGAATTGTCACTTCATATGAATGTTATCTTTTCCAACATCACGTGTATTAAAATAAAAGCACAACCTTAAGTAGTAAAGGTAACACACTATTGTAAGTATTAATTATAGTATTCATGAATAAGATTTATATCACTCATCAAATCCATTCATACAATCTACAAAAACAATGTTAGCAAAGTATCTTTAAGCTAAGTATAACTATCTTGTTCAATAGAGATGAAATAATGTAATTCACTATTTATTTCAACCAATGGTCAATACCAAATATGCACATCCATTCCTTCCCATAAACTCTATTCCCGAAAATGATTACCAAAGAAATGAATCAGCATAAACCTTTATAAGTAGATCATACAATCTACATAGGTGTTCCACTAACATTTCCTAAAATGAGGAGTCAAACAATCATGATTACAAGAACATAATAATTTCTATAGAAAGGTTCAATGATATGTTTAGAATTTGGATCTTAATATAATAATATCATCAATTTATAAATGAACTCAATACACACATATAATCAACCCTATGATAAAAATATAGGAATTATTGCTACAACAATGAAAGGGTTGAAATCACAATAACCCACATCCCAAACTAATGAATGCATTTCTCTTTTCATAATAAATATTTACTATTCTTATAATAATACAAGGGCATGAAATAGCTTCAAACATTACACGAAGTTCATGCAATATCGAATAGTTGACCAACTTTCATCTATTTGAGCAAATAATCATTTGTCATAATCTTTGTTATCACAATAAATCATCAATAATTTTAATATCAATGCTTGAATGTTCTAACAATATCCATTGGTCAATTGTTATCATCACCTTCCTACAATCAAGATAGGGAAAGTATTTTTCATTTCATGTTTTTAAATAACTTAAAAACAACAAGAGATCAAGCTATTAGAACTAAATTATATTCAATCACTCATGTCCATTGTTAACAAGATGAGATTAGTACATGTAACATAAAAAGTGATGAAATTCTCATACTAAAACACTTACGAGATGTTAGTAAAATATCAGTTTAATGTACTCAAGATGAAATGAAATCATTTTGTACAGGATACAAGATCTTTCTCACAACTAACTAGTAACCTCAAAAAGACTTCATACTCTCAACAAAACCCAAATAGAGTTTATTCACTATAAGAAATAGGGAGAGGTCATGATAGAAGTTAATATTGACCAATCCCTACAACATTTAAACACTAGGATGCAATGATCTCAAGATGGACTAGTTCCTCCAAATCGACAGGTTCACTAATAACAATAACAAACTAAAATAATAATCATACCCATTAATTTGTTCAGTCAAACTTAATTATTTAACCCAGTTTGTTAAACTCAAGATGGAATGAATTCATTTTACATAAGCTATGAGCTCTTGCTCAAAACCCAACAACAATAACAAAATGACTTCAAGTTTTTTAATAGAATCCCTTACTCATTTCACAATATTTTATACGGATCCAAATAATATTTGTTCAAGTAATACCCACAACATTAAACAACTTTCCTAGGTTTTCCTTTCCAATTTATCATTTTAAAAATAAGGAAAACATTCCAGATTTGGAACAACAAATTTTTCATAAGAAGAAAACATTATAAACAACCATTACTCAAGCATCATTTCCTAAACAAGACATATTTCCGATAGCTCTAACGAGCTACTTGAAAAAGATAATGTGAACGTGTATTTTCAAAGAAAGAAAACATACCCGAATTCCATTTAAACCCAACAAGTAGAAATACCAATTTCATTATTTGTTCTCCATTAATTCAATGTTTCTTATTAAACATGTGTATGATAATGTTATTTTAGTAATTCTAAAAATATACATAGCCATTACAAGAAGGATTTTAAGGTTGGTGGCTACTAAGACAAAGCTAATATTCAAAAATCGTTTCTACGAATTTTTATATTTAAGTTTCTAAATGTGCAATTACAATTTGATTTTAATTTATATATTAGTGGGCACATGAGACCAAGAATAACAAATTAGAACATTAATCAACTAGAAAGGAAATGTCCAAAGGAAAATAAATGAATGTGGTTATCAAAGTTCATTATAGCATAGACGTATTTGATGGAGGGAGGCATTTGAGGTAGTGGTAGATTTCAATTGGGCTCTCTTGGCACACCTTTAAATTTGTTCACATTTTGCTTGCCTTTTTCTACACATTAGAGGCTCTTTTTGGAATATAATTAAAGGTGCAAAGATGTTTCCTTGAACATATTATGTTCTCGTGTCCCTTAATAAGCCAACTAGACAGTCTTGTTATCTAAATTCTAGGCAAATAATACTTGCCCAAAACAAGTCTACCATAAATTTCAGGCCCCCTTTCAAAATTCCAACTCCATAGAATTTAAATTCCTCTTTTCTTTGATTAAAACCAAACCTTACATGGGTTAAGTGCACATAACTCTTAGGCTTAGTTGTCAAGGATTGAGGGGATTCCATTATGTCAAATGTTGTTACACTCCATAATTTAACAATTATTGTTTGTTTGTCATTATGATCAATGGTTGATAATTTAAATATTAAAAGTGGATTTGATAATTCTACACATGTTATTATACGTGCAAAAATACATATATGTATATGCTAAAACATATGCACATACTTATATAAATGCATATATAAACACATATGTATATGTAATTTTTACGTTATACTATTGCTTTATTAAGTCATCCTTTGATTTCATTAATTGTGCAATGTTGATTGTTGGATTTGTTAGATTATCATTTTTCGGTTAACATCGTTACGTGATAGTGACTTAACGACCATGTTATTGGTTCCAAGTATTGTCAATATTTGGAAAATATTTAAAAGTAAATGTTTTAATTGAGAGGTGGGTAAGTGCACCAATCTGGGGGGCTAAAAAGCGGACACAAATGCAAAAATAAGTGAAACGCGCGTACACGTTTTGATTTTTGATTCGTAATTCGCGAAGCTAAGCGTTTCTAGCGTTAGGAAACATATACGCATTTTGAGTTGTATGGAGTTTGAAAGGGTCCACGAGAGCCATATTTACTAAAATAAATTTAAAGTATAAGATTTCTTTTATTATTTCTTTATACTTTTATTATTTTAGTACTAAAATAATAAAAGTATAAATAAATAATAAAAGAAACCATATGTACTTTAAATTTATTTTAGTAAATAGAAGAAGTTAGGTCCACTCTAAAACTCGATGGAAGTGGTCCCATAGCTCCATGAGTTATAATCTAGAAGATAGTTTTTCAAAATCTGATTTGGTCAGTACTTACTCATTTTTCAGGATTTTAGAAAGGACCTAAAACTTTTGGGCATATATATTGTAATCGGTCTTTGTTTTGGGAAAACATATAGTCATTTTGTAGGTTTTTGACCTTCTGGATTGGATTTTGGCCCTACCACTACTTGAATTGGTACCAATTTTTAAATTTGGTCCATAATTCACTTTAGTGACCATGAATCAACTCTATGATGCTTTTCTACTTCTGACTAAAATGAGATCCTCACTTTGTAGATAGAGGATTACTCCCTGAATGGGATTCATGTCCTATGGCCAAAATGAGGTGATTGTAATGTGCCTCCTCCTTAAGGTGTGATCACACTACTAGGTGTTGAATGAGTTTTTAAGAATAATACCAAGTGAATTGTATCAAGTGAACTCATATGATTGTTCATTCTTAGAAATAGGGTGCTCCATATAAAGATCATCCCCTCACCTTTCTGGCTCTAAAATAATCTTTTCATGGAATAAAATTCATGATTCTCATACATGTTTTTGCTCATATGTCTCTCATGGAGATAGAAAATGCCTTAATACTTCACACATGATGGTCCCTGAATACCTCGGTGGCATGACTATCTCATTTTAGCTTGTTCTTTGGAGATATTTGGGTACAATGACAGAGTCAGGATATGATGATCATTAAGTCACTCCTTGAGATCCAAATTTCACCTTTGAACATGATGACTCCTTCACAATTCAATTTATTGACCAAGATGACACCTAGGTGTAAGCATGTTTATGGTACATGGACACCTTTTTCTCAAGTTGTTCCTCATGGAAATGGGTTTCCTCCTCCAGATAAGGGATGAATCCTTGAATGAAATTTGAGGATGAGTTACATGTTCTTGACCTCCATACTTCACTGAAACACTACAAATCACATTTTATGATCAATGAAACTATTCTAAAAATATAATTTTTCCTACAACTCAAAATTTAGGTCCTATTTCATTTTGAACTAGGACAGTAATGAAGAGTTTTGCAGTACCTAAAGAAACATTTAATCCTTGAATCAATGTTGATTATTCCACCTTGTAGAGTATTCTAATAGCCTTCCAATGCCTTTTTTTCATCCTAAATCTTTCTATAACTCCTAGAATCATCCAAAGAAGTCATCTTTCATCGTTTTAGCTTTCATTCCTGCACCTGAAAACCCGGTCTTAAACAAATTACTCTTGAATGAGATTTTATTTCCTAAAATTTCCTAAATTTACTTAGACATATTCAATTCTCTCTGAAATCACCCTCAGATGCTTTATATTTTATCTAAAAACTTCCTAAGGGTGTTCAATTATCTACATAATTGCCAAAATGGTCTTTTTAGGCCTTCGGAGGAAGTAGTCTCTCATCAAAACTAAATGAGTTGATCAATCACCTTCTAGACACTATTCCCTACACATTGAAACACATTAAATGATATTATTAGGAATTTCCTTTGAGATAGGGTAAAGGTTGAACTTATGACAGGCTAGCCAGATGATATAGAGTACCCTGCAATCCTCTTTATATAACTTCAACTCAAAATACAACTTCCCAATTCAACTTTCTCCTTTTCCCTTGTTTCAAGTAGGTCTAGTTAGGGTTTGAAAGAAAAATTAAGGGTTTAATGGATTACCACCTATTTCATCCTTACATCCACCTTTCAACACACCCATACACCTTACTCAAGCACACCTCAATGCTCCATTACTCATTTATCCATCATCTTGCTAGATTTTTAACTTTTGGCTTTTTAAGACTCCTTGTTTGCTCAAGCTCTAAACAATATTCTCAACTTTGTTTTTCACCTTCACATTGAATTTTAATCAATATTATTTTCACTCATCTCACTGTGCTTACCCCTCTCCTAATCACTAATGAAAATCACTCAACTCTTCCTCTTTCACTTAAGGCTTTTCATACAAACCCTTACTCTCTCTAGGCTTCTTTATGGAACTGTGCAAACAGTCAATAGGTCTTCTTGATTAAATTTGTATAAGGATTTTCCCCTATTCCTCAAGGATTCAAAACATTCTAACACCACTCCCTCAATGATAGATACAACTTCCTTATGAGTTTATTTCCTAAGACAACTATTTATGAAGGTTGGTCTTGACAGTCACAAGAAATAAGCATGATTGTACATTGCTCCCTTTACCTACTAACCACTCAATACTCTGTCCTTATGCCCTAATTTTATGAGTCCTTAATGCCCTTAGGCCTTCCTCCAACTTTTTAGAGGCTCCACCAACTTCAAACAA
Organism: Taxus wallichiana var. yunnanensis; assembly: GCA_018340775.1. Taxonomy (NCBI): domain Eukaryota; kingdom Viridiplantae; phylum Streptophyta; class Pinopsida; order Cupressales; family Taxaceae; genus Taxus; species Taxus wallichiana. The sequence goes on along the minus strand of CM031240.1, from coordinate 342,138,476 downwards.
ATGGAATAAAGACTATTTTTCTAAAAGTACATCTTTCCTAGCCCTCAAACTGGGCATTAACATTGCTTAGATTGTATTTGCACATTCCTTTGCTTTTATTCTTATTCCAACCTGTACTAGGGATTTTGAAACTCTTGGTCTTCTTATTACCTTCCTACACACTTATCAAGGACTCTACAAGGCATAATTATTAACTTTTACAATGAATGTTCTACTCTAGGCCCTTAAGACTGGGCACACACAGTTAGGATTGTGTTCACGCAAATTTAATTTAAGAAATCCTCCTTTAGATGGCTTATTACATTTTCTTGAATTTTGCAACACCAAGTCCTTGTGATTAATTCCTTGAAATAGACTCAAGGATTCCATTGAATCATTATGTTCATGCTACATACTACTAAACTTATAAAACAGGGTATAATCTGGTTTGAGTAAGTCTTTCTATCTATTTTCCATTCCTTGGACACTGTGAGGGTTCCATGAATCCTTGAACACCATTATAGATAAGAAGACAATCCAAAACAAGATATTTACATGTGAAAATGCTTTGCAAAATAGTCTCTAACCTCCAAATCTGATATCTCAATCTAAGAGGATTATGTCACTTAACACCTAAGCCTATAACATACCTAGAGCTAGTTCAAATATTCAAATTATACATTTGGAGGGAAACTCCCTATTCTTTCCTATGGAGTCCAAATGGACTAGTACAAGCTATGACCATCTCAAGTGGACCCAAGATACCCCTAGTCACCTAAGAAAGCAAAATTTGATTATTAACAAGATTTTCTACATCACTAAAGGAAGGATGCATGAGTGACTTAGAAGCCTTATTTTCAATTAAGGGCTTAGTTGTCATGCTTCAAAATTTTCAATTTCCATGCTAGTTATTTTGGCCATTCTAGAGCTATTAAAACACCCTCTGGGAGAGTTTAGGAAAGATATTAAGCATCAAGAGGTGATGTCAGGGAATCTTGGAAGTGTTGAAGGTAATTTAGGAAGATTTAGGAAAGGTTTGATCATTCAAGGACTATCTACTCAACATTGGGTTTTCTAGGTGTAGGGAACAAACACTCTAATGGTGAAACCTAACTTCTCTTGGAAGATTCCAAGAGCTCTGTAAGGAGTTATAAAGGAAAAAAATAGGCATTGGAAAGCTAAGTAAATCCTCTACATGTTGGAGACATCCAATTTTCTCTAAGGCTTGAAGGTGTCATGAATAATTTCAAAATAGTGAAGCTTCCCATTTTGTTTCCAAACCAACACTTCACCAATGCAACACTTCATGACACCAAAATAGGGCACTACCAATCAAACTTCATGCTTCTTGATGATTGACACCTCATGTTGACTCTATGCCACCTAGACACCCTTTTCTATCAATGCAACTTGACATCAATGACAACACCAATGACATTATGTCCAACACATGTGTTTTGATTTGTTATGTATTATAAGGCATTTCATGAGTGCATATGTCGTCACAAATTTACGCACTTACTACCACATTTATACCATCAAGTATGCTATTTTATATATGGATCTTGTGTAAGAAAATTATTAACTAATGACCTATCCCCTAGTCTTGTCGTGGGCCGATTAGCGATCGTCATCGTCATTTGTCTTGCACAATCGTCAATTATTTACATGGTTCTGGTCATCTCTTAGGGAGTATTAAGTGTCATTATTTAGTCATTTTTCATCTCTAGTTCTTGTTTAGGGTGCCTAGGGTAGTAGTGAGGTGCCCATGGGTGCCTCGGTCCTTAATTTTAGGCCCCTTGGTCCCTGTAATGCTTGGGTCTGATTTACTTATTTGAGGTCAATCTTTGTCATTTTCCTCTCATTCCCCTAGGTACTAATCGACATGTCGGGTCATTAGTGTCAAAATTTGAACAAGATATCCCTATATAAACATAACATACTCACTATTTTATGGGCGGACTATCTATTATCAAGAGCTAGCTCTCTACCAAGGTAAAGGAATGCATTTGGGAATCATTTACATTTGCATCACACAAATTTAGGGGGAAAGGGTTGTATTCATTCTATTCCATCCACCATTTTGCATTTTACATCTATTTATTGCCCCCTACTTCTACGTCATTGACACTAGGGCACCCTAGGCACATAATTGCACACACACACACACAACTATATTGGGTCTGGAATATAGTGCAATGCTTAGTTGTAAGTCCACCATTGTGGTAGCTAAGGTTAGTCGACCCCTTAAATTGCATCTTTCTTTTTAGGGATTTGATGCTTTATATGGGGTTTTGTAGGTAGATCTTCATCACTAGTTTACAACAACACAAGCAAAGCCACCGTGACAACTACATGACAAAGATGAGATATTGTGAAATATCTAGCCACATCATCGATTTAGATCTGAGATTTTCTACAGACAGAGTGCACCTAGACTACATACCAGGGTGGCACCCACAAGTGCCTTAGTCCTTTCCCAGTGCACCCCAGTCTAGTCGGATCTCCATTGCTTTATAATTTCTGGGTAACACCTTCAACATCCTACCCTATCCACACATTAGCCTGTTCAAGTCCAGCATACAACGAGGTAAGTTATTTTCAAGTTAGTACCTTATCCCTCTTACTTTCATTATTTCATTTCATTTAAATATCAAAATAAAATACTTAGAACTTATATTTCAGTTTGTATCACTTATTGCATTTTTTGTTCCTACTTGGATTAACTATAGAATATAACTATTAATTTCACATCTTAGTTAATCATTTTGGTGAACCCGTACTTTTGAATATATTTCCCTAGGATCCAATCAAACCCCAATGGCTAAGGATAGTTCATCTTCTTTTCCCATCATGTCTCACTCTAGCATTAACCCTATCTATGATGAGGCTGCCATCGCTGAGCTAAAGGCTCTATATAGTACTCCTGTTACTACACCCGATCATATCAAACAACAACTTCTAGATGGCCAACAATATGTGCCTACTCATTTTGAATATTCTCCTATAGGAATTAGCATTGTTGAGGATCCAATAGCCTTCACTCATTGTACACCATGTTATATGACTACTTGTGATCCTCCTTCTGATCTTTCACAAGAAACTTTAGATGATTCTCTTATTGATTACTTGTTTGGTATTGATAATCGCTCACATGTGCATACTGATTCCCTTCTACTCCAGCCACTGATATAGTTCCTTATCATGATTCTACCCCTTCTCGACATTGCTTCTCATGATACATCTCATACTAGTTTGCATGTTCCTTCACATTATGTTGATGATCCTATTGATAGCATTCTTAGTGATATTCTTATATTTGAGTCTCTATCTAATGAAGATGAGGTGGTTGATAGTCATGGTTCCCTTATTTCCATACTTCTGAGTGTGACTTGCCTACTCCATTGTTGCCTTCTCTCCTGAGATTGCATCTAACATTGTCCATGAGTCACCACCATCTATCACTTTTTCTTCTCCTACTATTTCATCTCCTCTTGTTACATCACCTACGTCTCCTACTCCATATTCTCCTATAGATGTGTCTCCATTGGTTTCCTCATCTACTTAAGGATGTTTCTAATGCTAGTCCTACCATTGCTATGGATGTTCCATCTATATCTCCTACTATAGCTTCCTCGACACCTACTACTAGCATGCCCTTAGCATCAAAATCTCCTTCATCACCTTTTGATATTCCTATGATCACTCACAATGGAAAATTACAACTACTTAATACACTATTTCCATTTCCCATTATTCCTTCACAAGATATCATCTCTCTCATGCATGTCATAGGTCAATTACAATCTCAAGTTCAAGTAGTCCTCACTTTATAAAGTAGGGCTTACTATGCTTCCATTGATAACAATTCATTACATGGTAACCATATCCCTAAGAAGATTCATAATTTTGCATTCCCTCAAAGCTTTATCATGCCCACTTTCACATGTTTTAATGGTACTGGTGACCCTCATGCTCATCTTCTACATTATTGTATGGCTATGGCCTCTCATTCTAATGATCACTTATTACTTAAGGCCTTTCGCTATAGTCTTATTGATGAGGTGTTATAATGGTACACTCATCTCCCCTTTGGGTCCATTAGTACTTTTTATGACATGGAGAACACTTTCCTCCATCGGTTTATAATCAACAACAACCCTAAAGTTACTTATGACCACTTACCTACTCTACATCAAGGGCTCTATGAACCTATCAAGGATTATATTTTACGATTCAATGCTTGTATGCATCAATTAGTATTCCAACCTATAGACCTTGAGAAGCAATTCATATTTTTCATGGCCTAATTCCTCCACTCAAGAAAAGATTACAATATGATACATGTGAGTCATTCATTCTTCTATGTTAAAGTTATCGACCTAGAACAAGATCTTCTCTCAACACACATCATAGATCCTTCACACACTCTCTCATGGCTATTGCCTCATCTAGTTCTCCATCATTACCTCTCGGTTGAGCATCCTACACAATCTCCACCTTTTCCTCATAAGCAAAGCAAACAAGCTCAACCCACTCCACCAAAAAATCATACTCCTTCTCGGCTCCGCGACAAAGCTACTCCTCCTACCACTCCACCTAGGTCATGAGATCCTTTACATTTCTCTCATCATGCTCGACCACATGATGTGATGCTGTGTTTTACTTATTGAGTGATTAATTCTCCTACCATCCAACCAACATCATTCACAACACTGACTACAATTATAGAGTGACCAACCTTATTGTAACTATCATCGCATAAATGGCCATAGGGATATGACTATCTTTCCCTTCATGATCGATTGCAAAAATTAGAGGATAAGGGCATCATCTCCTTTTTATCTCACTCACGTGAGAAATCCATCTCTCCTCTACCTTCCATAGGATTTTATGCTACAAGTGATTCATCACCTAGATCAGATGCTCAAGCCATGATACATTCATTGCAGTTTGTTACTCATGCGCGCTCTCCACCGCATCTATACACATTTGCATCATCACATCCATTACATCCACTTCATCCATCTCATTCATCACATTCACACCCACTTTGCATCACTCTACTCCTTTCACATTGGTTTCCACAACACTCCACTCTCACACATCCCACTATCAACTCCATATGATATTTAGTTTGGTTCATACACTCATGTTTCTTCCATCCCACATGCTTCCACCACTTCATGTCATCTTGGTCTTTGGTAGGTGATTACTCTCACCTACCCCTCGATGATGCACACTTGTGTTCTTACGGTTATTACATGACTATTGAGGGTTTTCTTTAAGAACCTTTTCATCATGCACTTCATCGTTCATCTAGCACACTCAATCATTTCCCGATGACGCACTCTTGATTTCTTCATAGCGGTTCATTCTTTATTGTTGAGGGATCTTAACTAAATGAACCTAATCATCCATATGTTGGGGGCATCACTATTTCCCCACCATATTCATCCCACTAACATATTACGATTACATTACATTATTACGACACATATTCATCACAACACGTTAGTTCAATAATCATACATCATCTCTTTTTACATTCACTTTCCTATCATCATCATGCTAACTACGCGTTACAAATTCCATTTAATAAACATTTCATCACCAACAATGCATGTGTTTGTCATCATTACACAAATATTACATCAATCAACATTAACAACAAAAACATCACATACATTCCAACAATAATTACAAAATCATACAACATAAAATTAGATCATCATATATAAATCACACATGTCCATACATATGTAGAAAATACAACCATCATTGGGGGAAACTCCCTACATCATATACAATCATGATATTCAAACCTTGTCATCATTATCACTCTGTGTCTTGTGAGAGCCCTAGAACTAGATGCCTCACCACTCACTCTGCGTCGTTGTTTTGCCCTTGATATCTCTCCACTTGCCTATGGAATAAGGCGTTCTCCATAGACTACTCCGCAAAATGACACTACAAATCCACAAATCGTACAAACACATCCTATGCTAAAGGACCACCACCCAACGCCTCATGGTTTCTTCGAGTCTCCTCACATGCCTCATCCCTCTCGAAAAACAATACAATACATGTGGCTACTGAAATGACCACTAGCTCAAATAAATGGGCATACTTCACCGCTATCTCATCCACTCACTCAAGTATGCCTCCACCAAGAATATCAGTCAACACATTCCACGTCAAGGTGTGGATGGATGTGTCGACTATCAGGACCAATACACATCACCTACAAAATAAATAACACAACGTGTTAGATAACCATTACCAAATCATCAACCGATAACAAAACACACAAAATAGACATATATAGATACTTACACTCTGCTATATATGTTGCCACATCATCGGGGGCATGTGTTTATGTCTCTCCTCCTCCTACATGCGGTAACCCCATGGACCTGCAAATAATGGAACAACAATACCCATCGATGTGTTGTCCACCATGCACGGTACTCCTCTGTGCAACCCACATCATCAATATCTATCACAACTCTATTGCCACATCTACCTCATCTGGACCAGGAAGTGATAGTTTCTCTGTTGTGGGCCCCTGGTCTAGATTTGGCCCTCCTCGGTGCCCTAATAGCTCTCAACCATATATATGGCTCTGGGGGCACATCTTGAGCCATATAAACTAGCGTGATACCCTCTCCACCTGGAAAAGCTCCACCACACTGAAATCTATCCTCCAACCACATAGTCCTTGAATACACCACAACTCTCTACATCTTGAGCCATCCTCCATAATCATGGTATGGCCTCCATGTAATTGCCTCGGGCCCCATCTTATCTATCAGTGCCCTATAGGTATCTATGTATCCATCCTACACCCATGAATATTGACCCACCTCCTCGCATATATCTCAGGTATAGCCCACTCTGCTCGTGGGCCTCTAATTGGCCTCAACACTGCTTATGTGCTCATATGCCCACATGTAACAATGTATTAGCTCATATTCCCCCTTTGTTCTCATCATGAGAAAATCAATATAGATATCTATATAGGTGGGATAACACACATCGCGCCCATGCATATCTAGTACTCTCCTCCTCTATACATCAACATATATCATGCATCTTATACAAGATGCCTACACCCTCCCTCCACCACTATAGATGAAGCAATAACAACCACTATGAACTTCATGCAAAGCAGAACACACAGACCTCGGGATAACATCAATTAATGATATGGGCCTCGACAAGTACTCGAGTCCCACAAAATATTACATAGCAGCCCGCATCTTCCTCTCCATATTCTCCACTGGCATCACTTGTACCCTCTCACCAACAAAGCAAAACCACAATATATATACACATCCTCAATGTTGTCAGGTTCCCCATAGAAACCAAAATGTACATGTATCCATGCACACCATCTATCACATAATGTAGTCAACATAGGCATATTGTGGGGACACATGCCCCATCCATGTTATGTGCCAGCAGTGACATGGTCCATAACATCCCAATCATCATTTGACAAACCTAATCCAAACAACGTACTCAAATGACGTCCACTACAAAACTCCCTCGAGTGAATATCCATCTGCAAAACAAAAACAATGACAACAAAACATAGTGTTAAAACACTTTGCAAGTACAAACACACTCACTTATCACATTCATATACATTACTAATCTCATTTTCATCATTCTAGACAAAATGCACACATTCTTGACCAGGGCACCCAAATGCAGGACTGTGGTGCCCAAGAGCAAGACACTAACGCTCGAGATCTGGGCACTCATATCCCAAGGGTCACTAACACCCTCACCATTATTGTCCAGGTCTAAAACGCCAGAGAAAATTAAAATTATCAAATTTGTAAAAATTCAATGAAAATGACTACTACACCATACATTTTTTAAAACAATACACTTACCTAACTCGCATAGTCATGTGTGACACTACGACGATCGCCACCCTCTCAAACCGACTAGGACATGTTGCTCTCACTTGCGACATTTTTACTCACTTTTTCTCAATCTCACAATCACGTAAAAAACAAATGAAGTGAATAAACATTTTTTTACTTCACTACTTATAGTTACTTTTTCACCTACTTTACTATAGTCATTATTTCACTTTTATTCACACAACTAATACACACCACACCATTTTTGTCATATCTTGAGCGTTTCTACTCCGATTTACACCTGTTTGTGGAATTCTTTTTATAATTCCTTCCACCACTATAACATATACATTACATGCACATTATCTCTCTTTGAATTTGATTTCCATCCACTTCACACATAATTTTATGATTTCTATCACTTTCTACCTACTTCGTGCTTACTTTCGTCTTAGAGTTCATTCTTCTCATCACTCCCCCTTTCTTTGAAAGGGGGCATATCATTGGGGTCATCCTATAATTACCCTTATATCACCATGCATTTAAAACACTACCGATGTGATAATTCCAAAACATTTACTAGTTTGTGTGTGACATTTCACCATTAAATCCCCTAATGACCTAATATGGGGGCAAAAAAATATACAAATTTTTTTCTATACAACGTTTCATCACTTCCCCCTAATGACCTAACCGGGGGAAACAAGTGATTAAAAATCTTTCCATGCGATCATTCACTAATTTCTATCGATTCCCCTAATGACCTAACCTGGGGGCAACTAGCGTAAAATCTCTCTACGAGTAATAAATCGAATCAATCAATCAAACAATTAATCAATCAACACATTCACATTTCTAATAATTGAAATCATATCATCACTACAAATTTAACACAATTGGCCTCCTAGATGACCTAACTTTGGAGTTACATGTGGCCTCCTAGATGACCTAACTTAGGAGATTACATTCATTGCTTTCTCAGATGACCTAACTTGGGAAGCTATTCATATATTTTGTGTTTGCTTCCATATGACCTAACTTGGAAGCCATCTCATATTGTGTGTTTGCTTCCAGATGACCTAACTTGGGAGCCATCACATTGGAGCAACACCCGTGGAGTGGGGGCAAGAGTGCCTTTCCTATACCACTCCTATATGGGTCAACTATTTGATCAAAATTATCTGGATCCAAAACCACAATTTTTTTGATTTGAGTCCATATGCAGTGGCTAGATCTTAAGGATGTAGTTAGAGATTGGAGAATAACACACTTTTCTCCCTACACTCTTCCTTTGGTAGTAGGACGCCCAAATCCTCTGGTTGATTATTTGTATACATGCATTCGGGTGAGAACTAATCACTCCCTACCCCATCTCATCATCATCATACAACATTTAAAATCATATAACATTACAATTATCATTCTCATTTAGTGCACTTCTTCACGACATTACGCTTTTCACTATGTTGTATGGATCAACCCGTTGATCCATGGTTCAACACACTTTATGGTTCTTTTGGCATGCTTATACTACACATCTGCACGTTCTACTAGGGGCTTTTGGATTTCTCTTAGGTACACATCTCTATCTACTTTATGTTACCGAGCTTTCACTCACCAACATAAAGTGGGGAAAAATGTAGTCATAAAATCACACACTTACCACCACATTTATACCACCAAGTATGTTATTTTATATATGAATCTCGTGTAAGAAAAATATTCACTAATGACCTATCCCCTAGTCTCATCGTTAGTTAGTCGATCTTCATTTCCATTTGTCTTGCACAATTATCAATTATTTACATAGTTTTAGTCATCTCTCAAGGAGTATCAGGTTTCGTTATTTAGTCATTTGTCATCTCTAGTTCTTGACTAGGGCACCTAGGTAGTACTGGGGTGCCCATGGGTGCCCTGGTCCTTAATTTTAGGTGCCCTGGTCCCCGTAACACTTGGGTATAATTTAATTATTCGAGGTTGGTATTTATCATTTTCCCTCTCATTCCCTTAGGTACTAGTCGACATGTTGGGTCATTAGTGTCAAAATTTGAACAAGAGATCCCTATATAAACATAACATACTCACTATCTTATGGGCGAAATATCTACTATCAAGAGCTAGCTATCTACTAAGGCAAAGGATTTCATTTGGGAATCATTTACATCTACATCATACAAGTATAGGGGAAATGGTTATATTCATTCTATTCCATCCACCATTTTTCATTTTACATCTAGTTCGCTTGCCCCTACTACTGCGTCATTAATGTTAGGGCACCCCACTAATGCACACACACAAGCACACAAACTACATTGGGTCTAGAATGTAGTGCAACACTTAGTTGTAAGTCCACCATTGTGGTAGCTAAGGTCAATCGACCCCTTCATTTGCATCTTTCTTTTTTAGGGATTTGATGCTTTGTATGGGTTTTTAGGTAGATCTTCATCACTAACTAACAATGACACAAGTGAAGCCACTATGATAATTATGCGACAAAGACTAAGATATTGCGAAGATCTAAAGACAACATTGTCGATTAAGATCCAAAGATTTTTGCAAACCAGAGCACCCATACTATAGACTAGGGCACCCACATGTGCTCAAGTCCTCTCCTGTGCACCCTAGTTTAGTTGGATCTCAGTTATGATAATTTCTTGGGTAACACCTTCACATCCTACCCTCGTTCGCACATCAATCTTGTTTAAGTACAACATATAACGAGGTAAGTTATTTTCATGTTAGTACCTTATCCCTCTTATTTTCATCATTTCATTTAAATATCAAATAAACTATTTATAATCAAGTACTTTAGTTTGTATCAGTTATTTCATTTTTGTACCTACTTAGATTAACTATAGAATATAGCTATTAATTTCACATCTTAGTTAATCAACATATATTTGAGCTTGATTATTGTTTCCTTTGAGAGTTGTGAGGTTTGTAAAATCTAATTTTGACATATCTAACACTCTTAAGAATGTGAGTAAACAATCCAAAAGGCCCCAAAACCTAAACACTTATTATATTCATTGCCAAAAGCAGGACATCGGTTGTAGAATTTAAACACTAAAAGCTTTAGGATGAATGCTTAAATCTTGAAAATTACCTATGTATTGATTAGATTAGATTATTAAAAATTGTCTCCAAAACCACGACTCATGGAGTTGTGAGACTCTCGACCATGCCGAGCCCTAAGCATTCCTTCAATAACCCTATCACAAACTTTTCGGACTCTTCTCTCTCGATAGTGATGAAAATGGTTGTGGCAACACAGTGTGGGCTCTTAGCAGTGGGATCTTCTCCCACTCTTACCTCGATCGTTAGTACCGCTTAGGTTGGAAATGATGGCCAATTTAGGAAGCTTTGTTTGGGTGGCAGTGGTTCTATTGCAATTGTGCTTTGCATTGACGCCCTTCTATCTATTGTTGGTATTTTTCAATCCTCTCGGACACCTCCTCTCCACAATGGCGTTGGACTCTCAAATGGTAACAAGGGAGTGTTTTCCCTTTGTTTTTTTGTTTAAAAATGTGGTCTCGATTCCATTTCGGTAAGTGCTCTTATGTTTTGGTTTCTACTCTTTCATTTTCTAAACCTCTCTCTACTTCTAAATCTACGCCTCTGGTCACTCTTGGGGAGTCAATTTTAGAGGTTGAGGATTTCTTCTCCTCCAATGGTTTGATCTACCGCTTCAATGGACTCTAACATGGTCTTCCATTCCTTCACTCGTGGATTACTACGAATTGGCGTCCTCTTGTTTTAGGTAGGATAAACATTTACCCTCAGACTGAGGGGTTTTTTATTGTATCTTTTAGCTCTAGTGATGATAGGGATATCATTCTCTCAAAGATCTGGGAACTGCAGAATCATCACTTATTGATGAAACCATGGTTCCTGACTTTCAATCCACTCACTACCTCTTTCAATGTTAAACTGGTCTAGATTCGTTTACCCCATCTGTCGTTGTAGTTTTGGGGAGAGGAAATTTTAACTGTTATTGGCAATGCTTTGGGTAAATTTTTATCCATTGATTCCAATACGGAATTCTACACTCACACTACTTTCACATGGATATTGGTAGATCTAGATACTTCACTTGATCTACCTGCTTCTATTGATCTTAAAGTGCTAGATAGGGTTTGGTCACAACCCCTTGATTACGAAGGTTTTCCTTCAGATGTAGAAAATGTTTTAACCTAGGACATCTCGCTTCAGATTTTCATATGGTAAAGAAGAAATCTAAAAATGAAAAGGTTTCTTGGTGGAAGGACTCTCATCAAAAGATATTTTATTTATTAATGTGGAACTTGAGTCAACTACGATACAAAGATCAATTTTGATAAGGTTTCCATTCTAAAATCATTGGCCGCACCTTCATTGGATGATGTTGGAGCAGCTATGGTGGATTAGATCGACGCCGATTACGATGATAATCACTGCTTGCTAATTGAGCTAATACCGGTTTTCCTCTTGATAAACCCAATGATGGAAGTTTGGCTTCCTTTGAGATTCAACCTCTAGCTCACTCAAAAAAAAATGTAGATCCTAATAGGAGTGATGAATGAAGCTGTCATTAAAAGAAAAAGAATGCTTTTTCTATGCATCTAAGATCCCATGTAAGGGATATTACAAGGTAATTTGGTAACTTCAATGACAACAATGGGTGATGTAGTTTTTTCATTTTTCTTCTTGTTGTTTTTACATTTTTTCGTTCCGTTTGATGTTGGGGCTTCCTCTCTGTTACATTTTAATGTTTTATCTAGCCTCGATGACTTGTTGTACAAGGGTGCGGGTCCTTTCAAAACCCCCAATTTTTAACAATTTCCAAAAAAAAAGAGTGTGAGACTAGTTCCATAAGGTGTAGAGTGGCCCTAATTTCTTATATTTGCTAAAATAAATTTAAAGTATAAGAAAAATAAAAGTAATCATACAAAAATACATATATTACCTATACTCCATGGAACGCACACATATTTTGATGCGTACGTGTTCCCTTTATTATGCCCCCAAACCAAGAATTTATAGGCTTGGTATTGCTTTGGTTTCCCAAACATGTTCCTTGGTCATTATGTTTATAGAGCCTATTTTCATGTTAGAGTGTGGTACACCTTCTATGTGTTACACTCGGGTATTTTTACGGTGGTCCCGCTCGTCGGTGAGTGGGTCAAGGGGGGTTGGGGGCGAAGCCCCTGAAGCAAATTTTCATGGGTGGTTTATTAACCCATGGGTAATGGGTAACCATTATGGGCTGTTTTTGGGCCCATGGTTTTTCGATACCCATTGTTTTGATACCCATGGTTTTTTCCCATGGTTTTGATACCCACGGTTTTGTATCAAACTACTTAAGCAATTGTCTATTTATATGATCTTATGCATATGATACATATACAAGCAAATGCATTGTAGATGTGCTTTGAATTCGGGTGTGAATTCTGTAGAGTTTGTTGAGCATAGCTCCAAATGGATCTGGGTATTGTATTGAGAAAGTGGAGGCTTGTAATAAAATCTAAGCAAGTGATTCTTGGTGGACATAGCCCAAATTGGGTGAACCACGTTAAATCTTGTCTCTCTATGTTGTGTTATTTATTATGTACTTTTATTTGAGATCTATAATATTTTCTACATATTAGTTTCTACTATTGCGATTCTGTAAGGGATTATTCCACATATTTTATCTCTTATTCCCTAACAATTGGTATCGGAGCCTTGTTTTGTTTCTTTGAAGTCGCAGTGGGAAATTTTTAGCTTGAGTGGGAGCTATGGCGAGATGATGGAAAGATCTAGGGTTGATAAATTCAATGGGCAGAATTTCGAGTCTTTGGAAAATGCAGATGGAAGATTACCTTTATCGAAGGATCTTTATACTCATTGTCTCGAGAAGGTGAACAAACCCTCGAGTATGACAAATGTAGAATGGGATTTGTTGGATCGAAAGGCACTTGGAGCGATCCATTGTGTCTTGTATCTTCGGTATTATTTAATGTTTCAAAGGAAAAGACTACAAAAGATCTAATGGATGCATTAGGAAGTTGTATGAAAAACCCTCTACCTCTAACAAGATATTTTTAATGAAGAAGTTGTTTAATATGAAGATGTCGAGAATAGTTGATGTGAGATCATTTAAATGATTTCAATATGGTTGTGAATATGCTAGCTTTGTCTACAATAGAATTTGATGAAGAAGTTAGGGCTTTATTAATTTCGTGCTCTTTACTGAAAGTTAGAATAGCCTAGTAATGGCGTAAGCAACTCGGTTCAGGCTAACTTCGAAGTTGAAGTTTGAGGATGTTGTAGGGGTGATTCTAAGCGAGGAAATGCAAAGAAAAATCTCTGGGGAATCTTCTACTTCAGGGAATGCTTTGACAGTGGAAACTAGAGGGAGACAAAAGAATAGAGGAAACCGTGGAAAATCAAAGGATCGGGAAAGGTCAAAATCCAAAAGCAAGATAGTATGCTGGCACTGTGGAAAGTCTAGGCATGCTAAGAAGGACTGTTGGGAGCTTCGGGATAAGAACAAAGAACAAGAAAAAAACAAGGAGGCAAATGTGGCATCGGGTAATGTATGCCAGGATGCTTTGATTCTTTCTTTGCATAATATTAATGAATCTTGGGTTTTAGATTCAGGGGCTTCTTTTCATGCTACTCCACATAGGCATTATTTTGTTGATTATGTTCAAGGAGATTTTGGGCATGTTTTTCTTGGTAATGATGAGCCTTGCAGTATAGTTGGAAAAGGTTACATTCGGGTTAAGATACAAAATGGGAATACATGGTTATTGAAGGATGTCGGACATGTGCCTACATTAAGGAGAAATTTGATATCGGCGGGAAATTGGGAAGTGATGGTTGTCTTGTGATATTTACTGGTGGCTCTTGGAAGGTTACAAGGGTGCTCTTGTGGTGGCAAGAGGTAAGAAGGTTAGAACCTTGTATTTAACCATTGATAGTACTAATGATTGTAATCTTGTGGCTTTAGATGCAGAATACAACATTATGGCACTATAGGCTTGGTCATATGAGCCATAAAGGCATGGAAATCATAAAGAAGAATTTGCCTAGATATACGAAATAGGTTTGGATTTGTGAGAAGCTGCATATATGGAAAGCAGAAGCGAGTAAGGTTTCTCAAGGTTGGACCTACGAAGAAAGAGAGTAAGTTAGAGCTGGTACATTCGATGTGTGGGGCCGGCTCAGGTATCATCTCTTGGGGGTTCAAGTTATTATGTTTTTTTTATTGATGATGCAACAAGGAAAGTTTGGGTTTATTGTATTAGAAACAAATCTGATGTATTTGATACTTTTTTAAATGGAAAGCATTGGTAGAGAATGAAACAGGCCTTAAGTTAAAATGTCTCAGATCAAATAATGGAGGGGAGTATTGCAGCAATGAATTTGATGATTATTGTTCTAAGAATGGAATCCATAGGCAAAAGGCGGTTCTAGGAACCCGCATGACGAGAATGGGGTGTCGAAAGGATGAACAGAACAATAATGGAACGTCTTTAGGAGCATGAGGATATATGCGGGACTGCCTCTTTATTTTTGGGCGAAGCGGTGAGCACAGTGTGTACTTAATAAGCAAGAGAGGACCCTCAAGTGCCTTATATGGAGCCATACGAGGAGGCTTGGTACGGTAACAAATTTGATTATTCATTTCTTAGATTCTTTGGATGTGAGGTGTTTGTTCATATAGACAAGGATGATAGGACCAAGCTAGAGGCTAAATCAGAAAAATGTACTTTCATTGGTTATGGTGGTGATGACTTTGGATTTAAATGTTGGAGTATTAAGGACAAGAAAATCATTCGGTCTAGGGATGTGGTCTTTAATGAGAAAGTCATGTATAAGCAACAGTTGCAGGAAAACAGGGAAGAATCCAAGAAAGAATATGTAGTGGTAGAGGATCTTCCAGATGGGACAGTGACCCATGAATCAGTTCAAGAACCGACTCAACAGGAACCCCAAACTCCTACAGTGAGGAGGTCTTCTAGGGTAAGAAAAGAACCTGAACGTTTTCTCCTTCTCTTTATTATTTATTACTCACTGATAGTGGAGAGCCAGAGAGCTTTGATGAAGCAATGCAGGTAGATGCCAGTAAGAAGTGGGAGCAAGCCATGGATGAGGAGCATAAGTCTCTCATGGAGAACCAGATTTGGGATTTGGTGAAGCTACCGGAAGGCAAAAGAGCATTGCAGAACAAGTGGGTGTATAAAGTTAAAGATGAAGGACGAAAGAAAAGATATAAGGCCGGTTGGTGGTCAAGGGTTTGCACGAAACAAGGTATAGATTTTGATGAGATCTTTTCTCTGTAGTAAAAATGACTTCTATTAGAGCTGTTCTTGGAATAGTGGCAGCAAAAGACTTGCACTTAGAACAGTTAGATGTAAAGACTACATTTCTCCATGGTGATTTGGAGGAGGAACTATATATGCAACAACCAGAGGGCTATGAGGTCAAAGGTAAAGAGGAGATGGTGTGCAAAGCGAAGAAGAGCTTGTATGGCTTGAAACAAGCTCCACGTCAATGGTATAAGAAGTTTGATAGCTTCATGATGGAGCAAGGTTATATTAGATGTCATTCTGACCATTGCGTGTATATAAAGAAATTTGAGGATGGAAGTTATATTATCTGTGTTTTTATGTTGATGACATGTTGGTTGCAGGTAAAAACATGCAGGAAATAAAAGTACTCAAGAAACAACTAAGTGAATCCTTTGATATGAAGGATTTGGGGGCAGCAGACAAATCCTTGGTATGAGGATAACTCGGGATAGGAAGGAACAGAAGCTGACTTTATCTCAAGAAGAGTACATTAAGAAGGTATTGGATAGGTTTAACATGTAGGATGCTAAAGCTGGTTTGGGACTCCTTTGGTGAGGCCATTTTAAGTTTTCAAAGGAGCGGTGTCCCAAGACAAAGGGGAAAGAAACCAGATGTCTAAGGTACCTTACTCATCAGCGGTTGGCAGTTTGATGTATGCTATGGTGTGCACTAGGCTTGATATTGCCCATGCAGTGGGAGTTGTGAGTAGATTTATGAGTGATCCAGGTAAAGAGCATTGACAAGCAATAAAGTGGATCCTTCAGTATTTGAGAGGGACCATGGGGATAGTTTTGTGCTACAGTGGATCAGACACCACTTTACGTGGTTATGTAGATTCATACATGGCTGGAGATGTTGATAGTAGGAGGAGCACAATAGGTTATATTTACACTGTAGGTGGGACAACAGTGAGCTGGATTTCACGACTACAGAAGTTGGTGGCTTTATCAACCGCGGAGGCTAAGTATGTTGCTGCCACAGAGGCAAGTAAAGAGATGATTTAGTTCAACAATTGCTTGAGGAGTTAGGGAATAAGCGGGAGGAATGTAAGCTACATAGTGATAGTCGAGTGCTATACACCTAGCTAAGAACTCTGCTTTCCACTCCGGGACGAAGTATATACGGTTGAGATATCACTTCACAAGGACAACTTTGGAAGAAGATAATTTGAAGTTGGAGAAGATTCATACTAGTTAGAATCCTGCCGGACATGATGACCAAGGTGGTCACTGAGGATAAACTAAAGCTATGTTCGGCTTTGGTTGGCCTTTGTAGATGACAGTGAAGGGTTAAGAATATTGCTCGGTGAAAATTAGTCTCAAGTGGGAGATTGTTATGTTTATAGAGCCTATTTTCATGTTAGAATGTGGTACACCTTCATGTGTTACACTCGGGTATTTTACGGCGGTCTCGCTCGCCGGTGAGCGAGTAGGGGTTCGGGGTGAAGCCCCAAAAATTTTCATGGGTGGTTTATTAACCCATGGGTAATGGAGTAACCATTATGGGTTGTTTTTGGGCCCATGGTTTTTCGGTACCCATTTTTTTGTTACCCATGGTTTTGATACCCATGATTTTGTATCAAGCTGCTTAAGCGATAGTCTATTTATATGATCTTATGCATATGATACATATATAAGCAAATGCATTGCGAGATGTGCTTTGAATTCGGGTGTGAATTTGTAGAGTTTGTTGAGCATAGCTCGAATGGATCTGGGTATTGTATTGAGAAAGTGTAGGCTTGTAATAAAATCGAGCAAGTGATTCTTGGTGGACGTAGCCCAAATTGGGTGAACCATGTTAAATCTTGTCTCTCTTTGTTGTGTTATTTATTACGTACTTTTATTTGAGATCTGTAATATTTTCTACATATTAGTTTCTCATTGCGATTCTGTGAGGATTATTCCGCATATTTTATCTCTTATTCCCTAACATGGGACTGTAAACAAAACAACAACTGTGTGTTTTTGACAAAATATACAAAAATCACCTTCCACCATGTTAAATCCTACAAAAATGTGTTCTATCTTTCTTAAAAATTTGCCTACAACGTCAAGAAAACTATCCTCTTTCTAAATATGTACTTTTTAATATTTTCTGACTATTTTAAGGTTTCCATTTATATTTATTTCAAACTATGTCTTTTATACCTCTATTTTTAGTGATTGTAAATGCTTATCTTTTGTCATGTATCTTTTTTTCGACTCATCGAAATTGAATAAATAAATTTTAGGCCCAAACTAGGACTAATTCTATACATATTAAAAAAAAACTAATTTTCGATATTTTTGAGGTAGTTAGGGGGCACGGTTGGAGCTCCGTTATTTTTCAAAATTTAAAAATTTTGTACTAGAAAAATCATTAAAAAATACTTACTAAAAAATCTTAAAAAATTCCTATCCCAAACTAGATGCTCCTATCTATCTTTCTACCAAAGGGTTTTCAAAAATACTAAATAGTGCTAAAAAATTGGTGGGGGCACAAAGAACTATGTCTACTATGTTTTTTAACAAAAACAAGAGCACATATTGGTATTTTAGTTATTTGACCCACTTAAACTTAACCATTAAAAAAATAGCTTAGAAATTAGACTCAAAATGCTACGATTCATGTTCTTATAACATCTTCCAATTTTGAGTGTAACTATTTCAAATAACTCGTAGAAGTTGAAGATTTTTATTTTTCAGAAAAATGTGTCCACTTAAGACCCCTTTTTGGTCCCCCAACTTGGTGCACTTACCCAGTTGAGCCCTCCTTGACATTGTGAACATGATTATGGACCATTACAAAGTAATAAGTGTATTGTTATTAAAAGCTGGTTCATTATGATTGTCGATTTAGCCATTGACCATAAGACATTGAAATTGTAAGTTTTGTTGGTGCTCAAGTACGAGACTCGGGCCATCGACAAGGTAAATGTTTAATTATTTTGACCACCTTGAGTTTTAATTGGTCACGGACCAAGGAGCAATTAAAATTGTTGGTGTATTGGTCCTAGACCATAATGTAATGTTTATTGTTTATAAGGAAAATTTTATTGTTGTTTTCTTTTATAGTGGTCTTGGACCAAGAGGAGATTAAAAGTGTTATAGTTGTTGTTAATTGTTTATTTAAACAATGGTCATAGACCATATGAAATCAACATTGATTAAAAATAATGTCTCTTGGTTATTCACCATAGCTTGCATGGGAATTAAGTGACTAGTGGGAACCTTGGTCACCGACCATATGATTGTGGAAAAGATTGGATAATGTTTAAAAAGTTAAAATGATTAAATAGATTTAAATTGGTCAAAGACCAAACTTAGCATGTTGAGGAAATACGCATTGCATGAGGAAAGTGGTGAGTTTGGAGGAAACTAAAGAGAAGTGGCGGATGTTATTGGACATTAATGAATGACACAATTTTCTTGTAAATGAGAAGTTTACATTGTAAGCTAAGACATGCATTCCTCTATTCACATTTTCGGTTTATTGTATTTTTGAGTGCGCATGGAAAAAATGAAGGAGAAAAATATAAGAAGCTTTTTGGATGTTTGCATGTAAATCGAAGCTATATTTATGAATGGCAATATGGATTATTATGGCGGTTGGGGGATAATTTGGAAGTCGTTTTGTGGTCATACAAAATTATAGATTTTGCAAAGAGATTTGGGAAAAACATATATGCCCAAACATGCATTTCTTCTCCATATTTGTTGTTTTAGTTTGAAACAAAGGAATGTTATACAATTTTATTATCAAAATTTTAAATCTAGAAGGTTTTAGTTTAGTTTTATCAAAAATATTTAAAAGAAAATGTATGTGTAAAACAATGATACAAATGGGTTTTGCGGAAAACTTAGAATATTGATGTTGCATTTTGAGTATGCATTTTGCTCACAACTTCCTTTTCCTATTTGCATTTTGAATTTGTTTATTGTTGATCATGGTGTTTTACTTGCAAGAATTGTGGGTTTTGATTTTGTTGATATCCCAATTAACTTGTAAAATATATAAATGCATAGATTTGTTTCTTCATGTAGCTTGTATATAGCTTATTGTCGATTGATTTGTGTGGAAGAATTGCTTAATCTATTGTTTTGTTTCATAATATGAGAATGAGAAACATTTTCTGGGCTGGTTGTAAACATGGACTAATAACAAGTTTTGTTAAGAACTTGTGAAGGAAAATTTAGGAAAACAACAATAGAGTAATTGGCTATTTGGAAGAAAATAAGAATACGAGTTTTTGTGATTGTTGGTTTATGGGTTTTGCTTATTGAATACAATATTCATGGCTGGTTGCATTATGATTTTGTTTGTTGAAAATATTGGTATTGACTTTGTTGAGTCATGGGTATGCATATTTTGGACTGTTATTTCAATGATATTATTTTTATTTTATAAAGATTGTATTCCCTCTTGACCCTAGTTGAAATTTGTATAATTAGTTAACGGGCTATTGTAAATAAAGATAGATTTATCTCATTGCAAGATTATCTATTTAAATTATCTCATGCTCATTTCGAGCTCATATGCGATGATAAATATATCATCTTGATGTAAAATAAACCCTCAAAGAGTTGAGACACAAATACAATTTGTTTGAGAGAGTCTATTTTGTGTTGTTGAGAGGAAGGGTTTGATTTTGTGACTTGGTGTTATCCATTTCTTAGAATATAGATTTTGTACCTATACTTATTAATAAACTTGTTTGTTTATTAGTGAATGATTGACTCCTTTTCTAGGTGTAAATTCAATGTTAAATTCAACAAAGGTAAAACAATTGTATAGTAAGAGTGAATTTTGAGCATCTTGTGGAACATTTATCATTGTGCTGATTTTAACTTTGTTAAGCCAAATTCGGGTTGTATTTACGAGAATGTTGCTTCTTTATAATCGTTGTTACCTCCTTATTTGAGCAAAGGATAATACGAGAGTTTCAAGCTCTTTTATTCTAGTTACTATTTGGACTTGAGTATATAGGGAATACTTAAGCTTTAATGAATTGTCGTCGAGTCTATTCCAAGGGTAATAAGTGATAATGGTTGATACGAAGTGACCTTAGCTTCCATTGCTGACACTCTGTAAGTAATGGTATGGCTATTATAATCATGATTGTTGTAATTAGTTAAAGATGTTTGATGCCATTATTCTTGAAAGATATTCTTGGAATTGTTTAGTGTTGTTATGATATTGTGACATTGATTATGGCAAAGATAAATGCTTTGTAAGTTATTCATAATGATTCAATATAATAGGTCTTGTTAAATCTCAAAATGATTAGGAGTTAACATAAATATGTTCTATCTTTTTATTTGAATAATGAGACAAGGTTATGATAAAATGAAACATGATACTATGAGTTATTGCTTAAGATAACCTTATCATATTCCTTTACTACAAATTAAAGCTACTGAGGATATGAGTAGATAATTCATGTCAACTCACAAAATTGACTATGGATGCACTCTCTCTCCTACATTTATGCGGGACAAAGTAATATTGAGAAGTGATAATTGTATTTTATATGCATGATTTCTTCATGTATTATTGTTTAAAAATCTGTTCCAGTTATTGTAGTTTATTATAAAGCGAAAGTATTATTTTCGCAAGTTGAATTAGAGGCATTTGCCTATTTGTACTATTATGAAAATTTGTATATTATCGTTTTGGAAAAATAAGGATTTATCCTTATAAGGTTGAATAAATATACTTATTGTTTGTATCACTTTTTGTGAGTTATAAAGATGTCTTATTGTTGTTTTTACAAAATAGAATGATTTAAATTTATTAAATTATAAACATCATTTACGAAACTATATCGGATCATTAATTCATCACGGATGAAAGAATATGACGATCTACAAACAATAGTATGATATGGATATCATTATGATAAGAATAACATTTATAATCTTATCATTTTATTTAAACTAAAAGCGTTTAAAAATTTATTAACAACAATGTTCATATATATGAGTTATTGTTATTAATTAATATTCTTCATAGAATTTATAGTTTCATTATGGATGATTAAATATGTCATTAATGAGTATAAGTACGTTATGGGAAAAAATAATACAAAAGTTATGTTATAGTATCATTGTACCTTAGTATAGAAAAGTAAACTAATTATGACACAATGATGACACGTTAGTACACATGTACTATTTTAGCAATTATTAATTGGAATGACTATATGTGAGACGTGATTAATTAAACTCACGTTATATGACAACTTTAAGTTGTTCTATTTATTATCGGATGATGACCCATTGAGATTAAGTGAACTATTCATATTAAATGTTAAACTTATGTGAATGAGACTAAGACCAAAACTAACTAGGAAACGATTGTATCATTTAAACACGAGACTTGGTTAAGATATTCTATATTAAATATCAACACTATGTTACAATAGTACGATGAGAGATACTTATTAAGATAGTAACTCAGTGAGTTACTATGACTCTCTATCGGGAAAGAAATGTCGTATATTAATACTAAATAACCTATTGTAAGACCAACTTATTCACTTAACTAAAAAGGATAACTGAAAAATGTAAACGAAACTCAATGAGTTACTATGACTCTCTATCGGGAAAGGAATGTCATATATTCATATTAAATAACCTAATGTAAGACTAACTTATCCACTTAACTAAAAATGATAATTGAAAAATGTAAACAAAGTGTAGTCACTTAGACTCATTGTCCTTTTGGCGGTATCCTATCCATACCAACTTAAGATGGCTACGGGAAAGGTAGTGAGGACGTAATGAATTTCATTATTACGTGGTCACTATCTTTCCATAGGGATCTAAGGTAGCATTGATATGATTCCTTTATAAGAAGGGTGAGACATGGTTCCTACTACTTGATTTGAAACTTAATTTCTTAATCAATCGAAAATAATTTTGATAACTATATTGAGATGGTTGTGTGGTGAAGGGAAGACATGTTTCGTAGGCTAGTGTGCATTTAGGAAACACAATTTGAAAAACTATGGCCATGGTAATACAAATGATGATTACATTGTTTGTTCACTAATTCTCCTATTCAATAGTGTCTTGAGTCGTGGGAGGTCACTTAAATGCTTTATCGTCGACACTAAGGGGATGTACAAGATTCTCATAACCTATAAAAGGTTTAACCAAAAGTATACTTGGTATGCACAATCGTGTTGAGTGTTTTAAGGGAGATCTAGAAGATCTAAAGGACCTTTATCGTTGCACATGGTTAATGTATGTTATCAATATGGATTTTGGAATACTAAACAATGCTAGATTATTTAGCGATAAGCTAAGCATAAAAGGAACTTAAGGGATTTGTTTTAAATATTTTATTTCCCCTTAATTTGGATGAATCATAACATGGGTGTTATAGATTCACTCGGGATACGATCAAGACTCATTCCTTATTGCTTGGTATCTCTCATAATTACGCTGAAAGGCGTGTTCTATGTTAGAAAGCCCGAGGGGCTTTGACATGCCGTATCGTCCTACGTCACTCCAAACCATCCGTTTCGTTTTCCGTATCGTCGACCAAACTGATCTGAGTCGTCCAGGTGTATACGATTATGAAGAGGAAAACCATGGTTGTTTTGGCTAATGGTTTTGATGCACAGCTGGGGGTTCGGTAGAGGAATTTAAGAGATGATTATTAATTTTCTTTTTATTTGATGTGCTAGAAAAAACATCGCCGTTTTAGGTAGCGGTATCGAGCGTTTCGGTGTTCAGCGGTGGGATTTGGCCCAGATTCGAACATAGCAGGCCCTGGGGAGGTCTGGGGTTCGAATCTCGATCGCTGCAAAGGCTCTGCGGTGTGGAAAGGGCTACTGGTTTTTTGGGCTTTTGGGTATGACACAATTATTTGAATGAATGGAGTAGATTTTTTTGGGGTATTTTTGGTACCGAGATCTTGTTCTAATTTTGGTTTTGGGTAGGTACATTGTTGATCAAGCAACTGAACGGAAGCGTTTTCATTTATTTGGTTGAAGAAAGTTTGGACTGAGATATGGAAGTTGCTTGCTGCTACCCTGAAACCACAAGGGTGGATACGCGTGATCAGGGGCTCATGCTGCGTGGGTAAGTATTTAAATTTATATCAATTTTCACACCCAAAAACATTTCAGACCAATTCGCTACGGAAATCTGAAGTATGGTATCGTTTCTTGCATCTGCCATCGTACAATTTTATTCCTCTCTTCGTGATCTTTCTGTTTGAATTTAGGTTTTATTGTCTATATTTTTGAACACCCTTTTTGTCTTTTATGATGTACATTAGAATCTACATTTCATGAAGGCATTCTTTGTCAGCATCCTTCCATTTGTACAGATTACATTCGTATAAATCAGCACAACTTTCTGATTTCATGCTTTCCACCTTTCAAAGCATGTATGGACGTCATTGCGTGATATCACTTACCAGTAAAGGTCGTAAAGCAGCGCCTATGTATTTTTGTTTTGTTACTGAGGGGTATCTATCCTTACAAATTTTCCCCTATTTCCATCTGGCTTTGTTCATTGGGTAGGCCTTACCTAGAATTGGATGTGGTAGTCTACTGGATTTAATAACTTGTAAAACTTCAAAATTTTTAACATATTATAACATCTCTGTGGGGATTTGAACTCGGGTTTCCATTATAAAAGGCCTGATCATTTGTCACTCGAGCTCATTCCATTCAGGGACTTTGTAATACTACATTGTATAACTACTTGTAGGCAATAAAATCCATGAATGCACACTTAATTCCCATCTGCTTCTCTTTCCCTTCAACTCTTTGCATAAATATGAGTGTACCAATTTCTCTTGGCCATTACTTGTTCACGTAAGAAATTTCATAGGATGAGTTTACCGACAAACTGGTTTTCTGTTTGCATTTATAGGCACATGTCCGTGAATTTCAAACTTGGTGTTCTATAGCTAGAGGTGTCTTACTGGTTCTTGCTTCATTATTGTTTAGTGTTACTTGCTTGATTATTATTTCTTTGCTACAGGATAGTTCTTAAAATTGGTTTTATTCTTGCTGCTGCCATTTTATTGAATATGTAGCCTGTCATAAGGGTTTGAATTGAATTGAAAGATTTTAATTAAGTCCATGAGACCAACATGTCTATGGGACCAAAAGTTGTATTGATTTGTTTCGTCCAATAGTTGTCAACATAAGCAATTTCAGAGGATGGGCTTCCTACAAACTAGCTCTTTTTTTGGCTTGTATGCTATAAATGTTGGATTCAGTTGTTTGCATTTATAGGCATATTTCCATGAATTTCAAACTACTTGTCCTATTGCTAGAGTTGCCTCAATGACTCTTGCTTCATTGTTGTTTCGTTGCAGATAGATAAAGATTAGAGATACCCAACATGGTGCATATTTTATTCAGTCCTTGTTATAATGATTGGTGTCTTTTTATATCCAGATTTCTATGGGATGATAGTGATTCAAAATTGGTTTTATTGTTGTTGCCGCCATGTTATGGGATAGTTAGTTGTCACAAGGCTTTGTTTGCTTATTCATTTCACATTTCAGGTAGTAAATCAGTGGCTTCATACTGCCCCATTTTATATAGCATACATGGTTTTCAAAATGTCTATTGGCAATTGTTTGTGTCATTTGTCAAATTGACTGTTTTCTATTTCTAAAGTTGCTTGGAAATGGAAATGGAAACAAAAACTAGGTCTGAAATATGGAAACACTGATTTTCCAAAATAAATGCATAATACTCATTTTTACACCATTATGTAGCATATTATTTATTTATGCTACCTTTTTTGTTAGGTGCACTTAATTGTAGGGAAAAACATTATGAATTAAATTACTATAAAAATCAGGCACGCTGATAGGCCATGGGTGACTAATAGTCGTGCATACCACGTGTCATTATGTGATTGGCCCTTGCACACTAGTATTAGGTACAAGTCACACATTTATTGGTCCTATTTTATTTTATTTTATTTTATTACTATGACTTTCAATCACAATTATAAGTACTATGACATTTATTAGTACATGCTCATCTATTGACACCACTCTCCCGATCTATAATACTCATGGATGCCACTAAGAGGCCCAAATGAAAAATAACTAACTTTTCTTTTTGTGTTTGACTATTGTTAGGCAAGATACATTGGGGAGGTATGCCTAGCATTAGGTTTTTATTAATTTAAGAATGCATTTTTAAAATTTTTGTTATAGAAGCTGCCATTGGAAATGCCCGGGTACATGTCGGAAAAACATCACTAGGAAACATCCCCCATGTAGTTGCTTCATGCATTGTTGGTTATATCTAAAGTTATTAGCGTGCATTTGTTTTGGCATGAGGTTGGCTACTATTTTTCAAAGTAAATTATTTTAATTACACGAAAGGCGTGTTATATGTGGGAAGGAAAGTGAGGAGTTCTTTGTGATGTATATCGTAAATCTTCTTAGGACGAGAGAAGCGATGGAAATTTTGGGATACGAAGAACACAGGACCATGCTCGAAGGAGGGAGAGGCATATCGGGAGTCAGAAATGGAGGACACTTGCAAAAGTCTTGCACGGAGGTGGACATACATCGCCATCAACAAAACAAGGGAGTATGGTTGCCCGGTGTATAGCGACGTGCATGCTTGATCTAATAAGAATTAAAAACGACTTGCTTAGGGTTTCGGGAAGGGTTTTGCAGTTTGTAATGTGGAGTGTTTTTACAACCCATTTTTATTGTTCTTTGTGTGTGGCCATCAAACATTGTAGCTGAGAAGTCCCTTTCTCTTTTCCTGAGTGTGGTTGGAGTTGGAGACTGCGTGATGATTGACAATTTAACCCATCTTTGAAGTAGGATTTTTTCCCTTCACAGATTTCCCTCTGATAAATTTAGCTTATGTATGATTCCGTATCCAGATTTGTTTTAATCTTGTGTGAAATATTAAATCTGTTTACAGTATTTGCATGGAATTATTTATATAAAGATAGTTGTTATACAAAGAAACAGATGGGTTACAGTTTGCCAGAATAGTAATTTTTATTCTGTGTGCTTGCCAAAAGTGGACGGAGCCACATGTCTTATGCAATGAACTTAGATGGACCTAAAACAATATCTTTACCTTCACCTATATTTTAAAAAATCAAGTAAATCCTTTCCATACAAAGTCTATAAATAAATCATTTACAACAAGACAGAGTAAGTATGGGTATACATGTATTTCAACAGGTCCGTAATGTTGATTTCTGCCTATCATTAGATTTTATCCTTTAGACAAACAAATGAATGCATTATTATCCCTCTTTCACAGTAAACCTCCTTTTATAATATTGGACAAATCTAGAGATACTTGTCAAATGAAATAGAACAATTTGCATAAATTCATGTATACTCTTGCATAAATGTTAACACCAATGTTACCTTAGATGACAGCAGGGCCCTCAATCGTTAGTTTGGTGGAGTGTAGGAGGTAACAATAATAGTCATAGAAACTTGTAACCAAGAAGGCGTCTCAGGCCACTTTTTTATTGTGATCATCTTGTATTGAGACATCAAACTAACCTGCATATAGAATGATGACCCAGCCATGAAACAACCTATGGCAACCCCTCCGCCAGAGACCTAAAAAAACATATTTTCGTATAATTGTGTTAGAAACAATCTTCCTGCAATTTCAGGTAGCAGTAGTTTTTTTAAGTCACAATCTCATTCTGTACCATCAAAAGTGGTCGCCTTCCTGTTTTGTCCATCAACAATACACCTAATGTTGTCATTGGCACCTAGCAAAATCAAAAGGGCATTGATTTATGATAATGCAAAATAAGAATGTCTTGCAAGTAAAATCCCATAACTTCATGTAGAGTATTCATGTTATCGGTAAGCTTCTATACTCGTTTAGCGATAACATGGATTCATAAAACATAACTTGCGAATGAAGTATATAATTATTTATGTGGAACCAAAGCAGAATATATACTTTATGAGTTAAGTTTGAAATGACATCCCATTTTAAAAAAGTAGATTGCTAAAGGAATTAGAAAATGTTAATGACCAATGTTACCCTAGATGACAACAGGGCCCTCAATCGTTAGTTTGGTGGAGTGTAGGAGGTAACAATAATAGTCATAGAAACTTGTAACCAAGAAGGCATCTCAGGCCACTTTTTTATTGTGATCATCTTGTATTGAGACATCAAACTGACCTACATATAGAATGACGACCCAACCATGAAACAACCTATGGCAACCCCTCCGCCAGAGACCTGAAAAAACATATTTTTGTATAGCTATGTTAGAAACAATCTTCCTGCAATTTCAGGTAGCATTAGCTTCTTTTAAGTCACAATCTCATTCCGTACCATCAAAAGTGGTCACCTTCCTATTTTGTCCATCAACAATACACCTAATGTTGTCATTGGCACCTAGCAAAATCAAAAGGGCATTGATTTATCACAATGCAAAATAAGAATGTCTTGCAAGTAAAATCCCATAACTTCATGTAGAGTATTCATGTTATCAACTGGCTTCTATACTCGTTTAGCAGCAACATGGATTCATGAAACATAACTTGAGAACAAAGTATATAATTATTTATGTGGAACCGAAACAGAATATAGACTTTATGAGGTAAGTTTGAAACGACATCCCATTTAAAAAAGTAGATTGCTAAAGGAATTAGAAAATATTAATGACCAATGTTACCTTAGATGACAGTAGGGCCCTCAATCGTTAGTTTGGTGGAGTGTAGGAGGTAACAATAATAGTCATAGAAACTTGTAACCAAAAAGGCATCTCGAGGCCACTTTTTTATTGTGATCATCTTGTATTGAGACATCAAATGACTCTGCATATAGAATGACGACCTAGCCATGAAATAACCTATGGCAACCCCCCTCATGAGAGACACGAAAAACATATTTTCGTATAGGCTGTGTTAGAAACAATGTTCCTACAATTTCAGGTAGCAGTAGCTTTTTTTAAGTCACAATCTCATTTTGTACCATCAAAAGTGGTCGCCTTCCTATTTTTTCCATCAACAATACACCTAATGCTGTCATTGGCACCTAGCAAAATCAAAAGGGCATTGATTTATCACAATGCAAAATAAGAATGTCTTGCAAGTAAAATCCCATAACTTCATGTAGAGAATTCATGTTATCGGTAAAGCTTCTATACTCGTTTAGCAGCAACATGGATTCATGAAACATAACTTGAGAACGAAGTATATAATTATTTATGTGGAACCAAAACAGAATATAGACTTTATGAGGTAAGTTTGAAACGAAATCCCATTTTAAAAAAGTAGATTGCTAAAGGAATTAGAAAATATTATCACCTGAAGGGCAGCAACACTGACAGATGCTGCATTATCTGAATTGAAGCCTACATGACAATCCAAAGTGATCAGACATCCAAAACAGACTATTTTAGAATCAAAAGTAAGAATTGACTAATTTCTTACCACAAGCTTTGAAAATTGCACTGGCATAAAACATGACAAAGCATTGATTCCAGATGCTTGCTAGAACACCATCAAACCGACTCCAACCTATACATGTATTGACAAAATAAAAAATGGATCTTGAATGGTTTGTCATGACCCATAAATTCTACAAACCACAGTTCATAAAGAATCTACTCACTATCATGTGATGTGCATATTTGTGCTGAAATAGGTCCAATAGTCTGCCCTTGGGAAGGCTTTCTAACTCCTCCACATATTCCTTAACAAGATAGTTTTATAGTTTAGTTACAATCCAGATCAAAATTAATAGAATTACCTGGCAAAGTTCTTCCTGAATCAAATCAATCATCTATAAGCTTACTCCATGACTAGTTACTTTAATTTAACATTATTATATTCGCTTTGGTTAGCTTTTATACTGATTTATCCAAATTATATCTTCAAGTGTTAGCAGAATAAGCTAACTAAGCCATTATTCTCAAGTGTTTATAAAGGCCTTAGAAATGTAGTATACTTGTAACAAAAGAAAAAGATGGTGGTAAGAGAAGGAAATCCCTCTCCCTTCTAGAGTTTTCCCACAAAGGGTCTCTCTAAATAAACATTGTCTTGTGCAGATCTGATCTTGTTGTTTTGCATTAGTTTCTTTGTGTACTCTCATGTACAGTTATTTCCTTTCAGTTTACAGAACTCCACAATTCCATTCAATGCACATTGTTGACTGTTTAATGCAAATATATAATAAAACAAGAAGTTAATCGATCGATTACTTCGCAGCAACTTAAGTGCGGAGAAATAAAGTGTCTCGCTTTCCTGCATGTAGTTGTGTTGTTCATGAACTTTAAGATTGCTCTTAGAATATGATATTGTTCTTTGTGAATGAAGTGTCTCGCTTGCCTTTATGTAGTTGTTGTGTTCATAAACTTTAAGGTTGTTCTCAGAATAAGCTATTTTTCTTTATCGCATGGAAAATTCCATAACAGATTGTTTATAAAATTGGTTATTGAATATGTGTTGTTTTTTTGCATTATTTCCCTTTTACATTTTCATAGATTCTTAATTATGTGGGTGATTTTTTCTATCTTATCATTGTATGTATTGCATAAAAAAACCACTTTTTGCTTTCGGTCTTCAACCACGACATGAAGGGGCAAGTGCCTTCGACAATGACAGGATTCGGTGTGTGCTGAGGGGTTATTGCCCACAGGATATTTATATTATCGTCTTGTGGCCGTATCTTATAAACTTCATATGCTTCTCTTATAGGTGAACTCCAGTTGTTTGGCAACCTTTTCTCTACTTGAAGTCAAGCAAACTAAACTCTATTAGGGAACTTACAGAATGTTGTTCATAATCTGCATTTTTAAGTCTTCCATCTTATGTTGTCCTAACAAGAGTTGAATATTCACATGTAGTTTATATTTCATTTGACAGCTTTGAATTCTCAATGTTGAGAATCAAGATTGTATATTGATCAATCTACTTCTTATCTCTCAAATTATTGATTATAAACTGGTTGTACTCTCTACTTTGTTCTCTCTTTCGTGTTGCAATTGTCATGGTTGCCTTTTTCTTTGTTGTTTCTGTGTTGTAGTGCAAGGTGCCTCTGAAAGCCATACAAATCCTTCATCATCTATTTCACTAGGAACTATGATCCAACCTATGTCATCAATACATCCATCGTTATGATCTCCAACATAAATTCTATTTGTAGTGCTGGTTTTACCAACAGTTGGCCACCCTTTCTCATGGTGGAACATCCTTTTTTTCTTTGAAATTGGTCCTAAAACTTGTAGAGAATGCAGGTTAAGGTGAAAACCCCTAACTTACTTGCTGTTTTGATACTTTTTCCAATCAAATGTTGATATAGGATTTCTCAATGCCAATTTGAGGATGGCACTCATGCTGATGAGAGGTTTCTCTAGGTTGAGTTCTCATTCCCAAAATCAGAAGAAAATTTTATAGAGTTTTATTAGTGTATGTTTTAAGTCATTTCAATATTATTTTTATAGAAAATCATTACTTTAACCACAATTCTATTAATAATCATACGGTAAGGTAACCCACTTAACACTAGAAAACAACTATCTTGCTAAATAGAAACCAACTCAATTGTGCATAGGAAGCAAACTCCAATTAGGATCCCATCAAAATATATTTTGACTAACTAGTTGTCCCAATTTTCAATCTTTGGGAAAAGAAATGCCACCAAAATCTTGCTGTTGATAACAATTTCACTTATTATTAAGTTTTGGGATCTTCATCTCTAACTGCCACTATTCCCAACCTCCATTATAATAAACCAGACTTCACAAAATTCAGTAAAACAGATCACAAAAAATGATTTTGATAGTTGCAAAACATGTTACAACAGTTCTTCCCTAATACAAATGAAAGGATTCCGCTTGAGAAAAAAACTGTCATTATTAGCTTAAGTTTAGTTGCTTGTAGTTTTCCTTTCATGCTATGTTTTCTCATTGGTAGAGCAGGGTAGCCTTTTATTGTTTGTTTATATCGATTTTAAGGTCTCTATACCGCATGTTTAAATGCAGAAGGGCTGAATTTGCAGTCTACAGTCACTTTCGTCTTAACATTACATAAACTTAGCAAAGATGAAGATACTCAATTGTTTTTTTCTAGGGTTCAGGGTTCAGTTGTTTTACGTATTACGAACTGTGATTAATTTGTTTGTTTTTGTGGAATCATTGATTAGACTATTAATATTCATTTAGCAGAGTTCATATTATGATTTTGATTACTCTGTTTTATTGCATTTTGGTTTTATATTTTGTAATGAAGAATATGTTATTAGTTTGGGTTTTAGGTTTTTACAGGAGTTGGGGTTTAATAAAATATCGCTGTAGATGTGTGAAGCATGTCAATTCCTTTTTATAAATAATTGTTATTTCTGTCATGAAATATGCTATAGTTTGGGTTTTAGATTCCTGCTAAAATGGGGTTTAATAAAACTTTGATGCAAATGTCTGAAGCATACTAATTCCTTTCTTTTAATAACTTTGTAGCAAACATTTAATGATTGTTGTTCGTTAATTGACATTTCTCTTGGGTTTTAATTTTAAGTGCTCATTCGATTGACATTTGCAATAAAGCTCTACTAATTAATTTATTAATAATTTTGTTTAAATATTATTCATTCTCTGTTGTCTTCTGTTTTACTTTCGAACATTATCTTGGCTAATAGTAATAATTTACTTAGCTTTGCACTGGTTAACTTGTATGTGTATTCTTGGAATAATAAGATAATTTACAAATTAAAGATATATAATTTTATATTGGGACTTGAAAAGCTTTGTAATGTAGTTTTCTTCGTCATTTTGTAAGGTAGGACTCATCTAAATCAATTTTGAGTTGTCATTAGGCTTAAATGATTTTCCCGATACGGTACAATTGATTATTAAGTGTCTTTAGTGCACGTTTACGGAAGTTTATATTTTAGCTTAATGCACTTGCTCAGGGTAAGCAAATACTAAGGTATGGCATTCACTTGTTACACATGCTGCGTGATTTATTAATTGATACACAGAGCTCAATTAAATTTCAGGGTTAAGTGAGTTTTCTATTTTACAACATATTTTATATTGCAAATCCATCCCTTATTGAAATTTAACCTTTCGTTATTTTTGAAGGATGAATTTTAATGAGTGAAATATATGATTCACTATTGCAATGGCAGTTTCACCTCCTACTTTTTAAAAAGTTATTGGTAAAATATATATCCCATATCTTTTTGTAAAAGTCTTTTAATTTAATGGCTAGCACTATATCTTCAGAGAAGAAGGTAAATTCTAGTCCGTCTGTTATTTATAGGTTAGAGAAGTAAATTATGGTTGTTGAAGTCAATATTAACAAAACATGTAAAGCCATCATTATCTCCTCCGTATTATCATTATCTTTTGACAGATGCTTACCTTGCCTTTTTAAATAATTTCAAATTCTTTTTAAAAAGTAAGTGCTACTAAAGAGGATCGATAAATGATAAAATTTGGGACAAGTTCCCTGTATTGGTATCGACATAAGTATTGTGTTCTGCTAATATAAGTTGCATCTTCTTAGAAATTCATATCTAATTTTGTATTTGATTTGTGTTTAAGGGCGTGTTAATTTGATGAATTTTTCAGTCATATGGGTTTGTGATTTGTGGGTTATATTAATATTGAGTAGGATCCCCTAATTGTAGAGGAATCTTTAAGCAGTTCCTCTGTTTGAAATACTGATATATTATTATTAGTCTTCCTCGTCTTTTACTTTATGTATTACAACAATTAATGTGGTTACTTTCGGAATCATAAATAGCCCATCACTATTTACTTAGTTAATTGGAGTAATAACACTTGATTAGTTATTGCTTTTATTTTTCAGATTATTTAATACTTTTTGGTGCTTCTTGACATGTTTATCTTGAGCAAAATATTGCATATTTTAACCGTGCGTAATGGTGCTTCTTGACATGCTTGTTGTCAATTATTTATTGTTGTGTTAAACATTTTGTATTTATTTAGCAGGGCTAAAATTATGATTTTGCCTTTGGTTTTATCTTTTCTAATCAAGAAAATGCGATTAGTTAATCTATTAGATTTGGATTAGAGCTTAATAAAATATCGATGTAGATGTCTGAATCATAAGTTTAGTTTATATTATGATCAAATAGATTTGGAGGCGGTCTTATGCGTGGGTTTTTGAGACGCTCTGTGTGTTGAAGCGCTTGGAGTTTGCCCTTCACGATTATGTTTTCTACTTGGTGTCGCCTTGATAGTATTATTTTTATATTGATTTTAAAGTGCAGTTAGCGTATGTTTTCATCAAGTTTTATGCATTTATATACTTTTACTTTTTTTTACACCAGTGAATGCTTTTAAAGAGGCACAGATAAAAATCTGAAACATGTTCTGTATTTGGTGGGGAATGGGTGGGGAACATGTTCTCTTGCATTAGTTTTAGACATTCATATATAATTTTGAATTTATTTCTCTCATATGGCGTTGCATGTGATTGATGTTTACACACTCGTGTTTAATTGATGCAGTAGGTCTACATTTTATTTATCATAAAACCACAGAATGAATGAGTTATTTTATATTAGTTTAGCTAATAGTAGTTTTTTGAAGTTGCCTGTAATTAATCATGTAGGGTTATTTTATATCGAGTAGGGTTGCTGTAATTAATCATGTAGGGTTATTTTATATCGAGTAGGGTTGCATGTAATTGTGTGAACGTGTTAATCTTGAATATTTAAGCAGCTCTTTCCACGGTTTATTTTGTTTAGTTACTTGTCATTTGTTGCTTTATGTATTGCATCAACAATTAATGCGTGTCTTTTTGGGAATCATAGATAGTGCTTTTTTCCTATCATACATGCGTTAGACGGAAAGGATAAAAGAAATGTAAAAGGGAAAAGGAAATGGAGGAGGGAAAGAAAAGTCGTAAAAGTGAAGGAATGCCGAAACTTTTCCAGCTGCATTTTTATTCATCTCTCCAAAATATTCAGATAGATGAAATAATGTTTTTTGTTTGCTATAAAGAAAGAAAAAAATGATTTTTCCATAACAAAAACGTCTGGCATGCTTGTGATCATGCTACAAATCTTAGAAGTTAATTTAAGTCACCAACATCGGCTTCCGATCTCCATTCTAAACCATTCTCTTTCCTTTGAAAACTATTCTGCCATCTGTGTTATGAAGTTGTAATTTTTAAAAAAAAATAGAATTATGCCAAAATAATACAATATGTCCCACAAATTACAATTTTTTTTAATAATGGTGTTATATCATTTATATAAATATTGATCTATGTATACCTTTTGATCTCGTATATACTTGTTGTTCTCATTACACGCAACCTGGCGATGCCTGTTTTCTTTGCCAGGCCTTGATGTAAACGTTGACGTTTCTATTAACTTTGCTTTCCAAAAAGTTTATAAATATTGTAATGTGATTTAGCTCATTGTGCAGAATCGCATTGTGTGTTGAAAACAATCTTGATCATGGTTGCACCTTTGACATATGGTGGAATCTCTATTTTGATTGAGGGTTGTACAGATACTGAACCGATAGTCCAACTTCTCAACATTTGTCCCCTTCGATCTGCGCATTGAACTTTGAGCTCCAGCATCGCGTGCATCTATCCGATGGTGTGCACTTTCAAATAGCTCTTTTGCCCTCAAAATTTGCAAGCCAGGTTTCAGATGGTCGGCTAAAAGATGGAAGCATTGTCCGCCTGTGCAAAACCCTTTGTAGAATGCTAAAACATGAATTGTATGCATCCATTTTCCTTTGTGCATGGATGCTCCGTTTTCATTTCTTTTATATTCACTAAATTTTTGTCCCTTTTCTTTGTTATCCTTTGCAGGATTGTTCTTGTCTCTGAAATGGAAGTTGTGATAGAAACACATCCTAAAATTGGTGCTCCCACTCTTGTTCTGCCAATTTCATTTGCAAAAGCAATCAAATATCGATACAAATCATGGAGACGACAGAACTTTGGTCCCGCAAACACCTCCCCAAAAGAAAGTTGGCCTCCCTGATAGCTCAAGGTTGCCTCTCAAAATAAGTGCACTAAATACAACCTTGCGGATGTGGTCTATTGAAGGTCATGCCCTTGGGAAAACCATATTTCATCAAAGATAATAAGGCAAACCATATTTCAGCTTCCTTCGTGGATAGATTCGACCCTCCAACTTCAGGCTTATCTCCAGAACAACAACAAGCTTTCAACATAGTTATTCAACACTTCACGCACAGATCCAACCTTCCTCCACTAAGACTTATTATACAAGGGACTGCAGGTACTGGTAAATCATTCCTCATTAACATTTTAAAGTCTTCATTTGCCTCTTCATCCAGCCAGGGCCTTTCCCCTCTCCTTTTGCTCGCCCCAACAGGAGTTGTTGCTTTCAACATTTCAGCTTCGACGATACATGCAAGCCTCAGATTCCCATTAAAGAACTCAAACCCTTAGAGGGCCAAGCTTTATCGTCTCTTCAAGACTCCCTCAAGCACATCGAATACATTTTAATTGATGAAATGAGTTTCGTCGGGCCAAAGTTGCTTTCCAGAATCGACTACCGTCTTAGGGAGGCTTTCCCGCACTTCAAAGATTCAACATTTAGAGGTAGATCTATGATCCTTGTTGGAGACCTCGGTCAACTTCCTCCGGTTATGGACATCCCGCTTTATGCCAACAAGTCTTACGGAGCTACCCTCTAGCACGAATTCAACATATCTGTCTCCCTTCATTCAATCTTCGACAACAAGGCTTTGATCCAACACAAACATCATTCGAAACTTGTTGCTTAACATTCGTAACGCCATCCCTCTGATCCAAGACTGGGAAGCTCTTATGTCAAGATCGATTCCTCCCTTTCCGAACAAGAAAGCATTGAATTTAAAGAAGGCCCTCATCTTTTCGCTCAGAATGACCTTGTGGACTCGCACAACCTTTTATGTTGAAGTCCCTTAACTCTCCTATAGCCAGATCAATTGCCGAAAAGACCAGACGTTCTACATCTGGCGATACCGAAGACGATCAGTTGAAGCCCAAGGTTCTCTACATCAATCATAAATTAATGTTTTCGTAAACTTGTGGGTTGAGAAAGGTCTCATCACCGGCGCTATTGGTTCTATCATCGACATAGTCTATGAGATATCCTCTGGCCCTCCAAGTCTGCCTCTTTTTGTTGTCATCAAATTTGATCGTTACAGAACCTCCTTGGGATTCAAACAACCCCTTACATGTTCCTATTCCTCCCATTTCTAGAGGAGGCCGTGACAACTACCGCTCAAAATGGCTTGGGCTTTTTCTATCCACAAATCTCAAGGACTTACAATACAGCTTGCTACAGTGGACATTGACAGAACTGAAAGACAAGGCCTGACATTCACTGTTATCTCAAGAGTTCCATCTCTTTCTTCCCTTCGTATTTCTCCAACTTTCTCTTTATCCCGCTACTCTCGCATGTCATCCACTCCCCTTCTACAGTCCAGGCTACAAGAGAAATTTCACCTTCGCTCCCTTCCCTCTTCTCTCCCTCGCCCCATCCAGCCCTCGTCTTTGCTCCTTATAGTAGTCGGAAGTCGTGATCGAAAACCTTCTTTGAAAAAGTCATGCATGTATATATATTGCATGTATTTTGTTTCGATAACACCTTTTCGTTTGGATTTCTATTGCATGCAACTATTTTAAACAACATTTTTGATCTACGTTTGTTTACAAATATGTTCTATGTTTCATGCATCGGTCTTCTACTATCCTATCTAATATAGCAAATGTATTTCTTCTACCTCACTATTATTCTTTTATATTTATCGTTCAACATCTTGTTGCTTATATTTTTTTCCCACTTTTCTTAATTTCACCATATCCCCACCACACTATATAATCTTCTACTCTAAACATATTTGATCTATGTTTGTTTACAAATATGTTCAAAGTTTCATGCTTGCACTCTACTTCTAGCCTGTCTAATACAACTAATGTTTTTGTTTTACCTCGCTTTTATTCTTTTATATTTATCATTCAAGATCTTTTTGCTTGTGTTTTTCATCAAGTTTTACTTATTCTCACTCCGCTTCTTTTCCTTATTTGACTCCTACCATTACTTGCATTTACGGGATATATTCATTTTTAACACTCTCCACTTTCCTTCGCTTTTACCACTTTTCTTTCCCTCCTCCATTTCCTTTTCCCTTTTTCATTTCTTTTATCCTTTCTGTCAAATGCATTCTTCTTCTCTACTTCCTTCTCCTTGTTCCCCAACCTCTCTTTCGGCGTTATCATCGCACACCTCGCGTGCGATTGCTAGTTGGTAACCTAGCCAATAACCAAGCTACACCTTTTATGCCATCATTAACACTCGTTGTTGATATACTTAATATTCGTAATTCTTAGTGTCGATACATAAACTTTATGTTACAAAATTCGACATTATCATGGCACCTCTTAAATGTGCCATCGCTAATATTGAAGTCAATTTAACGGAAGTTCAAGTTAATCCGGATCGAAGGTATAGAAACGCACGGAGCTGCTGATAAGGAAGCTGTTGATAAAGAAATACCAGAAGAGCACGGAGCTGCTGATAAGGAAGCTGCCTTTCCAGAGGCTTGTCAGAGAAATAGCGCAGGATTTCAAGACGGATTTGCGCTTCCAGAGCTCCGCCGTGGCGGCGTTGCAGGAGGTGACTGAGGCCTATTTGGTTGGGCTTTTCGAAGACACCAATCTCTGCGCTATCCATGCCAAAAGGGTCACTATTATGCCTAAAGATGTCCAGCTCGCTCGCCGTATTAGGGGCGAGAGGGCTTAGATCTACATACTTGTTCGCCCTGTGACTTCACACCACCAACCCTGGTGGTATCTTTCTCAACATTTCTTTCTTGCTTATTCAGAGGTCAAAATTTGTAATGAAACTGTCTTTATTTGAAAAATTTGTCTATGCCAAAATTTCTAAAGGCTGGATGATTCTGTCGAAATATAAATGAAATCATTTGGATTTATTTACGGTTTTCTATGTATCGATAAGGGCAAATAATACATTGAATATATTTTGAAATTGCGGTGAGAGGTAATGAATTCGCTAGGCTTCCCTACAATCATATGCTTCATTTTTTTGGCGTGCGACGGGCAAAACGGCTACAAAGGCCAATCAGGTCTCACAACTGTTAGTGGCTTGTTAAACTGATTGTAGTCCCTTGCTACACGACCCATTTCTCTCTGCCCTTAACTTTGGTTAAGATTTATACTGTTAATCATCACAGGCCTACTGTGTAAATGTATGAAAACGTCTTTGAAGAAATTCTTGCTTATGCGATTTAGATGAAGTATTACATAATTCAATTCGGTAGAAAATATTTGCAGGAGTTCATTTTACGGATGGCTCGACTGGCGAAGCTTGTCTCACGATTTATCTTGAAGGTACCTTCCCGTTTGGGCTAATGGTCTAATGGATTTGGCAATTCTCTTCTCTTTTAGGAAGTGTTTTGAGATTGTGCAATGCTATTATTTATTTGAATTGCGATGAATGTTATATTATATGAATGGCTAAATAAAAAATAATATATATGATTAATAGTGTTATTGTGTATATCAAATTTAGTATTTGAAATTTGAAAATTAATGGAATTTTAATTGATCAAGTCTTGTTGAGTTTTTATTGAGTGTTGAGTCTAAAATGTGACTGCAAGTGGAGTGTAATTGATTGAGTCTTGTTGAGTTTTTAGCGTGTCTTGAGTCTAAAATATAATTATAAGTGGTGTGTTATTGAGTCTCATTGATGTTTTTCTTTGGATCATTAGTCTAAAACGTGTCTGCAAGTGAGGTGGAATTGATCGTGTCTTGTTTAGCCACGAGTCTAAAATGTGGCTGAAAGTGCAATTGATTGAGTCTTACCGAGTTTTTGGTGAGTTTCAAGTTGAAAATGTGGCTGCAAGTCAAGTGTGATTGATGGAGTCTTGTTGAGTTTTTTTGGGTGAGTTTCAAGTCTAAAATGTGGTTGCAAGTGAAGTGTAATTGATTGAGTCTTGTTGAGTTTTTGGTGGGTTTTGAGTCGAAATGTGTCCGTAAGTGGAGTGTTATTGAGTCTTGTTGGGGTTTTGTCGGTCCCAAGTCTAAATGCTTCCAAGTGGAATGTAATTGATTATGTCTTGTTGAGTTTTTGTTTAGTCCTGAGTCTAAATTGTGGCTGTAAGTTGAGTGTATTTTGTTGGGGTTTTGTTAGGTCCCAAGTCTAAAATGTGCTTGTAAGTGGGATGTAATTGATTGTGTCTTGTTGAGTTTTTGTTTAGTCCCGAGTCTAAATTGTGGCTGCAAGTTGAGTGTATTTTGTTGGGGTTTTGTTAGGTCCCAATTCTAAAATGTGCTTGCAAGTGGAATGTAATTGATTGTCTTGTTGAGTTTTTGTTTAGTCTTGAGTCTAAATTGTGGCTGCAAGTTGAGCGTATTTGATCAAGTCTTGTTGAGTGTTTGCCAAGTCTTGAATTGAAAATATGGTTGCAAGTGAAGTACAATTTGATAAAGACTTAAGTTTTTGCCAAGTCTTGAGTCTAAAATGTGCTCTACAAGTTGAGTGTAAATGATTGAGTCTTGTTGAGTTTTTTTTTGGTTCTTGAGTCTAAAATGTGCTTGTAAGTGGGGTGTAATTGATCCAGTCTTGTTGAGGTTTTCTTTGAGTCCTAAGTCTAAAATGTGCCACTGCATGTGTAGTGTAATGAGTTTTAAAGCGTAGCCTTGTAATTTTTAACAAGGCTTCCATGTTTTAGTCAAGTTGATTTAATCTATTCGTATGATGCCATGACACCATGAGTGTATCAAATTGCCCTAAGAATTTAAGTGGACATGAATTCTATGAGAGTGATTTGCAAAGGTATATGTGATATCTTTGCCATGTGGTGGTGTTTGGAGCCTGTTTTTTTTTTTTTTTTTCAAGAAAGGTTTGTAGCTAGATTGATGCTATTTGTCACTCACTAGTCGGTGGGAAATTTGTAGAGAAGTTAATGGAATTTTAAACTAATGTAGTATGTAAAAATTCAAGGTAAGAATCTAGATTTTTAGATGTAAATCAATCTGTACTCATATTCATGTTCGGGATTTGTATGAAGAAGCGAGAATTAAAATGCATTTGTAAAGTTTGTATATCCACGATAACACCCTAAAATCCTTTTGTATGATATCTTCTTAATCTTGTGATTTTTGCAGGATCGGTTTGGAATCGCTTCAACAAGTCAATTCAATTCTTGTACAATAGATAGGACAAGTAGTTATTGTTATTACTTCAACCTTGCTAGAAAACATCCCAAGACATTGATAAAAGATAATAATTCATGCATGTAATTAGGAACCTAACTTGGCATCTTGGCTTGCCCAGGTTGTTCCCTTTCTCCGACCAAAAATGCAAGTGAAATGTGGTCAATCAAGATATCCCTTTGATCTTGAGCCTTGTGTATTTCATCTCGCTTAAATACTTACTATCTACTTGATTGATTGTACTATTGCCATGAAAATATGAAGTTAACTTTGAAGCAAAAGTTGAATTGTGCACCATTTTGACATCAAGAATAAATTTTGTTTATATAATGAGTTGGTAATACTGTCACTACATATGTACTCCTAAAAATGATATATTGTTAAATGTATAATATAGAACCCTTGCAAATATATTAAGCTCAATGTGATCTATATATAATTTAGAGTTAAATCTCTACCTACAATTCCTCTTGGTTTCTTGTATTGCAACAATTTCCTAGATCAATGAAAGAACGGTTAATCAAATTTTCATGGAGTTCTCCATTGAATCTCTTGCAAACTCTCTTGAATTGTTTCAAAATAATTAATCAATACTCATTGGAGTTTTGCATTACATTTCATTGCAAATGTCGAGTTAATGGTACATCCGACTAAGAACTTGAAGCCCGCCGGTGCTCTAGAAAGCATCCCAAGGGGTTGATAAAAGAGAAAAATTCACCATGGAATCGGGAACCAAACCTGCCGTATTGGCTTGCCTTCAAGGGTTAAATTTGACGGCTGTTTAGACGTTTTTTGTGATTTTAGCTGTAAAATACTTGCAAATTTTGAAAAAACCATCACATGTGACTTGCAAATTTTAAGGATGACCGTCATTTTTTATATTGATTTATACGTAAATTATACACATATATTTATAATAGTTAAATATATATAAAATAATATTATATATTTTTTATTAACATTATAAAAATAACACTATTTTGTATTTTTGAAGAGCAAAAATATGCAATTTACTGTCACTTAAAAATTGTTTGACAGGCATAGGTGGCCGTCAAATTTTTAACCCTGCCTGCCTTTCATTGTTCCTTGATGCTCCAACTAAAAAGCCAAGTGGAATGTACTTGATCAAGATACTCCTTTGATCTTAAGCGTCGTGGATTTCATCTGCTCAAACACTTTATATCTATTTCATCAATTGTACTTCTGCCATGAAATTCAAAGTTAACTTTGAGCCAAAAGTTGAAATGTGTATTATTTCAACATCAATTCCAGCAATGCTTTAAATTTTATTGTTTAATACTTAGCAATATGGGATCACCATACACTATCTTTCCCACAAAAGAGGAAGAAAGACATGGATTCTAAATCTGTCTACAGTCAAGATTGAAGTACGAAGAAAATAGCACCTGAAAACAGTTTCTTAGGAAGAAATACGAGGTAACTTGAAATTGGCTTCTAAACCTGTCTATAGTCAAGATTGGAGTACGGAGAAAATAGCTCTTGAAAACAGTTCCTTTTTCTCATTGGGTTCCATCCCATGTCTGTGCAAAGATTGTCATTGTCCCATATCTGAAAAGTGGCATAGCAAGATTTCCAATAGAAGGGTGTAATTCTCTTCATATATTTCTCCATCCTATCTGTGTATTCCTCCATGTCCTTGATACTCGGCAGCACAAATTTGCCCGATAAAAAATAAGCCAGCCATTGACAACGGATCTCAGAAGAATGCAGAGATGATAAACTCTCTGGATAGCCAAGGATTGCCATTTGAGGAATGTTTGGATGAATGAGACCCCTGTGCAAAAGGAATGAGTAGTTTAGGCTTCGAGGAATTCAGTTATGTCAAGTGAAGCTCTATGAAATGTATAGGAAGAAAAAGTCTCAGTTAATATCAAACCTGTACAAGCGGACTACACCCTCTGGGTTTTCAAGAACATCTGCAAACTGCTTTGGAAGCAAAGTCTTTAATTTCGTTTCCCCATCATAGCCAGTACCCAAAATTACAACATCAGCTTCCACCTCTGTTACATCATCTATCATAATCCCCTTGCTTGAAAAACTCCAAGTAGATGCTTTGCTAAATCGTATAAGGCCTTCCTCTGCTTTTGGAAACAATTTGTCTGGAAGTGTTGCAATTTGGCAAGAAGATATTTCTTTAAGAAAGCTGTGATCTGGAACAAGCCCGTATTTTTTCAAGGGGAATTTCCAAAGCAAGTACAACTCCACAAACTTGGACATTGCCCATCTCTACAAAATGAAAAGAGTATTATCAATATTACAATATATTATGCTATAGTAGATTAAATTTCCCATAAATAAAATGTCCAATGAATCATAGAACTGTACCAATGGTGCAAATAGGCGAAATATTGAGGTCAGCAGGAAACTCCTATCAGGCTTCTCGAGCAAAAATTGCGCAAACCGTGTACCATACAAAATGGTAAGGGCACTCCCCAACATTTG
This sequence comes from Taxus wallichiana var. yunnanensis, assembly GCA_018340775.1. Classification (NCBI taxonomy): domain Eukaryota; kingdom Viridiplantae; phylum Streptophyta; class Pinopsida; order Cupressales; family Taxaceae; genus Taxus; species Taxus wallichiana. The sequence goes on along the minus strand of CM031240.1, from coordinate 342,094,681 downwards.
TAATAATGGGGAACAGTCCAGTGCACTGTTCTGAAGACCATTGTACACGACTTCCCACTGTCACCTTCCAAAGGATTCAATCCATCAGTCCATCCATTCAAATAAAAAACAAAGCATATACAATATGTCTGTAACATAATATCTGGCATATAAGTATGCAAACCTTGATTTGCCTCAGCACATTCGACAGCAAAGTCCAATGCAGATTTCTGAAATCCAATAACTACTACTCTTTTCCTTTGAGAAGTTCATCGGCTTGCGTTTTATTTAGGGCAGAGTAATCCATGGTATGTAAAACTTTTCCTTGAAACACTTCTGGCCCTTTGCTGGTAGGGAATGATGGGATTTTTGGCACATCCCCATATCTACCAATGCACATAACCAGGAAATCAAAATGATGCCACTGTAAAGAGAGGGAAACAAAGAAATTATATTAGGAGAAATACAGCCAGGAAACATAGTAAAATATGGTTTATCAATCATTTTGCACTTGAAAAAGGAAGATGAAAAAATTGAAAGCCATATGAGCAAGGAAAAGTTGATGATGGAACGCATGATCATGTTGCACTGTACCACGTATAAGGAGAGAACAGCACACAATAAAGCAAGAAGTTTTCAACAGTTTAGTTTACACAACCTGCCGGATTTTTCTACTAAGCACGTGGCTATGCATAGAACAGATGTTTTAGAGCGTAGAAAACAGTATTAGTTCTGTATAAATGCCGATAAATTTAATATAAATGGCTGCTAAGCTGCTTACATCAATTTTGTTAAAGGCATACAAAATGCAGAAAAATATTGTATGCTAGTCTATTATATGTCTAAAGCATATGCAACCAATACAGAGAGAACCGCTTCAAACTTGGAACTTGTGTCATTTAACTTTTCAGTGTAATCCCACACCAAAAACCAAACAGGCTAAAAGTCATTTATGTTCTTTTGAGCTTATACCCTTTTAAATTTAAACGAAATCTAAGGCTGAGACAATTATAATCGTTTGAATTTAAACTTTCCAAAAAGCTGAGGATTTAATCTGTATTGTGATGGGAAGTAAGCTACAGAGAGGGTACTAATATGCAAAAAGACTCCTTATGAAAAAAAAAGGGAAAGTGATGCCTCTTGTGAGATTTCAATTAAGGGATTGATTGACATGGGCACCTACAGCATCTCTGGAAAATCATTCTAAATATGACGTCCACATTTGGTCAGTTGACCAATCAGATCCATCACAGGCGCACAATGATCTACTTACCATCTCAGTTAGCGTGGGTCTCTTTTAGCAGTCATTACCAACAGAAATCCAAAATTCTGATAGACCAACATAGTCTAAAACAATTGAAAGATGGGAAAAATGATTCAAAATCCAAGGATCTACAGGAAAGTAAATATTTGAGAAAAAAGTTTTTTTAACTACCTCTAGGGAATCTCCGTTGCTCTTCTGAACACCAACTTCCCAAACTGTACCCTCTGCATATGGGCCTCTATTCTTACCCCACAATCCAAGGCATTCCATGCTTTCTTTGCCAAGATACCGAATTCCCACTACTTTAGAATTGAACTGGATGTGATCCAGCAGCCGAAAATGGTTTGCATAACTGTGAAAATAATCCATAACCTGGGACTGTGTGGGTAATTGGGTAGTAACATGACTTGGCCATGGAAAATCAGTGAACTGGAAGGCAGGACGAGGAGTCTGTAGCTTTGTTGATGCAAATGTTTCTCTCCAAACTCCTCCTATTCCTTGTTTGGCTTCAAATACAGTGGGATTCAGACCTACATTGAGTAAATATTTAGCTGCGAGAATTCCACTCATTCCTGCTCCTATAATACCCACCTTCTTCTTTCCATAACTATCCTGTCTATAGTCAGCCATCACTACAGAACAATGGCTGTACTTCAAAACTGAAAGTACTGAAATTATATTCCACAATGGGTAAAGTCAACGTTTGAATGATACTTATTAAATGGCGCATTATTTGAAGTGGTGGAAATGATTTCGAGACTGACCAATGGTTTCCACACTGCCCGTGGCTATCCTAGCGAGAGAATAAGTGCGAGCGTTATATGTCCTTGATACTCATAAGGTTATGTTTGAAACCGCAACATAGTGGCATGTTCCATACATATATGCCTACTCGGGTCTTACGAGCTGTGTGGTATACACACATTTCGAAAATCATTAAAATAAATACAAATGAAATCAAATGGTGTCATGTGGCAAGGGCTAGGTGGATTGGTAGGTCCGTGTGCTTGTATATGAGAGGTTGAGAGAATTTTTGTGGTATACACAAAATGTGTATACCACAAAACCAAAAAAATTCTAATTGTTGGGTTTTGTGTACACCAAACAACTTGCAATAAAGTTGTGGGTCCCACCGCACATGTATGGATGCATGCACATTATGGGGGCCATGTGATTTTGTTGCCAGGATAGTCGGCTCCTTCTACACTAGCCGATGCAAATGTATTTTTGCAATTATCATCCATAATGGATATAGTCGACGTTTGAAGGATAATTTTTGAACCGGTGGAAATTGGATGAAGGATGACTTTATAAAGTGGTCGAATGAAAGATGGTTTTATAAAGTGGTCGAAGGAACAATGATTTTTAGACAAGTAGATGCAAGTGTATTTTTACAACTAGCAATTGCATTACGAGAGGTGGAATAGATATATGTATACAGAGGATCATAGGAGAAATAATGCAAAGGAAGTAGGGTGGTGAAGGGGACAAAGGGAAGAAAAATATAAATGAAGGGAAAATGTTAGAGGGAAAGTAGGGGATGCTCTTTGTTTTCTTTTGGTACATATTACCCACGTGTCATTTGTGTGAATTATTGGAAGGAGAAAGGGGGTGCAATGAACAAATCCTTAAGGCAACACACTTTAGAGATATCTATGAAAATAAGCCTTTGTTCAATACTCTCGGTGCTTATGTAGACTTTTTGCTAATAGTGTTATTATCACTGTGGTTTAAACATATGGCTTGGCATTTTTCTTATTATTTTCTCGCTTCTAGGTAAAACTCCGACTTTGTTCACCCCGCTTTATGATCTATACATTGTCATTCTTCCTTCTAATAATAAATGATAAAAATGGATTCATTATTACTTTGGCTATTCATGATATTTATCGCCATGATACTAACGCCATTAAAATATGGGGCCCCAAATTGTATGAAGTTGATTTTGATATGGGACTTGAAATTTTATGGAGCCAACATTTCAAAGCAGTGTGGGACTTTGAATCATACCATAGGTTTTTTTAGACTCATATCATCTCGCTTATACTTTTGATAACAAGAATGTTTTGTCGCTTCTTTGGTGATGCAAAAACACAATAGACATTGGGACTAATTTTCAGCCTCACATAATTTTGTTGAATCCCGTGAAGAAAGACATGACAACTAACTAAAGGTGCATTCACCATCCGGTGGTAAAAAATCATCAAGGAAATGCTTGAGAATTTGTCTTGGCTTATCTTTCTAATGAAGCCTCACGCATGGCACGAGGCCGATCTATACACACTACTAATGCAATGGATTTGAAAGAGATCCAACAGTGAAGCCATGGTAGATTGTCAATGCAATATTTGTTGAATATTAAATGTCTTAATAGTCGCTTGACCTAAAAAGCCTTACTTTAATGGTTTTGTAACTTTTGGGATTAGTGTATTTACATTATTATGTGTTTTAATAATATAAGCGTTGAACAACAAGAATCATAACACAATAAAAATATAAAATACTTTAGAACATAAAAACATAGTATATTAAGAATACATTTCAACACATATTATAAGGTCGCAACAAGTTCGATAAATTTAAATATTATTAATAAAATATAAGTGGAATACATTAGATCGTTGGGGACATTAACTCTCAACACACAACTAATAAAAAAAATTGCTCCCGCTATTGTAGAAGCGAAAATGTTAGAGCAATATTTACAAAATTGAAATTTTAACGGTTGTTATCATTAAAATCGGATTGTCTCGAAACTTTTCAATGTTTATCTTATTACATCAAAGCCGGTTAAGAAGTGGATTTTCAATATAAACTCTTCATATTCAAAAGTCATTGGTCTCGTTTTTGTCCCGACATTGTTTCAAATTCTAGTTTTCATCGCTTCATTTGGTTGTCAAATCCCCATGATCTTTATCTATCTAAGTATTTTTGGCTCCTCGTGTATAATAGTGTTTCATTCCCTACATAAAATACCGAAAGATTTGGATTGATTCCCAACTTAGGATTTAGAGAAAATGAGTAGAATGGAGCTTGTGGTTTTAAAAAATATAGGGCACTTGAGAGAATTATAGCGAGAAAATAATGTGGTTTCACATGACAAGGAAAATATAAAAAGCAATATAATGCTAGGAAGCTGAATTCTTATCATGTCTAAAAATAAAAACTTACAAAATGGGTTATACCATGAGTAATTATATAGAAGCCAAAGTAATTGAGACTTTTCCACTGTTGAGCGCATCTTCTCGAGCACGTTCCATAAAAGGTCGATCGCTTAGCCCGACTCTTTGACCATAGTTCACTCGATGTCATCCGTTGTTTCAAATCTTCTGTTAACTCTTTGTCCTCTTTGATTTGGTGGGTCCCAATACTCCCTTCCCGACATTGCTATTGAAATCATCTCCGTAAAATTCAAATCACTATTATTTTTGTTGCTCACGAAACTACACGTCCTTGCCCATGCCCCTGCGTACACGTATGCTTCATCATTTTTCATAATTCCATGTACGAGGTTCCACTAATTTTTCATAATTTTTGGATGAATATATATAATTTTTAAATTAATTTTCAAAGTGCACACATCTCGAAAATGAAATATTTGTGTGTTCACCCCCGTAACTTTGAGAAAAATAGTCATTTTTTCTTATTTCTTTTTCAATGAGTGTAGAATGTAGTTTAGAAGAGTAGTTTTTTTTTTTTTTGAAATTTGGATGAAAAAATCATAAATTGTGTACAAAAACGTATGCATACATTTTGACAAGAAAAGAAGGCACTAGTAAAAGAAATTAAGGATGAAATCCTTAAACTAATTAGATTTTAGAAAGAAGTATATCGTCACCAAGGTAAAACTCGAGCTTGACGTCGTAGTATATATATTTTTGGAATATTATGTTATAACACATGAGATATCGAGGTGTACACATGAGATTTTGATGTGTTTTTTGTAAAACATGGATTACACAGTCCAAACCTTAGGTTTGCAAGCCTATGGATTGGGAATTTCAAATCCAAAAAATATGAAACACGCTCACGTTATAAAGATGAGCACGCTATAATGTGAGGGCATTATAACATGCTCGCGTTTTTTTTTGTTATGTGGTATATGTGGTTTTGGGAGGGATATATTTACTAAAATAAATGGTGAAGTATAAGTTTTTCATTTATTAATCTTTATACTTTATTATTTCTTATACTTAAATTTATTTTAGTAAATATAAGAAACTAGGGTCACTCTGCACCTTATGGAACTAGTCTCATGCTCCATCATCACGGTTTAGAAGATAGTTTTTCATAATCTAATATGGTTAGTACATAGGTTATTTTTTAGGATTTCAACATTCAACTTAAAGCTTTTAGGGTTTAAATTCTACAATCGATGTCTATTTTGGGAAATAATATAGTCATTGTTTAGGTTTTGGGGCCTTTTAGATTGTTTACTGACATTTGTAGGAGTGTTAAATGTGTCAAAATTATAATTTACAAACCTCACAACTCCCAAAGGTAGTGACAATTGATTGAATATGTGGACTCGTGAATTTTCCCATGAGCATGAAGTTGAATCCCTAATTTTGTCTTAGAATATGGTAGAATCATATTATGGATGAGTACCTACTTTACAAGCTTAGGGAATGCATCTTTAAGAGGACCACTCATGTGATCCTCACAATCAACAATGGAAGGGAGTGACCTTGGTTCCCATGTTTGCATGTATATAATCCTTTGATACTTATAATATAGATTAATAATAGTAAGGTGTGGGCAAGAAGATGATCTATCTAAGGACCCCATAATATATTCATTTGTTCAATAGAAGAATATGACGTAAGTTGAAGAGTTAGAAGCTAAAAGAGTACATCACATCAATATATTTATAACACTAAACAAAAGTTAGGGCATGAGTAGGTGAAAATGTGTAAAATCTTTCACACATTCATTTATTTTCTATGGAGAAATAAACTTAGGACTTTCATCAAGATTTATACTAAGTAAATTAGTTACATTCTTGCCCTAGTGTAGGAGTAAGAAGGTTGATTCAAGTGCCACATACTTCATAAGCAATCAAATCTACATCAACATTAAGAGAATTGCGTTTCCAGAATATCCTTTTATGTTTTTGCCAAGAACCCTGAAATAATTTCATATATGGATAAGACACCAATGAAATAATTTCATGCATTACAAAAAGGAATTTGGTGAAAGTGGTAAGAGGGTGTTGTCATGCAAAATGTATGGCATGAAAAATTGAAACTTTGAGCATGAGAACTAAGCCCATAGTTGAATATTTCACTTCTCGGTCACTAGTGTGTCCTTCCTCTGGCCAACCTTCCTCAATACCACTCTCAACTTGGCTCAAAAGAAATTATTAACAAGGTTTTTAAGTTTGTTTCAATGTGTAGGGATGATTGAATACGATGATTGATGAGTTCAATGTGACTTGATGGAAGATAACTTCCTTCGGAGGCCTAAAAAGGCCATTCTAAGCTAATAAAAACCCTCTGGGAGAGTTCAAGAAATATATTAAGCATCCAAAGGTGATGTCAAGGAATCTTGGAAGTGTTTGAGGCAATTTAGGAATATTTAGGAAAGGATTTCTCATTCAAGGACAATCTACTCAACAACGGGTTTTTAGGTGTAGGGAACAAATACTCTAATGGTGAAATATGACTTCTCTAGATGATTTTGGGAGCTCCGTAAGGAGTTAGGAGGAAAAAAATAGGCACTAGAAAGATATGTGAATCCTATACATGTTGGTAACATCCATTTTTATCTAAGACTTGAAGGTTTCATGAAGAATTTCAAAATAGTGTAGCTGTCCCTTTCAGTTCCAGACAAAAATGGCCCTAAATTTGCAAGCTCTAGAGGGATGGTCACCACATGGTGATAGGTGAATATTTGTAAATGTTGATAAGTACCTCTCGGAATGGGTACTATCATTTTTACCATGGGTGAGGATCTCATGAGAATGGGGCCAAATTTTGTGAGTTGAAAACACCTTCCTAACACCCTAGGTTGTGTTTTTGAGTGATGAAACTTCTAACATGAAAAAGGGGTAAAAATTCTTGAACCCTAGTCATTGGTGTTGTCATTGATGTCAAGTGGCATTGATGGAAAAGTAGTGAGTGGTGAAGTGAAGCTCAGTCAGAGGCATGAAGGTTGACTGGTAGTTCCCTATCATAGGTGTATTGAGCATTTAGGATGGTTTCGATTGGTTTGTAGGGCGCTACAAGCTCAAACACCGAGGTGGATGATCACTAAAGTAGAGTACAAGTTTTTTTATGGTTTTATATTGTTTACATGTCAATTATGATGTTGCAAGCATGTGAAAGAGCTCTCACAAGGTGTATTAGGTCACCCGGTGGAAGTTGAGGTTGATACTCGACCCATTTAGGCCTGTTTCTAGAGCTTGATGAGGTGTGAGAAGTTGGTATAGGTCATGGAAATGTCATATAAGCATGGGAGAATCCTAGGAATGTTTTCTAGGGCATGTGTAATAACAAGGCTTAGTTTGGCTCCTGGAGGCAAAATTCAAAAGCTAGCCAAAGTTGACTTTGAGAACTGATAATGTTTGCTAAGGTAAATGAGATTGGTCAGAGCTTCATAGGAAAACCTATGTCTAACCAACACATGGAATGTGTAGAGGGGTTTCTTGTAGTGCTTCATGCCAAATTTCATTAGATTTTGAAATGGGGATTTAAAGTTATTCAAGTTTTTCTAAAATAGTTCTTTGAGAAGTGCAAAATAAGCAGTCTGGATTCTTAGCATCCAAGAAAAAATTTCAAGCCTTCTTCGAATAAATCATAGATTAAATTTTTAAGAGAAATCCAAGCATGAGCTTTTTCAAAAATTTTAAGTAAGATTGGTTGAGAAATAAGGAAGTTATGAGTATTTTTCTAACAAGTGTGTTTGTCTTCCAGACTGTCTTCTTGGAACAGTAAGCACAATTTAGTAGTTTTGAATTAAATTGATTCGTGCAAGATAGTGGAACATCTTAGGATTGAATAAGAATCTCTCTAGGCCTTTTTGGTGGTAAATGTATTAGTCAAGTATACAAGTACTATAAAGACTGTACCATGTTGTTGTAAGATTGGGTGAGTTTCAAAGTGTTTGAAGGATGTTCATGTGCAATCAAGTAGAAAGTGATAATAATATCCATTTATAGGTAAAATGTAAAGTTGTTGGAATATCCTTGTATGCATCTTGAATGATTATCTGAGATCTTGAACCCACTATCTCTAATTTGTCTTGTGCTATGTTGTTAAAAAGATTATGCTCTGAACTAGACTGGTAAAGTTCCACATATAAGATACGAGTTCAGTTTGATGGAGATATTTCTCACGCTCCTCTTGATTTCAGAAGGGAGATAATGCTAGGAAGATGTCAACAAGTTAGACTACTCTAAATTTCCATGCTCTTGCACACAATATCGTGGTGTCATGACAATATTTATGGAAGTAGTGTTGTGTCTTGATTGGTGCAATATCAAAGGAATTTGTTGACTTTACTTGGTGTAGTGTCTTGAAGTATTTCTTAACTTGGTGTTGTGTCAAAAGAATAACCCAGATGCAAAAGACAAGCTTAAATACTCAAGTTAAACAATATTGAGTCTATTCCAAGCTCATATGTTAGCTAATAAGATTGGGGTTTGTGGTATTAAAACCCTAGGTAGATATAATGTTTGGAATCGAGTCTAAGTCCTATAAAAGATGCATATACTTGATTCTAAACAATTTAGTATGACTATGAACTGCTCTTGTTGTAATCTGGGATATTTTTGAATGCTTCATGCTTGGAAGTTGGCCTCAAAAGCCATTGCAATTTGAATTCTTCAATTTCATTAAGAATTGGGCAAGATTTTTTTAGTGGTTTAGGGCCTTCATGTCTCCAAAACCCTAAAACTAGGGTTTATGGGTTTGAAATATTTGAAACTCAAAAATCCTCTATTGAAAAATCATCAATTTTTGTAGATAGCTCTATATGGTGAGCACAAACAACTTGCAAATGAAATTTTTGTTTTCATCAAGTATATGTGAGAAATTAATGAGTCTTTTAGAGAATATCCTCCATTCCCGTGAAAAGGGGTAAAATCCTATCTGCAATGATAATTATGCTTTGTGAACGCTCCAAGACCCCATGCAAAGGTTTGAAACATCTCAAAAGAACTCTCCCAACATAAGTAAAGTCTTGACGTGGTTTGAGAATGCACATTCTTTATAATGATGGAAGAAGCAAACACAAACCATGTGAAATATGTCTAAGTTTACTATCAAGGTGCAAATTTTTTTCAACAAACTTGTAATAAGTGAAGATGCTCCTCTCAACAATCAAATGGAGCTTGAAGAAGTGATCTTGTGATTTGGTGTTAGCAAGTGCCATCTCAAAAGAGATTGAGAATGGTCGAGCCTTTTATTTGCTTGTTCCTCTTGATGAAGTCATGAACCCAAAGGTCATAAACTCCTAATTTGGCATCCGTATCGAGTAGAGAAGAAACTAAAAGGTACCCAATCAAGAATAAACTGTTTCCTCTTCACCTACTTGAGTAAGAATGTGAAAATTTCCTTTCTTAGTAAAAAGTAAACAAAATGTTGGAAGTTGAAGAGACATTTGAAAAGGAAGAGTCTTGTGATTGAGTGTGGAAGATGAAATTGCAAGAAGTTAAATTGCTTGACATTTAAGGGAAGATGGGCTCGAGCTAGAGTGGAGAAAAAGGTGATGAGACTAAGTGTTTTAGGTCTTCAATTTGATAAGTTTGATATATAATATGCAAAGAAGTGATACAATATATGCAAAAGAAAATGGATATAGTGAGTTATTTGAAGTAGGATGTTAGGGAAAAAGTTCACATAAGATCTACATAAAATGCATGTGAAAAATATATGGTGTGTAATGTATTAAACAATGATATGTACAAAATAAGTGTGAATGAAAACTAGGTACAAGAATTTGAATAAAAAAGTATTAAGTAAGAGAATGTTGTAATGTCCCCTTTTCCTGCACCAAAGGCCTAAGGGCTAGGTCGAGTCCAAGTCGTGGTCAGACCCAAGGAGCTGTGGATGCTGGGAGCTATGGGGAGGGGGCCACGTGGTTCTAATAGTCTAATTTTGCATTGAGGGTCACTTTTGGACCATGGCGACTTAAAGGGGAAAAGTAACTTAAGTCACTTTATTTTATTGGCCCCTCCATAGAATGAAATGCGTATAGGGTCTGTTGGGGCTCTTTTGCCTCGGGGAAGTATATAAGGAGCTAGGGGGAGAAAGGAAAGGAACCTTTTTGCATACATTTTAGCCTCCTTCACGTGCAGTTGTTGTTGTTGCATGCATCTACAACTTGTGGAGTCAAATCCCACAGGACCCTAGCTTCGGTGGTGAGAGACCCATCCCTAGCTAGCAGGGCATTCTTTGGTAGTGAGAGATCTACCCTAGTCTATCATTTTGGAGCCGCTTTCAGGATGTGCTACAGAGATATTACCAGAGGGTTCAGAGGAAGGGTTTGAGGATTTTGGGGCATTTGGGGAAGATAATCAGAGGGGTTACAGATCAGACTTACGGCAGCCATTTGGGCTGGGCTTAACATCACTTTGAAGGCGCCTCCATCATTTTCCGACCCCTTTCCAAGTGAGGTGACTTGCAACCTTTATTTGGGGTTTTCCAGTCGGCCATTTTCAGATCTGAAGGTGGAAATATTATTTCCTATATCTGTTAATGTTATTTCCAAAGACCCTTATTTTTGCTCTTGTATTTAGAGAGTTATGACCCTCTGAAGTTTTCCAGCTGTCTAGGGCACACTGTGCTTTTTTTGGCAGCATTTTAATTTGTGTAAAATTCCAAAAACAATTTTATTATGTCCTTTATAATAATATCAAGCTCCCTTTAAATTTTCAAGTAATTCGAGTGGATATTTTGGGAGATATTGATTTTATTTAGTTTCTTTGTCCTTACTGTAAAAATCTGCATAAATTAGTATTTTATTTGGCTGCAAACTTTCAATATTTGGTGCATTTTTGAGTGGTATCCCATAAGGGATATTACAAATGTGTAAATATATGTGATAAGGAAGATGAGTGTAGGTATGTTTAAGGAGCATGAAAAGGCTTGATGAAACCCGGGTGAACTCAAGAAGCCATTGTTAATCCACATTACATGAAAATGAAAATATTAAAGCTACTTGTTGATATTTTTAATAATGCTAAAGTGCATGAGATGAGGAGAAATAAAAAGAATAAGGCAAAGTGAACTCTATCTAAAGATAATATACAATGCAATTGTGAATATATGTGTAGGAGACTGAAACTAGACCGATTATGAACTACAAAGGTGAAACGTAATAGTGTATGCATTAAATAAATCATAGGTAAAATGTGTGAACTCAGAGAAATGTGACCACATAGATAGAATGTGATGTGAAATTGAATAAATGTATAACAATGCATATGAAATCGTTATAAACTAAGACACATTGCTTAAAGGTTTAGAAGTTTGAAATCAATGCTTGTGAAGTCCTTACAATAGTTGTAAGTGATGAATGAACATATCTTTGATCCGAGTGAATGCTATAAGAGGTCAAATTATAGATGAAAGAGGACTTGATATAATGTAGGTAACATGGTGTATGCATGCAATAAATTGAAAGAGGGGAAATAAGAGTAGAAAAGGCAAAAAGTGCTAATCTAGAGGTCATTTTCAGCATGTGTAAGGTAGTAAATAAGGAGTCACCAAATTGGTTAAACTATTCTAAGTAGCAACTTAGCATTTGGGGAGTTAGTAACTTCCCGTGAGTTGAAGCTCACTAAAGATCAGTAGTGGTTGGTTGAATTACAGGTGGAGGTGAAGCCTCCGACTGAGTAATAACTTGGTCAAACTTAGGAGTTGCAACTCTAGATTGAGTTGAAGCTCAATCATGAAACTAATGTAACAGAAATAGGACAAGTTAGTCCTAAGCATAGTTCATGGTTTAGTGGGTTTTTTCCCAGTTTGGGTTTCCCACATTAAATTTGTCTCAGTGTGTGATTTCTCTTTACATCGTTTGTGATTTCCAATTTATAATTAATGATGAATGTTGAATGAATCAATTTATGAGGTAAAAATATGAATAGACACTGATTCACCCCCTCTCTCAGTGTCCTAGTTTCTAACAATTGGTATCAGAGCCTGGTCCTCCTGAATCAAGCCTAACAACTTGGAGGTGATCTTGAAGACACAAGCATGGGTACATCAAGAGTCAATGTTGAAAAAGAGGTATGAAATTGCTCAAGCTCTTATAAATGAGTTAAAGGAAGAAATCAAGCTCAAGGAAGTTAATCATGGTCAAGAACTAAATGAGATGGCTTCATTTGTTGAGAAAGTATCAAAGGATTTGAAAGACAAAGAAAATTCTTGCCTTAAATTTGAAGAGGAACTAAAGACCCTGAAGACTGAGTTGGCACATGTTACTAACTAGATTGAAATCCTATAAAGCAAACAAGGAAATTATGGTGAAGCAGAGCATGAGACATGCCAGAAGTTATTCAAGCCAAGAGTGGAGAATGTGAAAAATTAAATGTAGAAGTAAAGACCCTAAAAGAAGAGTTGGAACAAACAAAGAAAAATGATTTGAGAGATGAATCAAGTCATACTTCTTGTCAAGGATGTTCTCAGCCCAAGAAGGACAACAAAGAGCACAAGAGGATATTTAGGCAATAGATTGCAAGGAGATTATCAGGTAAGTTTCATGGAGTTTGTTTTTCATGCAACATCTTTGGACATAGAGCTAGAGATTGTAGGAGAAAGGTATATGAAGGCTATCCATGGAGAGATTGTAGGTCTGATTATGAGAAGAACATAGTGTGTTTTAATTGCAAAGGAAAAGGTCACACAATCAAGAATTTTTTAGAAGATCTAGTAAATCAGTTTTGGGACAAGAATCAAGTTGTTTTCTTTAACTGCCATGAGCTAGGGCATTTTTCCAAACATTGTTATGAACCACCTAGATTTAGCTATAAGCTGAATGCATTCTAGAGACAAGGAAAAAGGATATACAGAGAAAATGCAAACTCAAAGAGTAAGACCAAGTCAACTATGGTTGAGAGAGATGTTGGAAAGAAGAAAGAAAAATGGGTATGCAAGGTCAAGGAAGAAAAATAAAAGTTGAGACATCAAAGGATGAAAAGAAGATAGCAAGGGTAGATGCTAAAGAAAAAAACAATCTAAGTCAGTCACAAGGGAAGAAAGCACAAGAAAGATAGTAGGAAATGATGACAAAGGAAAGAAGAAGGAACACAACTCTAGTACAAAGTATGAAGAATGTCTTCCCCAAGTAGTATTAGAACAGGTGTATGAATTGCAACATGTATGCCTATCTGGAACCCAAGAAGAAGATGAGAGCTCGGTGATTTGGTGGTCACACCAAGGATTGTATCTCAGAAGATTAACAAGAAACCAAGGAAAAAGAAGGAAAGAGCGAGTCATCATGTTGTCTTGATGACTTTCTCCTATTTTGAAGTGACTTAACAAGATGGTATGCCTTCTCTAGGCTTCTAGAAGGTGTACACTAGATGAAGGAAGCACAAGTTGAGGCTGATTGCTGAATTTATCAAGTTGTCAAGGTATGTCAATTCCAAAAAGGTCTGTCTTGCTTCATGTTGAAAGTCTTGTATATGTTGAATTCTTGATGTCTTTTTGAGCAGTCTTAAATAGATTACACATGCAATAGGTGTTGAAGATTTGTGTTAGGCTCTCTTATACTAACAAGTCTGAAAATGCAATTGAGTCATAGCTCCAAAGGTTGAGTTTTGAGAAGTTTTATGTCTGAAGTGGTTCAATATGTGTGTGGATCATGAGTCAGTCCCTTAAATGATCTATAATGTCATATTGTCTATGTAAAGTATAATTTTGTTGTCAAAATCTGTGACTAGTTCTATTTGTCAAATTTATTGATTTGTGGAGTCTCAAAGAGTCAAATAGTGTGTCATGAGTCAATCAAGAGCTTCAAGTGCATGATTCAAGTGTTTCCAAGTTTGTGTGATGTGGGTGAAACTATGAAAATACTTCAGAGATGTGTTGGAGATGATTAAGAGTTTTAAAAGGATATATTCTTCTTAGGAAGCCTTTTGTAGTCATCATGACCTGTCTAGATGTATATATTAGGTTGTGTGTCTCTGTGTTGTTTTTCAATACTTTAAAAGGTGTATCAAACTCATTTAGAAGGTTTGAAGATGAGAACTACCATCAATGATGATGACTTAAGCAAATCACCATGCAAAAGAACCATATAGTCTTCTTGAGAACGAGATAAAGCCAAAATTAAGATGTTTTCTTACATGAAAGTGGTACTTATGGTTTTCATTCAAGAAATTTAGACTCAAGACCTTAGGAGGATTTTGATATAATTCTTTTATCAAAATGTGAGATCTTGAAAATAAAAAATATGTGCATTTTTGTGGTTTTCATCCAAATTTGGTTCAAGGTGCTCTCTAGTAGCGGTATGAAGAGAATGATGAGTTTGAAAGTGCAAATGGTGGATTTGAAATCTAAAATTCTGTACTAATCATCTAGACAACATGTGCTTTAGGAATCAAGTGATTTCAAACCATAAAAACTCCTAATCTCTTTGATATTTTTGACAGAGTTATGATTTTCCAATGGAGGTTATAAAGATCTAATTTGAGAGGTATGAAATGATTCAAATAAGCTCTCAAAAGGGCGTTGTCAGTTTTTGATGACATAAGAAGGTGTATATGGAAGATGTCTAAGCAAATAACAGGTATGAGAAGAGCTATTAAGACTACATGTGCTAAATTTGTCATCTAATCAAGTGCATATGGAGATTGACTTGTCTATGACCCACAAATTAGTGAATTTAAGGTATATCGAGGCATTTCAATTGTGTAAGTATCCTGGAGGATGAAGTAGGGTCACATGTTTATATATAAGCTTGTGATGAACAATGGTAAATGTGTGTTGGCGAGGGAATTTGTTGGGTGGACAAATTTGTGAATTCCTTGCCAACGCTCTAGGAATCTAAGTCCCTCTACTTAACCGGTGCAACTTCCGTGTATGCATGCGCAGAAAGTGTGGATTTTTGTGGTGGCCTTTCGGCCAGGGGATCCAACAGGGGCACTCCACTGACCCTGTGGCAAATTCTTGTAGTTATCTGCAAGGGGGAAATTTTCTATGAAGGTGGGAAAGGGAGTGAGAAAAGAGGTAGGAGAACTAATGTTGCAGATAGAAAATCAGATTCATGCACACATTAGTTATAAAATTTAACACATGCATTTATGAGAAGAAACAACCCCTGTAAATGGAAACAAGACGAGGTAAGATTGCAAACTCAAATTTTCTAAAATCTCCTCATCAAAAAGGCTACAAAATCCTTCTTCTTGTATTGATGCTTAAGCACAAGTTGTACATAATGTGGGAATGGAAAAAAATTGAGAATGGAGGGAAGTAGAAGAAAATGGCTATCTCCTTTTCTTTCTCTGAGTACAATGCACTCGTGAGTTTACAAGATCAATTTCCAACCCTGTACAATGGCGTGAAGAATCCATTAAATATATTGTAAGAAATGGTTACAACTTCTTCTTTGTTAGCAAGAAATGGTTTACAATATTTTCAGTCATTCGCGTCCATTCAGATTCTTGATTCATGAAGAAACGCCAATGGTGGAAAAAACCAAACTTTTCATAATGCAGTCGTTACACTCATTTTGTAACTTTGAATTTAAACCGTTCATCTTGCCTTTGAAACTTTAAACCAGAGTCATCCACGTGGGAGAAATTTACTGGAGTGGGCATGGAGGATGCCTTTTGCATTTTGTGACTTTTGGAGAAATGGCATTTTGGAACATTTTGGCCCACTCTCCCGCTTTTGATATGGTTTTGACACGTGGCCTTACTTGAGTGGAGACAAAATTGCGGGTCACTTTTATAATTTTACCTTTTTTCAATGCGGGCTCAAAAACACAAATTGCTCGCCAGCCCGCCTCCCTGCTTTGACCTTCGATGCGGGCTTAATATTTGAATTTTTTCATAGCATGATCAGGGCTATGGGTCACTTTATGAATTTTAGCCCTTTTTACCAAAAATATCAAAACCTCAAAGTTCTCCGCTTCCCCGCTTCCCCGCTTTGACTTTCCAACGGTGGGCTCAAGATTTGACTTTTTCCTTTGTGTTTGGCGGGGTTGCGGGTCACTTTTTAACTTTAAGCCCCTTTAATGAAAAAGGCTCAAATTCTCAAATCTCCCTGACGATCCACCTCCCCACTTTGACTCTTTTGATGTGGGCTCAACATTTGACTTTTCCCTCATAGCATGATTAGGGCTGCGGGTCACTTTATGACTTTTAGCCCTTTTTACATAAAGGCTCAAAAACACAAATTGCTCCACCGACCCGCCTCCAATTAGATATGTCCACGTACCCATGGATAATGGGGCCAAAATTTGATAGGGAAGAAAACACCCATCATTCACGACTGTGGAAAAATGCAGAGAAGAAGAAAACTCCACCATTTCACGCCCGATTTTCAAATTTCTTTCGAACTAAGGAATTGAAAATAATACAAGGTTCAACGATCCATGGCCATAGAAATATTGACAATTTCATTCAAATGAGGAAAACAATAAAATTTTTGCACGTCCAGATAGGAAAATAGAAAATTTATCAAAACGTGCAGACTAGAGAGTTTAAACAACTTCAAAGCATGAATTTCTCTATCTTTTTAGACTTCCAACTTTACTTGAACACTTATGGAGGGAGGGAGCTCAAAATATTCGAATTTGAATTAGAAAATGAGGGGGATTTTGAGGGTGATAACAATGTGCAGGATGGTTAACCTATTAATGAGCTATCAAAACAAGTGAAAACTATAAAAAGGTAGCTGCAGACTACTAAATGCTTAAGGGGAGTTTGTGTATGCTCTATGAGTCTTGTTAAACTATGCCTCTAAAAGAGCTATGTCATGTAAATTCTCTAGATGAATCAAAAGTTCTTAGTGATGTTAATTCATAAAGTTGAAAGAAAATTCAAGACAATGTCTTGTATCTCCATAGTCAAATATGATGTTAAAAGGAGATTGATAGTTTGAATGATGAGCCTTAAAGCTATAGGTTGGTGAAGTTTCAACAGTTAGGTCTAAAGAAAGAAATGCAACAATTCTATTAGAAGGGGAAAGTCCTTATGATAAGGGGAGTATTGTCTCTTCTCCTAAAAGGTGCTCTAAATGTTATGGAAGGTATGTTTTTAACTATCTTTCTTCAAAAGCAAGGTATGTTAGGTCTACACTTGAACTGTCACATCAAGATATGGCTACAAGAGCTGAAAAGCTGATTTAGGGAAGTGAAGAGAAGAGTGCTAGTGTTCAAGGGGAGCTTGGCTTAGTCAAGAAAAGGTCAAAAGAGAAAACACAGAAAGAGAGAAATAAGGTTTAAGGTTGGTATAGGATCTCAGAAAGAGAAAACACCATCACTTATGACTCCTTGTCTTTAATTGTCATTGTTTCATGTCAAGTGGCCAAGAACCCTTTGTCATAGATGTCAAAGGGGAGAGAATGATGTCAGAAACTAGGAAGGGTGATGTGAGCTTGTGTTTTCCATCAAAGGTTTTTGAGTGTGTTGCCATCAATGAAAAAGGGGGATATTGTTGAACCCTGGTCATTGGTGTTGTCATTGATGTCAAGTGGCATTGATGGAAAATTAGTGAGTGGTGAAGTGAAGCTCAGTTAGAGGCATGAAGGTTGATTGGTAGTGCCTTATCAGTGGTGTATTGAGCATTCAGGATGGTTTTAGTGTGCTACAAGCTCAAAAAGTGAGGTGGATGATCACTAAAGGTAGAGTATAGGTTGGCTTTCTGGTTTTAGATGGTTTGAAGGTTAGTTATGATGTTGTAAGCATGGGCAAGAGCTCTCACAGGGTGTATCAAAGTCACCCGGTGGAAGTTCTGATTGAAATTGGCCCATTTAGGCTTGTTTCTAGAGCCTGATGAAGTGTAAGAAGTTGGTACAGGTCATGGAAAGGTCATAAAAACATGGGAGAAACCATGGAATTTTGTCCGGGGTAAGTGTGAGAAATGACAAGGCTTAGTTTGGCTCCTAGAGGAGAAATTCAAAAGCTAGCCAAAGTTGACTTTGAGGACTAATACAGTGTGTGCTAAGGTAAATGAGATTGTTAAGAGATTCAAAAGAAAAAATATGGCTAACCAACACATGGAATGTGTAGAGGGGTGTCTTATAGTGCTTCATACCAAATTTTGAAATGGGGATTTAAAGTTATTTAAGTTTTTTAAAAATTATTCTTTAAGAAGTGTAAAATAAACACTCGGCTTCTTAAAAACCAAGAAAAATTTTCCAGCCTTCTTTGTAAGGATATTACTTGTATAAATCAGAACATATACAGCAGAATAACATGAAAGAACACCAAAATATATATAAATGATGACAATATGCTCATATAATAGCCTTGCCACTTCGAGGGGCAACCTCCAATACCACTTCGAGGGGGTAACTCCAATACCACTTCGAGGGGTAACCTCCAATATTATATGAGCATATTGTCATCATTTATATATATTTTTGTGTTCTCTCATGTTATTCTACAGTATATGTTCTGATTTATACAAGTAATGTCCTTACAAGTGGTATCGAGTTAATGATTTCGCCAAAATTAGGGCAAAAACCCTAATTTTTTGTTTCAAGTATATCTTGAAGAGTATATCGAATTTTTTTCCAATTTTTTCAGAATAATTTGGAAACACTCTAAGTCAGAATATCTGAAAAATTCAGCTCGATTGGATCTGTTTTGCGGATTTTATTGGTGTTTTAGGTTTTTTCATAAATTCGCTTTTCAAGAAGCAAATTGTGGTATTTTTTAGCAAAATTTATATTTTCGGAAAGCTCTTGAAATTTCAGTTGGGGTTTGTTCTTTGTGTTTTTATCCATCTACCGAAATATTTTCATAATTCCTAAACCCTAATCATGGTCACGGGGATAGAAAATTTTTATGGAAATGGTGAGATGGATGCTAAAGAATGGTGGATAAAATTTAAGAATATATATTTCTCATATTTCATGACAAGGAATAGGTTTTCACATTATCTTGGTGGTCCTGCATGGATTTGGTTTTCTGAGATTAAAAATGACAGGAAGGATTGGTCTTGGGAGGAAATGGAACAACTTTTTATGGATAGATGGGACCACAAAGAGGAACAAGAGTCAAAGCAAGATGATGGGGAAGAATATATTGAAGAATCAAGAGAGAAAGAAGATGAAGAGGAAGGTGAAGAATATTCAAGAGAAGATGATGGTGCAGCATATATTGAAGAATCTAACGCAGAAGAAGTTGAAGAAGACTATGAAGAAGAGGAAGAAAAACAAGATATTGATGCAGAAGAAGATATTATAGCTCCCAAGAAGGAAGATACCATATTTCAGTTTCATGGATGCATTCAAAGGAATAAGATAATTGTTTCCATAAACCCTAACAGCAAGTATAACTTCATCAACAAGGATATGGCTCGACATCTACATATTCAAGAAAGTAATATCAAAGAAGCTCAAGTGAATGGTAAGAAAATTCAAGTTTTTGAAGATTTAAAACTTACTATGGACAAATATACTTTACATTCAGATTTTTTTGCCTTATATATGGATGGTTTGGATATTGTTCTTGGGTATCCTTGGTTAGAGACATTGGGGACAATTAATATTAATATGACAAATAAGTTTATGAAGATTTGGTACAAAAAGAAGAAGGTCACTTTACAGGATATCAAGCTTAATGGAAATCAAAGAAAAGTCAATATAGACCATGAGGATGATTTAGAATATGGAGAAGAAGGGAATAAGGATGATTCAAAAGAGGAACATGAAGAAAAATAAGGAAATGATGATTCATCTACTCAAGAGAAAAAGAAAATATCAAATGCAAAGGTGGAAGAAGAAAAGAAATTTTAGAAACAGGTTCATAAGGTTGAGGATACTACAACTGCAGCATATGGAAATCCACGTCAACATGAGAGAAAAAAATCATGGAGATATCCCAGGGCACATCATATTTCCAACCAATATAGATATACAGGTAATTGGAGGAATAATCACTTTATTTATACAGGGGATCAATGGAGCAACAATTATGAAGCATGGAATCCTTATTATGGTTATACATGGAATCCTTATTATGGTTATGCATTAAATCCTTATGTTGGTTATGCATGGAATCCAAGGATGATAAACTATGGTCATGAATGGAATCAGAGTAGCACAACGGAATATGGATATTAGTTCAGATATGTATCATCTACCAGGATCACATGTGGTTGGATGATCAAGCTTGGCGACAAGTGTGCAATAATTTAAAGCACACTCATTATATGGCTTCTTCTTATGTTTCGGGGACGAAACATGTCAAAGAGGGAGGCAATGCTATGTACCTTGGGATATAATATTATAATGTATATGGGTTGATGGAGATGCCGACATGTGGCACACATCCCCTTATCTTATTATATCATTCATTTATGATTTATTATGCTTAGGAGGTCGGCCTCAGTATTGGCCATAGGTTAGAATGGTATATATAGGGGTTAGAAGGTTGTATTTAATGATGATATTGAGTATTGGAGTGTTATTGTATGGTTTGGAGGTTACCCCTCGAAGTGGTATTGGAGGTTTCCCCTGAAGTGGCAAAGCTATTATATGAGCATATTGTCATCATTTACTTATATTTTGGTGTTCTCTCATGTTATTTATTCTTGTATATGTTCTGATTTATACAAGCAATATCCTTACATTCTTCGAGTAAATCATAGATTAATTTTTTTAAGATAACTCCAAGCATGAGCTTTTGCAATTTTTTTGAGGAAGATTGGTTGAGAAATAAGGAAGTTATGAGTATTTTTCTAACAAGGTTGTTTGTCTTCCAGATCGTCTTGGAACGGTAAGCACAATTTGAGTAGTTTTGACTTAAATTGACTTGTGCAAGATAGTGGAACATCTCAGATTGAATAATAATCTCTCAAGGCCTTCTTGGTGGTATCTCAGATTAGTCAAGTATACAAGTACCGTGCATGATGTACCATGTTGTTGCAAGTTTGGGTGAGTTTCAAAGTGTTTCAAGGATGTTCATGTGCAATCGACGTAGAAAGTGATAATAATATCCCTCTACTAGTGAAATGTAAAGTTGTTGGAAGCTCCTTGTATGTATATGGAATGATTATATGAGATATTGAATCCACCGTTTCCAATTTTCCTTGTGCTATGTTGTGAAAAATACTATGCTCGAACTAGATTGGTAAAGCTCCACATATAAGATACGAGTTCAAGTTTGATGGAGATATTTATCATGCTCCTCTTGATTTCAAAAGTGAGACAATGCTAGGAAGATGTCAACAATTCAAACTGCTCCGAGTTGCCATGCTCTTGCACATAATATCATGGTGTCATGACAATATTTTTGGAAGTAGTGTTGTGTCTTGACTTGGTGTAGTATCAAACGAATTTATTAACTTGACTTGTTGTAGTGTCTTTAACTATTTCTTGACTTGGTTTTGTGTCAAAAGAATAACCCGTGATGCAAAATATAGTTAGATACTCAAGCTAAACAATATCGAGTCTATTCTAAGCTCATGTTTTAACTAATAAGATTGAGGGTTTGTGGTCTTAAAACCCTAGGTAAATACAATGTTTGGAATTTGAGTCTTCCTAATGTGTTAGATACAACTTCCACCTATTTTTGATATGAGATACTTTGTAGAGGAAAGCAAATTGGTAAGTAGAAGTCTTATAAAATATGTATATACTCTATTATAAATAATTTAATAAGAATGTGAACTCGCTCTTGTTGTAATCGGGAGATTTTGAATGCTTCATGCTTTTAAGTTGAGTGGGGAAGATGGAAGTTGGCCTCAAAATCCATTGCAATTTGAATTCTTCAATTTAATTAAGAATTGGGCAAGAAAACAATTTTTTTAGTGGTTAGGGCCTTCAGGTGATCTCGAAAACTCTAAAACCAGGGGTTTGTGGGTTTGAAATATTCGAAACTCAAAATACCCCATTGAAAAATCATCAATTTTTGTAGATAGCTCTATATGGTGAGCACGAAACAACTTGTAAAATAATTTTTCTTTTTTCATCAAGTGTATTGTGAGAAATTGATGATGAGATTTTAGAGAACATTCTCCATTCCTATTAAAAGGGGTAAAATCCTATATGCAATGATAATTAGGCTCTGTGAACATTCTAAGACCCCATGTAGAGGTTTGAAACATCTTGAAATAAATCTCCCAACATAAGTAAAGTCTTGGTGTGGTTTTAGAATGCAAATACTTCGTAATGATGGAAGAATCAAACATAGACTGTGAAATGTGTTTAAGTTTATTGTCATGGTGCAAATTGTTTTTAACAAACTTGTAATTAGTGAAGATGCTCCTCTCAACAATCAAATGGAGCTTTAAGAAGTGATCTTATGACCAGGTCTTAGAAAATCCTATCTCAAAAGAGAATACTAATGGTTGAGCCTCCTAATTGATTGTTCCTCTTGATGAATCCATGAACCCAAAGGTCATAAACTCCTAATGTGGCATCCAACTCAAAATAGAGAAGAAACTAAAAGGTACCGATCAGTTACAAACTGTTTCCTCTTCACCTACTTAAAATAAGAATGTGAAAAGTTCCTCTCTTAGTAAAAAGAAAACAAAATGTTGGAATTTGAAGAGGTAGTTGAAAAAGAAGAGTCTTGTGATTGAGTGTGGAAGATGAAATTGTAAGAATTTGAAACGTTGGCATTCAAGGAAGACAAACTCGAGATAGAGTGAAGACAAAGGTGATGAGACTAAGTTTTTAGGTGTTAAATCATGATCATCGATATATAATATCAAGGAATTGATACAATTACGCAGTAAGACAATCATATATAGTGAGTTATTTGAAGTAGTATGTTAGGGAAACAATTCACATCAAATCTACATCAAATGCATGTGAAAAAGATATAGTGTATAATGTATTAAACAATGATCTATACAAAAGAAGTGTGAATGAAAAACAGTGTACATGAATGTGAATAAAACAAATTATTAAACAAGAGAATGTGAAATATATGTGATAAGGAAGATGAGTGTAGGTATGTTTATGGAGTATGAAAACAACTTGATGAAACCCCAGTGAACTATGAAGAAGCCATTGTTAATCCACATTGCATGAAAGTGAAATTTTCAAAGGTACTTGTTGATGTTTTTAATAATTCTAGAGTGAATGAGCCGAGGAACAATACAAAGAATAGGGTAGAGTGAACTCTATCTAAAGATAGTATACAATGCAAGTGTGAATATATGTGTAGGAGACCGAAACTAGACCTGGGTATGAACTACAAAGGTGAAATGTAATAGCGTATGCATTAAAGAACTCAGAGGTAAAATGTGTGAACTCGTAAATGTGACCATAGAGATAGAATGTGATGTGAACTTGAATAAGTGTATAACAAAGGCATATGAAAGTGTTTAAAAATAAAACAAAGTGCTTAAAGGTTTATAAGTTTGAAATAATTTCTTGTGAAGTCCTTATGATAGTTATAGGTGATGAAAGAACAAAACTCGATCTTAGTGAATGCTACAAGAGGTAAAATTAGATGAAATAGAAATTGATATATTGGAGGTAACATGGTGCATGTAGTAGATTGACAAACAAGGGAAATAGGAGCAGAAAAGGCAAAGAGTGCAAATCTAGAGGTCATTATAAACCTGTGTAAGGTAGTAAATAAAGAGTGACCAAATTGGTTAAACTAGTATATGTAAAAACTTAGCATTTAGGGAGTTGCAACTTCCCTATGTGTGAAGCTCACTAAAGATCAGTAGTGGCTGGTTGAATTATAGGAGGTTAAGGCCTCCAGACTAAGTAACATGTTGGTCAAACTTCGGAGTTACAACAACTGATTGAGTTGAAGCTCAACCATGAAACTAATGTATAGAAAATGGACAAATTGGTCCTAAGTATAGTTCATGGTTTGTGGGTTTTTGTCAAGTTTGGGTTTCCACATTAAATCTGTCTCAAAGTGTGTGATTTATCTTTGCCGCATTTTGATTGTAAATTTAGAATTAATGATGAATGTTGAATGAAAAAAATTTATAAGTCAAAAATCTTATTGGAAACCCGATTCACTCCCTCTTAGTGTCCTATTTTTTAACAAAAATGAGTTACCGTGAGTTGAAAGCATGTTTCTAAAACATCAAGTAATGAATTAAGTGTTTATAAACACTTTTATGAGATCTACATTATGATGGGAATAACATGCTCTCTTCTAATTATAAGGCAAGAGCGAGGATCACTCTCTTACTTTTAAAGGCCTCCAAAATTAACCCTAGTGATCACAAATCAACTCCATGATGCTCAAACCATTTTCTAATTATCTATCACTTACTAAAATAGGTATTCACCATGTAGATGGAAGAATTTCTCACTGAATTAGATTCTTGACATGTGGCCACCTATTGGACTGAAATGAGGTGGTTGTAATATCCTTCCTCCTTTTAAGCAAAATTACACTGCAAGGTTCGAATGAGTGTTTAAGAACACTATCAAGTAAAAATAAAACGATTTCTCATTCTTACATACATGGTGCTCTATATGAAGATCATCATCTTATCCCTACTAGCTCCAAAATTATCCTTAGATGGAATAAACTCCAGGATACTCATTCACCTGTTTTCTCATATGCCTCTCATGGAGATAGATGATGCCTTGATCTTTCACACATGATGGTCTTGAATGCCTTAGTATCTTGAAT
The DNA here is from genome assembly GCA_018340775.1 of Taxus wallichiana var. yunnanensis. Lineage (NCBI taxonomy): Eukaryota > Viridiplantae > Streptophyta > Pinopsida > Cupressales > Taxaceae > Taxus > Taxus wallichiana. The sequence goes on along the minus strand of CM031240.1, from coordinate 342,069,702 downwards.
AACACATCTTGGCTTGTTCCTTAAAGAGGTTTGAACATGATGACATAGTCAAGATATGATGATCCTCAACTTACTCCATGAGCTTCCCATTTCACCTTTAAACATGATGACACCCTTTTTAACTTCACAATTCACTTCCTGACCAAGATGTCACATGAGTGGAAACATGATTATAGTATCTGGACACATCTTTGCTTGATTTCTCCTCATGGAAATAGGTTTCCTCCTCTATATGGAAGGATTTATCCTTGAATGAGACTTGAAGGAATGTTTGAGGGTGAGATCCATATTCTTGAACTCCAATTGCATTGAAGCACTGTGAAAGCCACTCCTTGAATTGCAATATGTGATCACATCACCAAATATTGATTAAGTGTTTAGAAAAATCTCAAGAGATATGCACCATTTGTGATCTCAAGATGACTACCATCACCACTGATGCAGGAGAATCATCTCCATCTCTATAAATATGTCATGGTGTCATCAATTTTTAGTGTGTAGGTGTGTTATAGGTCTAGGGAATCCATGTGAGTTAGTTTGGTGTGGTGGTTTGAGTCTTGGCCTTTCAAAAATTTAAATTGCATACTTTCCCTCCAAAAGTGCAAAATGTGAATTTGAAGGCTATTAGGGGTATGAACTAGGAATCTCAAGGTGTCATGTAGGTCTTTAGGGGATTTAAGTCATGAATGTAAGTCCTAGTGGGGTCTAGGAGTCAATGTGAGTGAATTTAGGAAGTATGGGTCTTGGAGTCACCATTTTTAAGCTATGATGTTGTATTGAGGGACTTGAAAGGTCACAAGACTAAAGGAAGTTGAAGGGTCACAATTCAAATAGTAACTGTCTTGTAAGGAGTAAAAACCTCATGTTTGTAACTGATGAGACTATCATTTGAATGATCCAAGGTTTGGGAGAGCTGAGGCTCCAAGAATTTGAAGAAAACATAGTTTGCAAACCATTGTGATATAGGGAATCTATGTATGGTGATTATATGATGAAATTGCTAATGGTGAATCCAAATGCTTGTTCAAGATGGTGTTTGTAGACTGATGGAGAGATAAGTATAGATTCTTTCATTACATTCCTTGCATGTATGTATATGCTTGTTCTTGTGGTTGTGAGTTATGGTGATTTTGTTGAATAATTAATGGTTGAATACTATGAAGCACAATTAGAGTTAAGAAAGAAAAGAGGAATGAGTTGAAGAGTTATACTGTGACTGAGACATGCTCATAACAATATCTTACACATATATTAGGTTGTATTTGATCATTATTGTTGATAGTGTTGTTAACAGTCTAGAGACATGGCATGTTAGTGTACAGGTTGTGTAAGAGGATCAAGGGAGAGTATCATGAAGAAAATTTGAGTGGGAGAAGGCCGGAAGATTATGGAAGAGTGCATGACACCTCATAAACTTCCAAAAATGTGGAATGTTAGTTGGAACTGTGATTAGTTTGAGTAAACCCTCGAAAGCATAATAACCTTTCCTATTGTACACCTATAGGAAGATAAGAAAATATCCATTATTCTAAGCCTTTGAAAGGTTCATTACTCTCTCACTGGTAAAATAATCACGAAGGGAATGGGTTGATAAACCTACAGAATTGATTTGGAGTTTTGAAAGTTTGTACAAGTCAAAAGGTAAAGGAAATTCACCTTCCCGAGTTGTTTAGTAACCCCTCACTAGTTAAGCCTAGGGCTCATGGTTTGAAGGCTCTAATCGATGAGTTGAAGCTTGAAAATTGGTAGATATGATGCTAAGGAGGTCTATTAAGATATTCAAAGGAAAATTGGAAGGTTCATTGGGTGCATGTTGAGGTGTGAGTGTGATACTAGGGGAGAAACAATAAATACAGACCTAGACCTAATTGTTAGCTCAATTTAATGAAGGAAGTGGTATTTGTCTTTGGAGTTCAAACCTAAAACTCTTAATGCAACTAGAAACCCTTAATGGGTAGTCTACAATTCCCTCAACTTGTTGAGTATGTGCTTAAAGTTGAAGATACAATCAACATATCACCTAAGCAAAGGCTAGAAAGTGGGAAGGCTAGTCTAAGAGAGTGGATAGTGAATGGAGTAAAGCTAATGGAAGGATATGTTAACCAAACTTGTCATACCTCCTTGAGATTGAGAAGGGTGTTTAGGGATGCTTTTAGCTTGCATGAAGAGTTTGCAGAGTAGACCAACCAAGAAGTGACCAAGTGAACCTTGCTCTTGTGCAATGTAAGGGCAATTTTGGTAAAGGCAAGTGAGAGGAGTCTTTGGATGAATGTTGAGAAACTAGATGGGTGAAATAGGTGGTTTAGTGGTCTGAGAACATGATGGAATGATAATACTATCTCAGAAGAGAGGAATAGATTCAAAGGTGCCTAGATTTGAAGCTTCTTAGTTGAGGAAACAAAACCAATTGAACTAGTTAGGGCAGAGTTGGACCAAAACAAAGCACTAGAGGAAATTCTTGGGATAGGGACAACACTGAAAGAATGAAGGAATCCTTGGGGAAGACCTCATGATTTTTCTAATTGCACCCATTGTGCTCATCGTTTTAGATCCTTCACGTAACCTCGATGATTACAATTCCTTGATTATTTGAATTGATAAAAACTTACATATGTGTTTTGATTTATTATGTGTTATAAGGAATTGCATGAGTCCATATATTTGAGAAATTTTTGCTACCTTTGGGAGTTGTGGTTTATAAAATATAGTTTTGACACATCTAAAACTCCTACAAATGTCAATAACCAATCAAGAAGACCTCAAAACCTAAACAATGACTATATTCTTTCACAAAATAGATATCGATTGTATAATTTAAACCCTAAAAGCTTTAGGCTGAATGCTGAAATCCTAAAAAATACCTATGTACTGACAAAATTAGAATATGAAAAACTATCTTCTAAACCATGATTGATGGAGCTGTGAGACTAGTTCCATAAGGTGCAGAGTGACCCTAGTTTCTTATATTTACTAAAATAAGTTTAAAGTATAAGAAATAATACAGAAAATATATCCCTTCCAAAACCACATATACCACATAGCAAACAGGAACACACTCATGTTTTAGGAATGGTAATTACTAAACCCGATAATTCATAATGCAATTGCGCTTTCCCAAAATGTGCTCTCGTTTCGCTTAAAATCATATTTGTGTCCACTTTTGCCCCCAACTTGGTGCACTTACCCTGTGATGTTGAATGAAATTTCGACAAGTTATGGAGTTTACCCCGTCAATCTAGCTTATTTTGAGGATAACAATTTCCCCCTTTTAGCTCATGTATTATTTGGTCTATCATCAAGGTTAATGTTCGCTCTTTCTCATATATGTTATTGAACTATTTATGAGTGCAACATTTGTAAGTGCTTATGCCCTTAATCATATATATTATATCGATGTATATAGTCGACTCGTGGCTATCATAACTTCTTATCATTATGTATCTCTTTCATATATGCTATATTATCATTAGTGGGTTGGCCTTGGTGTTGGCCATAACATAGGAATATTATATATAGAGGTTAGTAGGTAGTAGTTTATCATCATTGGAGCATTTGAGTATTATTGTATGTTTGAGGTTGCCCCCTCGAAGTGGCGAAGCTATTCTAATTGCATATTGAGATCATTATTCTAGAATATTGTGTTATTTGGTGTTATATTTCTGCTCATGATCTGAATTATACAAGTAATTTCATTACAAGTGGTATCAGAGCTTGAACTCGGCCAACACTGCGTCAAACCCTAATTTTGAAGGTTCGTCCATATCTCAACATCGGTAGCGAATTTTTCTACAATTTTTTTATGGTGTGGAAAATCAGTCAAGTAAGCTTCCCTCAAAATTTTAATAATTTTTGACTTGTTTTGCAAAAGTTATAGTGGTTTTATGTTTTTTCATAATTGCTACATAGGGTGCAATTTGTGGAATTTTTCAAAGTTATTTACATTTCCAGAAAGAAGATTAAAAATTAATTTGAGTTCATTCTTTGAGTTTTATAAAAAAATTCTGAATTCCTATTGAAATCTGAAACCCTAAATTTCAACCTTGATCCTTAAATCTTACCATTTTGGGGCATCATGGCTAGGCCTTCGACAAGAGGCAAAAAGAATCTTATCACTCCGGGTAAAAACCATGATAAGGATGAGATAATATTTGAGGAGTTAGAGTCAGAAGGGGTATCTACAGTAATCCTTAGGGTTAGTGTTTACTTCAATTGACCATAAGGTCAACTATCTTGAGTTAGAGTCGAAACCTCGAAGGTAGAGTTGCCTAAATAAAGAAGATGTAGGAAAGATTGGACAACGATCGAGGATTTCATTAAACAATTTAGCTACAATATCATGGGTCATCATATCATTCCTAATGAGCCACAACTCAATCATACTCATATTAACCATGGTGGATCTTTAGGTCAAAGTAATAAACAAACTAATGTGGTGGATCTCGCAAACATGACCAATCCAAATACAAACACTCTACAAGCCCGTAACATGCTTCCAAAAGTGGAAATGCGTAAGTTTGATGGAAAGGATCCACTCAATTGGATTAACCAGATGGAGAATTTCTTTGATCTTCATCAGATTCCATTGGGACAAAAGGTTACCATGACATCGTTATATCTTGAACTTGACCAATTCATTTGGTATCGATGGTTATGTGCTCAAAGGAAAAAGAGTGGCCTCAATGTTACATGGATAGTATTCACCGAAGAGTTGCAATTGCACTATAGTTCTAGTGTGTCAGAGAATTATTTCAGCCAATTAGCAAAGCTCAGACAAATAGGAACAGTCAAAGATTACATCCATCAATTCCAAAACCTTTCCTTACGGGTGGAAAATATTCCTGAAGATAATTTGAATGACTTATTTCTTGGGGGTCTTAAAGAAAAAATTGAGACTGAGGTGCGTATGTTTAATCCTCATAAGGTTTCAGACTCTATGATCATGGCACGTAGGGCAGAGGAAAAATTTCTTTCAAGTCGGAAACAAACCACGTCAAGATATTATCGAGATCGTAGCACCCTTCCACCATCATTCCTCGGCCCAAATGAGACCGACACCTCAAAAATTAAAGAAAAGAGAGCCAAAGGGTTATGTTTTAATTGTGACAACAAATTTGGACCAGACATATGTGTGCGGAAAAGAAGTTGTTCTACATTGAGGGACCTACTGAAGAAGAAGAAAATGAAGAAGACGAAGAGGTAGAGCTAGAGGAGGAATTAGGAGATCCCTAACCAACAATATCATGCCATGCAATTTCTGGTATTAGCACTCCCCAAACTCTCAAAGTATTTGGATTCTCAAAAAATAGAGGGTAACAATGTTGATTGATTCGGAAGTACTCACAATTTCATCAATCATAAGTTAATGGTACGCTTGAACTGCTTTGTTTATCCAGCTCCAGAATATCAAGTCATGATCGCTAATGGGAAAAATATTAGTTGTTTAGGAAAATTCCATAACATTAATCTCGCCATGGGAGATTACTTGCTAACTAACAATATGTATGCCATGCCATGGGAGGAGCATACATTGTGTTAGGAGTTCAAGTGGTTTACCATTGGGAACCATGAAATGAATTTCCAAGAGTTGTTCATGTAATTTCAGTCTTAAGGAGGAATTTTAAACTAAAAGGACTAAGAGAAAAGTCCCCACAGATGGTAAGTTCTCATCGATGCAAAAATTGCTTAGAAAGGGTGTAAAAGGGTTCAGTAGCACAACTATTTTCATTGAAGCACATCATTTCAATACATTTATACCTGCAGGACGTATATGCAAGCAATTATAGATGAGCACTCATGGGTTTTTGGAGAAATGCGGAAGGGTTTGCCTCCGAAAAGAGACCATGACCATGCCATCTAGCTAGTACCAGGGAGTCAACCACCCAACATCAGACCTTATAGTACCTCTATATGCAAAAGAGTGAGATTGAGAAGATAGTTCAAGAGATGTTAGAAGCAGGACTTATTCGTCATAGTCAAAGTGCTTACTCTTCTCTTATAGTGATGGTATGGAAAAAAGATGACAATTGGCACATGTGTCCAGATTACAAGGAACTCAATAAGTACACAGTTAAAGATAAGTTTCCTATTCCTATAATTGATGATTTGCTAGATGAGTTACATGGTGTTGTTTACTTTACAAAACTTGATCTTCATTCTGGATATCATCAGATTAGAATCAAGGATGAAGATATTCATAAAACAGCCTTTAGGACACATGAAGGACACTATGAGTTCTTGGTAATGCCTTTTGGACTAACAAATGCACCCTCTACATTTCAAAGCTTGATGAATTCCATCTTTAAGCCATTTCTTCGAGTTTTTTTTAGTGTTCTTTGATGATATATTAATCTATAAGTAAAACATGGGAGGAACACCGCATCATGTAAATAAGGTGTTGGAAACTCTTGAACAACATCAACTTTATGCAAAGCCTTCTAAGTGTTCTTTTTGGTGTCAAGGAGGTTGAATATCCTGGGTCATATTGTCTCTTATGAAGGTGTTAAAGTGGATCCTAACAAGATAAAAGCCATGCTTGAATGGAATGTTCCCAAAACCCTAAAAAATCTCAGAGGATTTTTGGGGCTTACAGGTTATTATCGTATATTTGTAAGGAATTATGGCAGCATCGCAGCACCACTCACATCTTTATTGAAGAAGGACTCTTTCCATTGGAACGAACAAGCTACTATGGCCTTTGAGAAGTTGAAGGAGGCCATGTGCACAACTCCATTTCTAACCACCCCTGCATTTTTCAAAAACATTCATTGTGTAATGTGATGCTTCAGTGGTATGGTATGGGTGCAGTACTCATGCAAGAAGGGCGACCCATTGCCTTCGAGAGCCGCCAATTAAAAGGTAAGAATATCTCTAAACCAGTTTATGAGAAATAAATGTTAGCAATACTTCATGCAGTGAAACAATGGAGACCATATCTAATGGGACGACATTTCAAAGTAAAGACAAATCATGATAGTTTGAAATACTTCTTAGAGCAACATTTATCATTAGAAGAACAACATAAATGGGTCTAAAAAATGTTGGGGTATGATTTTGAGATAATATACAAGAAAGGGAAAGAGAATGTAGTTGTTGATGCTTTATCTTAGAAGGATGAATCTACCAGCATTGTTGTGTGCCATATCTGTATTACAGGAGGATTGGATAGAGGATGCAAGGTCTGAATGGAAAAATGACCTGTACACAAAATCTCATTTAGAATCTCCAACAAGATCCAAACATGTCAGAAAAATTTTTTATGGAAAGGAGATGTTTTATGGTATAAAGATAGATTATATCTATGTAAGAATTCAATCCTTAAAAATAGGGTTCTATCTGAGCTCCATGCTTCTCCAGAGGGGGTCATTCTGGCTTCTTAAAGACTTATCATCGAATCAAGCATGATTTTTTCTGGGAAGGGCTAAAAGGAGATGTCCAAAAGTTTGTGGCAGAATGCATGGTTTGTCAGCAAAATAAGGGCGAAACAATTAAGTCCCAGGGTCTTTTACAACCTCTATCTATTCCTAGCTAGAGGTGGGAAGAGGTGTCTATGGACTTCATCACAGGATTGCCTAAATCAGAAGGTAAAAATGTAATCATGGTGGTGGTGGATAGACTCACCAAATATGCCCATTTTTGTGCTTTATCACATCCATTTGTTGTGAGTACAGTAGCAACGGCCTTCAGGGATACAATTTAGAAGCTACATGGGACACCAAAGATTATAGTAAGTGATCGAGACCCTATCTTTACTAGTAATTTTTGGACTGACTTGTTCTCATGCTTGGGCAACACAAACTAGCTCATAGTTCCTCTTATCATCCCTAGTTTGATGGGCAAACAGAGGTGGTAAACAAGTGCTTGGAGGGATATCTTTGTTGTTTTACATCAGATAAGCAAGCGAGATGGGTCCAATGGTTACCGCTGGCAGAATGGTGGTATAACACCTCCTTTCATACTTCATCTAAAATGTCTCCTTTCTTGGCATTATATGGGTACCATCCACCATCTATCACTTCATCTTTGAGAGTCCAGCCAAAGGTTCGAGTAGTTGAAGAACATATTCAACACCAACAAGAGGTGCTTTCTAGTCTTAAGGAGAATTTGGCCATGTCACAAAACCGCATGAAGCAACAGGTAGACCAACATCGTAGTGAAAGACATTTTGAAGTCGGTGATTGGGTTTTTGTGCGTTTACAACCATATAAGCAAATGTCCTTAAAACAACACAAAAAGGATAACAAGCTTTCACCTAAGTATTATGGTCCTTATCAAGTGTTACAGAAGATTGGCAATGTAGCATACAAACTGGAACTTCCTTCGCTACTCGAATTCATCTAGTCTTCCATGTATCTTGCCTAAAGAAGGTAATTGGACAGATAATATCAACCCAGACAATGTTACCCGAGCTTGATGAAGAGGGTAGAATCATCTTGGAACCAGAATGCATCCTTCAGACACGCACTAAGCGGTTGAGGACAAGGGTCATCACTGAGTATTTGATCAAGTGGAAAAATCTAGACAATGAAGACGCAACTTGGGAGGATGCAAATGTCCCGCGCAAAGAACATCCAGATCTTTGAACATGGGGACAATGTTGCTTCGAAGGGAGGGGCATGCTATGCCCTTAATCATATATCTTATATCGATGTATATAGCCAAATTGTGGCTATCATAACTTCTTATCATTATGTATCTCTTTAATATATGTTATATTTTCATTAGTGGGTCGGCCTTGGTGTTGGCCATACCAAGATAGGAATAATATATATAGAGGTTAGTAGGTAGTAGTTTATCATCACTGGAGCATTTGAGTATTATTGTATGTTTGGAGGTTGCCCCCTCGAAGTGGCGAAGCTATTCTAATTGCATATTGAGATCATTATTTTGAAATATTGTGTTATTTGGTGTTATATTTCTGCTCATGATCTCGAATTATACAAGTAATTTCATTACGAGTAAGCCTAAGGGAAATTTTATTAAGATGATTTGATCGTTTAACCTTTAGGATCTATTTGAGGACGTAGGCCTTGGCACACTCCATCATAAGAACCCTTATATTCATATATTTTATGTTGAGCATAAAAATAGTAATCACTTTTGCTAAGTAGGTAAAATTATTGCTTATTATCATTTATAACTAGTAATCCAACTCAAACCCTATAACAATTCATGCTTTTGAAAAAAAGATCCCGTAATAGAAATAAATTATATAGTAATCAATTAAGAAGAAACTTTGTAAGGAATATCACATGCCTAAGAATCTTTGAGTGGGAAAAAAATTAATGTAATCGGTGGTCTTCCACATGAAAATGATTTATTTTGTTAATTTTCATTTCTAGCTCAAAGGTGGTTTGCTCAATTTTATAGTTACTTTTAATTTGGAACCAAAATCCAGTTTGATTTCTTTCTTATGGGAGCTTTAAACCATCAATCTATAATATTTATTCCTCATGAAAATGATTGAGAAATTTTTTTTTTTTAACTTCTTAGACATCTGGTCAATTAGGATGAATATTGTTTTTACTCCTTGGGATTTCTACTTTTTATTTTATTTTTCCTAGGCATATTTGGTTGCAGAAAATGCATATTCTAAAATGCACTTACAATTGAAAACAAAAACCAAAAACAATTTCTTTAAATCAATATGATTCTATGCATAAAATTGGAAACAAAAAGTTGATAAGAATTTCTTTAAAACAATCTGATTTTACACATGGCAATTGAAAACAAAAAAGTAAGAATGTCTTTAAATCAATTTGATTACGTTGTTAATGTTATTATACCTTACAATGTAGGCATTTAAAAACACCCCAAAAATTTAGAAATTTCAAATTCTAACAGGCAACCACTCATTCTATTATGGAAAATCCCTCAATATGTTTCAAAAGAACACAACGACCATTAATCTCATAGTTCTAAATTTATGTCTAATTGAACCTCTACCTTATTCTTTCACATCATAATGGAAAGAGTATTTATTATTGTCTTTAGTGGTTTGAAATAGGATTGGGTATAGATAGCATTTTCATGTCAAGTTGTGTAGTGAGCCGAACACAAAGAGGTGTAAATAAGAACAAAATATGTCAAAAACCAAAGACTTGATAACATGAAGCTAACCCGAGACAACTACAATTGATTATTAATTTTTACCCCTTATCATCATGAGGACTAACAATTTATGATGAATATATGGATTTTGGTAGAGAATGCATTTCATTCACAATTGATTTTACCTCATTCCTAGGAAACTGGTTATCATTTCCAGATTGGGACATTCTTCAATGGATTGCTTTTATTAAACCAGTTAATTAATTTTTTCTTTGTTAATACATCTTGATTGAGTCAATGCTAGCATGATCATTAAGTTTATTCCTAAAGATAATTTCAAACTATTATTTCAATGTTATTGAAATTTGCTAAATTTTCAAACTTATCTTTGTCAAATAGTTATAAATGATTTAGATACTTAATATTTTGTTTTTTATAGATTATAAACAAAAAAGGAGGATGAGATTCATCTACAATTTATGTGGATGAAGGAATTCCTAATACATATGTAGGTTTTTCCACTTCCTTTTCTGAATAAGATATTAATAATGTTTCTACACAATTTGGAGATAAAATTGCCTAAGAACCTACGGTTTTTGGTTCTGGGGACACATATGGGTTACAATGAGTACATTATGGAGGACTCAACATTGTCTCAAGGAGATCAAGCTGATTTACTAAATCAGGTTTGTTGAAGCCATGAGTAAGAAGTTACCTCTCTTCCAAGTTATGAGGATTGTTTCGACAATAAGGAATTGAGATTTGTAGAAAAGTTGTATATTTTAGAAGATCAAAATTTTCATATGTACAATCAAATTATGCCTAGTTATGCAGTGAAATGTCTTGATATTAAAATAAACTTTAATTATTTGAATGACATATCATTTCCTGCAAATGGATTCTATTGGGACACAAAAATGATGGTTGGAATACTTAAAGAATTGAGAGTTGTAGATGGCCCAATTCTCAAGCTAATGGAAGAAAGGAGTCTTGAGATAGGTTTTTATGTTAGTCTTTTGGAGGAAACAATTGTTGTTTACTAGCATCAAATAACCTTTTGAGATATGCATCCAAGAAATAAAGTTTTATGTAACTTCATTTGTTATGTTGTGGACCTTTTCAATGAAGTTTATGTGTGTTGAATAAAAATATGTTTTTGAGTCTTTAGCTTCTCATGTTTCTAGTACATCTTAAAGTAGGACGAGAACAAAGGTTGAAGATCCACCATATTTGAAATTCTAAAAATGATATTAGGTTTTTAGTTGCTTCGAGTGTAAGCACGAAAAGTTTCATGTTGAGTGCAATACCTCCTAGGTGGAGATGTCACCTAAGAATGCATTATTATTATTTAAAGGATACCATCATTGTGATTTGGGCCTTCCTTAACACATCTTATAAATAGGAAAAAAAGTATGTAAGGACTAACTAGAAAAACGTTAAATTCAATGCAATAAGTTTTGAGTTAAAGGAGTTATTAAACCACTGTGATATTGATTTCACCAAGCTACCATAGAGAAGGACCTATATTTAATTCCCCACCTATTAATATTCTACCTATATAAGAGGTAGTTGGGGACAACTTCTAACATGTGGCCATAATTGACAAGATGTAGTTATGAAGTGTCTATCACAATTTAGTTAGACCTTTGTGTCTGATGAAGGACATATATTTTTCTAAATAAGACATTGTTCCCCCTCTTTAATGTTAACATTTGCTTCTATGTATATGCAACATACAATATTTTATACACTTGGTTCTCCTTACCTACATTATGTTGTTTTTACGTAATGTTATCTCCAACATCTGCTCCTACCTCGGGTATTAAATTTGTTATTTCGTAAGAAATATGTATAGTTTTTATATTGTATGTTTGTTTCACAAAATGATTTCTCCACCTTTATCTTCATGAAGGAAAGGATGACATATGTGCATATTTTTTTTTCCAAGCTCAAATCCCACTAAATTATGTCGAACACTTTCTGTTCTACCCACATCATATATAATTTCCTTCATCCTTTTTCCTCTTATATAGGAACTGATCCAGAGGATCCTCATTGAGAAACACCAATATATAATCTTCCCCAAATCTATCACATTCAATTGCACTACGTAGAGTAGATTGAGAGCTTTTCAGCGATATCTTGTATGTTGAAAAACAGATTCGCATGCAGAAGATATAGTCCACTAAATTTTTGGCCAACTGGTAAAAATAATGGATTTCATGTAGGTTCAATGACATGGACGCATGCACATCCGTCAAGTGGACCAATGAAATTATGACAAGTGGCACATGTAGTATTGAATAAAAATTGGTTTTGCAACCCTAGTATTGACACTCATTTACGGACGGGTGGACCCCTGCTATTTTCTAGTGGGGCCCTCAACGAGGGTCGACACAATTTTCTAACAGAGAGTGTCCTTGTCTCCAATATTCACATTACCATGTTTGGGCTTACGCATATAAGTTCCTTTGTATTTTATCACGGGATGGATGTGGGACTAATTCATTGTAATGTAAATACTATGCTATGTATTGTTGTGCATTGTGTTGCTACCTTGGTGGACAACCCGACTTAGCCAAATGAGCTAACCTAGCTTGGTTGACTAAGTCGACCCGCCCACCTACCAACTCACCATCCTAACAGCATGCCACCTGTCTCTCACCGCTCACCATACCACGTAAACTACTAACTCACCACAAATGCTCAACTCCCAAGCCACCTCACTCGCTAACCACTCAACTACCCAACTCACCACACTCCACACACCAACATACCTCCACGCTGAACTTAACAACGTGTTTCAACCAACCGAAAAAATTGACTCTCAAAGACAATACGACCAAGCCATTGAATAGATCATTTAAACACCTAACACTATCCCCAACTAACGCATGTGGGATTAATCTCCCAAGTTGGAAGTGGGTAGTACTTGGGAAGGATCAAACCTAGCACATAATGGTAAATGGATAAGTGCATCACCAATGTGCCTGTGGTGTTGAAACAATTTAAAAGGTGCTACGTTCTATTTGAGGGTTAAGTGTGTGAGGACTGTGTTTTCCTAAGGGCTTATTGTGGGAGTTAGAAGCAAATTGGAGGAAAATTTCCAAAGGAAGCATGGGTTTTTTTCAAGAAGAATACTGTGACAAGTCTTTGGAGGTTTGAATCATTTGGTACAAATTTGTAAGTGTAATTTTAAAGTGATTTTAATAGATCGGTCCCATTAAAATGGACCCGGAGATGTAGGCTTTACGCCGAACTCCATTATCACGGATGGTGTCATTTTCTTGCATTTTTATGTCTCTTTTATTTCTGATTCCATAGTATTTGTAGATTTGGAAAAATAATTAAAAATATGGAAAAGTCATAATGTCGAAATTAATCCGAAAAATCATTTTTAAAGAAAATTTTGGTGAATGTGTTCAATTTGCTTATGATTTTGGATCATAAACCAACATACTGATCACTCCACTTGTCATCTAATGTCATTCATTCACCAAAATTCCCTCTCTATATGGAATTCATTGGTAAAACTAGTTATAGTGAAAAGGTGCAAGTATCCATATAGGTTGGTAGGCATACCAAGATGGAAACAATCACAACAATAAAGGTGTTGAATCCTTATAAATAACATTGGTCTATAGAAGGTAGAATCATTAGAAAGTGCATATTGCATAAATACAACCAAAAAGTATTGTAGAAAAGGTTTTAAACTTTGATCTCATTGACAATGAAGGCATGCGCATCACTATATTTTTTTTTGATCTAGCAATGGAAGTACTTTATAGTCATATATAAAGTGGGAAGTTTCACACAATTACAGATGACACACTTTGCATGTAAAAATAGAATATAAAAATTATGCCACTTTGTGGGAGGTCATCCTAGACTTGAAATCCTCTGTCAAGCTTAGTTCAAACTAGGATACCAACATTCCACTATTTCATTTCCGATTTAGAAAAAATGCATAAAACAATTATTTGCATGAAAATTCCATGGTATATATATTATTGGAATGGTTTTATCTCTTACTATAACATCCACGATTAGGAAAAGAGATGGAGCCTATAACAAAAGTGAATAGTAGTCCTGAAGGACAACTTAGGATATTAGATTGATGTAAACATTCAGGTGTCTAATGCGATGAAGAGGGAAATATTTGGGGTGTCTACTTCATAAAACCAATTATCATAATAAGGAAAGGCATGATAACAACATATAAGGGGATAAATATACACATTGGCTCCAACACATAGCTCTTCATCAACCTTGATATAGTTGAGGTTCATGGACTTTGAGCTTGGTTCGATTCCACAACGCAAAACTAACATCTCTAATAGTAAGTGTTGACAATATTAAAACACACGATGTCAAAGGCATCAAATCCTCTATAGTTATGGGATAATTGAATACATTTTACACTAAATAAACAATCATCCACTTCATCATGCCATTCTTTTGCTATCTTACTTGCATTAGAATTGTTAACAATAACCAATGTAATAAAAACATTTTCAAAATGTAGATTCCATTTGGCATTGTAAGAAATGTAATCTCGATGTCATAGATTGTGAATATCAATATCTATTGCATTTATGTATATATGTTTCCACATTCACAACTTGGGTTATTACTTTTGAATATGTTGTTACATTGATCATGGCCATCAAAATGTAATAATTGCATCTTTTGGAGTAAAAGGTAGACAACTTGTGGTCTATTATTAGGTTGGTTCTCTTCCGTATGTACCATTTCAAACTCTCCACAAAATTGGAGGTTGAAAACAACAATTTTTTTTTTTGATGTGCCTTTTTCAACTAGTGGACGATGAATCCTCATTGGAGAATACATCTTCACTAGATGCATTCACTACATCAACAAAGCTATGTAATATACCATGTTATCTTTTTCGTTTTGCGTGTCCTCCCATCATCAATTTTTAGTTCTTGGTTTCCCTTGTAGATATACATACACGCAAAAATGCGTCTTTACTAGATGTCTTCATTATTTTTTCCATGTAATTTGTTCAATACATGCACACTTCATTTATATCGTTTACCTCCTCTTGGGTGCTTTTTGTTATCAAGTTTGCACTCAAAATGGTATATATATGTATAAAAAAATTTCTTACTTTTGAATTTTAATTGTACATAATGTTAACTAAACACAAATCTATGATACTTTCTCATTTCAGATACATGCATGCCATCATTGCATTCCACGAGACTATTGATGTATTTTTCTAGAATTTTCTCATAACTTGTGTATGTTTCCACATTTTGCATACATGTTTATCAAGATGTTCACAACTACACCATTTGACACACGTCCTATTTCAATTACATTTTGATGGATGTCAATATCATGTTCTAAAACTCCTAATTTGGTATAAGTTAGAGGACATTGGAAAATTTTGATGGGTTTGGTTTTAAACCTGCCTGTTACACAATTTTCGTAAAATGTTTCAAAGGCATTTTCAATAAACTCATTTAGTAATGTATATCTATAGCCATGGTATTTCTCCATTTAAAATTCAATTGAGGCGTTTTTTTGAAAATCTTTAAAGCCTCATCAAGAACACCATTTTGTGCCTATTATGTAATCATCACATTCTAGGAGACCATATTTCTTTGAGGTATTTTGTCTAACAAATCATGTGAACTATAATAACTGAGAAAAACCTCCTTTCCATTATGTTGTAATGAATGTGCATGCCATGATCCAAAGATCTTATTTTGACGCAAGTTAGGAGTATGGTCGCAAAGGTATATTGGTTAGGTTAGATAATTATTTGTTTTATTTGATAAAATAGTTACAATGCTTTGTGAGGATGCATGTGTCTTCTATACAATGTTTTATTGGCAATATTGTTCAAACAAAGTTCGTAAGACAACTAAAAAACATATACTCCAAATTTCCCCATCAACTCCCCCACCAATATTGAAAAATACAAAATTTTAATTAGACCTTAACATAGATAATTACTTATCTTTAATAAAAAAATTAAAAATAGTTCTCATTTAATGAAAACATTGAACAAAACATATGTTAAATGAAATTACGTTTTATCTAATCAAAACACTATAGAAAGGCAATAATATAGTCTCCACAATAACAAATATTCAATTTGAAAAGAGCCAATAAAATAATGCCATTTGTATTTGGGTGACATTTACCTAAAGTTTCATACTAAAAATTTATTTTTACATTAATTTGATTAGTTGAAGGCTTTATTCTTCACTGTGAAAAAACATTAATTACGGTGGTCGATTTTTTCCTATGTGAATTATGGCTATTTGTTGTTTGTTAGAGATGGGCGACTCTATGTGGGAGATGGGCGGCTGTTTGAGTAATTTTACATAAATGCAATCCAATTATTTTTACTGTTCACTGGCTTTCGCTGAGTTTTTCTATGGGATATTGCATAGGCTGTTTATGCTGGTGCTTGTAATGTTCTACACTATTTCTGATTTCATTATGAGCTTGTTGAGAATGAGATGGATGAAGGATAGCAAGACGCCTATTCGGGGCCTCCGATTGTTGAGATGCTGCCTAAAGTCATGTCCTCCGTCGTCTTCCCCATTGAAGAAATTAGAAAAATAAAGGATTCTGTTAGAGGAGTAACTTTTTCTATCTCTGACTTTTTTTAATTTTGGTTTGGTGGTAGTCCTTTCATACTCCAAAAATTCCATTTAGATTATGACATTGTTTGTTGAATTATTTTAGATCACGAAATTTTTGTTGAATTATTTCTGCAGACAGTAAATGATGTGGTGATGGGGATAATATTCTACGGTTTGCAACAATATTTACAAAATGTACTTTCTCACGGTTCAAAGATTGCACCTTGGAATTTATCTATTTCCATTATAATAATTGGATGGATGGGATGGTGATTAAATTTTTTTATTATTGCAGAAGAGCATACAAATACTCCCAATGAGCTAAAAAAGGTGAATTTAAGAGTAATAGGCCTTGTTGCGATGAACACTAGAGCAATGTTAGGACTGAAGGTCTTACAAAATCTATCTCTGCCATTTTTTATGTTGAGTTATCTGCAGAGTATCATATCATTTTCATTTTTATTTTCCGGACATTGCAGAGTATAGAAGAAATGCTGAAACCTAACAGTGGAACACCATGGGGAAACCGCTTTGGGCTGTTACAAATCCCCATACCCATGGAAAATATGAAGAGTCCATTAGACTATGTTCGTAAAGCAAAACAAATCATTGATAGGAAGAAAATGTCGCTAGAAGTGTTAGTAACCAGTTGAGTATTGTGTTTTTAGGCTGATAGGTATGAGAATGTATTCTTTGTACACTATGTAAATGAATTTAATAGTTTTGAACAAAGATTTTACATTATTACATATCGCAGGCTTCTGCTACATGCTTCTATAAGACCCTAGCAAACATGACGTTAGTAATAAAAATTTGGTCTGCTCGATGGAAAAGATAGCCATGAATCGAATTCCAATTAAGAGCTTCTTTTTCTCTGCATCCGGTGTGCCTCAAGTAATGAAATAACCTTCCTTGCTATTTTATATTGTTGCAAGTTTTATCCCCCGCCAAAAGAAAATTTAAAAATAAAGATTTGTGTCTTTTGCAGATGTTTTTTTATGATAGTGAGCTGAAATAAGAGAGGAGCATGGAAAAAATACCACAACAAATCGATTTTATTAAGTTTGGCGAGGAAGCAATGTAATGTGGATTTATAAAATTGTATACAATTCCTTCATCCAACGTTATTCTACAATTACTATATGATACTGCAACAACACTATTGCAAAGCTTTTCCTATAATTAAACCCGGTCATTTGCTATGAATGTGAATGTCCATTTTACCAGTCTTATTTAAAATATGGAATATTTTTCTACACTATCACTCTGAATTAAGCTTTCCATGCACTATGAGTTATCTGATAGTGAAGAAATATATCTTATGAATTTTCCTTGTAGGATGAACTATATTTAATAATTGTCATTTTAATGGACTCAACTAACTAAATGTCCTTTTCCTCCTCATACTGTTGCCCATATTTTTGTCATCCTTTTACAAAATCCTTCAATTGGTACAGTTACCAGGGGTCACATGATTGTTTCCATCTCTGATTTTCGTCATCCATAATGCTCTCATCACAGCCTACCAATGTGAAGGGGGTCGAAGAGATGAAATTTATAATGGTTGCTGCTAAGAAACTCAACACCAACTGCTTCTTCATTGTTATTAGTCATCGACTATATGTGACTATTGATGTCCTTGAACAAAGCAGAACAATACTGTATAGAGTAGTGAGTAGGGTGGATACACATGCACGTCATACATGTGGGGTGTTTGGATGAGCAACACCTATAATAATATTTCTAGGTGTTGAGTTGGATCTAATTACTTTGGATTAGCATGCAATATGAAACTTGTTGGAAAACACAGTAACCAACATCGGTTATGGAGGGACCGACATCAGTCACCTATGACCGACATCGGTCAGGTAAGGAGGAACCGACATCGGTTAGGGCTAACCAGTGTCGGTTACCTGTGTGGGAGTGTTTTATTTAACTCTCAGGAATTAGATCTATTTTTAATATTAAAGCATATCTATTGATTGTAATTGCATGGCTAAGTGCCCTAAGTTTGTATATGCCTATATAAGCACGAAAGTCAGGGTTTAGAAGTAAAAATTAAGAAGAACTTGCAAAAGTTGATTATTATGAGAGAGAGAATTCTTGGAGAAGAAGCAAAAGCTTGAGTGAAAGAAAGTACTGTACATCTGAGAGGTGTGGAAGATTGTAGATATTCAATTGTATATCTTGTCAAAGCTTTGGATAATAGATTGACTTGTTTCTTGGTGGATGTATCCCACATTGGGTGAACCACGTTAAATTTGGTGTTGATTTATATCTTTTATTTTTATATTTCTTCCGGTAGAATATATGCTTTTATTTACATGTATGCTTAGATCTAATATATTATATCTGTCAACCATTGTGCTAACCCCAACAATTGGTATCGAGATTTGTTGGAGGGTTTTTGTGTTGACATATTTACTCACGAGGGTTTTTGATTGAGTGGGAGCTACAACAATGGCATAATAAAACAAATACAAGGTAAAGAAGTTTAACGGCTGAAATTATCAATTATGGAAGATGCAGATTGAGGATTATCAGTATCAAAGAGATTTGTACTCACCGTTGGATGAAAATTTAAGACCTACGAAGATGAGTGATGAAGAATGGAAGATTCTTGATAGAAAGGCTTTGAGATCTATAAGATTGATCCTGACAACATCCATGGCTTCCAATATTACTGAAGCAACATATACGACATAGTTAATGAAATATCTTGCTAATTTATATGAAAAACCTAGTGCTTCAAATAAATTTTATTTGATGAAGAAACTATTTAGTTTTAAGATGCATGCAAGTGGATTTATATCTAGTCATTTGAATGATTTCGATCTATTGTAAATTAGTTAAAATCAGTTGATATACAATTTGATGATGAAGTGAAAGCACTTTTATTCTTATGTTATTTGCCTGATAGTTGAGATAACTTGGTAATGGTTGTTAGTAATGCAACATCTTATTAATAATATTTTGAAGTTTGATGATGTGGTTAGTATAATCTTAATGAAGAAATTTGCAAGAAGATTATAGAGGAATCGTCATCTAGGAATGCTTTGAATATAGAAAGCAGAGCCATGTAGAAGGAGAGATCCAAGAGTAAGAGTAATGGAAATCAAAGTCAAGGGATAACAAATCTAAATCTAGAAGTAAGGGAATTACTTGTTGGAAATGTGGAAAGAAAGGACATGAAAAGAAAGATTGTTGGTCAAAGGATAAAGAGAACCAACAACTAGACAAAAGTAAAGAAGAAAATATTGCTATAGTAGAGGAAATGCAAGATTTTCTTATTATTTCTTTAGATAATAGAATTGAATCATGGGTTTTAGATTAGGAGCTTGTTTCCATCTAACCCCTAATAAGAGTTATTTTAGAAATTATGTCTCAGAACAATTTTAGACATATTTATTTGGGTGATGATGAACCTTACAGATTATTACAAGTAAAGGGAAGTTTGTCTAAATTTTAGAATGGAAATACATGGGTATTGAAAGATGTGAGGCATGTGCTAAGCCTCAGGAGGAATCTTATTTTATTAGGAAACTAGGTGAAGCTGGTTGCATGGTTACATTTACAAGAGACTCTTGGAAAGTCACCAAGGGTGTTTTTGTTTTGGCAAGAGGTAAGAAGGTAGGAACGTTATATTTATCTACCTATGTTACTAATTCCTTTTTGCATTATCTACTTTAGATTCAGATGCATGCATGTGGCATAATCGGTTAGGCCATATGAGTCAAAAAGGAATGTAGATCTTAAAGGCTAAGGGTAAGTTATTAGATTTGAAAGATTTAGATCTTGATTTCTGTGAGCATTATATCTTTGGAAAGAAAAAAAGAGTGAGATTTCTCAAAGTTGGGGAAACTAAGAAGGAGCAAAAATTGGAGCTTGTACACTCAGATGTGTGGGGACCAACTCAGGTAGCTTCTCATGGAGGATCCCAATATTATATTACTTTCATTGATGATGCTACAAGAAAGGTATGAGTTTATTGTATTAAATATAAATATGATGTTTTTGAGACTTTTAAAAGATGGAAAGCCCTTGTTGAGAATGAATCAAATTCAAAGTTAAAGTGCCTTAGATCTGAAAATGGTGGTGAATACTGTAGCAAGGCTTTCAATGATTATTTTTTCAATGAATGGAATACGTAGAGAAATGATGGTTCCAAGAACACCAAAAGAGAATGGTGTTGTAGAAAGAATGAATAGGAAAATCATGGAACATGCTAGAAGTATGAGGATACATTCTAGATTGCCCTTGCAGTTTTGAGCTAGAATCAGTTGATACAATGGTTTATTTGATTAACCATGGGCCTTCAAGTTCACTAGATGGAGGAATACCAGAGGAAGCTTAGACTAGAAAAGAGGTAGATCTATATTTTCTTAAAGTTTTTGGTTTAGAATCTTTTGTGCATATTGATAAGGAAAATAGGAAAAAGTTGGATGCAAAATCCAAGAGATGTACTTTCATTGGTTATGGATATGGTGATTTCAGATTCCATTTTGGGATTTAAAGAATTCTAAAATTATTAGGAGTCATGATATTGAATGGAATGAAAAGAGAATGTACATGGATTAAATTTTGGTACCCTAAGGAAGAACCGTTGAGAAGTTTGTGAATGAAAATGAACTCTCATATTTAAAAGTAATACCGATAGGGTTACACAATAACCGGTGTTAGTTGACCCCTAATCGACATTAGTCGTGAGAACATGTATCGATTATAGAAGATCCAAACCGACATCGGTTAGCAAAACCGACATTGGTTATTACAAGTGATTGATGTCGGTCACTGACATATTTGGATACACATGTCCAGAAGGTCTAGAATGAGCCTCCGGTACCCCAAACTCCTATGAGAAGGTCACAAAGGGTAAGTAAACCTCCAGGAAGATTTACACCTTCTCTATTTTATTTATTATTGACTAATAATGGTGAATCGAGAGAGTTTGAATAAGCAATGCAAGATGAGACCCATGTCCAAAGTGGGGAGCATGTCATGGATGAGGAGATGGACTCCTTGGAAAAGAAACAGACTTGAGATTTGGTTAAGTTTCCAGTAGGTAAGAGGACATTGCAGAAAAAGTGGGTTTACATGATCAAGGAAGAAGAGGGTGGACAGAAAAGGTACAAGGCAAGGCTTGTAGTAAAAGGATTTGCATAGAAACCAAGTAGTGACTTTGGGAAATATTTTCTCTTGTTATTAAGATGAATTCTATTCATACTATATTGAGTTTAGTTACAGTACATGATTTGCATTTAGAGAAACTAGATGTGAAGACAAATTTCATTCATGGTGATTTGGATGAAGATATTTATATGCAACAACCGCTTAGGTGTGAAGTTAAGGGTAAGGAGAAATTAGTGTGTAGAGCTAAAAAGAGTCTATATGGGCTCAAGGAAGCTCCAAGGCAATGATACATGAGGTTTGATTGTTTTATGCACGATCATGGTTACTTGAGATGTGAATTCAACCATTGTGTTTATTTCAAGAAGCTTGAAAATGGGAGCTATATTATTTTGTTAATGTATGTGGATGATATGCTTATTGAAGGATCTAGTATGCAGGACATTAGTGAGCTTAAGGGAAATCTAGCTCACACATTTGCTATGAAAGATTTAAGAGCTATAAAAAGAATCCTTGGCATGCAAATACACAGAGACATAGGAAGAACAAGAAATTGTATTTGTCTCAGGAGGATTATATCTATAGTATGTTAGAAAGGTTTAAGATGCAGAATGTAAAACCTATTAGGACACCTATGGATGGACACTTCAAATTGAGAAAAGATCAGTTTCCATCATCACATGAGGAGGTCAAATACATGACACGAGTGCCATATGCTTCAGCAATTTGGAGTTTCATGTATGCTATGGTTTGTACTAGACCAGACATTGCATAAGTAGTGGGAGTTGTGAGTAGATATATGGCTAATCCAAGTAAAGAGCATTGAAAGTAGTCCAATGGATACTCAGGTATTTGAGAGGTACATCTAGCATACAATTATGTTATAGAGGTTCGGATATTTCTTTATGTGGCTATGTTGATTTGGATATGGCTAGAGATCTAGATGGTAGGAGGAGCACTATTGGATATATTTTCATAGTAGGTGGGACGACAGTTAGTTGGATTTTAAGATTGTAGAAGGTTGTGGCTTTATCTATTACAGAGGCTAGAAAGGAAATGATATGGATGAGTAGGTTCATGAAAGAGTTGGGAAAGGAGAAAGATGATTACAAATTGTTCAATGACAATTAGAGTGTAATTCATTTGGAAAATAACTCAATGTTTCATTCAAGAACGAAACACATTCAGTTGAGGTATCACTTCATACAACATGTATTGGAGGATGGGCAGCTGAAATTGGAGAAGATTCATATGAGTGAAAACCTTGTGGATATGATAACGAAGCCGTTATCAAAGGATAAGTTGGAGCTACACTCCACTTCTGTTGGTCTTCAAGTTTGAGACTTGAAGAGGAAGAAACAAAGCTAAGGAAGGATCCAAGAATGATGATGTACAAGTATAATGTAGTAATTTATCTCCAAGTGGGAGATTTTGAGTTGTGGAGATCAATTAATTTGGATTATCATGCAATATGAAACTTGTTGAAAAAACAAAGATAACCGACATCATTTATGGAGGGACTGGCATCATCACCTATGACCGACATCGGTCAAGCAAGGAGGAACCGACATCGGTTAGGGCTAATCAATGCATCGGTTACCTGTGTGGGAGTATTTTATTTAACTCTTGGGAATTAGATCTATTTTTAGTATTAAATCATATCTATTGATTGTAATTACATGGCTAAGTGCCCTAAGTTTGTATATGCCTATATAAGCATGAAAGCTAGGGTTTAGAAGTAAGAATTAAGAAGAACTTGTAAAAGTTGATGATTATTGTGAGAATAATTGTGAGAGAGAGAATTCTTGGAGAAGAAGCAAAAGCTTGAGTGAAAGAAAGTATTGTACATTTGAGAGGTGTGGAAGATTATAAATATTCAATTGTATATCTTGTCAAAGATTTGGATAATAGATTGACTTGTTTCTTAGTGGATGTAGCCCACACTAGGTGAACCACGTTAAATATGGTGTTGATTTATATCTCTTGTTTTGTATATTTCTTCTGGTAGAATATCCACTTTTATTTGTATGTATGCTTAGATATGATATATCATATGTATAATCGGTGTGCTAACCCCAACACACGGGGTAACATGAGATAAAATTGTAACCTACATGTGGTTTTGACACAACATAGTAGTTTAGCAAGACACGATTCAATGATGCTTCGTGACCATGTCCATGATGTTGAAGTTGTGGAGCCTGATTACAAGTTAAAGTGGGAGTTTGGTTTTCTTTTTTCTATTTTTGAGGAAATCATGGTCATGGATAAAAATAACATTATCTTATTAATAGACTGGAGTTGTTATTAATAGATTGGAGTTGTTATTTTTATAAGCATGTGATATTTAGGTTGCTTGTGGTTGAAGAAAACTTTTACAAAGAGGTGCACAAGTTATATATATGTGCATGGATTTACTCTTTGTAGTATAAAAAAGAGAGAATTGTATTGTATTCCTCATGATTGAATAAAGGAGAAGTTTGGCTTGTTTCTGGTGGATGTAGCCCAAATTGGGTGAACCATGTTAAATCTTGGGTTTATCTTGTGATTGCATGCTTCTTTTATTTATGTTTTAATTCCACTTTTATTGCTCATTTGTATTTTGATCCTAACAACTAGTATTAGAGCAAGATTTTGTTTTGGTAGAAAAATCTCATAGGAGGGTTTCTTGTTTGAGTGGGAGCAATGGCAGAAGATAACAAGTTCAAGGTTGAGAAGTTTAACGACCAAAAATTTCAGCTATGGAAGATGCAAGTGGAGGACTACCTATATCAAAAGGATCTTTATCTACCATTGAAAGGGAAAGATTTGAATCATCAACTATGAAAGATGAAGAATGGGATGTTCTTGATGGAAGGAACTAGGAACCATATGGTTGTGCTGGCAGAAATGATAGCTTTCAATATTTATAAGGAAAAGACAATGGTAGAATTGATGACAAAATTGGGTAAATTGTATGAAAAACCGTCACCTTCCATTAGGTATTTCTCATGAAAAGTTTGTTTAATATAAAGATGCCAGAAGGTGAGTCAGTAAATGATCATTTGAATGAATTCAACATGATTACTAGTCAATTAAGCTCTGTAGGAGTAAGTTTTGATGATGAAGTTAGGGATCTTTTGATTTTGTGCTCATTACTTGAAAGTTGGAATACTTTGGTTATGGTTGTGAGTAATTCTATTTCTGGTTCAAACACTTTAAAGTTTTATGATGTTATTGGTGTGATTCTTAGTGAAGAGATGAGAAGAAAAAACACATGTGAGTCATCTGGTAATGCTTTGAGTGTAGAGAACAAGGGAAGACAAAAGGAAAAAGAAAAAAGTTTTAGACACCGTGGAAGATCTAAGAAGGGCATATCTAAATCTAGAAGTAGGATGGTTTGCTAGAATTGTGGAAAAGTAGGACATGCAAAGAAATATTGTTGGTCTTTAAAATCAGGGAAAGATCAACAAGAAGGGAACAAAGAGGAAAATGTAACAGGTGATGTGTTATAAGATGATCATATTATTTCTTTGGATAGTAAATTAGAATCATGAGGTTTTATATTCTAGTGCTTCATTTCACAACTCCTCATAGTCAAGTATTTTCAAGATTATGTCTCAAGGAATTTTGGGGTGTATATCTTGGTGATGATGAGCCATGTAACATTGTTGGAAAAGGTAGTGTTTAAGTTAAATTGTAGAATGGTAACACTTGGGTGTTGAAGAAGGTCGGAGCATGTTCCTATCACAGGAAGGAATATGATTTCATAGGAAATTAGGAGATGAGGGTTGTATGGTTACATTTACAAAAAATTCTTGGAAAGTTACCAAGGATGCTCTTGTGGTTGTAAGAGGTAAGAAAGTAGGTACTTTGTATTTATCCAATGTTAGTATTGATACCTCTTCTATTTTAGCTACCACATGTATAGACACAACTTTATGGAATCATGAGACTTAGCCATATGAGCGAGAAGAGATGAAGATTTTACATTCACGGGAAAGTTGTTAGATTTGAAAGACATAGAATTAGAATTTTGTGAGTGTTGTGTGTATGGGAAACAAAAGCATGTGATATTTCTCAAAATTGTAACAACCAAGAAGGAGCAAAAGTTAGAACTTATTGATATAGATGTGTGGGGGCCGGCTCTGTATCTTCTCTTGGTGGTTCACATTATTATGTCACTTTTATTGATGATGCTAATAGGAAGGTTTTGTTTATTGTATAAATAAGAAATCTGATGTATTTAATACTTTCAAAAAGTGGAAAGCTCTGGTTGAGAATGAAACAAGTTTGAAGTTGAAGTGTCTCAGATCAGATAATGGTGGAGAGTATTGCAGCAATGAATTTAATAACTATTGTTCATATAATGGAATATGTAGGGTGAAGATAGTTCCTAGAACACCACAATAGAATGGTGTGTTAGAAAGGATGAACAAGACTATCATGGAGCATGTAAGGAGCATGAGATTACATGTTGGATTTCCCTTATAGTTTTGGGCAGATGCTGTAGATATTGTTGTTTACTTGATAAACATAATACCTTTAAGTGCTTTAGAAGGTAGAGTACCAAAGGAGGCTTGGACCGGTAAGAAGGTAAACTATTCTTTATGAAAATTTTGGTTGTGAAGCTTTTTCTCACATTGATAAAGAGAACATGACCAAGCTAGTAGCTAAGTTAAAGAAATGTAATTTCATTGGGTATGACACCAATGATTTTGGATTTTGGTTGTGGAGTTTATATGAGAAGAAATTCATTAGGATTAGGGATGTTATTTTCAATAAAAGGGTATATGTACAGGAACACTCTACAAGACAAGAAGTTGGAAAAGTCACGAGTATGCAACACTTGATGAGATACAAGATAGAGAAGTTCTCAAAGGGTGGAAAATCAACAAGTACAAAAATACACAAATTATTTTCGTATTATCTTTACTATTGTTTATTGATGGATGGTGGAGAACCATAAAGTTTTGAAGAAGCAATTGCAGGTAGAAACACAAAAAAGTGGGAGCAGGGTATGGATGAGGAGATGGACTCCTTGGAACATAACCAAACTTGGGATTTGGTTCAATTGTTGCGTAGGAAAGAGAGAATTGCAGAACAAGTGGGTTTATAGGTTAAAGGAAGAAGAAGGTGGCAAAAATAGGTACAAGGAAATAATTGTTGTGAAGGGATTTGCATAGGAAAATGGTATAGACTTTGATGAAATTTTATCTCCTGTTGTTAAAATGACTTCCATTAGAACTGTTTTAAGTTTGATAGTTGTGGAAGATTTGCATCTTGAACAATTAGATGTAAAGACTGCTTTTCTTCATGGTGATTTGGAGGAATAAATCTATATGGAGTAACCATAAGGATATGAAGTCAAGGGGAAGGATAAATTGGTGTGCAAATTGAAGAAGAGCTTGTATGGCCTTAAGCAAGCTCCAAGACAATGGTATTTGAGATTTGACAGGTTCATGATAGAACAAGGTTACTCTAGATGTCATTCTGATCACTATGTTTATTTTAAAAGACTAGATAATGACACCTATATTATCTTTTTGTTGTATGTGGATGACATGTTTGTGGTAGGGTCAAACATGCAGGATATAAATGAGCTAAAGAGACAATTAGCCAATACATTTTCCATGAAGGATTTAGGTGCAACAAAGAAAATTCTTGGCATGAGAATCAATAGAGACAAAAAGAGTAGAATATTGACTTTGTCTCAAGAAGAGTATGTGAACAAGGTGTTGGACATGTTTAGGATGCAAGATGAAAAACCAGTGAGTACACCGTTGGTAGGGAACTTCAAGTTGAGTAAAAAACAATGTCCTAAAACACATGAAGAGATTGAATATATGTCCAGAGTTCCATATGCTTCAGCAGTTGGAAGTTTGATGTATGTTATGGTATGCACAAGACTAGACATTGCCCATGTAGTGGGATTCGTCAACAAATACATGAGTAATCTAGGAAAGGAGCACTGAAATGCAGTCCAATGGATTCTCAAATACTTGAGAGGGACCAGAGTAGAGGCAGTTGTGCTATGGAGGGTCAAAGGTTTCTTTACATGGATATGTTGATGCAGACATGGCTGGAGATTTGGATGGTAGGAGGAGCACCACATGTTATGTATTCACTTTTGGTGGCATGAAAGTTAGTTGGATTTCTAAACTACAGAAAATTGTTGCCTTATCTACTATAGAGGCAAAGTATGTTGTTGCTACAGAAGCAAGCAAGGAGATGATATGGATGCAGTGGTTCATGGAAGAGTTGGGAAAGAAGTAGGAGGATTACAGGTTATTCAATGATATCAGAGTACAATTCATCTTGCAAATAACTCAACATTCCATTTGAGAACTAAACATATACAACTCAGGTATCACTTTATTAGATCAGTTTTGGAGGATGGACAACTGAAGTTGGAGAAGATCCATACAAGTCAGAATCCTCGTTGATATGTTGACAAAGGCGGTGACAAAAGAGAAGTTGGAAGGTTGTTCGACTTCGGTAGGTCTTCAAGATTGATCTTGAAGAAGAGAAACAAGTCAGAGAAGAGTCTGAGGATGAGTTGTAATAGTGGGTTGCAACAGTCAGTCTCCAAGTGGGAGATTGTTGAAGTTGTGGAGCCTGATTGCAAGTTAAAGTGGCAGTTTGGTTTTTTTTTTTCTATTTTTTGGGAGGAAATCATGGTCATGGATAAAAATAACATTGTCTTATTAATAGACTGGAGTTGTTATTTTTATAAGCATGTGATATTTAGGTTGCTTGTGGTTGAAGCAAACTTTTATAAGCATGTGATATTTAGGTTGCTTGTGGTTGAAGCAAACTTTTACAAAGAGGTGCACAAGTTATATATATGTGCATGGATTTACTCTTTGTAGTATGAAAAAGAGAGAGAATTGTATTGTATTCCTTAGGATTGAATAAAGGAGAAGTTTGACTTGTTTCTGGTGGATGTAGCCCAAATTGGGTGAACCACGTTAAATCTTGGGTTTATCTTGTGATTGCATGTTTCTTTTATTTCTATTTTAATTATGCTTTTATTGCTCATCGTATTTAGATCCTAACACATGGGCTTGTTTTGACGTTTCGCATTGGCCTTTGAATTAAAAGTGAGTTATTCGGATTAAAATTGTATTATTATTTGTATTTTAAATATGGATATTTTCTCAATATATAGTGAAGTTTAAAGTTGATCGAAAAAGTATTTCTATTGACAAGTGTATAGTTGTAATTTTGGACGAGAAATACATTTTTATCCTAAAAATTATTTATTGGCTTCACGCAAAATATTCTTAGTAGTTTAAAAGGAATATCTTATTTCATGTGAATTTTGAGGTGTTCTAACATGAAGATTTAATGATTGAATTGTTCTATGAATATTTTTTTGTTAATTTTCTCTTTGGTAATATAAGCCCTCCTAGGTATCTAAGCACATTCGACTATGCAAATTTTTTATATGTATTTAAATAGACCAAACACCCTTTAATAATATTTTTATAAATAGTTGATATTGTTTTATCTTAGACCTTTTTCATAATGTGTGATTTTTGTTTCATCATATTCTTCAATGAATTTAGCTGACCATTTATAACATATATGCTTGTAATGTTTATGAAAATTGTATTATGCTTACAAATCAAATGAAACTAATCAACAATACAATTTCCAAATCTATTTATGCAAGAATTAAATAATTGTATTCAATTAGTTCTCGGTGGTGGCATGAGTTTAGCCATCTACATGTTGCAATAAAAAATGTAGATATAACACATACACCAGTTTGCATTCCACTTGTATGTTTCTACATTTTGCATATGTATGTATCTTAAACTCATTGTCCATCATACTTTGGTGTATGTAAAATATTAACTTCATAAACTTAAACTCTAAAAAGACCATTTCCTTTTGAATTTGTTTAAATATTTTTCATATATAATTTTCTTCCCCACATCTCTAAAACCATCTCCTTAGACACTATTTTCCATATCATGGCATTGTTCACTCATACCATTTTAAAAAAAGCCAATAAGTTGTCTTTGTAAGGTTGCGTGAAGAGTTAAAAATAACATTGCTTTGGTGGGTGTAAATGAACATGGAAAATAATAAATTGCCCATATAAATTATGCGCATATCCGTGAATCATCCGATAGAAAAATTAAAGATTCAATCGCTAAATGTTTGTTAATAAATGCAAAACGGAAAATGTTAGAATGACACATGGTTTTTTAACAGACTAACCTAGTAGATATTTTGAGGGACCATTAACATATGGAATGTAACGGCAAGATAAGGCCTTCCCTTTTCACCCTTGCTCGGATTATTGGGTCATAGAGGGAACTAAGGAATTATTTGGTTTGTCGCATTGTAAATGGAAATGCGGAATTTTAGGAAAAACATAATACATCCATCAATTGATTGATCCACGAATTCAAAATTGGTGAAATTTACTGCCAAATACTTAGATAGTATAGTTCTAGAGAGGCACTGATCTCAGTAAACTCTTCAACTTTGGAATCATCCACGAGACACACAAATAAATGTTGTTGTTCTACTTTCTTTAGAAAATGTGAGATATAGCTAGTGAATGAATTATGCTTATGCTTAGAATCCACAATTACAGGAAAGGAAAGAATTTAAGCTCATAAACACAACAAATTTTATCCTGGAAACCTCCAGAGGAGGAAAAACCAGTCGGGAAGGGAAATTTCTCTTTCTTCCCACTTTTATTGGCCAATTAAAAATAACAAGTACATAATTTACAATAAGTATGAAAGAGAAGTAGATAATATCTCACACTTCCTCCCAAATACTTGCTTGCTCTGTCTCAACACTCCTTTCTTCTACAAAACACAATTCCAACACTAAGAACTTCTTGCTCACTTGCTTTCATGCTTCGATGATCCTATTCTCTTCTACAAACATGTATTTATAGCCTCTCCCATGTCCTCCCATGCACTAGAGGATGGGAAAGGTCATGGAGGAGAAGAGACACGAATAACCATTCAAATTCTAGGTTGTTCGTTTCATATTTTTGTTTTACGTCGAAAGAAGCCGGGACTACCGCCCAATGATACGATGATGGTGGTCCCAGGACCCTTTGCCCCGGTTAGGTGGCGGTTTTATAACCGCCACTTTGCGCACAAAGTTTGAATTAAATACCTACATGTCCCACACCCATTCCATGGATCAAATTGTTCATACACAAATATTCTACTATTTGTGCTCCATTTCATCATTTTAACCTCACATTAAACCTCAATAATTAGCCAAAAATTTATTCAACCAATTAGACTTTTATAGACTCGAAGATGAAATTAGGTGGCGTATGTGACGCGTAGATGATAATTGATCAAGACCAACCCATTTACTGTCCCAAATTTGATTTCCATGTAGCATATATATTTCACGAGAAAAAATGTCATTTTCGACTGAAATTAACCTTTAGGCGCAGGTAAGAGCGAGTGGATATAATAGCGAAAGGTAGATATTTTATTTTTTGGCATTAAGGGGTTCAATTGGGTGGTGTTTAATTTTTTCAGATAAGGCAAAGACGTGAATGAAATTCTAGAAATAGAAAGGTGGGAACTAAATACCCACATGTCCCACACCTTCTCCATAGATTAGATTTTTCCTACCCAAATAATATTTTCTATTCATGCTCCACT
The DNA here is from genome assembly GCA_018340775.1 of Taxus wallichiana var. yunnanensis. Lineage (NCBI taxonomy): Eukaryota > Viridiplantae > Streptophyta > Pinopsida > Cupressales > Taxaceae > Taxus > Taxus wallichiana. The sequence goes on along the minus strand of CM031240.1, from coordinate 342,038,267 downwards.
TTATCATCTCAATCTTGCTAGCATTATTCACATGAGTGTGATTGGTGCTTTAAGGGACCAAAAAAGAGGAAAATTCAAAAGAACAAAGGTATGAGGCCTAACCACACCTCTTGCCTCATGTAGAACTTTGAAGGCCCCCATTTTAGTTTTAAGCTTGAGTAATTGCAAGGAAGAAGGAGATGAATGAATGATCAATTAAATACCTATATGTCCCACACCCATTCCATGGATTAAATTGTTCCTACCCAAATAATATTTGCTATTTGTGCTCCATTTAAGCTTTTCAATCTCACAAAGAGGATAAATAAGACACATACATGAATGGAATGTTGGAAATCAACAAGTCTGAATTAAATACGTACATGTTCCATACCCATTCCATGGATCAAATTGTTGCTACCCAAATAATATCTACTATTTGTGCTCCATTTCATCATTTCAATCTCAAATTAAACCTCATTAATTAGCCAAAAGTTTATTTAACTAATTTTAATTTTATAGACTCAAAGATGAAACTAGATGACAAATGTGACACGCAGATGATAATAATTCAAGATGGGCCCATTTACTGTCCCAAATTTGACTGCCATGTCAACATAGATTTCACAAGAAAACACGTCGTTTCGGACAGAAATTAACCTTTGGGTGCACGTAAAAGCGAGTGGATAGAGCAACGGAAGGTAGATATTTTAATTTCTAGTATTAAGGGGTTCGATTGAGCGGTGTTTAATTTGTTAGATAAGGCGAAGACGTGAATGGAATTTTAGAAATATAAAAAGTGGGAACTAAATACCCTGCATGTCCCACACCGTTTACATAGATTATATTGTTCCTTCCCAAATAATTTATGTTATTCATGCTTCTTTTATATCATCTCAATATTGCTAGCATTATTCACATGAGTGTGATTGGTGCTTCAAGGGAACAAAAAAAGAGTAAAAGTCAAAAGAACAAAGGTACGAGGCCTAAATACACCTCTTGCCTTATGTAGAACTTTGAAGGCCCCTTTTTTAGTTTTAAGCTTGAGTAATTGCAAGGAAGAAGGAGATGAATGAATGATCATCGGAAAGTGAGCTTGCCCAACAAATGGTCGTACGAGAGAAATTAGTCGCCACTCATTTTTTCGAGCTTAAAGATCGTCAATTGAACGACATTTAATTTGGTAGTTAAGGCAAAGATATGAATGGAATGTTGGAAATTAAATGATGGAGAGTGCATACTTGCATGCCTCGTACCTATTCAAAATATCATATTCTTCTAGCGCAAAGAGTATCTATTATTTGCACTCCACTTCATAGTTTTGATCTTGTTTGCACTAGTCACATGAGTGCAACCAACGTGTAGAATTTATCTTCATATCAAGCTTTGCTATTTTTTATTTCATGGCATAAAGGTTTTCAATTGGACTTATTTTTGACATAATTATATTTATATATATAGAGGTAAACAAATATATAATACTCTTTTATATATATATATATATATATATATATATATATATATATATATATAAAACTAATAATATCTAAATAATATTTTGTTTTCGCTTTTTTTTTTAAAAAACAATACTGAACCAAATATTCACACGCCATAATATAAGCTATCATGAGTATTACCCCTGCCACTGAGAGATAAATAAATGTGTGCAACATAAAAATTAAAATATTAAAAGATTACATCATCTAGAAGTTTATGGGGCATTCCATCCCGAGTGAAACCCTGTAAGGCGGTGACGGACATAAACGGTGGAACCTCCGCTTCCCCTTCAAAAACTTCACTCCCTCGCTCATACAGTCTTTACAGACACAGTCGACGCTATGTTCCCCATTCCTGCTTATTATGTGGAGTTAATATATTGTTTTATTATGACCAACAAAGTGTAGATGGTGGAGGCTACCATTGACGGGCACACTATTTCTCCTTCATTTTTATTACAGCCATGTATTATTCAATTTATTCCACTTGATTCCCTAATCGCGCCAATGCTCAGTTTGGTTTCTGTCATTCTAGGTATGGCAGATACATTTTTTGCTTATTTATCATGGTAAGGTTAGTTTCCTTGGGCTCCCATTAATGGGCATCATTTTTCTTACTCAATTTTTTGTAGCGGTCAGGGTTAATTCTCGGGCACCTTTGGCATCAGCCACATGCCAAGAACAGAGGAAGATAGTGATCAACGAGGATCTAGTCAGTGTTCCTTTCAGGTATAGACAAGGTATTTCTTCTAATACAAAGAAAGAATCTCAATCCTCTTCTCAGTTTTTGATAGTTTCTAAGGAGTCCTTAAATGAAAAGTTATGTAAGCTGGAATGGTGTCACCCCCAAAAAAGGAACATGAAGGTGGTATGCCTATAATACCTCCATATTTGGCTCGTGCGACTGATAGGGCTCTGCATAAAAGATGGGAAGGTGGAGCCCCTATTTTCAAAGAGAAGAGAGAAAGGTAATCTTGCAAAAATGTAGTTTAATCTAATATTCAGGTTACTGAATCTATTACAGTGTTGGATTTTTAATTGTCAATCAATAACTTTAGATTGATTTCAGGAATTTCTAAAGTAATATAATCTATCAAAATATTTGGAAATGTCTTAAAATGTGACAATTAGTTAGAATTAGTTACTCTAGAATTCAGTTAAGGATTGGAGATGCCTAAATTTCTTTATCTGTGATAATGAGTTTAGACAGAAAACTCTAAACTTGAGATAGCATGATATTATTAGTTCCTATCTAATAAACTTTGTTAAAATATTGCAAAATCTATTGAAATGTCACACTCATTCAAAATCAAATACCATTGAATCCAATACGAGGAGCAGAGATGTTTGACTTTTTTATCTGCAATCTTGGTTGTTAGTTACATAATAATGATTTTTTAAATATTGTTAAATTAATTAAATTGTCACACTCTGTATCAGAATTTAAATTCCATGGTATTGAATAATAGAATTTAGAGATGTCTGGCTTTGTTTATTTGTAATTTTGAGATTAGACAGGAAACTCTCGGCTCAAAAAACACTAATGTATGGTACAAAAGAACAATAAACTATATTTATGTCAATTAATAAAAAAATAACACTCTCAAAATTTATTGGAACTATAAAAACAAACATTTGAATACATTCTAAGCAAACTAAATTTCAAAATACATTACAACATATAAGCATAGATATCAAATACGCAAAAAAAAAATGAGATTACACATTTAAAAAAATTAGAACATGCATATGTCAAAATTTTAAGTTTATAAAAGGGAGTCATTTCCATAATCTCATTGTTCTTACGTATAAACATAGATACCAAATAAATGAAAAAGAGATCACACATTTAAAAAAATATGCATATGTCAAAATTTTAAAATTACATCTTAAAATTTTAGTTTTATCTTAAAATACATTAAAACCTACAATTTTGATTAATGAATATTTTTTTGTTTGTTATTGTTATTTAAATATGTCAAAATCTTAAATTTATAAAAGGGTGGGGGTGGTAATAAGATTATTAAACAAATTAAAAAATCATAAATTACAATAATTTTTTTCAAACTGGTGGTTTTCCATGCAAACTTAAAGAAATGAGAAAGAAGAGATTCACTACCTTGATGAACTCAAGTCAGCACAATTACAACATGTAAATATAGCGCAAGAGCTCTGGAACAAAGGAAAGATGATGTTTAATGAGTTGAATGTAGTAAAGGAAATTTTGAGAAAGTAGTGGGCAGTGACAACCAAGCGAATGCATGCAAATGGAGACTAAAGATATATAGATGTGAAGAAGAAACTGGATATTGAAAAAAACACTGTGATTTGTCCTCGAATAAGTGGAAGTCCAAGGTTATGGTTCTTGAGATGAAAGCAGCGAAGTTTAATAATAAAATATCAAGTGGCAGAAACGTAAAGTGCTGACAAAAAACAACAAAATCAAAATACAAAGTTAAAAGAAAGAAGCTAAGAAGTGTAATTTCAATATCTAGGTACACTTTGGCGCTTGCTGACAAGGCCATGTAATGAAACTTGTCCATGGCTGTAATGGCAGTAATTCAAATTTCAAAATATGGATCATGTGCGGAATAAAATGAAATAAGAAGCAAATCAACATCAGTTTGAGAGAGAATTTGAAGAAGGTGATTATAATTTTTTTCAAAGGAATGAACAACTTCGAAATTAGTCTTAGAAATTACAGATCTAATTACATACAATAAGACATTTCTTTCATATATGTTTTAATGAATGTTTTATTTACAATCCTGTAACGAATATGAAAGATTAAAAATTTAGCAGGGATAATAGAAAAGTGTATGTATTATTAAAGAATAAGGTTTTATGGAGGTTGAGATGCAAGCAAAAAAGAAAAAAGAGAATGGATGCGAAGAATGATAGAAGAATAAGGGATACGGTGAGACATTTAAAGTGAAGAAGCGGCTTGGCCTAACTAATAACCAACATGAGAGGTAGACTGTAAAGCCATCAAAATTTTAGACATGCAACTTCCATAAATTCATAAATAATGTTGTAGATGTATAAAATAAAAGGAACTTATTTTTGAAAATACCTCCACAGCAGCATGAACGACTCCCACCAGCAGTACAAGCACGACCACATAAGCGTATTACACACAGCAAAAAGAACACCCTTCATGCGCCTTAAGTAGGAAATGGACAGCGAAGGAGAGGCAGATAGAAAAGGCATCCATTCTAAAATGAAGGAACTTGATCTGAAATTATTTTTCAATCTTAATTTTTCCTTCGGTAAAAAAAACCTATTCCCTTCAAACAGATATTTCCATTTGTGAAAAAATCTATTTGCCTCTAACAGATTTTTCTTTCACCTTTTATCTGGGGATTATTATAGTATAAAGAATAACATAATTAATAATAAACATCCTTTGATGTTTAACTCACTTTCTGGTGGCGAATGACAGGCTGCCATAGGCATGTTTGACGGAATGTTCAGCATGCAAATGATGACAAAAATGCAGCTGTTAAATATTTGGCCGATATACCCCATGTCCTTGTTTATTTTTTCCTGTTATGTGAGAATATGGAATTTAGGTCCCGATCAGATGGAAGGAAAAATGAAGGCGTAATTAGAAAGATGAAAATCATGGCAAGACTTAGACGACAACAATGGGAAACTAGCAGTTAACAAAAAATTGACTCTAGGTAGGCCTATCAGCCAAATATATAGAAAAAATTAGAAATTTGGAGAAAAAAATTTAAAAATACATTATTAGTAAAGAAAGTAATAACTTTTAACCTCTTTTATAATATAAGAGCAGTAGAAATGACAAATTTTAGTCTTCGCATCCAATAATTGTACCAACAAGATTCATATTGTTGATTTTGATGTGATGGTGGGGTTGCAATGGCCTTCATTAATGGAAGATTTGGAGGAGGGGTGCACAAAATGCTTGGAGCTTCTTCGGATCACCATTGTCAAATAACATGATGAAAAGGATGACATTGCCATGGGAAAGATGGGGTGAGGCTCGCCGACTCGGCCACTTCTCACAACACCATATGTTTTATGCGCAACAACAACGGGAAGGTGATGAACACAACAATAATATTTTTGTGATATTTAATATGATGCTAGAGTTGCCACATATGAAGACTTTGAGTTGGGAGCGATGGAAAACATTAAGACGTGAGACACGATAGTGCTACACATGTCCCAACCAATGCAAATAATGAGGTCTCCCCATCCTCTTACAACGTTAGCGACGGAAACTCTAACATCCCACACCAATAATGCCACGACTCCTGTTGACATTTTTTTACACCCGTGCAAATGGTCAACTTGAAACTTCGTTTTAGATGGAAAGGATTGATGTGATGGACCTAATTAAGGAAAAGGAAGATAAGTGAACAATAATGCAAAGTTGTAGCTATGTGTGTTGTTGCAGAATGCAACACCTTACATATGCAGCCATTCCATGTTCGTCTTCAAAAAAGTCATGCAAAAGCCCCGAATGACTAATACACAACCTTGATAAAGGTAGGAACAACAGTAGATGTGAGAGGTTGGACTCCAGAATAACAAACACAATTGTTATTTACATGGCTGAAGGTACATTTTAAGTTACATGTACATTAATTTCTTGTTATTTCTTTATGTTTGAATGATATTAATTATGTGTTGAGTTGTTTAGTTCATTCTACAATCATCATCTATAGTAATTGAATGTAAAAAAGAAATAGACAACTCAATTACATAATTTAATTTCATTTATTCATAAAGAAATACAATTTCCCACACAAGCCATGGGATGTAACTCATATGTACTGAAGATAAAAGGTACATATGCATGAAACTATAAGCAAAGGAAGAAAGAAGAAACCCATCATTGCTTGATTGGGTTGTTGTTTTCTCTCAATCTTCACCATCTTAAGTATCCACAACTTCAGTTGCATCATCTTCAACTCCCAACATGTGTACATGTGGACATACATTAGACATAAATTGTTAGAGCTCTGGGTTTAATCGTTAAGTCATGTGTTTATAGCTTTAGGAAGATGAACCTTCTAAAGTAAGCACATATAAGATACATGAAAGGAATTAAAGATAGAAAAAAAAGTACATCTTACTGTAATGTTTTTTAATCAAGATAGAAAAAGAGAATCACTACATGATGCAAAGAAAGGCTTTAACCTTTATTTTTCTATCTATTTTGTTAAGTGTGTCAAGTATAGGAATTGAATTACTATTTGAATGAAATTGAAATACATTGCAGCAATGATGATAATAATGCATAAAGAACAATCACTATTTTTCAGAAGCTTTAGGAACAAACAAGCTAAAATTCATCTTTCATACAAAGATATAGAAGTGAAACAGGTTGAACATGAAGAATGCATTTTAAAAATGAAAAGATATTAGATTTTGATCAAATTACAGTCAAGTGCAAAGTACATATTGCAAAATATAAGTCATAAAGATACAGATCTAACTAATGAAGGAACAACAAAGATAAATCAAGATCAATTATGTAAGAACATCAAGGGTTTAAAGAGAAATTTGAAGCATTGTGTTAATCAATTGCCCTTCTAGAGCTACATTGTATACTATTTAAATGCTTTTAATATGTATTGAATGAAGCATGAACAACAAAGAGAGATGGAGTTGATTTCAACATTGGCTCATGAACACTGATTCTATCATTTAGAACACTTATGATACATGATATAAATAACATGAATGAATAAGCAAAATAGATTCATAAGTACTTGAACTCAAAAAGATTAAAATTTATAGATTTGAGACTAAATAATTGCTTTGAAAGCATATGATTGAGCTCTTTTCAACTCAGAATACTTATACAAGTTCAAGAATATCAAATACTGAAGTGCATCAAAGGTACAAAATTTTATGAAGCATTATAGTTGCAGATTTCTAGGTTATAAGAAATACTAAATGACATCATGCTTATACAAGAACAAGATGCAAAAAAAAATGCTCATAAACAAGGTTATAGTCATGTTGAAGATATTCCAAAGAGCTACAGTCAAAATGGAGCAAATGTTGAATGCAAACAAAGCTCGAATAACAATAATAATGGTGAAAAGAGAATCAAATAACTCAAGCAGAACATGCCATATCAAAGCTTCATTATGGCACAAATTAAGTTCGAGCTCAAAACAAGCTCCTCAGGATAGATAACAGAGCTCAAACAAAGCTATAGGAAACCTAAGGGCCAAACAAAAATATCCATTTCAACAGTCAAGAATGAATACTCATGCATGTATATATAGTGGGATTTAAAGTTCCAGATCTAGTGATTAAGAAAAAAATGAAAACCTTTATGCATTTTACTATTTCAAAAATGAGATGGAATGAGTTAATCACATAAAATATACCAAGGAAATCGATGGAAACAACCATGGCAAAGACAAAGAGCTTCGAGTAAAGCACAAGCCAAAGAAAACTATGAATGTGAGCATCAAGGAAACCGGTTCGAGTTTGACCGGGATTTAGAATACAAATATGCTAAAGAAACCATATCTAAAGCCCAACATAGAGCTAAATATCTAGATTTTTAATAAAAGGAAAATACCCATGTCTTTAAAAGACTAGATCTAGAACTTATTAGTTGAAACACATGAAACAAAGCTCAAAATCATACCAGTCATGGTCGAGTCTTTTGAACCCTGAAAATATCAAGTGCAGAGTAAAATAACAAACACCCAAAAGTATTTTCAAGCTAAAAGAAGAGTAGATCAAAACCGTGCCAAAATGTAAAGTAAACACAAGGGTTTTTGAAGTGTTAATTCTTTTGAGCCAATAATCAGAAGAAGAAATAGTTACAGAGTATACAAACAAGAGGCTCACCTTCTAATTTAACGATGGCCATTAAAGCTTCCACAGAGTCCTTTCATAGTGATAATCAATTACAAAATAGATGTTTCATAGTTTCGAACCCATGCTCATGTACTGGAGGAGTGGCTATGCCAAAAGATCAAAGAATAACGAAGTATAAATGCACATAAACCTTCTACAGTGAGCTCAAGGTCTCCATTAATGGTAGAGAAGCACAAATTTATGCACAGAGAGTCCACAAAATGCTGAAAATGAGCTTGAGACAACTTTCATGGTGGTCGAGACAAAATTTTGCAGTGGCTTTGCTCATTCCCTCATGCTCGAGAGCCAAAATGACCAAATGATTAGGTTTCTAACCTTTTTACTATCTAGACCCAAGGAGGGCCGAGTTAGTTAACTCAATAAGAGGTAGAGTACATACATGGAGCTCACATGAAAAACCTAAATTCAACTATGGTTAGCAGATCACAAACATTCCATTATGGGTTGAAGGAGGGGACCAAATTTCCCACTAAAATCATTATGATTTGACCATGGTCTGGGACATGTGTTTATGCAAAGGGGGACCGAATCATCAAACATATGATTATTGTTTATACCATAGTCTATGTCACGAAGTAATCAAAAGGGTCAAGCTATGTTTAGCTATGTTTAAGGTTTTCAACCTTAGTTCATAACAATGCAATGATGGTGTCAACACCTGATATTCAAAGGGGCCATCATCAACATCAAAACAATTATCACATGGTCGATGAAGACCTTGTCATTACTTTAATCATTGTAATCATGCATGGAGTGGGATATTAATATAGACCTTTGAATTATCACCTTTTAGAGTAGAATATTCCCTTTTCATGCACATGTGTCACATCGAGAAGAAGACAAGTGATATGCATGTAAAAGGTGATTTTGCAGATAAATACAAGGATTGAAATAAAAGAAAATTATTCACCCAAATTACCTTAATATTTCCAAAGGTACCATACACACTCATGCAATGAATAAAGGAGTCAAATCAATTTGAATAGAGTTATTTTTGGAAGGGAAGGCTATTTTTCCTTGTGCGGCAAAGATGTATATTTTAAGTCTTATTTATTATTCATTGTAAAAGGCTAGTAATATCATGCAAGTATGAGTTAGACTTGAGTCTATTTTTAGGGGTGGTGGTGAATATTTTTGCTATTTATTGTGTGCATTGGAAAAGCACAAAGGAGGACTTTTTGATGTACTAAGTGCTGAAGCCATTTGGACGTAATTGTCCTTGAATGAGAATGGGTTGATTGCCTTTCCATTTATTTGTAGTGGTGTGTGTTACAATATTAATTCTTGTGAATTTTATTCCCTGAATTAATTAAGCTTGCTTATGCTATTGACCTTGCTGCAAATAGGTGTTTATTCATAGTTTTAGTGTGTAATTATCTGTTATGTTATTTTGAGAAAATCCTTGACATGTTAGTGTTTGCCTTGAGATTAGTTGAAAACCCATTGGATTGTGTGTGTTCAATTTATTATTAGTATATTGTGCATGTTTCTTAGTCAAGACCTCACAATTTTTGGTGTATCACCCCATTTATCATAGTTTTATCCATCTCTTAAACCCTCAAATCCCATAGTTTAGAAGGAACCGACCTTGTAATCCTAGAGATTCACCTCACAATAGGGAGACCCACAACCCGTGAGGTGTCTCAATTGTATCTGCAGAAGTGAGGGAGAAGCAAAGTTAGAAAATCTGCCAACCCTCAACAAGGGTGCACTTCTGAGAGATAATAACTCCATCGCAACACGCATGGGTTAAATTCGATAACAATTTAGACATTTTTCATGATTTTAGCCTTAAAATACTTATTAATATTTTAAATAACCATCACACATGATTTGTAAATTTAAAAGTGTTCATATTATATATATATATATATATATATATATATATATATTTGGATGCAAATTATATTAATCTATATTTAAAATAATTAGATAAATATAAAATAGTTAGTATGAATAAAACAAAATTGTAATTTTGAATGACAATATTGAAAAATTACCATCACACAATTATTGTTGGAGAGACTTAGGTGGTCAAATTTAACCCTTGTTGACATGTATGTAAAAATATTTTTAATTTAAAATTAGTGTTTAAAATTATAGTTTCTTGATTTGTGCACCATTCTCCCTCTCTCCATCCATTAGTTCACCATGCGCCATGTTTGACATTCTCTATTGCTTCATCTCCACCGCTCACAAATCTATGTTGTGTCACAAGCCACCCCCACCCAACTAGAACAATGCTAAGCACATGGTATTTCATGGACCATTCTATATTAGGGTTAGATTTTCTTATACTAGTAATTGTACGTGAAATGTACGATGGAAATGTTGAAGCCGAATCTTTAGAGGAGTCATATTGGAGGGAGAGAAACAATCGAAGAGGAAAATGGGTGAAGAAGAAGGGGTTAGAGGGTGGAGAAGTGTGAGGGTGGAAAATCGAAAGCATAAACAATGTCAAATCAAGTGTAAAAAATGACATGACATTTATGTCAATCCTTTGAGGAGACATGGGTTGTTGTCTTGAATGATGCATAAACAACGTAAAGAGATATTTGTCAACGTAAGGAGTGAGAAAATCATTTTTGGAAGTTAGTTTTAGCCCTTGCATAAATATAGATAGGAAGATGTGGAGTGGAAGTAGCATCTAAAGGTGGCGACCTCATGCAAAGTTCTACTCATCAACAATAGTGATGGCATCCGCAAACATAATAAGCTTCATGCAATGCTAATGGAAAGAAACTAACACCTAGTAGTTTCAAAGCAAAGAAAAATCTACTATAGAACCATCAAGATAAGAGCTTAAGGGAAAATAACTTCAATGCATAAACATGATAAAACCATTAAATTTCTAAGCCATTCCTACTCTTTGTGATTGCTACCTAAAGTATGAACCTAATTAGATCATCTAGCAATCAAATTGGTGTTGTTTGCCTCAAGAATTAAGGATGAGATCTCACCAAGAAATGACTACAAGGCCATATTTGGATCTTCCCATGCTCCTCAATTTGAGAGAATGGATGCAAGATGGAGAAGCTATTTCCAAAAATGGAGAATGACTCAAATCAAAATGCCTATAGTTTTCACTAGTGCAAATGAGGTGTAAGTTGAGAAGAAGGAGGAGGGTTATTTATATAGCTTTCATGTTTGGGAAAGGCTTGCAATTTGGTGGATGTGGGACAAATCCCAAAGAAGAAATGCAAATGATATGCATGTTTAGAAGAATTAATAAAGGATGTGCACTTTATGGGAATTGAGAGGGGTCTAATTAATCAAATGTGATTAATTAATAGGTAGGGATAAGCTTATAAAAGCTATTTAGAGGGGGTTTAGAGGAAAATTAGCATGATTCGAGGGATGTAAGAGGGGAATTTAACCAATAAAAGGGGTTTATTGATTAAAATAGAAGGCGTAATTAACTAATAATGTTTAATTAATCACTTAGAAGTGGATTATAACTAACGAAAGGTCATCAATTGGCATCTAGAATGGCGGAAGGGATGATTAATTAACAAAAGGTTGTTCATTAATGAATAAGAAGGGGAATGCTAGCTAATTAGCAAAAAAGTGCTAATTATTATAGAAATGACAGGAAAGAGGATAATTAGTGCAATTTTAGTATTAAAACTGCGTAGGCAGATTTTAGGTGTCTACATTTGCCCCTCTTTGGGGTGGCGTAAGCAACGCCACTTCAAATATATTAGACAAGTACAAACAAGAAAAATTTAAAAGGAGTGGAAGAAAAATTAGTAGAATGGAGGAAATAAGGGGGGAAGGGGGTTAAATATGATCCCTATTGCCCCAGGTGTTTTTGAAGAAAAAGTGTGATAGAAGAAAATGATAAGGAAGAAAAATGAAGATGAAGAGAATGGAAATAATTTTCATCCAGCTAATGTAAAAACACATTTATTTCATCATTTTGATATATGATCTATGTCATTGGCTCTTTATTATATATATACATGCAAGGACTGACTCAAAGCAACATACAAAATGTAATGCTTTATGAGAAAGTAAACAAGCAGACAAGCAACCAAACAAGTACAAACAAATATGCTCAAACAAACAACATTCAAGACAATTGTACCAATGTTTTTGTTATCTAGCTTTAGATTCCACCTGTTCGAGTTATATGACAAGGGTTAAAGATGACACCCTAAGCAAAAATACATTGCAAGGTGAATAAACAGAGGACATGGAAGTCCCATGAAAAAGTAGATGTGCCCTATGAAATAGTACCATGCAACTCGTTTGTGCAAGGAAGTACAAACATAATAGGCGAATCAACTTTTGTTAATGGATGAGACATTTGAGGGTCATCGCAAGAATAGGCGAGAACTAAAGAAAATTGTTTTCAGGAATTTTTGATGTTTGAAATGTCCTAGAAAATTCAATTGAGTAAATGTTGTGTTTACTAATTTTGTGATTTTTTTGAATTTTTAGGATTTTTGAAATTTTTACCAATTTTTAGGATTTTTGGAATTTTACCAAATTTTTAGGACATTTTTGAAAATTTTACCAATTTTTGGAGTTTTTGAATTTTACCAATGTTTTGATTTTGATGTTGTACCATTTTTTTGGATTTTCTAGGATTTTGTGAATTTTAGGATTTTTGAAAGTTTTCCAAAGCTATGTACAGAAAATGAAGATGCAAGGATGCCCCCAACGAGAGGTGAGAATTTACAAGGGAAAATCTTGCATGTATATACAAGAAGAAGATAATTCAGATCAAGGCCAAGATGGATAGGTTCAACATGATGATGAACTCAAACCAATGAAGTGTGAGGAAGGAGTGAATATGCCCCCAATGTGAGTGGCCAAGAAAAATATGATCAAAATAAGTAGAAGATTTTTATTGAAAGGGAAAAAGTTTCCCTCAAACATGGTAAAAAGGAGATCTTATACACATGGATGTTCTAATCAAAGCAGAAGAACAATGTGGATGCTATGGATGGATATGGAAAATGTAGCTAGAAGATTGGTGATGAGCCAAAATAATAAATTGTGAGATAAAATAAGGACTAAAGTAAGAGTCTGAACAAGGTCCAAACAACACCTGGTAACATACTAATCTTGTTTTCTCATAGAGATCCAGTGTGTGCACATGAAAATTAATTACTTCTCGAAGGGAAGATTTAAAGAGGTAATAAGTGAAGAAACTAGCCAATGTGTAGGAATGATTTATTTTGATAGGTGATTTGTGAATGGAGGGTGGAAGGAGAGTCATACATTGCTCCACTTCCATCCAGGTGTCCATAGCCCCGACAGAGATGTATTTGATTCTAGTTGCAAACATTGCTCTATTTCCAGCCATACGTCTATAGCCCCAGAGAGATACTAGAAATACCCCAAGAGAGAGTTATATATTGATTTTCTTTTGATTTTTGATGTTTTGATTGATTTTTTTGCTTTCTAAAAATATTTCATCTCTCTCGATTATTTTGATAAGGGGTTAAGAACCACTAATGGCTTGATGGAAGGATGTGGAAGTGATTGTGATGACAACATTGGCTAGTGTCAACAAATACGCCCAAAAGTTCTTTGCAACAATTTTATTAGATGTAAATAGTGATAAGATCTCTAAGAGGTCATTCATTCTTTAATTTACCAAGGTGATGAAAGACCAAGGTCAAACAAATACCATAGAGATAAATGTCACACAATGAGCATGAATAGACTAACCAAAAGATCATCGAAGGGATGAAAATGGTGGGTGACTTGTAGAGGAATGGAAAGAAAGGGAAGAAAGAACATCCATGTGTATGTAATACCTGATTACAATGTTTGATCCTTGTACCTTTTCTTTTTTTAGTAATGTTTTAATGTTTTCTCATTTTTTTATATTTTTGATTTTTATAGATTTTGATAGTTTTGCAAAGGGAAAACCGTGAAGGGAGAAGATGATGAAGATGAATGATTGGGAAGTTGGGACCAACAATGTCACTCCACGTGATAGGATCCAACAACAATGTTTGCAATTTATTTGATGAGGGAGACTAGGAGTTGTTGCTTATCAAGAGTGATATTATCTCCAATCTCAATGATCGTTGTGAGCTCATACTCGATAAGTGATTGTGACTTATCTTGCAACATGGATTTTTTATGTGGGATCTCGAGTTCCCTATCCATAGGTTTTTGCCCTTTTTTCCATACATGGTGTTTGCATTTGTGTGCATTCTTGAATCACGTTTTATTTTTATATTTTTGAGTGGTTGATTTTCCCGGATCTTTAGAGATATTCATATTTTTTTATCTTAGCTTGATGAATAAATTGTTGGTGTTTCCTACAAGCTAATGTGTGATTTTGGTGATCCTGCAAAGTGGGAGAAGAAATTTAATGTTTAAGATTGATGATAGGAATGTTAGGGATGATGGTGGGCTTTCCATAGTTGTTGATAAAAGGATGATATGATGGACGAAGAGGATATGGCTCAAGGATTGAAGAGGATGGACCACCGGGACGTGAGCCACGAAAAAGATGAAGTGATACTAGGGTGTGGGCCAAGGATGGAAGGAATGGACTACTAGGAGGTGAGCCATAGATAGAAGATGAAGGGCTGCTAGGACGTGGTATGAGTATAGAAGATAATGGGTTACAAGGAGGTGTCACATAGATGGAAGATGAAGGGCTACTAGGACATGACCCAAGTATAGAATATGAGGGGCTACTAGGACATGGATCAAGAATAGAAGATGATGGGCGATAATACATGGCCCAATAATAGAAGATTAAGGGATACTAAGACGTGGCTCAAGAATAGAAGATAATGGGATACCCAGAGGTGACCCAAAAATAGAAGATGAAGGGCTACTAGGAGGTGGCCCACATATAGAAGAAGATGATGGGATACCAAGAGGTGACCCAAGGAAATATTGTGATTGAGGAATTGTGATATGTAAAGAATGATGGGGTGATGAGAAGATAGGCCAGGATCAATGATGACCCAAGATTTTCTCCATGTAATGGGGAATGTGAAAATGAAAGAACAAGAAGAGGATCAAGTTTGATGATCTTAGGATCTTCCTCTATTTTTTTGACAAAAGGAATCAACTTCTTCCCCACAATACGCAAATGCATCAAGGTCAAAAGTGAAATATTTCTCATGATCCTATAGAGGAATGTCATCATGTAGCCCCATGAATTCTCTGATTGCTTCTTCATTTTGAAATAAATCGATTAGTATGGGTCATTTTTGGTCGATGATAGTAGGTTGATTGGAAGAAAGAGGTCCAACAAGTGTGGAATATTTAGAATATGTTTGATGATGTAGATGAGGGGAAGGTTTGACATTATTGCTCCCAAAAAGGTATTAGATAGTGCTTTGAAAAGATATCTTAGCACATTGTTTCTTGTTAATTTTTAACTTGGATGCAAACATCAAATCAAAAGATAGATAAAGGATATGGTAAAATATAGTTGAAAGGTCTCAAAGGCAAAAGAGGGATTGGATTTTGATTGATAGAATAAGATGACTCAAGAGACAAAGTCGATTTGGATTTGGACATCTCCTAAATTGAAGAATATGTGGATTTGGAATATGTTGGTATAGGTTTTCCTAGAAGATGGCAGAGTGTAAGTAGACAAAGAGAATCAGTAGCTACCAATGGATTGTGACATAGGGGTTGAATTGGATGATTGATTAGAGGAATTTTGTGTCACACTTATGTTCAAAGGAGGAAGACATTGTTGAGGAAATTGATAAAGGGGTTCCTGCGAAGAAAGGGAGGACCACGACTCAAGAGTTGAATTAGAAGTTTGATTGGAGGAACTTGGAGTCACATAGATCTTCAAAGGAGGAAGGTGTCATTGAGGTGACTTATAAAGGGAGTCTTGTGAAGAAAGGGAGGACCACGACTTAGGAGTCGAATTAGAGGAATGATGGGGATAGTTTTTGGCAACACAAATCCTTAGAGGAGGAAAATGTTGTTTAGGTGTTTGGTTATTCCTTAGAAGAAATTTGATCGGATGAGGCTCATGAGACTGAGGGGAATCTAAATAATAGCATGGATTAGAATAATTAGGAGACTAAGGGGAATAAAAAGAATAACATGGATTAGAATCATCAAAATACTGAGGGGAATAAGAAGAATAACATGGATTAGAATCATCAGAATCATACCACCAAATATGAGATGAAGGTGGGGAAAGGGGTAGCCGAACAAGTTCTTTAACATGAAGAACCAATTGAGGTTTAGTCGTGATGGGCATATTTTGATATGAATATGTAAACCTAGGTTCCTTATTGTTATAAGTGTGAGGAACCATGTGATAGTCAGTCATGGTTGGCATTGTTGGGTCCAAATGCCTAGACCTAGATTGTATGATTAAACTCCTTCAAATGTAAGGAAGTTCCATGTTGATTCAAGCAACGTAATGATGACCAACTAAACATTTTTGCAAACAAATAGGGGATGTTTTTATGATTTTCCAAAGGGGATCTAAAGAAAAAAACATATTGATGACATAATTTTGACAATCCAACAAGGTTTGGACAACAAGTTACAAGTGCAAATGTAAAAATGGTTGATACAAATTTAGCAACATAATGTCTACAAAGGAAAATTTTCCAATGTTTAGATTGTTTGAAAAGTTGCTTGATAGGAAACATTTTTTATAAGGCTTGAAAAATGTGTACAAGGACTACAATGGACCTAGAGAAAATCAAGTAGGATGAAACTCAAAACCCCACAAATAATGTCCACCAATGGCTAAAGAATGTCTAATGGAAAAGAATAAAGAACCAAAGGATCAAAGGATAAAAAAGGATCAAAAGGATTGTCCAGGAAACAAGTCTACAAGATGAAAGATCACAAGAAATAATCAAGTAAGTTTGGAAAACCAATCCAATATACAAGGAAATACTCCCTATGAAAATGTGTCTCAATGGTAGTTTGACGTAAGATGATCAACACTTAAGTCAAGTTTAAAATAAACATGGCATAAGTATTAACAAGTGTTCCATAAACTTCTTCTTTGGAACTCTACAAAATCACACAATTCTCTTTGTTCTACTTTCAACTTTGGAAAATGACAGATTGCTTGAAGATTAGATATTTAATGATTAGTTATCTAATGATGTAGAAAGGAAATTGTAGAGAAGAGAAACAAATTCAACTCCAAACACCAACAATTTTATCCTGGAAACCTCCAATGGAGGAAAACTAGTCGGGAAGGGAAAAACACTCTTTCTTCCCACTTTTATTGGTCAATTATAGAAAATTATAGAGTACAAGAAGTAGAAAATGGAAAAAAACAGTGTTAACTCTCCCTTCCTATGCTTTCTTGCTCTGTTTCTACACCTTGCTCCTACAATTCCACTCCAGCACTGAAGATCTTGCTCACTTGCTCTCATTAAACTTAAACCTTTGCTCTTTGATCTCTTTAGATCTCTGAATGCCTCAATTCTATTGCTCCTCCTTGTATTTATAGCCTTCTCCCATGTCCTCTCATGCACTAGAGGATGTGAAAGGTCAAGGAGGGAAGAGACATAGTCGGGCGCTTCAAATTCATGTCCATTTGTGCTCCATTTCTCTTTTCAGTTCAAAAGTGTTAGGATCGCTGCCCTAAGTAAATCGGTTTTTAAGGATCTGCTACCATGGTTGGGCATTAGTTATTAGACTTCCACTTTGTAGGGTGGTGGTTTTGCAACTGCTACTTGGCACATAACGGTGGTTCCGTCCGTAACCTCTGTTTACCTCATTTTTCTTGATTCTCCTTCTTGGTGTTGATGAACCGATGAATTGGTGTATTTTTTTGGGTCCTTATGGATCATACCCCCTCTTAGGAGGATTTTGGTCCTAGAAAATCTTAGTGGGGGAGTGGTAGAGGAATCAATTCCCTATCTTGCTCCTTTGAGTACCACTGGAGGTATGCCTTGGTGTCTTCTCTTGTCCAACCTGCCAAGACTCTTGTGGATCTCTAGTTTTTTGCTCTAGTGCTACATCCTCCTCTGAGTTGCCTCGAGTACAATCCTCTTTGGAAGGAAGCTTTTGTATGTTTCCTTCTTTGTCATGCATAGATGGCTTTAGTAGGTGTGAGCTCTTGCAACTTTCTATCACGTGCATCTGCATGAAGTATGGACTAAAGGTTTCTTTTCCAACCTGCTCAAGTATGACAAAGGTACCATATTGTAGTGGTTTAATCCTTATTACTTGCCTTTATCTCTTGAGATGGATTAGCCAAATCCTCTCCATGTACACCACCTTGATATAGTCAACATTTTCCTTGTATCTCCTCTTCTCCTTGCTACCCTAGGTTACGTCCAATGAATCTATAGGTAGATACGGTGACTGCATAGCGGAATTTTGTTTTGCTCCTTGAATGAGCAGTTCTTGTGGTAGCTTCTTCTACAAAAAATGATAAGTGCTATCCAAATTCTCCATCCTTTGGTCATAAATATCTATGCTCTCACGTCCATTTTGCTTTTCTTCCAATGAAAGTAAACAAAACTGATGATTTTCTTGAATAAGTCTCGGTGCTTGGTTAGCACTTACCATAGCCTTCTTTGATTTGCTCTAGTGTGCCCAGATGTTGAAAACCGACTCGCCCTTGACCCATATGCATTGGTTCTCCCTCCTTGTGAACACAAATCCATGACATACAAGTAAGTACTTCCGAAGACAACGTCAAATGCATCAAGTGAAATGATATCAACCTCTAATACATCAATATATTGGGTATTTATCCCAAATTGAAACTTAAACTTTCTTGTAACTTGTATTTCTACACCCCTCTTCACCCATCCCAATGGGTATGGATGTGGATGCGCGTAAGTATATAGGAAAAGATGTTCTACAACCACATCAGAAATTAGATTTGAATGAGAACCAAAATCTACTAAAGCATTTACCTTAGTCTTCTTGATTTGGATTCTAATTTGAAAAATATTACTCATCTCTTCTTCTTCTACTCCCCCATACATGTTAGTGGCCATGCATCCCAACCTTTCATCTACATCTGAATCATCCTCAATCTCCACCTCTCCTTTTGTTTTCACAGTGGCCATGGATTTCTTGGAACCTTTGGTTTGATGCTTTGGGTGTAATTCAGGATGAAAATTCCAACATGCGGCATCAGTATGTCCATTTATATCACAATTCTTACAAAAATTCTTAGGATATTTACAAGTATGTAAAAGAAATAGTAGCATGTTTACATTTTTATTTACTTGTACTTGTTCCCTTGTTCTTTTCATGCTAACCTATTGATTGGTCTTCCTTCGCTCGCTTCTCCTTGTTTCTTTTTGTCATTAATGTAGTACGCTTGTATAAAATCTTCAATGAGATCCTTGGGCTTCATGGAGATTACCTTCCTCCGAAGGTGAGTGTGAAGTCCTCCCAAATACTTGGTCAAAATGTCCTCATCCTCCAAGTCCATATTAAGCAACATGGTTTGTCTTTGAAATTCCGTAGTGTAGTCTTGCACACTTTGACCACTGCCCTATCTAAAGTACTACCACTTAATCATCATGTCAGTCTTATGGCCAATAGGATAGAAGTTAGCTCTAAGAAATTATTTAAAAACTTTCCAAGTATTGACAATAGGACGTTTCTTCTTCTCACAAGTGGCTAGATGGGTTTCCCACCAAACTAGAGCATGACCTTCCATTTTGAGATGTGAAAAGGTGATCCTTTGTGCCTTAGTAACATTATGCACACTAAAATAGACTTCCAACTGTTTTAGCCACTTATCAAGCAATTTTGCATCTACTTGTCCTTCAAATTTATTTATTTCCACTTTCGTTTCAACTTTAAAAGGTGTATGAGAAGATTTTACCTTCTCACTTACAATTGGTGTCTCTTCTTCACGCTCTTCCCATTCTTCCTCTTCGTGGCTCTTTCCAATACCAAATTTTTGACTAGTGCTCGAACCATTGAGCCCATGTAATCTTCTTAACTAAAGCCATCTTCTCGCAAATTTGAAAGATCTTCTTGTTTTCTATGCAACTTATCCATCATGGTCTCTAGCATCTACTCTATGGACAAGGTTCTCTTCCTCCATTTGAGCTCGGATTCTCTATTTCCACTTCTTCATAGAAATATCTAGTTCGCAAGGTAAAACTTCTTCACCTTTGGACCTTTTCACTATCATACAAATCAAAAGAAAGAATCAAATTCCAAAGTCCTGGATATATAATCAGCTATGATACCAAAATGATATGTAAACTTCTAGTTTAGAACTCTATGAAATAACAAAATTATGCAGTTCTACTTTCAACTTTGGAAAATGATAGATTGCTTGAAGATTAGAGATTTATTGACTGATTATTTAGTGCTAAAGAAAGGAAATTGCAGAGAAGAGAAACAAATTCAACTCCAAACACCAACAATTTTATCTTGGAAACCTCTAATGGAGGAAAACTAGTCGGGAAGGGAATAACACTCTTTCTTCCCACTTTTATTGGTCAATTATAGACAATTATAAAGTACAAGAAGTAGAAAATGGAAAACAATAGTGTTAACTCTCCCTTCCTATGCTTGCTTGCTCTATTTCTACACATTGCTTCTACAATTCCACTTCAACACTAAAGATCATGCTCACTTGCTCTCATTAAACTTAAACCTTAGCTCTTTGATCTCTTTGGATCTCAAATGCCTCAATTATCTTGCTCCTCCTTGTATTTATAGCCTTCTTTCATTTCCTCTCGTGCATTGGAGGATAGGAAAGGTTCGGGAGGAAGATACAAAATCGAGCGCTTCAAATTCATGTCCATTCGCGCTCCATTTTTATTTTCTTCGAAAGTGACAGGACCACCACCCCGAGTAGACTGTGCGGTTTCGGGATTGCTTCCTGGTTGGGTGTGGTTATAGGACTGTCATCCTATAGGGCAGTGGTTTTGTCCAAAACCTTTGTTTACCTCATTTTTCTTCAATTCTCCTTCTTAGTGCTAATGGAACTGATGAAGTGGTGTGTGTTTTTGGATCCCTATGGATCAACAAGGGGTTCAAGTGATTCCAATTCAAAGTATACTATAACCAATCTAGATACAAACAAAGCCTAAATCCCAACAAGCGGAATTTACAAACATGAGCAACGTAATAATACCCCTTAGATATGTTAATCAAGCTTTGCAGAAAAACAAGATATTAGTATGGAAATAATATCAATACGATGCGAATAACTTAATAAAAACACTTTTCAAGGTTGAGGCAATTTTGGAAGGAGACAAGGTCAAAGTATACTAAGGAGTTGTTAAGGTGCGAGCAACAAATAATACAATCTAGACACTTAAATCAAGTTTACAAGAAACAAGATGTAAGTATCAAAATTTTATCGAGGTGATGCAAGTAGCGTAACACTTCAAGGGAAGATCGATGATGAAGCAATCCTAACTATGATGAAACATCTTGATGTGGGTATCAAGACAAGGATACTCAAGATTTGAGGATGTACCAACACACTTTCAATGCTTACTATTGTAGTCACAATAAGGAAGGATGTAAGCGGGTGTAAAAGTGGTGGACACAATATTGAGTAACACTTCATATGTATGATTTCTTTTGTCCTAAAAGGAAAAACAACAAAGGAGCAAAATAAGTGGTGATGAAAAATACTTGGCGTAACTTTGGTAGAGTTTTACCTTGTCTTAAGACAAGTGAAAAACTAGGACAAAGTAACACTTCACAAATTTGTGATGAATAACACTAGGCTCAAAATTCAATGGAATCTCCCCTTGTTTGACTAACAAGGTTTTGAATCTGAAAAATTTCTTGCTTTGTGAGATCTCTTGAGAGCTCTTTGAAATGCATTAGATAAAGGAAAGGTTGGCCCCTATGTAAAATGGTTTCCTAGGCTTTTGTCGCAACACTCACCAATTCCTACCTAAGAGAGGTACGTACAATCTAGAATTACTTCTAGAGAGGTGGACCATTACCCCACAATCAAACTAATGAATGAGGCCTCATACGAGATAGCTTGAAGCTTATCACATAAGGGGTTTAACTAATTAAGTGGGTAAGTGGGGCACTTCCCATTTCATCCATCAGTTCCCTCAAGGTTTGGACTACTTTGGGCTTCCTGGGGTAATCCTCACAATTAGTTTTATGGCTTATGCCAAGATATTTCCCTTAGTTTAAAGTGGTCGAGCCATACCTCTTAACCGAACCTACAAATACAATGTTTTGAATAGTTATGTCTTTTTAATATTTTGTCTTAGTTTTGTTTTGCACACCATTGGCAACCTGCAAAAAATTATATTAGTATTTGTTTAGATCCTGATTATTTTGAAAAATGAGTATTGGTCCTGCACACGAAGGTTAATAGTTTTCCATAATATAAAAACATCATGAAAGAGGATTAAATGTTGTTTTTGATTCTCAAGATCATCCTAAGACACAAGAGAAGAGCATACACAACAAGTAACCCAACTATATTGAAAATGGAAAAGCTTGTAAATCAAATGACTAGGCAACTTGTTTTAACCAATTGTTGTTCATTCCCTTAACCATGAATTTAATGAAGTGTTTTTAAATGCAAGAAGGCTTAGAGTTGTTTCTAATTCCTAAGATCACCTAAAAGGTGTGAGGGAAGAGCATACACAACTCTATCCTAAGATATGAAAGCATGACATTCATTAAAAACCATCAAACAAGTTAGCAAAAGATGATTCAAAACACCCTACAAATAGAAGTTAACATTAAAAACCTATAAAATGTTAGAAATATCAAAGACCAAATCCTACAAAAATTGAAAACAGAGCCCAAATTTGAATAGAACACACTAGCGTGGGCCTATCAAAAATAGCATGGTTCTAGTGATGAAAACATGACCCATAACACAAGAAAACATGAGTCCGATACAAAACATAGATTGATAGCAGAGAGACCGACACTAATGTGGGCAAAGAGACGTATACACAAACCTAGTGACACTAAAGCGACCTTGGAAACATAACATAGGAGCCGAAAAAAGTGTTTGTGTAATTGCGACCCTGAGAAGTAATAGCATTGGGGGTCACACAAGTGCGGGGTGAGACAAGAAATTGACGGAAAAGGCAACACAATATCAAACCATAATGATATTAGCACGACCCTTTCAACAAGAATGCTTGGCGATGACAAGACAAACACGGGCAACCTAACACTATCGTGGGGCACTAGTATGATATCATGAACATGTACTTTAGCTAAGAAAAACTCAAAAGGGTAAAAATTTTATCTCTAAACCAAAAATTAAGAACAACCCATCTCGCTTTAAACCTACATAAGAGACTCAACACATGTAAAGTTAACAAAATACATCAAGGAATGTAAGTTATTTAACATGTGCATAATAAAGGTTAGCCAAAATTTAAGACAAAAATAACAAAGCTTGAAATCAAATGGTTAGGACAATGGAGTAAGTCCCACCAGATGTGCCAAATGTGAAGATAATAAACTTGCAATGTTAATGGAAAGAAACTAACACCTATTAGTTTCAAAAAAACTAAATCTACTATAGAACCATCAAGATAAGAGCTTAAGGGAAAAAAACTTCTTCAATGCATAAACATGATAAAACCATTAAATGCTAAGCCATTCCTACTCTTTGTGATTGCTACCTAAAATATGAACCTAATTAGATCACCTAGCAATCAAATTGGTGTTGTTTGCCTCAAGAATTAAGGATGAGATCTCACCAAGAAATGGCTACAAGGCCATCTTTGGATCTTCCCATGCTCCTCAATTTGAGAGAATGGATGCAAGATGGAGAAACTATTTCCAACAATGGAGAATGACTCAAATCAAAATTCCTATAGTTTTCACTAGTGCAAATGAGGTGTAAGTTTAGAAGGAAGGAGGAGGGTTCTCTATATAGCTTGCTTGTTTGGGAAAGGCTTGTAATTTTGTGGATGTGGGACAAAGCCCAAAGAATAAATGCAAAGGATATGTCTATTCGAGAAGAATTAATAAAGGATGTGCACTTTATGGGAATTGAGAGGGGTCTAATTAATCAAATGTGATTAATTAATAGGTAGGGATAAACTTGTAGAAGCTATTTAGAGGGAGTTTAGAGGAAAATTAACATGATTCGGGGGATGTAAGAGGGGAATTCAACCAATAAAAGGGGTTTATTGATTAAAAAAGAAGGCGTAATTAAGTAATAATGTTTAATTAATCACTTAGAAGTGGATTATAACTAATGAAAGGTCGTTAATTGGCATCTAGAATGGGGAAGGGATAATTAATTAATGAAAGGTCATTAATTAACAAATAAGAAGGGGAATGTTAGCTAATTAGTGGAAAAGTGATAATTATTACGAAAATGACAGAAAAGAGGACAATTAGTGCAATTTTAGTATTAAAACTATGTAGGTGGGTTTTAGGTGTCTACAACACCGCCATTCAACAATCATCGAAAAAAATGGGACAAGTGTGGTGTGTTGAGGATTTTGATTGTACAGGGAAAGTAATCATCAACATGGGACATGCAACGCCTCCCTTTGAATTGGGCTCGGGTGGAGAAAACAATGTGAAGAAGCCATGGGAAGGGGGAAAGAATCATTGGTAGTGGAGCGGAGGGGTGAGCCTGATTACAATTATTTAACTACGATAATATTTTGAAGGATTTGATCATTTTTAGTATTTGAATGTTGTTGAAATACATAGAGAGGAGACATTTTCATTACTTTATTTGTAAAAATGGAGGTTTAAATGCATATAAAGGTCAAGGATTTTACGTTTTACTTATTCAAAATTCTTGCAAACTTGTGTTTATTTTGGTTAAATTTATTCGTGGAAACCCCTTGTGTGTAGGTTTTGAAATCTTGACATCATGGATTTGAAATCCGACATTTAATTCTCACACAAAAGTGAGTATATAAATAGATCTTCTCTCTCTCTTTTCCGTCAACATTACCACACTTTGAATTGCATTGGATTTCACATAGACTTTGTATATCACAAACCATATAAACTCGTATGTCCCACTACAAAATTAGAAAAATGATAGAGGATGAGGAGGAGATAAATAATATCAATGACATGAAATAAAAAGAAAATGTAACAAGATAATACGTGCATATGCATTTGCATTTTAAAAAATGCAAAAAAAGATACAATAGCTTTGTTACATTAAACTTCACCTTGAAATGTTAAGGAATTTATGTGTTTTATGTTGTATTTTTTGAAATTATGGTTTTATTAAAAACTTGGGGAGAAAAAAGTAAACAAGGAATAACTTATCAGGTTGAATTTCATCAAAGAGGTGAAATTGCACAACTTGTTATGTTGAATGTCATTAGAAATTTAAGTGAGATTATGACTTACAACCTATAATTCCTAGAATTAGGGTTTTGTGAGAAGCTTCAAATTTGTGGCATTATAAAGGACAAAGAAGCTGCAAGATAGCCTATCAGATCAAATTTCATTGTGAATCTTGGAGGATGGCGTGCAATATAAAGGAAAGGTAAATCGTCGAGTTTCCCGCTCATAGTAGGATTTTAAATAGTGGACAATCTATATAGCGGGTGACTTTATGAAGGAATTAAAGGAGGTCACCGAGGAAATTGTTGTGACTTATCATCTGGGATGGGAGATTTTATGGATCAAGCATTTATGGTGCATGGTTGTATGGAGAAGAATGTGGGCCGAGGCAGAGAAAACTACGCGAAGAAGCTATGGGAAGGGGGGCAAGAATCAATGTTAGTTGAGCGGAGGGGCGAGCATGCAACCGTATGTCATTGGAGCATTTGATTTTGGAAGGTTAAGGCTAAGGCCTTATGGAGCGTATATTTTGAGGTAGGGGCTATGACTGGGGTTATAAGGGGCTACGACTATAGGATGTGACAATACATTCAACATGACTTGTGTCACAACCAAACGGTTGCCCTCTTTTTATTATTCGAGTGCGCCTTCAACGTAATTGTAATGTTTCACCGGGTTTCTAGTGGCAGAATTCAATCATCATATGCAAGAAAATGGGGGATGTCAAGACTACCACTAGAAGAGTGAAAACCAATCATCATGTACGCCAACAAAAATCCTTACCAAAAACTAGTCCATATGTTCGTGGGATTTGTGAGTGGACAGTAAAATAAAATGCGATATAAACACCAAGATTCCCCTGTCGCATGCGTGAGATGCCATGTTTGACATAAAGAAAATCAAAGTGTTGAATCCCAAGGCCTTGTGCGCACTTGAAGGCTCTGGCATAGTGATGCAAACTGTGAAGAAATCATAGGTGTATTTAGGCCCCGCAGAGGACGTCGTGACATTAGAGACCAATTATTATCGGTCCTCGAAGGCTTTTAGTCCCACATAAAACACACTCATCAGACATTAAGTTACATTGAAAATGTATTCATAAGGTAATTATTTATCTATTTGATTCTAAAGATAATACATTCAAATAAATCTACATACAACAAAGAACTAACAATATTGGAAAAAAATTAATTACTTTTTTATTTCCCCCGAATTTTTTTGTCTCCATCATGAAAATTTGTTAGCCCCCTCGGTAAAATATTTCATGGTCACAACTTGAATACAAAATTCACCAATCATGCAAATTGTTACTACCAACATTTTTTTGTGGTTTTCAATGTTTTCCTAAAATCGTGTCTTTGGTAAGTCATGGGAGAAGAATTAGGAGTGACTTGAATGAATGTGCAAATTTGTCACTCTAAATACGGATACATGCTCAAGATATGAAGTTTTCTCGGTAATCTAGTAATGATGGAGTTTTCCAAGAGGCTCGTCTCTCAAAACCTCATTGTGACAATTTTTTTTTTCCGAAAACGATTAAGATTAATGATTAGGAAAGCCTAGAAGATTTTCTAACAACATGATTTTTTAAGAGGTTGATGATGCCTTTGAAATGACCTCTTCAACAAAAGTCTCAATGTTCTTGTTTGAAGATCCATCTTTCCCCATTGCCTGCTTAGCTAATGTCTTCCACTGCAAAACATTCTTCCTTAGTTCGATCCCCACTTCACTTTCCATAACTTCCTTGATCGAGTTTTCCACTTCATCCCTCCCAACAAGTCCATCCTCTCTCCTCTTCAGTCTTATCCCTGTCTTCCACTCATCTTCTATGTATTTTGCATTAGTTGTCTGATCACTCCATTTAGGAACTGCCAGCACAGGGACAGCTGAGCTGAGGCTTTCTAGCGTGGAATTCCATCCGCAGTGCGTCATAAACACACCCACTGAAGGATGAGAAAGTACTGCCATCTGTGGACACCATGGCACTACCAATCCTCTCTCTGTAGTTTCCTCAAGAAACCCCTCTGGAAAATTAGGAGGAGCATTATTTTCTTCTTTATTATGACCAAAACGGATTACCCACAAGAAGGAATGTCTGCTGGCCTTCAGCCCAAAGGCTATTTCATGGATCTGCTCTTTGGAAGGGACAATGTGGCTGCCGAAAGAAATGTATACAACAGTTGAACTCCCCTTTGTGTTGAGCCAGTCTATGCAGTTAACTGTTTTCCACATATGCGCGCCCACATCTGTGTCTTGTGGATTGTTTCCATTCAAGAAGGCGGAGGGAAGTAAAGGATCAACTGTTCAGATTGGAACGAGTATTTTTACGTCACAAAAGATGAATATGAAGCAAAACGTACCAAATCCTTTGTGATATTGTAATAAATGGAGTAAACTGCGCAGGATTGCGTCCAGAAAAACGCCGAAGGAATGTTGAACTTGGTTGCTATTTCAGGAACCCAATCGATGAAAGAATCATAGACAATGCAAGAAACACTTGAATCCCCTTCAGCGTTGAGCCTCTGTATCAATTTCTCAAAGGTTTGAGCTCCAACCTTCCGGAAGAGATCCAAAACCATGTCTGTGTCTTTGGACCGGTCGAAATCTAAAGGAAGGCCGTCTGAAATTGTTTCAATCCGGATGTGATCATGAAAGCGCAAGGCCCCTGCATCCTGCGCTTGTATCATGCGCTCTCTGTTTTCTTTGGTGGTGAAAAAAGTCACAACGAGGTTTTGAGAGACGAGCCTATTGGAAAAATCCATCATTAACAAGAGTCTAAATACGGATGCAAGCTCAAGATATGAAGTTCAATCTGCCACATACGACGTTGTCAAATGCAGACAGACATGTAGGATTTGATCTGCCACATCATTTATTTAGATTTACGCATTAGTCGATGAAATTTTTGGAAGACGACAAATTTTAGATCGTTGTGATGTATCCATGCATCAACGACAATTTGCATCCTAACCTGCCCACATTTCGACTAGTGTTAGACTTAGGTGGGTTCAATTCTAATAGGGAACACCTTCGGCATAATTAAAAACCCATACACTTGTAGTCTCTAATCACTACTTGCCTCAACAACCATTCCCAAACGCGCCGTCATATCATCTAGTTTAGCCTAGAAGGTCACTTGAGGCGCACATGTGCACAAATCCCTCCTTTATGTGAGCTTCGTGAGAATATTCTTTCTTAACATGAGGATGTAATACAACTAGAAAATAAGTGCATCCATTCATGGAATTTAAGATGTAAGCATTAACTCCTAGCCTAATGCACCCGAGCATAGAACAACATGATCAACTCAATGAAAGTAGAATCAACCATGAAATAACATCAAGAAAACCCGTAACACGCATATGAACATAAGGAAAATGCATCAGATCAAGATCCCCTTCTTCTTGTGCCTTGCCCACATCTCGTGGCCTCCGCCTCAACTTCTTGCCCCTTAGCCTCCGCTTCCACCTCGCCTTGTGAGTGGTGGGGTCTTCTTCCTCTCCTTCCTCTGAGCCTGCTACGGGGCTTGATGTGTCGTGTGTCTTTTGTCTCTTTTCTTCGGGATCTTCTTCTCTCCCTCATGCCTTGGCAATGAGGCCTTAGCGCCACCCTCAGATCTTGAAGTGCCGACGCCCTTGCTACCATTCCGTAGTGTGTAGTACTTCCTCTTCCTGGAAGTATCTAACTTCCCTTCATCCTGTTCTTATTATTATTATTATTATTCTTTTTCCTATACTGCTTTCATGGGTGGGATTGGCGTTCCCCGTGGCTTTGGAAAGGGGGATTCCGTAACCTCCACCTCAATTCCCCTTGTGTTTTAGGGTGTAGCTGTATGAACACCCGATGGACGTATCCATTGATGGTAATGCTGACCTAGGGGTGCAAGTCCGAAGGTCTGGCTCCAAAACTTTGATATAGGCAGGTTGAGTGCCATACTTGTATGTAAAGACGTAACATGTGGACATCAACATCCACCTTGTCTACATCAAAAATTAACTTCTGCATGTCCTGATCCGGTTGATGGCGTACTTCATATATTTGGTCATGAAAGTGAAGGGGAGCTTGCACCATGGCCCCATCTCTCCCTTGGCCATCATAAACTTTTGCTAGACAAAAATGTTGTGTAATGACAAATTTTACCTGGTCCCTAACAACTTGTGGTAACTCGTGGGGAATGCACCACTGCGTTCTCCAAAGTTAGTGCAATTGCTTGAACCACATGTTCATCCGAGCCTTATAAGCACTCGAGATGGTCCCATCGCAAGTGAACTTTGCGAATTGGACTGTAGGGGACGTGTGCATGGGTGGGTGAACCCAAATATTCCCATCCGGTCCGTCTCCAGGACACTAATCTCCCAGAACACGATCAATAATAGGATGGATCCCCATGTGATCTTCGCTCCTGCCTCATTTTTCACCCACGCCTCTTTGATAATGCCATTTGCAATAAATTGGGAAAAATTGTAGTGTGCCCTCTTGGACACCCTATAGGCCACGATAGGAACCTCTGGTTAATGTCCATCCACATTTTTGATGTGCCCAATTTTTAGCTAATGAACCAAGAGGCGAATCTTAACTCTAGGTCTAGAAGATCTGCAATTACCTATGTCCTACCTCCCTTCTTGTAGTTCAATTTCTTTTCCAGCTCCTCAATCTTGGTAGTGGCACATAAATCAAGTTCCATATCCTCTCCAGTGTTCCGCATGCTTGTAAGCCTGAATCGTCTGAATCAAATGGCCTGTGATCCTCATTCTTCTTCCCGTGAAGTAGAAGAAGTCTTCATGCACTGCGACATTAACCACCTGAACAATGGGGTGGGTTTGGAAAAGAAAGGCAGCTCCCATAGCTGCAAAACTCCAGTCTTTTGTAGTTCTTGTTGCACCGAGTCATTGACCTTAGGGTTTTTGAGCTCATCCACCATTGGAGTGTTTGATACTAGGTCCGCCCGCATCATATTTTCATTATCGGATGTTTTGTGGTTGTATTCACTGATCTTGCATTTGTATAGCTTTGAGCTCCACTTTTCTACCTTGATAACTCTAGGAGGGTACTGCATTTCTAAGTAAATTTCCACAGGATCCTCCTTTTCCACCACCGGTCTCTTTGTTCAAGCCTTCTTTGGTGCCATCTTCCTCCTTCTTTCCCTTGTGCCCTAGGTGCATTGATCCCCTCTTTTTTTCCCTAACTCAACAACTTCCCGCTTCTCTTTCACGCAACCTCCTTCCTTCTCTATTGTCTTCTCCCTCCTTGCTACGCCACAAGATTACACTACAACTTGCACAAGTCCACTGGTTCGTGATAGTGCTTCGTGTTGTTCTTCTTTGTAAAACTCACACTTGAGCTCGGGAGCACAAAAGTAATTCTCTTAAAGAAAAGTAGTCGAAATGACTATTCTTACCTCTTATTTATACTTTATCAATGCCTTAGAGTTCCTCCAACCACGTGTCCTAATGTTGCTTTTTGATAAATCAATTTATTTCACTTAAATCAACTTTCGCGACTTCCCCTCGCGCTTTGCAACTATAACCTTCTGGTGCTCCAATACCACTAAACTACCACATACCTCCTTCGCACGCATCATCGTGCCAAAGTACATAACCTCTATGCTATCTACTAAGTAGTTCCCCATGGTGCTGCCTACCTTATGTTATACCACACGATCCTTCCCTTCTTGTGGTCTTCAGACTTCTCTCAACCCACCTTCATAACCGCATGAATTTACGCACCTTAGCCATCACGTTGCTCGTTCTTCTATCTTCGCGTTAATTTTTCCCAATAGTCCACTGTCGAAGAATTTTGTTGTCAACCATGTTCAATATATCTGCTACTTCACCTCACATAAAAATGTATGCACGGTCCCCTACACATAGAACCTCTTACAATGTAATTAGCTATTGGCGCACCAACACACAAAACCAAACTAAAAACGACGATAAAGGAAACAACCAAAAGGAAAAAGTACTAGAAGGAAATATAATCTAATTGGCAATACTGCCTTATTTTTGACTACACGAAGCCTTATTTATAGTAGGGCTTCAACCTACTCCCATTGAAGTAACCCGGTAACCTCGTCCCATCAAGCGCTTGTAACTGGCACGCGCTAGAATCAAGGATGTACAAGATGATGTATGGTCCTAACCAATGGACTTTCAGTTTCCCAGGGTGGCATAGAAATTTAGAGTCATAAAGCAAGACCATCCAACCTCGAACTTTTTTTTTTTTGATATGACGATCATGCCATGCTATTTTTTGTCGAGCCTTCTCAATCTTCTTACTCCACCTAACAAGTGACCACCTTTCGTCTAAGTGCACTAAATTCTCCATGCACTCTTGTAGTTCTTGCTCGTTAGCTAATCCTCCTGCACATGCTATTCACAAAGATGGTAGCATAAATTCTACTAGTAAAACAACTTTCGTGCCAAACACCAATTGAAATGGCATGACCTTGTTAAATCTCTTGCAGGTTGTCTTATACGCCCATAACAACTGAAACTTTGTCATCCCAATCTTGTCTCCCCACATATTAAATTTTGGTCAGTGTGTGACTCAGTATCTTGTTAAATGCCTCAACGGTTCCATTAGCTTTAGGGTGATAAGGGGTGGTCTTGTGATGGGCCACCATGAACTTTGCTAACAAAATCCTGACTGTCTCATTCAAAAATTGTGTGCCTCTATCACTAGTCAAGCTTAAAGGACACCCATACTTGCTGATTATGTTTTCCCATAGGAATCTTGTTCTTTGTGGTCATTGTGCAATCCTTTGTAGGTGTTGCATCTGCTCACCTTGTTAAGTAATGATATAGCATGAACTAGTCCTTCGCATGGTAGGTGAAATCAGTCCTACAAAATCAATGCCTACTTCTCAAATGGTTCTGCGCTAGCTATTGGTCTCAAGGGAATTTCATCTCTTCTTCTTGGTTTGCCAAGGCACTGGAAATGGTCACAGGCCTTGCAAAACTCAATATAATCTGGTAGATGCTTTCCCACCAAATCCCTGCTAGTAGAATCTTCCACGCGGTGGCATTCCCTACATAGTGTCCTCCTGCAATCCCACCATGTGCTTCCTCCATGATTGTAATGCGCTCATGTTCTAACATGCACCGGCGCATAATCTCATCATGACCTAATTTGTATAAATATCCACCAATTAATATGTAGGGCGTGATGCATATAGCCAACTATTTTCTTTCCAAAGTCTTCATTTCCTCTAGTGTCATACCTATTTTGAGAAATACAACAATATCCTCTAATTCAGAGGGTGCACGTCGCAACCTAAATAGTTGTGCATCCGACATTGTATCCTCAATGCTTTTTCTGCATCCTCCCCTGAGTCAATTCTTGATAAATGGTCAGGTCCCAAGTTACTCTTACCTAGTTTTACAATAACCGTAAACTCAAATTCTTGAAATAATAGGACCCATTTGCATATGCACCCTTGTAAAATGGGCTTGTTTACCAAGTACTTCAACGCCATGTGGTCTGTGTAGAATATAAAGGGTGTTGCCAATAGATACTACCTAAATTTTTGTAGCGCATAGATCATTGATAATGCATCGTGCTCAATAGTAGTATAGTTCTACTCTGTTGGTGTCAACTTCCTACTTGTAAAACAAAGAGGGTGATCAATAGTCCCTTCACCAAGGTTGTGCTAACATTTCTCGATGGCCATCCCTGAGGCATCAACATGCACATGGAAAGGCTTATCCCAGGAAGGAAAGCGTAATATGGGCATAATGATAATCCTATTCTTCAATGTATCAAACGTCGTCTGCTACACCTCTCCCCAATGGAATGTACAGTATACACCCATGCTTTAGTAATCCCTCTAGTGGTATGACGATTTTGGCATACCCCCTAATAAAATTTCGACAGTACCCTGTATGCCCAAGGAATCTGCATGCACTGTGCTCTGGCTGATGGGTTCTTCCAATCCTACAATAACAAAAACTTTGGCAGGATCCACCAGCAAGCCTTCCTTACATATGATATGCCCCAACAAGGTTCCAAATGGAGTAGCAAAGAGACATTTCTTGATATTGAGGATATGCACAACTGTCGGCATCTCTCGAACATCAACTGCAGATTGTCGCAATGGTCCTTCACTAGTCCATACATTGTCTAGTCATCAAGGTAGAATTGAAGAAACTTATGGATGAAGTCTTGAAATGCTTGCACACCACAATATGCGAAAACATAGTAGCGTGTTATTCAGTCCAAAAGGCATGACTATGTAGGCAAAACTTCCCCATTCAATGGCGAAAGTTGTCTTTTCTTGGTCCTCCTTTGTAATCCTAACTTGATGATATCCTGAGAAGCCATCCGTGAATGAATAGATCTCGTGCTCGGCTACTCCTTCCAGGATCTCCTCGGTGAAAGGGGTTGGAAAGGGATCAATGACACATACCGCATTCAAATCCTCTGTAATCAACACAGATCCTTATCCTCCCATCCTTTTTAATGCTAATGACCATTGGGCTTATCCATTCGATTCCTCAACAACTTCAATGATACCTGAAGTGATCATCTTGTCTATCTCTTCCTTGACCTAGATGCATAGATTTGGATTCATTTGGTAAGGTCTCTTCCGAATTGGGTGCTCTCCTCCTTTAGTTTGATCCACATCTCCCTAAAGAGTGGTGAACTCCCTTAAGCTCATGGTACCCATGCGTAAATAAATCTTGAAACTTACGCAATAGATCAATAATGTTTTAAACCACCTTTTCTAACCAAAGTAATATGCATAAGTAGCCTCCTTAGGTTCCGTATCTGAGCCAATGTTAACCTTCTTCATTTTGAGAGGTTCATGGTAGGCGCACGCTTGCTCATCAACACTATCATTACCTCATGCATACCCATAGTATGGTTAACATCCAAGTTCTCCACTTCCTCGCCATTTATCACATAGACCAAATTTCCCTTCTCTTTCTCTATGCAGACGCGCTCAAGTTGTAGTTCCTCTGGTTCCTCCTAATCAAAAGCGCACCTCCAAATCAAGTTCTCCCAATAATTCCAAAATTCTATCCTCAGCCATGACACTATCTCCCATAGTTAGGTGCTTAACAACCTGTAACACCTTGTTCACCAATGGCTTAGTACTTTGATATTCAAAGGTTTAAATCAAGTCATTTGTTAATTCCCATCAGTTCCTATCTGACAACGTAATTACGAATGAATGTACCATGCACACGCACAACCTTGTAGTGTGGAATAAAACTTGTGCACCCAAAGGGAAGGGGGTAAAGCTTTCACGCCTCCCATCCACATTCTCTCACATTATTGAACATGTTTTGAGGTGGGTGCCCCTCCATCATAGCCAAAAATTTTAGTAGGTGTGTTCTTTGCGGAAGAATCTAATAGAGAGTGCATTCCTCACCTCACGTCATTCTAGAATATTATTGTAGTGCGTCACCCACCATTGTGTTGCGGTCCCACGCAATATGTAGATAAGCATGCTTCGCCTTTCGATCTTGCATCTCCACTGGGCTTCCATGGCTCGCAGGAAAACATCAAGGTTTCCTTCCCCAGTGTAGCTCAACAATTGCTTTCCTCTCAAATGCCTAAGTAGGTGCACCTTTGTCACCCTTATAACAGAGCCTCGCAATTGTCACCCAATTAACTCATATGTCCGTGCACCCAATTGTCACATGCTACACTAGTGGTATCACTCATAGATTGAGCATCTTCCCACTGAATAACTCCTTCCGTAGGGTGTATCACCTCAGGGTCCCTGATAGCATGCACATAGATTTTGTCGAGGGATTCTTCTCCCAAGGGCTCAAGTATAGGGTGTTGAATTCCCATCGGTCAAGGGATGATAACCCATTCTTCCTTATTCTCAAAACTTATGTATCCCTTATTGAACCTTAGGTCCACATTATTCTTATAGCACCAGGGGCACCCAAGTAATGCTGGAAAGTTGTCCACCTCAGCTAGCGCAAGACTTCGAAGTCTCCAGTGAATTTTTCCCCTTGGATAGTGATAGCAGTGTCCTTCAAGACACCAATGGGCATCTCCTTTGTCTTGTTAGCCATATATAACACATTTTAGGATGGATGTAATGGGGAATTTCCATTTGATGCCATGCGTCTAGGGTGAGAACATTAACCTCCGCACCCATGTCTATTAGAATATTTCTTAGGAGCCATCCTTCGACTACTGCATTCAAGGTAATCTCCTTATCATAATCAATGGTGTGAGGGGGAGGATAGTGTGGAAGACCTATCACTCGTGCTCTCTTCCGTGTGTGGTACTTTCTCTCATAACCATTCCCCTAGCAAAGGGATGATATTATCTTGCCTCAACATTTTGCATACTTCCTTGACTTCATCCAGATCCTTCTGTGGAGCCTCAATGCATTTCCTTTGCTCTAACTACCGCACTGCTCATTTACGCACTAGATCTCTCCTTGTAGGATTTGAATCACATCCATGGTTTCTGATAAACCTCTTTTTGATGAGCAAGATCTAGATACTTCTTGTGCACCACCTCTTCTCTTGTGACCAGTGGTCTCTACTTTGGTATTTCCCTAGTGTGTGTAGGGCCAACTCATGTTGTCACTAGTATAGGTTGTAACTTTGACTCACGTGCCACCCTTGTCATCCATTGCGAGTTGGCCTTCTTCATGCTTACCATCTTAACACCTTTATCCTTCCGATGTTGTTGGCTCATGTGATCAAATAAATATGGGCACTCCTCATACTTGTGCTTCTTTCCACACAAGAGCATTGTAGTAGGTCAGGGCATTCACGCTTGTAATGTTATGTGGACCCACATTATAACCGGTCCCATGAGGAAATTCACTTCTTCCGCCTCCTCGATTGCCATGGCCTCTAAATCCTCTGCAAAAGCCTCACCCACGAGCTCCTCCATCCATGCGCTCTTCATAGTGACGACCATCATCCTTGGAATTGTTTTGCAACGCTGGTCTAGCGCACACCAATATCAATGACATCATGTATTTGGTCAATCAATCTACAATCCTTGGTGTCATGAGTAGTAGAGGTGTAAATCTTGCAATAACAAGACACATTCTTATGGATCATGTATTATAGTAGATGATACCTACTTGCATCATGATCCCCATGGACATTCTCACAGTCTACCATTATCGCACGTACCGATCTCTCGAGGACAACTGTCCTTTATATGCACCTCTACCCCACAATCCAGTGCACCATAGGCCATTATGAGTCTCATGTGCTTGAGTTCGTAGACAACTTCTCTAGCTATTTTTCCATGGAAACAATTTGAGCTTCAAGAAAAGGACTAACACGGTATCCATGCTTCCCACAACCTCGGCGCGGGGAAGCCTCAAGGCCTCATCTTTAGTCTGTGAAAGTCTTATGCGAAAGCGCTCTCTTGAAGGGCATTATTAGTCCTCCAACAAACCATTAAGCATGTTGAGAAGGATGAATATCATAAGACAATTTTGATAAGAGAGTTTTAAAATGCGCATCATACTCCCTTGCATATTCTCTGTGCCATACCTTTTGAATCTCCTTCAATGTGTTAATGCTCTTCTGTTTCAAACTCAGGAATATGGAATTCAGCTAAGAAGGCATTACACAATGCGGTATAATCTACTACTATCTGGTGGGGGTCATACTTGAGTACCAATTATGCACACATGCCCTTGCAAATTTGTTGCAAAATGACCTTCCTTCCATTCTAGGGTAGTGATCCCCTTCGCATGCCATAGAACTCACATTTGTGTACATGTTCTGCAGCATCCTCAACACCTTTGTAATCTAGTAGATGTAAAGACATTTCAAAAAATACTTTTTGAGGTGGTTGAGGCCCTTGCCCGCCTGATCTAGAACCTTGATTCCCTCAGATGTTCCCTCCACCACTAGATCCATTAGATCCACTAGTGCCTGTTCCTCTTGACCCACCAGATCCTCCAGATCCGCTAGGTCCACCAGGTCCACTAGCTCCTACTCCACCTAACCCACCAAATCCACCTCCCATAGTTGGAAAGGGTCTTGAAGTGGTCATGCCTTGTGTCCCCACTGTCGCGCTAAACTACGTGCCGACAATTTGTGATATTGCACCACTACAAGATGTGTGCCCCTTGTGCCACTTCCAGATGCGATACCCAAACTTTGTGTACCCGTACTTTGCCCAAATTTTGTTCCAGACAATATACCTCCAAACACAAGAAATGATTGTGTAGCCATAGATGTGCCAAATGAAAAGTTATACCTCCTAGGTGTTGATCGGTTACCTCCACCAATACCAACTAGGTTAGTAATAATTATCTCTAGATTTGGAAAACTAAGTGCCAAGGGTTGGTCACTAGGTGGATTCAAATGTGCGTTGCGAATACTTTTTTTCCTCCAAGTGACATGCTCTCATCAGAAGCTGAAGGGGTTTCTCTCTCGTGCTTGCCAAGATGGGGTAACATAGACTGATTAGGTTCCACGTCCTCCGCGTGAACCTTAATTCCTTCCCACAATGTATGCCTCCATAGTTCCATCACTCCTACAACTTCGTATTGTCTTCCTAACTCCCTTTCATGAGCTTCATTGTACTTGAGTTGTTTCTCTTCCCTCTCCATTTCAGCCACAAGGTCCACCATCTTTCTCACTCGAGCTTCCTCAGCCCAACGCTTAGAGGAAGTTTATAGCCATGGGAAAAGCCTCCAAACTTAAAGTAATGACCAATATCTTGATGGCTAAGGGATAACACACAAAAATGATCCTCTAGGCTCCCTCAAGAACTCAAACTCAACAACCTCTAGACAAGAATACGTAGAAATGGCGTATTCAAGGTATAACTAATCAACACTCTTTTCCACTAGTGGTCAATAACACGGGTCCAGGTTAGATTGGCATCATGTAGCTTCTGATACTCATCTTGGGTCCATGCACGAGGTCTATAGTACCAACTCGACCTAGATGCATATGCTGAAAGCCATTCATACAACTCCATTAGAAAGCAACAAAAGAAGGTCTCATACAACTCATGATACAAGTGCTCTTCTACCCATTTATGTGCATAAAAATCAGGTCCATTATTAAATCTCTAAGAAAACTCATCCTCCGTGCTTTTAAACCATGCTTTGACATTGTCCAACGTCAAGTGCTTTTTCATCACGTACCATTCTCACAACAACTTCAAAAAGAGGTCCCAAAACGGAACCAAAATGTAGTCTTTAATAACTGCTTACTTCAACACCATTCCTAAATGCGCTGACATATCATCGAGTTGACTTGGATGCTCACGAGGCGCGCAGCACCGAGCCCCTCCTTTATGTGAGCTTCGTGAGAATGTTATTTCTTAACACGAGGATGTAATACAACCAAAAATAAGTACATCCATTCATGGAATTTAAGATGTAAGCATTAACTCCTAACCTAATGCACCCAAGCATAGAACAACATGATCAACTTAATGAAAGTAGAATCAACCATGAAATAACATCAAGAAAACCCGTAACATGCATATGAACATAAGGAAAATGCACAAATCAAGATCCATCACATGAGTGTTTCATAATCACTTCATTATATTTATTAGCCAAGATTACATCAAAAGAGTCCCATTCATGGAAATGTTCACACTAGCAGAGCTTTCTTTACATCACAGAGCTCACCATTACACATTACACAATATCACTATATCTCTCACTCCCTATCCTTTCTTACTTCTACATCCATCCTTACTTATCTCTCCTTCTCCTCTGCAAAAACCATCCATTCTTCTAGAATAATCATCAACCTTCCTCTTAACCGCTCATCATTATTACCTGTGAAATCCTGAAGGAATCGGTTTATGATTGCTCTACCACTACCCAAGAATATGCCAGATGTCGCCATGCGTTTCCCTCAATCAAGTGCCTTTAGCATGCATGTGCTAGCTAATCCTTAACAACCTCGACTCCTTATCCTTTCATGATAACCATATTGATGCCCTGGAATATCCTTTCCTTGAGTCGTAAGTCTCCATGGCTTATCCACATCTATATTCGGTTGCTTTTCCATTTTCTCCTTATGCGTGTCTTTTCCTATTGTCTAAAACTCACTAAGTCCCGAATCCATCCTACCCAAGCGCGAGCCTTCATGCCTCTCCAAGAATTACTTCTGCACGTGCCTTCGTGCCCTGCTTCCACGTGCCACAAGGATCCACGCCTTACGCACTTAGTTACTTTAGGGCGTAACAACACGGTATTATAAAATCCAATGCACCAACGTGAAGTTGTTGCGAAGTGTCAAAAAAATGTATTTATAAAAATTTCATGGCTATACTTTCCAAGGTAGTTCTTTATAATATTATTATAAAACACAACATCCCTTTCTACATTGGTAAACACGATATTGCATATATTTACATATTATTATAATTCATGGGTTTTTGTATTACAAAATCAATCAAAATTAAATGAACTTTTGCTTACATTTAGTTAATTACATATTGTAAAGATAATTGTCTATAGAGAAAGTGTAACGTGTTAATACATGAATATTCTAAGGACATATATGTGGATTGAAGTTTAAATTGAAATTTCCATGTGATTGTTGGAGTGTGTAATCTCAACTACTCGCCATAGCCATCTACTACCAAATTCAACACTTTTATCTAATTTAGGAAATCTAAGGATTTTGTTATTAAATGTAAATCTAATGAAATCACTTCTCCATATGGTACATTAACATTTCTTAATTTTTTGTAGTTGGTTTTATTAAAGAAACTACTTGATTTTTACGCCGAAAGGTGTGTTTACATGTAGAAATCCCGGGGACTTGACAATGTTTTTAATCTTCACCATCTATGTCCTCTTCTGTATCGACATCCATGACCGTATTAAAGTCCTCATCGTTATCCTTTGGAGTGGACGTGGCAAAGGGGACAGAAGAGACAAACTTCCAACTACACGCCATGTCATGTCAAGCTATTCGAACGAGTACTATTTTTCTTTTTATTGAAAAGGGAGTTTCCGGATCAAAAGTTCAATGATCTTTTGGCATTCGCGAATTTCACTAAAAACATCAAAAATATTAAAAAGAAATAATTATCATTAGATCCATCAAACTGTCATTCGAGACACACATAGAAAAAGTGTGAAAAAATCTTTTCATCCCTAACAATTCAATTTCCCCAAGATTGACAAAGACATATGTGGAAAACATTCCAAACTTCAACTTTAAGACCCTCCCGAATTTTTAAAATCCGAACAGAGAGATCAAATCCCAAAATTAATCAAAGACATTTTGCAGAGCAACAGTTCTAGGATGATACCTGTGTGGCTTCTTCACTCCCCTTGATGTCGGTGCGGATTTATGAGCAACTTGAGACCAAAAATGGAAACAAAATAAAACCCTAA
The DNA here is from genome assembly GCA_018340775.1 of Taxus wallichiana var. yunnanensis. Taxonomy (NCBI): domain Eukaryota; kingdom Viridiplantae; phylum Streptophyta; class Pinopsida; order Cupressales; family Taxaceae; genus Taxus; species Taxus wallichiana. The sequence continues at coordinate 341,997,407 of CM031240.1, read as the reverse complement.
ATCAAAAAATCCAAAGAAAAATGCCATTATTGTAGAGCAGGTATAAAAGAAAGTATAAAACCTTGGTGGCAAGTTGTTCCTTGGATCTTTGCCTCTCATTGATTTACGAAGCAGTTTGTTTTGTACATGCAATTCTTCCTCTCAACCGTAGTTGCTACACACATAAACAATTTGCCAACAAAGTTAAATATGTGCCAACAATATGCTTTGATACCAATTGTTAGATATGTGTCAACAAAGTTAAATTTTGGATCCCTTTGCGGTGCGGTTTGTACCTCACTTATTAAAGGGGCATGCGTGGGGGCTTCCCCCACTCATGTCATGAGGGGGTCTCATGGGGGGTGGATCCTCGAAGCAAAAATTAAGGATTTAATCCCTTGTTTCTAGAAAAATGAATTCAACCAAATTCTATTGAATTCTATTTTTAGAAAGGAAAATCCTAATGACATTTTTCCACTCTATTTTTAGGAGGAGGATCCTAATTATACGTTCGGCCAATTAGGTGTATATATTTTTGTGGATATCTAAGGTTTCTTATAACGAGTTCGCATGTAATATGTTCATCTTGAGTTAATAAAGCTTGATATCTTGCATTGTGGATGTTTCCTTAAGCACTCAGTTGGGGTTTTACCACATAAATATGGTGTTTGTCTCTTGCATGTTTTGCTATTTTAGATATTTTATTTTCTCTATCTCTATAAGCTTGTTAATTTATTATTCAATTTTCTACGTATTCATTGTTGCATATATCTATGGTTTCTTAAAAGTCACTACACACAAACAATCTGCTTTTGATTAAACTAATTTGAAACGGAAGTGGCCCTCGTTCGTAATATTATATAAAAGTGGGACGATGTGTATGTATGCGAGCAGGAGACATCACGACCACCGTCATATTTCAACACACCCTTTGAAACTCAATCTTTACCATCTAAATTCTGACCGATGTCAAAATCAGCCAAACCCTTCTCACAGGGAATGCCTCGGTGTAGTGACTTCACATATTTCAAAGGTGGTGTAAAACCGAATCACAACATAAGTCTAGATTGGACTCTTCAAATCGTAAATTTGTAGGAGAATAAAAGTGAATGACAACTCTATGCTGAAGAAGAGAGAAAAGTAGAAAATTAGAGACTAATCAACCCAAAACCCTCGTATTTTTCTTTTTACCCAAAACCCTCGTATTTTTCTCTCTAGTAGATGTTGCACACCCTTCTATAATGATGCATTGCAATCTAAGAATATTAATGATGGTACCACCGATGTGTGTGCCAAACCTTTGGTGATCTGCACCAATAGCCTTCTCAAGGTCCTATGCACGTACATGCCACACTATTAAGGTCATCTCACACCATACTTGTAGCATTAGATAACAATCAAATAGTAGACACGAGAAATCACCAATGTACTCCATGGAGGCCTTTTTTCTCTTAGAAGTATGTTATGTATGAAACATATAGGTTATATACTTATATGTTTCGGTATTATTAATTTCCTATATGTCTCCATCTAATTCTCATTTAGGGTGTTGTCCCTAGCAAATGCTATAAGATCTAGATCAAACATCCAATAGTTAGAAGTGAAAAAGCAAAATAAAGGGGATGAGTGCACTTTGACTTAGAGAAGATCAACAAAAATAACCCAAAAGTGTTGGGATGCTTCTCAAAAATGAGAAGCATTGTAATGCTTCTAATAGATATCAAAAATGTATGTTAAACGCTTCGATACAAACCCAAATTAACGAGAAAAGACATTGAAGTGAAAAACAAGACCATCAAAAGTTAACAAGAACATTGATATTGTTTGATTTAAATTAACTAGTACAAATATCTCAAATACATCAATTTGAAATATGTGGAGAGATATCAATAGCGAGATTCTTATCTTGAATTTTTCACACCAATAATCACATTGTTTAAAACTCCATTAACTTCTTCACCAATTTCCCACTCACTAATAAAAAATGATATCCATCTAGCTATATTATTGTGTCAAATTGAAAAAATCTTTTCAAATTAAAAAAAAAAAAGGATTCAAAATCTATCATATGATCAAGATATTATGATTTTTGAATTGACTTCTCTATACAAATGGAAAAAACTTCTAAGTAACGGTCAAATAGATGTCAACTTTAAGATCAAACATAAAAATGAACAACTCACTCCATTACACTCCAGGCAGAACCCATCCCATCATAGAAGACACACCATAAAGACACTTTTGGAACTCAAAAAACTCTAGAATCTACAAATTAGCAATGAAAATTAAATTAATTAATTTTTAGGTGTTTACATCCGGTGGGCAATTTTTCCAAGCAACTTTTAGCTAACGGTTTTATAAAGAGGTAACAAAATTCCATAGTGTAGCCCACCGTTTCATTGACAGTCCTCCTCGGCCCTACCAACCTTCAAACCGTGACGCTTACGACACAGACTTTGTCCCCTGGTTTTCACTTTGATCGAGAAAAAATATACCCACTGGTTCTACTTATTTCTAGGTACCTTTCCCTTGTTCAATCTTGCCCTCCCCACACCCTACATATACAACTCCTTCCCAACTGCTCACCACAGCTCATCAACGCATTTTCTTCGTCATTCTTTTTGGCCGCCTCTGCTACTGATCTATTCTGAGAGAGATCTGGTTCGTAATTACTCGGTGCGAGGATGGATCTTGCTACAGACGTTTTCATTCCAGAGGAGTATGTCAAAAGCCGCTACTCCAAAACAAAATCTGGGCAGCAACAAGTGAGCGCTTCTCAACACATGCTGCAAATGCTGCGAATGTCAAGATGAATTCCCGGTTTCCACGGCAGGGTGAAGCTCCCGCTAATATCAGCGCCATTGCCACCTTCAGCAAAGAGGAAATAATTTTAGCTTGTTTGACTCCGTAGAGGCGGCGTCTCATTCTATTTTTCTTTGCGCAGCAGTAGAGTTATTTCGTGGATTTGTTTAATTATCACCGGTCCGTATATTTTTGTTGCAGTTCACATTCAGACGTTGAGACTAGTTTTATAGTCTTTCAACAATATTGATATCTATTCAAAAGTGTTACCTTAATCTTGGATCAAAATTTTCGTACACAGTTTATTTCAGAAGTTCTCTTTCTTAATCACAATCAAATGAGTTGTGGAAACATTATATCTGAATCTGTGTTTTATTCTCTTGCTTCTCACTTTATTGCTTACCATTTGCTTCGGTAATATAAGTAATTATACCTTACTTGTTAAGGGAGGTATATATATAATAAAAGTTGGATAACCATTTATGAACTTGTTGCATAAAAATAAATAACAGTGAGGGCAATCTAGTTCAAAACAGCTCATCCACTAGAAGGTCTCACTCAAAAACTCTCCTAGTAGGATTCTAATAGTCTCATTCAGAAAATGAGTCCCTCTATCACTTGTAAGACTCAATGGACATCCATACATGCTTATAATGTTATCTCAAAGGAATTTAGTTGTTGTTACGGTGCAATCCTTTGTATGTGACACCTCTGCCCACCTTGTTAAGTAATATGTGCATGTAATGATATAACACGTGTTTGTCCTATGCATAGGTGGTGCAATAGGTCCTATAAATTCAATTGCCCACTTCTCAAACGGATGCGTGTTTGCTATAGGGCGCAAGGGCATCTCATCTCGGTTCGGGGTTACCTATCCTATGATAATGGTTGCATGCTTTAACGAACACCTTAGTGTTCTTATACAATGTTTCCCACCATAAGCCAACCAAGTAGTATCTTGCGAAATTTGTCACATCTCGGCACAATGTCCTCTAGCTATCCTTCCATGTGCTTCCTCCATGATGGCTTCGCCCTCATGCTCAATACACATCTACGCAAAACTTCGAAATAGTGTGCTTAGTAAATTTTTAGGGAAGAAGTTTTTGCACTTTTCTCCCCCATATTAGGTCATTAGCGGGAATAGATTTGAAGCAGTAGAGATTATTAGTTGTAGTATAGAATTATTTAGTTCCTTTGTTCGAATGGAATCAGAGAAAAATATTGCAATAGTAATGTGTTAAGAGTATCAATTGATCATGTTGTAACCGAGAGGAACGTAAGATGATCTGGTTGTATGCCCCCTTTCGGTGAAAGGGTGAGGGGTGAAGAGATGAGCAGAGCGAAAGTAAAGATAAGAGTAAACAAGAGATATTGAAAAAGAGATTGTAATAATACATGTAAATTGATAAGTAGATGTTCCATATTTGAATATAGCATTATCAATGTGCGATGTTAAGTGGTAGGATAAATTTTGATCCGAATGGCGTAAATATGGAAAAAATAGAGTAACGAGGCTCAAGATATGAGCGAAATAGTGCAACGTGTATTAGTTGTAAGAGTGGTTGGAAATAGTAACTATAGTATAGGAAAAAGTGGAATTACTATATATAGTAATAGTGAAAAGTGAATAATATTTCATTTTCATCGAAATTGATTGAAATTTGGAGCTACGAGATGTGAGGATGACTTGTTAGGTAAGCAATTTTCATGAGATTTGAGAAAGTAGTGACAACCGTGGCTTCATAGATGATCAATGAGTTGGTATGTATTTGTATAATATACCTTTTTTGTTAATTTTTGAAAAAATTATATTATTGTATTTTTCTATGTTTTTTACCTTGGCGGGAGCGGTCGGGGCATTAGCGTCTTTTGGGACACCAACACCTAGTCTTACGCATTGGTGATCTAGTTCTAGGCGCTGTGACACGATCCTGGTCTTTGTGATTTAGGAGAGGGCTTTGATAGTGCAATGTGAAATATTGGTATTTTGATTAATTTTTGTACTATGATTAGCTAGTTTTGAATATGTATGAAGTACTAATGTCATAATTTTTTTGGTGTTTGTGTTGCGTAGAGAGATATACACTCGAGAGAGTTAGTGAAGTCGACATTTGAGCACACAGTTGAATTTGGGGTTATCTAATGTTGGGTGGGACATACCGGAGCGTCATGGTACTGACAACACATAACAAGATTGGGGGAGGTTCCCCATAATATGTCTATGGTGATTGCATTGTGTGAGAGATGGTGTGCCGATACATGTACCTTTTGGTTGCCTATTGGTGAGATGACGGTGACCCTGGAGGATGTGTATTGAATATTGTGATTATCGGTCATTGGAGAGAGAATGTCGGTTATGAGTATAGTGGATACCTAGAGGTAGATGAGAGTAGCGAGATGATATTTTACTGGGAAAGGGAATAGACAAAGACCCATATTAGTCTAGATGCTATATTGAGATCAGGTGTTCCAAAGTTGCGAGATGTTCATCACCTTTGTGGTTATAAATTCATCGGTGGGAGTAGAGGGTAACAAAGTGCGTATATTATATAAGATGCATGATATTTGTCAGCGCATAGAGGAACATGTGACACGATTTACATGGACGCAATGTGTGCTAGCCCATTTGTACAAGGATTTATATAAATTCACACATGATGACCATGGGGTGGACTAGGAACCACCACATTGTTACATATATGGGCATACAATTGTATTGTGATATTGAGGCCACTAAGTGGGCCACATTTGATTAGGTGAGACCCAACATATTTGCAGTGAGCTAGGTAGGCACCGGAGAGCGGGACATTGGACATGACCACTTATATGTTGATGCTTAATCAGATGGGACTAGGGGCCATTAGATGGAGACCATATAGAGAGTATGGTGGTTGGTTAGAGAATGGAGTAGAGTTGTGGTGTATTTGACACAACATGTGGTTGGAGGAACAATTTCCAAGAGTTTTAGAATTATTCTAGGTGGATCGTGTATCGAGACAATTTGGTATGACCAGGATGTTCCCTAGAGCCATATGTATGAGTGAGAGCTACTAGAGAACCGAGGTGGCCACTGAGGAAAATTTTAGTGGTGAATATTTGTTAATTCATGAATATTCCGGTTTTGAAATTTGAAATTGACAAATTTTTAGGGTAGGAATTAGGATCGGGTTGCCAAAATTTTCTAGGTAAAATTAATTTTAGGGGTCAATTTGCCATTCCTGTGAAATAGAAATTCACAATATTCTCTTTAATGTTGTCGACCGGAAGCATTTTTTATGCTCTTAGACGACAACATAATATATATCATCGGTCATTAGCATAAATTATGTTACTGCCTGCATAAGCATAATTTATGCTACATCGAGCTGATAGCGTTTTATTATGCTACTGATCAATAGCATAAATTATGCTATTAGTGGGTAGCATAAAATTATCTTGTCGTCGGCAGGTAATATAAATAATGCTACCTATAAATTTGGTAGCATAATTTATCTTCCGATCAATAGCATTTTTTTTTCTAAGTAAGGGATTTCTTTTTGCTTATGCCATATTTTGGGAGGACAAATTTCTCATTGAGATGATCATTTTAAGCTGTAACATAAAAAAATTTCAAAACAAAATCCCATACAAAATTAGTGAAATCTATGTTTTCACAAAAAATCACTTTTTTAAATTTTTTTGTTTGTGCTATATTTTGTGAGGATAGATTTCTCATCGAGCCGGTCATTTTAACTGCTATTATCAAACAATTATTTTTAAAATAAATTCATTATTTTTGGCCAACATCATATACTATATCCGTAATGACATAATATATGTTGTCATTGATAGCATAAAAAATCTATAGGCTAACATCATTTTGGCATTTTCTTCATATTCTCCATTAGCGCGAAAGTTAATTTTCACATATTCACCAACGAATTTCTAGGAATTGTTTTATGGGGGTCTTACAATTTTCCTAGGTAGTTAAGAGTGAGGTCGGGTCCTACAAGAACACAACTACTACCTCTTGGTATAGATGAGGAAGATGCGGCCATAGAGCCAATACAGGTGGATGATGCGGGGTGTACCTAGGCATATAGCGAGTGGTGGGAAACACATCAATGGATGCTATTATTTCCAGTTATTATAGATGTGGTGGATGGACTGCCGGTGGGAGGAGTAGAGGGACATGCACCTTCCCCGATGGATATGGCATAACAATGGCCCTAGTTGAGCGTAAGTATTGTTCGTTAGTATTTGTTGAGTGTTACTTGGTTGTTATGTATTTGTAAGTGTGTTAGTAACTAATGCGATCTTTGAATGGGTATAAGTGATGCATATTGGTCATTGATTGTGAATTTATTGATTTGCATGTTGCCTTGTGTATGTGCCTCCAGATGTGCTCATGGGAGGTGGGATGCTAGAGCGAGTGGATGTTATTATGGGCAAGCATGCCCATTTCTTTGAGCTAGTGGCTATAGCGGTAGCCACATGTATTGTACTATTGAGAGAGTGTGATGAGGCTCGCGCAAAGATTAAGTGAAAGAGGCTATGGGAGGAGGAGCCTAGCTCATGATATATTCGTGAGATATGTGGAGCTTTAAGGCTGATTCACAAATAATTCGGATGAGGTGGCCTTATTACGAAGACATGTGGAGAGATATAGAGGCCACGACCAACGACGTAGATTGAGCGGTGAAACATCTAGTTCTAGAGCTCGTGCGATTGTATATAGCGATAGTGAGGATGATATATGATGTATATGTTTGTAGTGATGCATGAGGGATTTCCCCTAGCGATTGTATTTTGAAACTATGATTTTTGATGAGATATATAGATGGATTATTGGTATCATTGTGTTGTGTTGATGTGCATTGATGTATGATGTGATGATTGTATTGTGATTTGTAAAATTTGATATGTAATGCGTAAATGGTTATTTTTATTTGAAATGGATAGATAAGTAATGTGTGAAAATAGGATTGTGTAGTTAAATGATAATGAAGCATAGAATATATGATGAATAGGATGAGATGTATGTGATGTAATGTAATGAATAATGTGAGATAAAAATGTGATTGAGATGATAGGAAGTAGTGCGATAAGAGATGGAAAATAATGTATGTAATCATGTGTAAGTATGATGAAGAGGGGGAATAATAGTGATGCCCCCAACATATGTGTAGGAAAATGAGGTTCATTTATATAAGACCCCTCGAAAATCAATAATGAACCATAGAACAAGAGTGTGTCATTGGGAGATGGTTTGAGAGTGTATGCTAGAAATATAGATCATGAAGTGAAAAACATGAAGAATGAGTGGGATGAGGTTCATTTTATAATAGATCCCTCAACATTCATGTAAGAACCTTAGAAAACATGAGTGCGTCATCGGGTAATGAGGTGATCATATAGAAATCACCTACCAAATATGGAGAGGCTTACGAGGGATGGTGGAAGCATGTGAGGTAGTAGCATGAGTGTAAGATCCAAACTGAATTTCAGATGAAATGGTGTCAATGATGGGAGATGTAGTGATATGAAGCCAATGAGAAGTAGTAACACTTTGATGTGGGTGAGATGATGTCATGATGTATGATTTGTGTGGAGAACGTGAATGGATGATGCGGGAGCATCCTATGATGTTTGATGAAGAATAAACAAGTTGGAACAAGTATTTTCAAGGCATGAATATCATGTACTAGGTGTTTGAATTTATTTCCCTCCAAAACTTTTATGTTGTATTTGAATTTGTATGCAAATACTCATTTACATGAGAATAAAAGTAGAATTTGGTTGATTTAATGAGTAAGCTACGTAGGAGGATGATTAGCTGTCATAGGATATAGTGAAAATCATATAGAAGTTGGCACAAATTTATCTTAGTTAGAAAAATTGACTTTCCTATTCTTATTTGTAAGTTGATGTAGACACAAAATCATGCACTTCGGGAATTATTTAGTCTGGTCTTAGACTACTATTTAGAGGGTTCTCAAGTGAAGAAAGTACTAATTAATCCCACCTTTTGGCCATTTTATTTTTATCTTTCATTTCGTTATTCCCACATATTTTCCTATACATATCCACTTATTTCATAACTATCCCATCATTTTAGCCTAAATCAGGTTTCCTGTCTTGGGGTGCCCTGGTCCCGGGGTGCCCCGATCGATGTTCCACTTTCCCACTTCTTTTTGGGGTCTTTCAGCAATTGTTCATCCCGATATTTTTCCTAGTCGGCCATCATTTGAGTTAATTACAAAATTAGAGCAAGAAAACCATATAAATACAAAGTTATGGGACCACAATGAGGGTCCTAGCGTCACATACTAATATCACTCCATCTAGAGTTACATCCATTGCATCACTTACATCCACATAGTGCCATGCATCAAGGATAGGAGATCTACATCAACACACACACCATAAGGGGGAGGATTCTATTTTATTTCATGCACACATGTTATTATATTTTCTATAGTTATTATTGCTTGCTACTTCACAAAGTGCGACTGACACAAGAGCACCTAGGGCACGACACGCACACACACTAGAACTACATTTGGATTTGAAATATAGTGCAATGCTTAGTTTAGTAAGCCCATTATTGTGGTAGCTGAGGTCAGTTTGACCCATTTATTTTACATATTTTATTTTTAGGGTTTTGATACTTCTTTGTCTCTTACAGGTCATTTCTTCATCTTGTGTTATTTCATACACTCGGTGCAATTCAACAGATCCGGTCATGACAGACAAAAATAATTTCAGGACATATTATGACACTACCGAAAGTAGATTATGATCATTTACAAAGACCAATGTGCATATTTTACAAACCAGGGCACCCCGGGGTGCCCGAGTACCTTCCCAGGTGCCTCAGTCTACTCAGATCCTCCAAATCTGGACTTTTCGAGACTTCTGGGTGATCTTTCCTACTTTTGGATTTTATTATCAGACCTGTGACAACCTACAACAATATTCTATAATCAGCTAAGTCATTTATTTTTACTTCCTTGCACATTAGGGTATTATTTCATTTAATATAATTATTTAAAATCATTTCCATATTATCTTAGTGTAGTTTACAATGTTTTAGTCCTCCTATATTAGATTAACTAGTTGTTATACTTCCCATAATATTAGTCTTATTTTAGTTAATCATTTTGGTGAACCCCATGTTTCTTCATAGCACCTTCTAGGGTTTTACATTTGCATTTCACCATCATGGGTAAGTGTAATAGGAAATCTACTTTTCCGATCCTCCAATTACTTTATAATTTGATAGCCATGGCCACGCTTTTGTTGAAACTCCTACCACTCCTTCTGGCTATAGACCTTTCCCTTCATTCATTCAACTTCCATCCTCTGGTATGGATCCTCGCACTATCGATGATGTTGTTTTTGCATATCTACACACTATTGATCTTGCTATTTTATCACAACTTGTAGTGGAAGTACAAGATATTCCTCCTACTCCCATAACCACACTTCTTGCTACCATTTGTGAACCACAACAACCTCCCCACTAACTTGTTCCTTCTCTAGTATTGTATGTCGAGGACTCTACCGATGCCATAATGATCCCTACTTCTCCACCTTTTACGACTAAATCTCCATCTCTCGCAGTCCCACATGACCTAGTCCATATTGTTTGTATGATTAATTAGGCCCCTTCTGACTTGTCACTTACTCTTGATGATACTAATGCTATGGTAATTTATACACAACATACTCCATACTGCTCTCTTGTTTTACCACTTTGTGCACCACATCCCCTTATAGACAAGATGCCACTTGAGGGTGCCATTCAGGTGATCAACGTAGTACCTTCCTCTTTGCCTACCGATATTACTGCTATTATTCCATATCAGGAACCTTTACAATATCTAGATGTTGTTCCATCACACACACCAACATCACCCTCTTTAGTGTGTCGCCATTCACTTGCACCCTCTTCATGAATAATTCTTATTGGGAGCACATACCACTCGATACTTCATGCATGGCCATTGTATGTTCACATGATGGTCTCTCTCAGCTTGGTTTTAACTTTGCAAACCTCCATCCTCCTTTATGTGATTCACATTTGTATCATGGATCCGTTATTCTTACTTGCTACATATGGCCTGCATGTTTTCCATCTTGTAGTTCATCTTGCACATTATCATACCACTTATTTTCTTACTCTTGGAAAATCTTGGTTAGATTATATCGGTGGCACTCTAGATCCTGATCATATTGATATAGCATTTCCCATGCCATTTGGCACTATCTCGTATTTGTAACAGTTCCTTCCTTTGCTACTCACCCAACTTCACTATTTGGTATGCTCAGGGTTTCCCTTTACCTCCCTTTACAGATGAAAAATACACCATGGTCATGTATATCTTACGCACTCAGGGTTATTTGGATGACCTACCACATACCACTGCTTATCAGGTTTCCCATGTCGTCCCATACAATTTTGACAACAATATTGATGACCTTTTAGATAATCTTACTTTTCCTTTATCTCCTTGCAATAACACTAATATTTCACCGCCTCAGCTATGCCCTATATCCACTCATTTAGAAAATGAATTCCACCTTCACAGTCATTCATCTAATACACACCTATTGGATTCCATACATGCTTTGCAAATCTAGTATCAATCCCTGGAAGCCACGATTGCATCTCTCATTGTTGAAGTTGAACAACTTAAGGAAACTTCTCAATCTCCTATTGGTACTTATGATACACCTCACACGCCATCTTCCTCCATTGTGTTCCCTCTCATTGACCCTCCAAGTACACCATTGCCTTCACCTCCCATCTTTCACTCTAATGCTACAACACAAGACGTTCTCGTTCAGATCCTCAATCGTCAAATGATTACTCTACCACCTACTCGTAGCTACCCATATTCTCTATTAGTACGCTACCACTATCGTCCATATTGCCACTATCATTGAATGCATGAACATCATACCAATGTTTTTCACACTTTTTCATGTTTAATTGCAAAAATAAAAAAGTAGGGCTTCTCTTCTTTGATGAACAACCACCTCCTATTCACCATCTAGCCCATCGGGCTCGTTCATTGTGTAAGTCTTTAGTTATTACTACTCAAGTACCTTCTCAGTGACAAACTTTCACACATAGTTCATTGTCTCCCCCGCCGGACTCAACACTACAACATGTTCCCACATCCCACTCTCCCTCATTCATTCATTCTTCATATGCATATAGATTCCATTCACCGACACCACGTTTATCTACTATATTACCACTATTAGATCATGGCCCTCCACTTACACTATCGCATACATCAGTAGAGGGACCTACATCCTCCACCCTCACTAGTTAGTACATTAATTTCCGTTCAAGGGGGCATGACATCTTATTTCCCCTCCCCATTCTCACATCACCACATCATCATCTCTCCTCCTTTCTTATCAACATAACATATCACCCATCATAGCATCATCATTACCTAATGACTTACTCTTTTTCTTGATTCACACTTGACTATTGAGGGATTACTATTACACTAACCCCACACACCACACTTAGGCATTACATATTGCATTTCATCCTACATTACGTGTCATACACTGTCCATTCTACATTTATTATACATTACACTAGTCATCATTACCTATGAGTCTAGTTTTACATTCCATCCCTACATTCTACATACTACACTAGGTTACATTATATATGGGTCTAGCTTTACATTTTTATTACTACATATTCTATTTCCTATCTACACCTATCACCACATCTTACATATTACATATTCTACACACCATACACATTCTATATTGCATTACCCACACCACACATTCACATACCATATTCTTCACTTGGTCATTTCTACTATGTTGTTTTCTACGCGTTGTCGTCACCACCCTATGACACACTTTAGTTCCTCGGTCCATACTCGACTACCGAGGGTTTACCAATCAAATGGACCTTACACTCACCATGCAACATTTCATCATGTGACATTCCCAACATTAGTGACATACACCTTAGGTTAAATTTTCACCTATACTATCACCTTGTAATTGTATATAACTTAGGCAACATCACCACTCCCTTATTATTTGTCTTGTAGTGACATACACTCTAGGGTAAATCGTCACCTCTTTCCTTTCATCATATAATGATATACACTTAGGGATAAATCATCACTCATCTATTCAACAAGTCATGATATATGCTTCAGCTATAGGTTTCACACACACCTCTCCAAATTTCACATCTCATCACCATTACATAAACACACTCATCGTAGTGTGTTAGAAAAAACCAACACTACTTGACCATTTCCTAATGATGCAATCTTGTTTACGGTTCATTATTGATGATGAAGCAAGTAAACAAAATGAACCTCACCGTATACACTTCCATACACTTGGGGCACCTTGCTTCTATCATTCCATCTTGCATTCTATTCCATTCATCCACAACATACTACATTTTCTTGGGGGCATTTACTTTGGCTTGCTAGTGTTTTTTGCATGATCCCTTTATTACACATGTTAGAATGATTTCTTATATGACATTATCATACACACATGCATGTTCACGCCTTTTTCAAGTGTGATCACGAGATATAAGAATCTACACATGGTATGGTTTCTCACCTTCTACCCTTCCTATACTGGTCACTAGGGGCATCCACATTCATCTTATCTAGGTGTTATTGTTTCATTTTGTACTTAGCATCTTATATTAGTTGCTCATACATGCTTTGACATATTGGTTATCAATCTAACATGCTAACGGCCATTCCATGTGCAACACTTATTTTGCAGGATTACATGTTTCTATGACTACTTCTTTGTTTCTACTTGTTTTCTTTGTTTGCCATTGTATGTGGCTTTTCCATTTGCTTGTGTGCACGCTTATTTTTTATTTGCAGCCATGATGGCCTTGCGTGTCTTGCAACATCGTGAGTGATGTCCCATGTTTGTAACCCACTTTGTGTGGTCTACTTGTTTTCTTGCATGTTTACACTACTTTGTTTGGTAGTTACTACATTGTCTACGTATTTTACACTTGTCTTATTGCATGCATGTGTTTTTAGACTAACACTTGTTTTAGCTAGCCATCCCCTTTTGTGCACGCCTTGGTTTCTACCAAGCACTTTCCTTTCCCCGTAGAGAATATATCTACAGTCGAGTGTGGTAGGTCCTCTTTTGGGGCCGCATTCTCCTTTTAGCGACATTACATGCGCCCCCAAAGAGGGGGCATCATTGAGTTTTATATAATAACACAACATATTTACACCAATTTAGTACAATGCACTTTCCACCCTTGGCATTGTGGGTTTACATACAACGAGTGAGTTCAGACTCAGTCTACGAACTCCATACACAAAGTGGCCTCTACAAGACATGGTGTCCTTTGGCATTTCTACGGAGCAGTTATAAGCTTAGAGGTTACAAGTGGGTGTGCCTCTCTACACTAATTTTTCCAGTGGTGTCGAATCACAAAAAAAACTAGGAAAATACAAATATCTCTTCACACATTTCAACAAAAGTGGTTAAAGGTTGGAGGAAATAGAGAAATTCCTCCCTATACTTCATCAGCTAGGGTGGCATGAGATCACCCAAAATAATCACAATACTACAGGATATCCTTCTATACCCTTTTTCTTGACATGGATCATGTGTACATGTTCCATTTACACTTTTCTTTTTCATATTTTACATTTGTGTACTTTACACATTTCTATATACATGCATATTTTACATAATGTTTTTTTCATACATATATATTTGACTACTTAATCATTTTATTTTTGCAAGTTCGACCATATGAGAAACAAGTAATCAAATTGGGGGCAACAACAATGACAATGACAACACACTACAATGACACTTGCCTTACTAACCATGTAGGTACACTACAAAACATAGTAGCTACACACATGTTCCGCCCTAGGTTCATTCTCATCACTTTTTATGCGCATTTTTCATCCTTATAATCCACACTCCTCCAAAAATTTTTGTCATTCCACACTTGAGTCTAGTCCATCAGCATGTCTACTCTATAATCTACATGGATATCGGGTATGCATCTCTATCTACTTTATGTTACCAAGCATTTCTCTCACTAACATAAAGTGGGGGAAAATATAGACACAAAATCATGCACTTTAGGAATTATTTAGCCCGGTCTTATACTACTATTTAGCGGGTTCTCAAGTGAAGAAAGTACTAATCAATCCCACCTTTTGGCAATTTAATTTCATTATTATTGCATATTTTCCTATACATATACACTTATTTCACAATTGTTTCATCATTTTAGCCTAAATGTGTCCTTGTCCCACCTGGGGCGTCCCAATCCATGTTCCACTTTCCCACTTCTTTTTGGGGTCTTTCTAGCTATTTTTCATCCTTATTTTTCCTAGTCGGCCATGTCAAGGTTAATTATGAAATTAGAGCAAGAGAACCCTATAAATATAAAGTTATGAGACCATAATGAGGGTCCTAACGTCACATACTACTATCACTCCATCTAGAGTTGCATCACTTGCATCCACATAGTGTCATGCATCAAGGCTAGGAGATCTACATCAACACACACAACATAAGGGGAGGATTCTATTCTATTTCATGCACACATGCTATTACATTTTCTATAGTTATTATTGCTTGCTACTTCACAAAGTGTGACTGACACAAGAGCACCTAGGGAATGACACACACTAGAACTACATTTGGGTTTGAAATGTAGTGCAACACTCAGTTTAGTAAGCCCATTGTTGTGGCAGTTGAGGTCATTCTGACCCATTCATTTTACATATTTTATTTTTAGGGTTTTGATACTTATTTATCTCTTGTAGGTCATTTCTTCATCTTGTGTTATTTCACACACTCGGTGTAGTTCAAGTAGATCTAGTGTGACAAATAAAAAGAATTTTAGGACATATTGTGACATTCTTTGAAAGTAGTTTCGATCATTTACAGAGACCGGTGGTTCCATGGGGTGCCCTAAGTACCTTCCCCAGTGCCTTAGTTTGCTCGAGATCCTCCAGATCTAGTCTTTTCGAGACTTCTAGGTGATCGTTCCTACTTACGGATTTTATCACTGCGATGACACTGACGATGTGATCTAATGTAATTAGCTAATTCATTTCTCCTTACTTCCTTACACATTAGGGTTTTATTTCATTTAGTATAATTATTTAAAATCATTTCCATATTATCTTAGCGTAGTTTACAACATTTTATTCCTCATATATTAGATTAACTATTCTTTATGCTTCCCATAGTATTAGTCGTATTTTAGTTAATCACCAAGTAAAAATATCAACAAATAGGGAGTTAAAGCCGTGGTTCATTTTAAGACCCCCTCTGAAAAATTAGTTTAGAATGGGTGGTGAATCTCCAAAATTGACTTTCAAATCAATGACGAATTTATGAAAAACCATTTCTTGGCAAAGGCAATTTGGCGAGGGCTTAATTTTCTTAGATTTCGCATAGTTATAAGGGTGTTAGACGACCATCAGACAAAATATTTTGGATGATCGTCTCTCTCGGGTAGGGTTGGATGACCATCTCTTCCATAGAAATATGCAACATTTCTCCGATAATCAAAGAAAAAGAGATTTGATACATTTGAAAATAAAAGCAGAAAAAATCATCTCCATAGATAAATATATATATTCAAAGTACCTAACATGTCGAATAACAACTTGCCATAAATATGCTGGGAATAGAAGATCCCTTCACAAAATGAGAACCTACAACACATAGAGAATGACTATCGACATCTCCGCCATCCTTCTCTCGGTGGATGACCATCCAACTTGGATTAGACGGCCGTCCATTGCTTGTCATCCAACTCGGGCTATATTGTAGATAATGGACGATCGTCAACCTGAGTTGATGACCATGACCATCCATTGCCCTCTTGTCCAACCTAGGTTGGATGACAGATAATGGATGACCATCCAACCCAATGTTTATGGAAAACCACTCTTTGTTGGACATCTATATTAAATCCCCCTTACTGACCTCCCCGGCTATGTATTATACCTTGACGAATATTTTCACCTTTTGATTAAAAACGTTGGCAAGATACATGCATAAGTTAATTTTTACATATAAATAGTAGGCAAACTGACCCATACAAATGAGTTGTTGGTGGAAATTTTAAGCAAACCTGAGCAACAACATATTGCTGAAAATTCATCACTTCCAATTTCCAAAATCCCTAATATTCACGAGTTTACAAAAATTTGCCATTAAAATTTTCCTTGGTCAAAGCCTTAACTTAGAAACAAGATCAATATAGCTATGTATGTGCTTATCAAGAGGTCCATGGTTGAGGGGTTGAGCTAGAATGTATAGAGGGATATTAGGAAGGAATTAACATGCAGAGGATGAAGGATCTCATAGAAGATGAGCAAATAATGTGGAAATCATGAAAGAATGTAAGGCTGCAGACTTGGTAAAGTCATGCCACAAGAAGGTCAAAGCTTATAAATGTAATAATTTGTGTTTCCCTCAGACCTCAAGTATTTATGGAAATAATTTCAATGATATGAGTTCATATTTCGGTGAAAATGCTTAATTTTTCATGATCTATTTCAAACAACTTGTATTATGTTGTTTGCTCATTGCTTCCTTAAACAGGGGTTCAAACTAGTCATAATAAATTTTTGCTGACCATCCTTTGGTTTTTGTACTTCAACTATAATGTTATGATAGTTGTAGGTTGTTACTATTTTGGATCTCTTTTTGGCTCTTTTGGAGTCGATTCCTTCTTGACTCAAGCCTTTTGATAGATACTTTTTGAAATTTGTGAGCTTCATTGTAAGATTTTATGTACTTGGTCCTTGGAGCCTTATCCAAGTATTATCTATAAAAATGATTTTTATTCCAAAATCCAAATGATCTAAAATTTAGTATGTAGGTGATAGAGGTCATTCTATAGGTAGGTTTTTAATAGTTTATAATAATTTGGGTTAATTTTGAAGTTATGAAGCATTTTCCTATTTGGTTTGAGAATTTATGCAAGTTGTTTACTCTAATGTTTGTTCGGGAAAATAGTCACAAATTTCAAATTTATAAATTAGAATGGATGAAAATTTGAACATATGATCCTTGTAGGGACTTATTAAATATATCAAATTTTTGGAGCAGTTGGATTTGTTCAAAAAAATATATACATGACAGAAAATTGTTACAGACTGTGTGTCCTCGGGAGCACAAATTGGCATTTTGAGTAAGATAAGTGAAAGGTGAGTTTTTGTCCTTTTGAAGCCAGATTATTCATTGATTTAAAAAAATTGTGAATGAGGAACAAGGTACAAGATTTACAGAGGTCATTTAGTTATAAAAAGACCAAAAATTTGCTTGGTTGCAGTCAAGAAGCTAGTGAAGTGAAGGGAAGAGCAAATTGGAGAAAAAGTAAGATGGTTGTTTACTTGATTATGGATCATTGTGAAGATGTATTTAGCTATGGATAATTGTTCACTTATCAATATTTAATTCAAGTATGAAGCTATTAATAAAAAATGTGAACATAGTCTATGATCTCTATAAAGGCCATTATGATCTTCTCTAATCAAGATATGACATTGAACAATATAACAAGAACTATGGGTTCTCATGATGAATGAGTTACATGATTAATTTAATTTCATGGAGTTGAGCTAGGAAGACATCATTTTTGGTATCAAAGTGAGAATAACCTCTTTTTTTTTCATATGTTTTTCTAATGGTGAAATGTTGAATGATGATGTGATTCAGAGTTACAGGTAATTAAGAAGAGACTACAAGTAGTCAAGGCCTAGAAAAGGATAAAAGAAAGATAGTGTGGAAAGAAGAAGAATCCCAAGAGTAGGTTAAGCTCAAGAATAATTCAAGAGACCAAGGTGAAATAGACTTGGGTGAGACAAGACCAAAATACTAGGGTGAAAAAGACCTAGGTGAGAACTAAGAGGATCCATAGACCAAGGTGAAAAATACTTGGGTGAAGATATAGTGAAATGGATAAATTGAGAAGAGTGAAGGGCTTAGAAGAAGAGAGATGCCACATGATAATAAAGTATCTAATCTCATATGAATAAATAAATGAGATAAGAGATAGTATTGAGTTAGAATCCATGGTAGAGACCACGATACAAGATGTAATCCAAGAAATTGGATGGAGGATGAAAAAGAGGGTGAAGTGGAAAATTGAGCTACTGATGGAGAAGAAGAGGAGGCAAGAGTTTATTTCCTTGAAGAGAGAAAATAAGAAAGGTACTCATAGAAAAATGAAGAATGAGTTACCTTGTGAAGAGAAGAGATTTCTCATTATAGAGAACATGAAGGAATAAGTGTCTAAAGAGGCACTTGACAAATAAATCATGAGGAATGAGAGAGTGTCCATGATGGAGGCACTCATGAATATATTTTGGTATCTTGTTTTTTTATAATTCATTATTTCAGTTTGTACATATAGGTGTAAGGAATGACCTAAAGAGGATCAAGAACATAACCTTGAAATCAACAAAAAGTGAGTCAAATCAAGCATCTATGAGGAAAGAGGAGGAAGAAATGAAATATCTTGTAGTAGCTCAATAAGAAGAAATGCATTTGGTAGAATCTAAAGAAGACAATAACAGATGCATGTCGCCATAAAAGGAAGATATAGATGATGAACTTGAATTATATGATGCATCAAGAGATGAAATAGAGAAATTACATCACAAGGAAGAACCCTTAAGTGAAAAAGTATTGTAAAAGGTATGAGAATGTAGTTGATGGCGAGAAAATTTGTCGGGGAAATAATTTGTGGGTTTTTTTCCAATGCTTTGGGAGTCTAAGTCCCTCTACTTAAACGGTGCAACTTCCGTATATGCATGTGCGAGTAAGGTGAGTTTTATCTGGGTTGGCCTTGCGGCCGAGGATCCAACAAGGGCACTCCACTGACCTCTGGAAAAGCTTGCGGATACCTGCAAGAGATGAATTTTCTAGGAGAGTGGGAAAGGGAGTGAGAATGTTAGATAAGAGAACTAATGCTGCAAGTAGAAAATCAAAGTCTTGCATACATCAGTTAGAATTTTCATCACATGCATTAAAATTAAGAAGAAACAACTCTGCAAATAACAACAAGACCGATTAGAATTTATGAGCACAAAGTATCAATAAATTCCTCAGTCAAAAGAGGGCTAGAAACTCCTTGTATTGATGCTTAAAAAAAGTTGTACATAGTATGAGAATAGAGGAAATTTGAGAATGGGGGAATGGAAGAATTTTCTATCTCTTTGATTTTTCACAAGGATCTCTCTCTCATGAATTCACAAAAACAGCTAAGAAGACCCTCAAATGAGGAGTGCATTACAATTTATAGAAGAAAAACAACTCTTCATCTTCTCGGTGATTCTTCATATACCCCCAATGACTCTTCGTATGTCTCAACATGACTTAAGACCCTTCACCTTTTTAGGAAAACATTAAGTCCCTTTTTATAACATAAAGGTGACTTATTACATTCAAAACATTAAGACATACAAAAAGTGCAACCCCAACGTAGAGAGAGAGAGAGAGAGAGAGAGAGAGAGAGAGAGAGAGAGAGAGAGAGAGAGAGAGAGAGAGAGAGAGAGAGAGAGAGAGAGAGAGAGAGAGAGAGAGAGAGAGAGAGAGAGAGAGAGAGAGAGAGAGAGAGAGAGAGAGAGAGAGAGAGAGAGAGAGAGAGAGAGAGAGAGAGAGAGAGAGAGAGAGAGAGAGAGAGAGAGAGAGAGAGAGAGAGAGAGAGAGAGAGAGAGAGAGAGAGAGAGAGAGAGAGAGAGAGAGAGAGAGAGAGAGAGAGAGAGAGAGAGAGAGAGAGAGAGAGAGAGAGAGAGAGAGAGAGAGAGAGAGAGAGAGAGAGAGAGAGAGAGAGAGAGAGAGAGAGAGAGAGAGAGAGAGAGAGAGAGAGAGAGAGAGAGAGAGAGAGAGAGAGAGAGAGAGAGAGAGAGAGAGAGAGAGAGAGAGAGAGAGAGAGAGAGAGAGAGAGAGAGAGAGAGAGAGAGAGAGAGAGAGAGAGAGAGAGAGAGAGAGAGAGAGAGAGAGAGAGAGAGAGAGAGAGAGAGAGAGAGAGAGAGAGAGAGAGAGAGAGAGATTCCTAAAAGCTCTATCCGATTGACCTTTGAACCGTTTACGATGAATGGTTTTCTTATGGTAGGGATGGGTTATTGTGGGAAATTTATTTGGTGCAAGCGACAAATCGCTTCCAAATGACCCATAAACACCGCAAACTAAGTGTTTAGAAACACTATTGAATGGAACCTTTGGCGGCTATGGGTGTTTCTCATGAAGATCTTTCTCAAGAGACTGAAGCTTTGGAATAAATCCCACCCCGAATCCTTGCAATAATCACACATACTGATTGAAGCATGAAATGAGTTTCAAAAAAACTTTTGAGATCCATGTTAGTGACCTCATTGTCACCTAATTCCACATATTCTGATGATAGAGACTGCATTGGTTTCCCCCTTGCGAATCTAAATTTCATTATTACCTCTTTGGTCCCCAAATGGTGATGTCAACTTGGATGTTCAATTCCTGGTACGTTTCCTTTGTGAATTCCACCCTCACGGAACATCGTACTATTTTTAGTAAGTGCCTATTGACAAGCGTTGTTGGGGCTCGTACTTTAATCAATTTAATTTGTTAAACCAGGGTGATGTCCAACAAGCTGTTTGCAACAAAGGGAATAGTCGAAAAAGACTCAAGACAAGTTTCAATCTTAAAACTAAGATTTTATTAAAATAATCGTGATTATAAATGAAATGCCAGAAATTAAAGTACTGGAATTGAAAGCAGAAACAAGAGTTAACAAAAACATTAACATTAAAGACTGCATTGCATTTAGAAAGAAAAAGTAAATTGGTAACAATAATTTTAAAAGAAAAAATCAATAAAGTAAGAATGAATCTCTCTCTTGTTAGGTAGTGGTTTCCCTTCTCCCGCCCTTCGATCGGGTTTGTCTGAGCTTCTAGACAAACAAAATTTCTCCGAATTTGATCTTTATTGAATTCACAATATGTTGCTACAATTGAAAAATATGGAACCCTAATTCTAATTACATTCTCTCTTTTATACTAGAGAAGTCCTAGTCTCTCCCAAAGATCTAGTTATTTTGAATGACTACTTCTAAATCTAACTAACTGTTTGAACTAAGAAATTCCCTTGATTCTTGGTAATACATTAATGGTGGGAACAATTCGTAGGTGTTTGATCTTGAAGCATTTATAATAACTTAAGAGGGGATCCATGGTGATTGACTCCTTGAAGGAGTCAATCACCCCTAGAAGATTCTCCAAATCATAACTGATTGAAGAAATTGAAGTGATGGCGAGTCTTCAGTCATTATTATTTCACTTTTCTTGTGGCTTGAATGTTAATTGATAAATGGCGATGATTCTTGGTAGAAAATGATGTTGCCAACTGGAATTCAGAATCTCATTTATCTACATGTGTGCTTGTGCCACTCAAGCTTTGAGGGATCGAGTTTGATGAGTTGGATGCTTGAATGTACTATCTTCAGGCCTTTATCAATGAGGATGAGAGTCCTGTGCCAACACAAGAAATAGAGTCCTATGCCAACGTATATACTAAGTCCTGTGCTCATTATAACAATTCAACATATGCACTTTTTGCACATAGAATTAATGCTTATCCATATCATATTCAAGCCATTTATGCACAATAATTAACAAGGTGAAACATCATAAGTACACACAACAATTTCCCATAAACATAGTAAAGTAGTAAATATAAAGTATGTATTTTTCCATCATGCATAATAATATCAAAAGTAGTATAAGTTATGACATGGCTTAAACATAATTACACAAGGTTTAACATGACAAAAATGGGGCTCATCACCTCCCCCATATAGAGATTTAGTAGGTCCTCCTGCTACCTATTAAGGTGTTCTACTATCCTAGAACAATTATATTCATTTGTAAATGTCTGCCATGTCTCATTAGTTGCTGTATCAGAAAACCCAAAGTGATCAACCACATTCTTCCTCCAGGTAGTATAATTGTCATCTGACTGCTCATTAGTCAATTCCATTGTGGTACTCATGTAAGAAGTAAAGGTGTCCTTGTATCGCATTCCAATCCACTGGTCTTTGAGACCCAGAATAATTTTGCAAACATCTTTGGCCCTCTTTAAGGACCACCTTAGGTTAGTGGGTGAAATGAATTCTTTCTCTTATATGGATTGTCCAACAAATGGTAATGTACCTATGAGGTAAGAAAATTAACATTAAATGCGGAGATCACCTGTTTTCTAAAGTTCTTGACACAATTTTGAAGAATTTTGGTGTACTTGTCTACAATACTGAGACAATACACTATGAATGGAACTTGTTGAAAAATATAATTGGAGCTGGAAAATCATGCCTCATAAGGAGGCCCACTGTGGATTCTGATTGTACAAATATTTCCCTTTGGTCTCTCCACTCACCTTGATGTCTTAGGGTCAAAAAAAATGACCTCAATTGTACCTCTCCCACATATAAATTTATTGGTATTTCAATTTGCTTAGGGAGCAAAAATTTGTGCACATAAAATTCACATAATAAATTCTTTTCAACATCATTTGCAGTAGTGTATGCTCCTACAAATTGATGGTCATCTTCAAATTCAATGTCCAATCTTGCCCTGGCTCTATTGATTTTCCATTTGAATAATTGTTCTTTTAAGAATAGGGCATAAAAATTGGAGGGAGGTCTGCAAGAGAGCACCTGGTCATACAACTGACTAACATGGACAACATTTTGTTTTAGCAACTCAATTTCCTCTTTTAACTTTGTATTCTCTTCCTCAACCTTTCTCAATCAGTAGCATTCTTCCATCCATTTGGTCATCCCCTTCAATATAATGATTTGAGGGAAGGCCCTCTCTTGTTATTTTTGCAACTGAGTGACGAATGTTTCCAATTCCAATTTAGCAACTTCCAATACATATACTTGTTGTTCCTTTCTTGCAAGGTATGTTGTAACTAAAAATTTGCCTCTTCCTAGTATGATACCATACTTTGTAGCTCTTGAATCCATTTTTCTTGAGAAGATAACTATTGGGAAAAATTGACATCCTTAGCTTCCAATAATGTTTGTAATTTGTCAACCCTTTCCTGAGCTATTTGAAGTTCAAACTACACTTTAGACAAGGACAACACATTGGGAAAAAAAGTATCAGGGTCTAGAGGAGAACTAGGTTCTCCTTCCTCCATGGGTGCTTTACCCTTATCCCTAACTAATCCTTCTTCAGGAATGGATGGAAGAGTTGGCTCAGTTGGAGACTCAGGTGGAGTGTTAACCAATATTTAAATGGTTTTAATTGCTTCATGTTATTCCTTTGTTAATGGATTTTCCTCTAGGGATTTAAGGATAACATGGTCTGTATGAGAGGTATGACAACATTTGTTAGGTCTATTAGAAGTGGATGAGGGAGAGTATGATTGTTGAAATTTAAGCCACTGTCTCATGCCATTTCTCTTTTTCAAAAACTTATGCTTGCAGATTAAATGAATGAGACCCTGAAACTTGAGATAGGTTTCCCCCAGTGAAATTTTTTAGTGGCAACATAGATAGCTTCATAGAGAAATTGGGGAAAATTAACCTTATACTAGGGTTTTTCCTTGCCGTGGCGTAAATGTATGAGCATCCTCAATACTGGACCTAAGCACTATCTCATACTACCCTTCACAAGTAAAATATCTAATCAACCATTTTGCTACCCGCCCCTGGGTTCTGGTATACTCAGTATTTTGATCCCTTTTTCCTTCCCTTTACTATCAACTACCAACTGTAATTTTTCCCTTCTTCCTACTGCAAATCTTTTAATTAATTCATGGTACATTATCCACTCAGTAATAGATAAACCATCATTTAGAACCCTAGATAATTGACTGATTACAATTTGGGAGAGAAGGGTATTTCCTTACCATTTATTGTTGAGTAGATTTCCTCCATATTCCTTGTGAATTCCTCTATCATGGGGATGTTGAATTCTTCATATGCCAAGAGAAAATCCAACCACCCCGGCTTTGCAAAAACTTCCACTAAATTTGCATCCGCCAAGAGCTCAACTGAACTAGTAGGCTCATGTCTAAGTTTGGGTCCCATTTTAGGTTCGAGGAAGCAAGAATTAAGCAACACATGACTGGTAATGCAAGGATTGTTAGGAATAGCACAAGAGAAGTATGGTGCATGATAGAGAGAAACCCAATTGAGAGCAAAAATGTTGAACAACTTTACTTTGCAGGGAATATAACCGAATGTGGAAAATTCAAGCCAAAATCTCGAGGTGATGAGATAAGTACTTGACACGTGTGAAACATTATGGCATTTAATGGGTGGTGGATTTGGAGTGGATTTTGGGATGTGTGATATGATTTTTGGAAAAGGTGGCTAATTAATATACATGATGGAACAATTTAACTTTAAATCTAAAACCTTACAATGATAAGGGTTATTAATTATGCATACCTTGATATTAAATCTTGTCACTCTCCACCATTATTTGAAATTTGAAGTGTGACACCTCTCCACCACCTTTCATGATGTCATGCTCCATGCGTAAGTGGTACTATATTTTTATTCCTTTTTGATCAATTTAGAGAGAGTATTGTCATTGCATTAGTTTTGGTTTTCTCTCTTCTCTATATATATATATATATATATATATTCACAAAACATTGGGCACCATTTCTAGTTTTCACCCAATGCTCCAGAGGAAGATGATTTCCATTTCTAGTTTTCAATCATCCCCTCTTTATTTCTAGTAGTTCATAGTTCAGGTTTGCATTGTGATGGGAAAGGAAACCTTGCCTACACAATGAAGGTCTGAATCTTTTTGTATTGCCCTCTGAAACTCTTGTTGAGATGTTGGTTTATGGTATACCTCAATCTGTGACCATTAACTAGCACAAATTTCCTTTCACCATCAATTGGAATCAACTGGATGGTCCCATTATCATATACTTCAATAATTTGGTAAGGACCCATCCACCTCATATGTAGCTTCCCTTTGAAATATTTATATTTTGAATCAAAGAGTAAGGCCCAGTATCCTTTTTGAAATTTCTTTGGCTTGATTGCTTGTCATGCCATAGATTTTCTTTGTTGTTGGATGATCTCAGTCTGATGCAATTCTTGAAGCTTAATCTCATCCAATTC
This sequence comes from Taxus wallichiana var. yunnanensis, assembly GCA_018340775.1. Taxonomy (NCBI): domain Eukaryota; kingdom Viridiplantae; phylum Streptophyta; class Pinopsida; order Cupressales; family Taxaceae; genus Taxus; species Taxus wallichiana. Next base: position 341,971,480 of record CM031240.1, on the reverse strand, counting down.
ATTCAATTGAATAATTGCATTTGTTGTACCTTGGTCAATTCAATTCCCACCTCAGATGCTATCCTTAATGTTTGGATTTCAAATTCTATGGGCATGATTGGTTTCTTACCATAGACCAATTCATATGGTGTAAACCATTTTGTTGTCTTACATGCAGTATTATAGGCCCATATTGCTTCTGGTAACTTTTGTGCCCAATTTTTCCTTGAGATGTCCACCATATTTGTGAGTATGTTTTCCAACTCTTTGTTGGTCACCTCTACTTTCCCATTTGATTGTGGATGGTAGGGAGATGATTTCTTGTATCTCAGCTGATATGTCTCCACAAAAGAGTTGATTACCCCGACATGAATTGTGGCCCTTGGTCTGACACAATTGATCTTGGTGCACCAAATATTTGGAAGATTCATTCATAGAGAAAATATGTAATCTTATCATCTCTTACATGTGGCAGTGCCTACACTTCAGCCCATTTGGTAACATAGTTAGTACAAACTAATATATACTCCTTACCTTGTGAGGTTGGGTCGAATGGCCCAATGAAATCTAGACCCACTTCTCAAATGGCTCCAGAAAAACTTGTGGTTGGAGGGGCATATCTGATGTAAATGTTGGTTTCCCCATTCTTTGGCATTTATCACACCTCCACACATACTTCTTGACATCCTTGAACAAGGAAGGCCAATAGTATCCAAATCCCAAGATTTTATGAATGGTTATTTGTACCGAATAGTGGCCTCTGATGGTTCATCATGGCATGCCGTAGGATATCAAATATTTCATTTCAATAACACACCTGCATAACACATGATCAGGACCACATTTAAATAGGATTCCATTCAACCAAGTATACATCACACTCGCTTAATTAATTGCTTCTTTTCTTGGGTGTGATTATTTTAGAAACTTCCCTGTGGCTAAGTAATTAGCCATGTCTGCATACCAAGGAGAGGTAGTAGATAGTGCAAACAAATTTTCATCTGGAAAGTCATCACTGACTTGTTCATCTTCTTCTAAAGTTGAGAGCTTGGAGAGGAAGTTAGCCACAACATTGGGCTTCCTTGTTTATCAACAATTTTAATATTGAATTCCTACACTAGTAATAACCACCTGACAATTCTGCCATAAACCAAAGGTTTATTCATGAGATATTTAATGAAAGAGTGGTCAGTATGTACAATGACTTCATATCCTATAATATAATGTCTAAACTTATTGATCGCATATACCACAACTAGGAATTATTTTTCAGTTGTATAATTTTTCTCAGCAAGAGAAAGATTTTTACTAATATAGTAAATTGCATGCATGGTTTCCCTTCCTCCTGTTGTCTCAGACAACACCTATTGCTTCATTGGAGGCATCTTTTTGAATGTGGAATGGTAACTCCTAGTTGGGACCTCTCAACACTAGAGTACTGATCAATTTGTCCTTAATTTCATCAAAGGCTCCTTGGCATGCTTCTGTCCATTCAAACTCGAATATTTAGTTAGTAGAGAAAACAATGGAGAATCAATTTTACTAAAATATGATATGAACCTATGGTAATAACCAGCATGACGAGAAAAATTCTTACCTCAGTTTGATTGGTGGGTGAGGGAAACTTCACAATGATGCTTACCTTATTTGGGTCAACTTTAATTCCTTCAATTGAAACATGATGACCTAAGACAATACCTTGTTCCATCATAAACAAAAATTTCTCATGGTTCAATGAGAGCTGATGTTTTTCACAAGTGAGTAAGAACTTTATCCAAATTATTGATTGCTTCTTTAAATGTTTCTCCATAAACTGTAAAATCGTCCATGTAAATTTCTACACAATCATGAGTGAGGTCTGAGAAGATAGCTAGCATGGCTCTTTGGAAAGTGGTTGGGGCATTGCATAACCCAAAAGGCAACACCTTGTAAGTAAAGGTCCCCAAGGACAGGTGAACATTGTTTTGTCTTGGTCTTTAGGTGCTATTGTTATCTGATTGTATATCCACTAAATCCATCTAGAAATGAAAAGTATCTTTTACCTGATAAGATTATCTAGGACCTGATCAATAAACGGTAATGGAAATAGTCCTGTGAGTGGCCTTGTTCAATTCTCTATAGTCCACACACACTCTCCATTTCCCATTACTTTTTAGGTACTATGACTAAAGGAGAAACCCTAACTATCTAAAATTGGGTAAATAAAACCTACATTCAAGAGATTTTCAATTTCATTCTTAACAATGTCTCTAAGTATTGGGTTTATCCTTCTTTGAGGTTTCTGACTGGTTTGGCTTCAGTGGTGTAAATGTGATGTGTACATATGCTAGGATGTATACCTTTCATATCGACTATATTCCCAAGCAAAAGCTTGGGATGAGAGCAGAGGAGTTTGAACAATGTGTTTTCCTCTTCATCCTTCAACCAGATTGTTTATTGTCAAAGTCTTTCCAGGAAGAACAAACAATTGTTTTGTATCAAGTTGAATTGAATTGACCTCTAGATAACTTCTTAGAAGTGCATTTAATGGACATTTATGTGGTAGAAGTTTGTGCACTGAGGTTATGTTTTGAAATAAGCATTCTATTAAATCTATGTTCCTCACAAATGGAAAAATAATGGGTTGGTTATTCTCATCCATGAAGTCATTCTTGATCTCGGTAAGTTGCAGCATCGGACTAACACAAGAATCAGTGCTTGATTTGAGTACAAGACTTGAAATGAACCTAGCATAGGACTCAGGCTATGTACAAAATCGGTGTCATGGTAGTCACATTGAATCTGATCTAAATGTTCTCAAATTACTACCATGGAAAGAGAGGAGATAATATCCTTAGAACCATCAGAGTCATCATTAGACCAATGTTTGTTGTCTATGGAAAATGGTTTAGCTGCAGGGTATAGTGACAATTTCTTGGAATCTTGACCATTGGTAATGACCATATTTCCTATCTGCAATCAATGAAAGAGCAGCAATAGTAGCTAACCATGGATGTCCTAGGATTATGGGGTAACCAATATTTCTATTATTTGTTTTGATTATCATGAAATCTACCGCATAGTCCCAAGACTCAATTGTAATAGTAACATCTTCTATTATTCCCTTGGGTTTATTCACTGACTGATCTGCCATTTGCAAGATGATATGTGTTGACTGAGGTTCAAGGAGTGCCAATGTGGATAGAGTATCTATAGTCATGATGTTTATGGAAGCTCCTAAATCAATGAGGACATTAGGGATTTGGACATTTCCTATGCAAAAGTTACAATAAGACTAGATCCCCATACTTAGGAGGAGGATTAGTTCCTTCTAATATGCTAGCAAGTTTCCCATCAACATGAATGGTTTTTGGTTGATTCTTCCTTCTCCATGGAGTCTTGAAACAGAGCTCTTTAATGGTTTTGTTTAGTTCAAGAATATCCTTAAGATCCTGTAGCAAAGGAATGCCAATACTTAACTTCCTTAGTCCTTGAATTAATTTTGACTCTGGCTTCTCAGGAACTGTGGTAGTTTGCTTCTAGCTAGTCTAGATGGGAAAGGAATGTCAATGTCTAATTAATGAGTTTCTTCAACATTCTTAGGCTAAATTTTCTCTAATTCTTTTTTTCTTTAGGGATATCCTCAATGATGGGAGAAGGAGGTTTAGATGTAACCTTCCTGAACGTAACATTATGTTCTTGCAATCTAGAGAGTTTAATGTAGGGTTTTTCTTTGTTTCTACTGTATATGTTGGATTTCCCTACCTTATATTTTTAGGGTTTTCCATAGTCTGAGCAGGTATCTATGGTTGGGTAGGTTGTTTAGGTTGGGCAGCATTACTTGGTCCAGCCAACAGGGCTTTTTGACCTTGTGATCTTTGTTGATTATAATATTATTGTCCAAACCCTTGTGGTGCATTCCACTATTGTTGGTACTTGAGGATTATATTGTGAATATTGTGGAATGTTTGGATGTGGAGCCCATGGTTGTTGATAAAAATTTGGTTGTGCATATTGTGGGCTCCACTCCTATGGAACTTGTTGAGCCCAAGGGGGTGGATATGACCATGGTCCATTCCATTGGTTTGGAACCCATTGTGCTTTTTGGTTGTAGTTTTGATTTTGGTTGGACTAAAAATTTCCTCCCTGCCTCTGACCCATGTAGTTAAGCTCAGATTCTTCATGATTGTTTTGTTTTAAATGATTTTTAGCAGGGGAAGCATACCACATTGATCAGTGCATGCTTAAGTTCATAGATAAGACATATTTTATCTTGTCTAATGGAAAATCCTTCAATCCATGTTTCTCCCTACACCTTGGGCAGTAGATGAACAAGGGCTTTGTATTTCTAGCCTTTTCTCTATCCATGGTAGTGTTGAGTTGAATTAAGAGGTTAGTTTTTAAATTTGTAATTTCTTCCCTCAATTTGGATAGGTCCCCACTAGCCATTTTTCCTTTTTGTTTCCTAAGATTGGGGTGAGTTCTTGAGTAATTCCTACAAAGGTCAATGATATCCGTGAACTCTAACTTGTTCATGTCTCCCTTCCCCATTAGGTTGAATGATTCTTGAGTGTCATCATCTAATCCTTTGAGAAATAAGGTTTTGAGTAGGTTAATGTCTAGGCCATCTCCACACCTTCTATGAAGAAAAAGGAACTTGTCTAGGTAGTCTTCTACACTTTCATCCTCTTTCTGCTGAATTTGGAAGAGTTCTTATTTCCTATCCCTTACTTGATAGTAGTCCTGGTATTTATCCAAGAAACTCATTCCATCTCTTCCCATGTATGGATGGAATCAGGGTCAATCCCATAAACCATCTCATAGCTGCATCTTTTAAGGTAGAGGGAAAAAGTTTAAGTTTTTGGCCATCAATAGTGTAGTCATAAGTTTGACACAAAACCTTAAATTCAAAAAGGAATTGATCAGGGTCCTCTGAAACTAGCCCCGAAAGTTTGGCAAAATTGAAGGGGATATGTTTTTCATAGGATCTTGATCATCAGGATCCAACTAGATAGGATAGGTAAATGTTCTGCTTGGTGGATTTTCTACACCATTATCTCCACCATTAGGGTCAACCATCCTATCCTGAGCAACAGGTTGTTCCACAGGTCGGTTTTGTGGGGGTTTTTGAAGGTTTATCCTAATAAATCTTCCTCTATGGTCTCTAGGTATAAACATGCAATCCTAACATACTGAAAAATGGTTCCCTAACTATTGATACTAAACTTGGTTGTGTGTGTTCCACATACTCACCCCAAGGGATCCTTGTTGTCACACAAGGTTTCCTGATTCTTTTTTAAAAGAAAGAGTTATGGAAATAAACTTTCTAAATGGAAACTTACCAAACACCCTCACAAAGTATCTTCTAGTTAGCACCTTAACCTTTGATGACACCTTGTTCCCGGAAACGACACCAAAAAGTGACAAGTGTCATTGGGGATCATACTTTAATCAATTTAATTTCAATCCAAGGTGGCATCCAATGGATGTTTATACAAAGGGAATAGTAGGAACAAATAATCAACACGAGTTTCTATCTTAAAACTAAGAATTTATTGAACTGATCGTGATTACAAATGAAATGCATGAAATTAAAGTATTGGAATTGAAAGTAGAAACAAGAGTTAACTAAAACATTAACATTAAAGATTGCATTACATTCAGGAAGAAATAGTAAACTAGTAATAATAATTGTTAAAGAAAAAGAAATAAAGTAAGAATGAATCTCCCTCTCGTTGGGTAGGAGTGGCCCTTTTCGTGCCCTTCGATCAGGTTTTTACCGAGCTTCTAGAAGAACAAATTTTTCCTGAATTTGATCTTTATTGAATTCACAATATGCTACTACAATTGAAAAATATGGAACCCCTAATTCTAATTACATTCTCTCTTTTATACTAGAGAAGTCCTAGTCTCTCCCAGAGATCTAGTTATTTTGACTAACTACTTCTAAATCTAACTAACTATTTGAACTAAGCAATTCCCTTGATTCTTGGTAATACATTAATGACGGGAACAATTCATAGGTGTTTGATCTTGAAGTGTTTACAATAATTGAAGAGGGGATCCGTGATTGAATCCTTGAAGGAGTCAATCACCCCTAGAAGATTCTCTAAATCATAACTGATTAAAGAAACTGAAGTGATGGTGAGTCTTCAATCATTGTTATTTCACTTTTCTTGTGGTTTGAATGTTGATTGATAAATGGCAATGATTCTTGGTAGAAAATGATGTTTCCAGTTGGAATTCCAGAATCTCATTTATCTGCATGTGTGTTTGTGCCACTCAAGCTTTGAGGGTCGAGTTTGATGAGCTGGATGCTTGAATGTACTATCTTTAGGCCTTTATCAACAAGGATGAGAGTCCTGTGCCAATACACGAAACAAAGTTTTGTGCCAACATATATACTAAGTCCTACACTCATTATAACAATTCAACATATGCACTTTTGCACATAGAATTAATGCTTATCCATATCATATTCAAGCCATTTATTCACAAAAATTAACAAGGTGAAACATCATAAGTACACACAACAATTTCCCATAAACATAGTAAATTAGTAAATATAAAGTATGTATTTATCCATCATGCATAATAATATTGAAAGTAGTATACGTTTTGACATGGATTCAACATAATTACAAAATTTTTAACACAAAAAAAGGGGGCTCATCACCTATGAGACAACTTACTATTTTTGGTAAGTGTACAAGTTAGCTTTTCCCAACCTCAACTGGATATGGTAGCTTGAAATCCTTCCTCATACTATATTCTTCTCGCCTTTTGGACCAACTTTCTACTTTTATCGTGTGCTTTTGGGACCACTTATTTTTTAGGAAGTATTAATTTCAGTGAGGTGACCTTTCTGATGATTTTTTCCTACGATACATCCTCTGTGTTCATCGCCTCCTTCGCAGAGTTCTTCGAGATGATGGTTTACCCGAAATAACAATTTCCCATGTAGGAAGCCTTGCTATTTTTAGTAAGTATGCTTTGGTGGTTGGATTATGGTTGAAAAATGTTTTTGATATGGGTTTTTACCCAATATCAACCTCCTAAAATTTTAGACCTACCCGCTCGTCGGTTTGCGATATTTTAAAATTTGAAATTTCTTACCGGAAGCGACTATGGGCACAAAAACCATTAATGGAGCTAAAAATTGTAGTTATTATCCTCCTTCTAAGATGCTGATAAAATTTATATTTTCATGGTGGGTTTTTACTTCTTATTCTACTGGTGAATTTTCTCTTCAAACCAATTGCCGGTTGATCGAGAAATCAAGTTTTTGTTCTCGTTGTGCGAAGAAGAAGATTTCTTCGCTACTAAAAAAAATTATTGTGAATGGGAGATGTGCTATTATGGTTTTATGGCCTTTGAAAATGGTGAAGATAACAAAAAGGATTGTCTCGATCCATGCCCTGGTTTGCAAGTTATGTTGATTTATTCTATTCATGGCTACAAGGTTTTTAGATGAATTTCTCTATCTTTTCTTCCATTCTTCGAACTCACGAGCAACTCTTCCTATGAGAAATTTTTATTTTGAATATGTGGAGGATTTGACAGAGTTGGTTTAGTGCAGAAATGGTGGATTGCATGTCTGGAGAAGAATGGACAGAGTTCTGGCAAGGTGTGAAGATGTGAACAAGAAATAGAGGGAAACAATACTAAGTCCGAACTTTAAAGCATCCAAAAACACATACCAAGGGTGTGGAAATTTTTATGTCCCTGATGTACCTTTAGCTAAAGGGATGAAAGAGTCATAAAATTTCAAATCGCGCCTCCTCACGACACTTGTTAATCATCCAACAATTGAGCATTTACGCTAGTGATCTTGAGAGAAACACCTAGGGGATGAAAAATAGACGTATGGAGGACCAAGTGGCATACTTGGGGCTGGGAAAATTTTAATGTTCCCTATGTTCCTTTAACATAAAGGGACATCAGTTTTCACATTGCGTCTGGAGCTGACACTTGTCCGGCATCCGACGGTTGTGCATTTGGCTCCAACTAGCTCCTAGGGGTTGGATATTACACTGTAGAAGGTCACATTAATGAATTGGGGGCTACAATGGCTGGGAAATTTTTTCATGTCCCTCATGTCCATTTTACAAAGGGAAAAAAGGGTCATTAGTTTACACATCGAGCTAGGTTGTTACACTTGCGCAGTCATCTCGTGCACTGTGAGGATAGGCTCGACAAGCACCTGGGTCAGTGGCCGGGCGATGCGAAGGGTCCATGAGTGACAAAATGGATAAATAGGGCTAGGAACATTTTAATATCACTATTTACCTTAGCTTAAGGGATGAAATGGACATCAATATGCACCAAGATCCTAGAGCTAACATGTGTCCCCTTCAAAAATTGACTAATTTTCGGAAGCTTACCTTGAGGCCAACTTGAGACGACAATAACTTGAGCTCCCGATGGAGTTTTTTAGAAACATATTATATGAATTTGATTAAAAATGTTTGAAAATGAAATTTTTAATCCAATGGTGGAGATCTCATCTCTTGATTCCTCCATTTAATCCCTAAAAAATCAAATATTCTCTCTAGCTCCATGACTGAGCATGAGAAAAATAGGATATAGATGTATTGCGCCTAGATGTTGTGAAGAATTTGATTTCACCATATTGTAGATATTTAAATTAAATTTCTGATGATGTCGTGTTTGGCTCCTAACTCTTTCCTGGGCTCTCAAAATATCTTCCCGAAGCTCAAGAGTCTTATAGCCCTATGCACCGCATGGCCCGAGAACCCTGTTTCGATGAATTTTTTGCAAGACCTCTAAATATTTCTTGAATCTTCCAATATAATTTCTTTGATGTTATTAGACCTTATATTCATATGCATGTTGTATTGTTCTCGTTTTTCCAACTCCAGGAGGTCGCACCAGTCCTCCCAACACTGCCCAAAATTGGCATTCTTCAAGATATCCTAAAATCACCTAGGGGGATTGAATTGAATTTCCTAATTCACCTAGGAGAATGAGTTAACATCTACCGGGGTCATTGGAATGAATGGATAAAGTCAGTGTTTGAGTATGGGTAGACTTGGGGTTTTGTGGAAAGGTAAAATTTGAAAATGTTGACATGGGGGTATCGTTGTCATGCTTGAAAATTGTTAAATTTTCTTGTTGTAAATTTGCATGAGAACAAATGGCTCTAGCTTGGGGATATGGTATGGAATGAGGGTAGCGAAGATATGTCATGAGGAATCCTAGAATATCAACTTATAATATATTGACTTGATCCTTATCTTATCGGGCCTAGCAAAGTTATGTACAACTTGAGAGAGAGAGAGAGAGAGAGAGAGAGAGAGAGAGAGAGAGAGAGAGAGAGAGAGAGAGAGAGAGAGAGAGAGAGAGAGAGCACATGGAAAGGGAAAGACACACAAAAAAGGAAACCACACCTAAAAATAACCTATGGTATGAGGCGGGAGACAACTCTCTTTCATTCAAGTAGTTCTCTTTTCATGGGTTACTTCGAAGAGGTAACATAGAATGTCGATGTCTCATGGAAGCCATTGACTGGTTCAAGGAAGTAGCCTCCTTTCCTCAAATGCCTATGAAATCTAGGTTCTTTCATGATTGTCTGTGTACTTCATAGGAATGAGCTTACATGAGATTTTTTTCTTAGGCCTTCGCCCATAAATTCCCTTGCCGTTACATTCTTCAAGATCATTCCCATAGTAGTGACCACCTTTCGTGCTTATCCATAACAATGATTCATCATTCCAGAGCTGATCTTTGTTCAATTTGTTTAAATCTTCTGATCTCTTCTCATCACCATATTCATTCTCTACATTTGCAGAAAATTCCAAAGTGATGTGATCAAATTGATTTCGAACATGTTCCTAATGCTCTTATCATGTGGGAAACTATCTTCCATGTGAGTTGGCTCAATATTTTCCTTATCATCTCCCACCATGACGAAAGTGCTGCCTTAAAATTGATGATGTCCAAAGGAGTTCCATGGATTTTTCTTCTTTTACATTCATGAACTTCCTCTTGCATTGTGGAAGAAGAGGATATGCTTTCTCTTTCCTGCTCGCCATTGAGGAAGTCATCCAACCTATCTAATTTCTTCATCTCCACATCGAACATTGGTGTATCAAAATAAGGAGCCCTCATTGATTCACACATGTCTTGTATCTCCATGGATCGAGTCAAGAGTTTGAGGCTAAGTGAGGATCTTCCATTTCTTCTACAACTTTCAAAATATTTTACACAAATGGCTCTTCCAAATTCATCATAGATGCATCTTTGTTTTCAAAATAATTTCTATATTGTGACTTAGAGGAGTGGTGAAAATATGATCCATACCTTCCCATGTTTCATTTGGAGTAACTCCATTTGCTTCTTATGTGATTTTTGTTTTCCAAGGCTCTCTTTTATGTAGGTACGGGAAAATCTGAATTATGAATCCTTCCAATAAGGAGAAGAGGTCTATGCTTTGCAGAAATGGTATGCCTTCAAGCTCAAAATACATATTGTGCTCGAATTCATAAAAGAAATTGGCTTCATCAATATGTTCATCCATGATTGAATCGGGGAGAGATTTTGATTCCTCAACTTTCTCTGCTTCTTCACATGCCTCCATCTTGTCATTAATCATAAAATAAAATTTTGAAGAGAGGTCCCTCTTGAACTTGCTGAACTCATCATTTTTTATTTATGAATCATAAGTGGATTCTTCAGAGAGCATCAAATCATCCATTATGTAACTAGGATCTTCCTTTATCGAATATGTCATTCCTTCAATGAGTTGTATTTCATGTCGGAGAAAATCTTGCATTTCATCTTCCATAAGATAATTTTCCTTTTCTTATTTCATGGCGAGGAAAGGAAAATTTGCATCTGTCATCGATGTGAGGAAATAGTTTCTGATCTTGCCACCTTGGAACAAAATGTTTATCCTTGGATCATCTGATTTTTGTATTGTGTATTTCATCATACATACTAGTAATAACTTTTTCATCTCCCCTTTCATAGGTATGTGTTATCCAAAATGTGCCCCTTGCTCATTTTTGTGGCTAACTCCTCTCATTCTTCCCTCTCTTGTGCCTCAGACATAATTTTTTGCTTTTCAGGCACTCAAAACCTTCTGGAAATGACACCATTGGATAGAGCTCTCTCTCAGCTTTCCAGAAAGGTAAAGTTTTCCTCCTAACTCCATGTATTTTTGAAGTTATGGCTCGGCGGAGTTTTTGTGGGAAATTTTCCCTTTCAAGGCCCGCAGCCAATGAGATGCTGCCACGTGTCTAGGACAGAAATGAATCAAGTGACCCGCGGAAAATAGAGGAAAGACAGGCCCGCGTCCAATTGGGGCTTGCCATGTGTCCCAAGCTCACCACTCGATGGGAATTTTGGGAAAATTTTCCAAAGGCGAAAACAAAGGAAAATGAAGCAGGATGGCCCCGCGGCCAATAAAAATGTGCCACGTGGCACCTGAACCGGAGGAGCGCGGGAAATTTTGGAAAATTTTCCCAAATGCAAAAAAGGGTAAAAAATTCAAATTTTTGCCCGCCAATCCGATTTGGCCCTGTTTTGCCCTAAAATTTCAAATGGCCATATCTTTCGATCCAGAGCTCAATTTTTCACGTTCTTTATATCAATGGAAAGATGGTGAAATTATCTACAAGATTCCGGGGTCATTTTTGAATTTTGATGGATTTTGGAGAGATAAAATTGAAAAACACCTCTGGCACGTGGTGATGAGTAGAAATGACATTTCAACCACCATTTTTAATGAAGAATGGCTCACATTCTCTCCCAACATGGTTAAAAATGTCAAGGAATGGGTCTGTAAGGATGCCCATGCTGTTTTGAATGCATTTTGGTCAATGATTGAACCTCTCCCTCATTTTCTCACGTTTCTCTCTCCTGGGCTCGTCCCTTGCACTGTAAAAGCTAGATTTGGCTCATTTTCAAAGTGTGGAACATTTTTTGTGTATTGCAGGTCCCCCTTCTCACCTTGGAAGTGATTTTGGTGGAATATCAGACCTTTTCTAAGAATTGCAACCTATTTTTTCCTCTCAGGTGTTGTAATGCAAGTGATTTTGATGTTAAAATAACAATACAAGCCCTGTGATTAACTTTCCATCCTCTGCTTGTGTTGTTTGACTAATTTCGATTCTTCATTACAGTTATCAGCTTGTGCATGTTGTTTTTTTGTTGCATTTTATGACTTGTGTCAATCTGCAGAAGTAAAAAATGCTCACCACTCCTTTGGTGCATCACCTATTAGCATTAGTTTTAGTTTATCTACATTCTCTATCTCCGTCTCCTTTGGAATTTAGGGTAGGATTAGGAATATAGACCTCTGCAACTTGTAAGTGATAAATCTGAACAGAGGAATTGAGGAACCAAACTCTAAACTGGAGATTCCTTTCTCATTTTGCAAGTCCCACACTTGGGGAAAGGATTCAATGTTGTGCAATCACACTGGATGCTTAGTATGATCAAACTAGAAATTTGATCAACATCCAGGGGGTGCTGCTGATTTGCAACAATAGTATGTTTGTAGAGGACCAGTCCATTTTGATTTCACCACCCAAATCCATGCAAAACTTCTACTTATGAGCATGTCGAATGAAGCTAGGATATCGACCACCAAAATTGTGAACAATACTTTCTTTTTCTCGTGAAGTCAACCAAAGAAACTTGAGCATCCCGTATCCTAGCCACCAATGACACTTCTTTGGATTCCATGGAATAGTGAGAGCCATTCACACGGGTTAAGGTAAGTCCTAAGGCATTCACAAATTTTATGGGCATCACATTGTCAGAGGCTCCATAATCTATGATGCAGTTATTGAGTTGGTATCCTTTGATCTAGAGGGACATGTAGAATGGTTCTACCTTATATATTTTAGAGCCCCTAAGGGATAACATGTTTTGTGAAGGAAACATGGATGGTACTGAGAGTAGGCCTTTATAATTTGAGATTGAAATTTTAGCACTACCACCACGGTCTATATTGACCAACCTATGAAATTGGGCAGGGTGTGTATGCAAATATTCAATCTTTGTGATCTCGAATTTGGTCTTACTTAGATAGTCAAATGGGGTCATGACGAATGAATTTGAGGTTCCAGGGATGATGGAAGGTTTACATAGCAAAGGTGTGGTTACCTTAGGAGTTTGATTTTCTTTAACAGACATGGTAACTGGCTTGGAAGAAGATGGGGACATAGACTTTGGTGCTACTTTATTTTCTTTCGCAGGAGTAGCATTTGAATAACTATTCTTAGACACTTTAGAACTAGGGGAAGGACTAGAAGACTTACTTGATGTGGTAGTGGGATTCTTTCTAACTAGTGGGTCTGGTTTTTCTTTTGTTGAGTCCATTGATGGTGGTAGTGGTGACCCTCTGCTAATGATCTTATTTTGTGGAATTTCAATGAGAGGATATTCTTTCTTCTTCTTCATTGCAACTATTGAAGATGAAGCCGATTTATTTGATTGAGCCCGTGTGAACACCACACACGAGAATCTTGGAGCTTCTTCATCATCATCATCTTTGTCTCCTTCAACATACTCAATAAGTCCATTTTGAGTCTCGCCATTAACCTATTTGACCTCAAGGTAGCCTCCATCATCACCTTCCTCTTCTTATTCTGGTTCATCAATGTCACACGTAGAATTGACCAGAGGTGCTTTGAGAGCATGCCTATGGGGAGGCGGGGATGATTCTCGATCGCCCAGAGGATTAGCATCCCTTGGAGAATTCCACATGGTGATTTGAGATAATTGTTTCTTCATGGAAACCAATTCATTTTCCATTTTCTGGAACATTGGGTCCGTGGTGACTGAGTTTGAATTTTAAATTTTTGTTTTCCATTAGGACCTTTCACTTTTCCAAAAAGATCAAATCATCTTCAGTCTTAATCGTGAAGTCTTGTGCTTCCTTCAAATCCCTGGGTTGGGACCTCCTAAGGAAGAAACCAACTTATGATGGTATAGTATCACTTGAAGAACCTTTTGAGGTTATTGTTTGAAGGCACAACATATTCTGGAATCCTCATAATTATTTGGTTATATTTGGCAATAAATTCTCTCATTGATTCAGAAGCCTCTTTCTTCATTTGCACTAACTGGACTAAGAGATCCTGGTAGTCCTCTCGTGGTTTTGAACCTATGTTCAAATGTGCTTCTTATATCTTCCCAACAAGTGACAGACCTCGGGGTAACATGTAGAACCATTCAAAAACTTTTTCATGAAGTGAATCTACAAAGAGCTAGAATGAAAAATCTTCATGCTCAACACCCAACACACCACAAACAGTGATGAACGTTGCTACATGTTCCTCGGGAAGTTGAGAAATATCCCCTCTAAATTTTGGGAATTTTTTCCTTAAGAATTTTTGTAGCTCGTGGAGTGGTTAAGTAAGGTCGTGGATTGGTGTTTACACCCCATGGTAGATTTGTCTGTGTTCCTCATGATCACAATCCACCATTCCATTCTTGATTTTAGCTTCCAAAATTTTTAAGGCTGTATCTTTAGATGCTTCTCTTTCATCCGATTTGGCTTAAGATATTTCAATATTTTAAATTTTAGCTCTTATTTATGCTTCATCTCTTGCTTCTCTTTCTCTAGATTCTTCTTTGGTCTCTATGTTAGTGAAATCTTCAAGATTCTCATTGATGTATGAAAACTCAACATCCAATGGATTGATGAAACTTGGAATCCTGATGGAACCAATTGTGTGATGAAGGGGAGACCTCTGATTTATGAGAATCTCTTGTCTTATTTGAAGTTCTTTAAAAATGGGATCGGTTTGTCCTCCTTGTCTTTGTTTCTGGGTGTATCTTCTATCCTCTAGCTTAACAATCTATACTCTTATTTTTGGTGCCTAAATCTGCCTTTATCTTTCTAATTCAACATCGCGTTCTTCTTTGAGGTTGAGTACTCTTGTGGCAATGAATTAGTGGTTGAAATTTTTCCCATTTTGCCAAATAGCCTCTCACAAATCTGAAGCAATATCCTCTTAAATGTGGAAGATTAACTTAGGTATTTCAATAGGAGGATTACCAAGAATAACCATGGTTTGAAGACATAAGGATCAAATGACTATTCAAATTCCAGAAATTTTATTTTTTGAATTTTTGGATTTTTCAATTTTATTTATTTTATTGACCTTCTGGTCATATTTTGGGTGTAGATGTTGCTAAATTTATCCCACAAAGTGGTCACCAAAATTGTTGACAATAAAATTTGTCGGGGACAAATTTTTGGTTTCTTTCCAATGCTCTGGGAATCTAAGTCCCTCTACTTAAATAGTGAAACTTCCGTATATGCATACGCAAGTAAGGTTATTTTTATCCGAGTTAGCCTTATGGCGTGGATCTAATAGGGGCACTCTATGACCCTATGGAAAAATATTACGGATACTTGTAAGAGAGGAGTTTTCTAGGAGAATGGGAAAGGGAGTGAAAATGTTAGATAATAAAACTAATGCCGTAAGTAAAAATAAAAGTCTTGCATACATCAGCTGGAAGTTTCCTCACATGCATTAAAATTAAGAAGAAACAACTCTAAAATAACATCAAGACCGATTAGAATTTATGAGCACACAGTATTAATAAATTCCTCCAAAATAGAGCTAGAAAATCCTTCTTGTATTGATGCTTAAATAAAAGTTGTACATAATATGAGAATAGAGGAAATTCGATAATGGGGAATGGAAGAATTTTCTATCTCTTTGATTTTTCACAAGGATATCTCTCTCATAAATTCACAAAACAACTAAGAAGACCCTCAAATGAGGAGTGCATTAAAATTTATTGAAGAAAAATAACTCTTCATCTTCCCGACAATTCTTCATATACCTCCTAATGACTCTTCGTATGTCTCGACATGACTTAAGACTCTTCACCTTCTTAGGAAAACATTAAGTCCCTTTTTATAACATAAAGGTGACTTATTACATTAGGAACATTAAGAAATATGAAAAATTGCAACCCCAACGTAAAATTACAACATTGAGGAGAGAGAGAAAGTTGGGGGGAGAGAAGAGAGAGAGAGAAGAAGGAATCCTACCGATGAAGAATCTACCCTTGTTGATTCCTGGAAAGCTCTATTGGATCGACCCTGATACTTTTGAACCCTTCATGGTGAATGATTTTCTTATGCTATGGATGGGTTGCTGCGGGTAAGTTCTATGGCTTCAAGAGAGAAAATACCTCTGAATGACCCATAAAAATCACGAACTAAGTGTTCAAAAACACTATTGAATGGAACCTTTGGCGACCGTGGGTGTTTCTCATGAATATCCCCTGAAGAGACTGAAGCTTTGGAACAAATCCCGCCCTAACTCCTTATAATACTCGCACATACTGATTGAAGCATGAAATGAGTGTCGAAAGACATTGTTGAGATCCATGTTAGTGACCTCATTGTCACCTACTTCTACATATTCGATGATAGAGACTGCATTGGTTTCCCCCTTGTGAATATGAACTTCATTATTTCTTGACACTTACTATATTTGGAAAGTGCAACTATTTTTGGTAAGTGTCAATATTTTGCCTCTTTGGTCCCCAAATGGTGATGTCAACTTGGATGTTCAATTCCCGGTACATTCCCTTTGTGAATTTTCCCTCTTGAACAACTTACTATTTTTAGTAAGTTCCTATGAGACAACTTACTATTTTTGGTAAGTGTACAAGTTAGCTTTTTCGAACCTCAATTGGCTATGGTAGCTTGAACTCCTTCCTCATACTATATTCCTCTCACCTTCTGGACCAATCTTCTACTTTTAGCAGGTGCTTGTGGGACCAATTACTATTTTTAGTAAGTGTCAATTTCGGTCCGAAGTGACCTTTCCGATGATTTTCATATAAAAACATCCTTTGTGTTCATTGCTTCCATCATAACTTCTTCAGATGATGGCTTACCTGAAATAATAGTCTCCGATGTAAGAAGGCTTGCTATTTTTATTAAGTATGATTTTGAGGTCAGATTACAATGGAAAAAAGTTTTTTGATATGGTTTTTGCCCAATATTAACCCCTTGAAATTTTAGACCTACCCGTTCGCCGGTATGTGAGATTTTAAAATTAAAAATTTATTACCTTGTAGTGGCTACAAACACTACAGCCATAATAGAGCTAAAAAATTATAGGTATTCTCCTCCTCAAATTCCAATAAAATTCATATTTTTGTGGTGGGTTTTTCCTTCTTGTTCCACTAGTGAATTTTCTCTTCAAATTAATTGTCAGTTGATGGGGAAATTAAATTTTTGTTCTCGTTGTGCCAAGAAGAAGATTTCTTCACTGTGAAAACCTTGCTGTAAATGGGAGATTTGTTAGTGGGGGATTTATGGCCTTTTAAAATGGTGAATATAGCAAAAACCTTGTCTTGATCCGTGCCTTGGCTTTCAAGTTATGTTGATTTCTTCGATTCACGGCTACAAGGTTTTCAGATGAATTTCTCTGTCTTTTCTTCTGTTCTTTGACCTCATGAGCTGCTATTCCTTTGAAATATTATTATTTTAATGATGTGGAGAATTTGATGGATCTGGTTTAGTGTAGCAATGGTGGATTGATTTTCTAGAGAAGAATGGACAAAGTTTTGTGGTGTAAAGCTATGAAGAAGAAATGGAGGGAAAAATGCTAATTCCCTACTTTAAAGCATTCAAATAACATATACCAAGGGTGGGGCACATTATTTATGTCCCCGATGTCATCAACCCACCTTGTGCCTCCTTGTGACACTTGTCAATCATCCAACGGTTGAGCATTTAGGCTAGGGAGCTTGATAGAAGCACCTAAGTGCTGAAAATCAGACGTATGGAGGACTAGGAAGGATACCCGAGGCTGAGTGAATTTTACAAAGTCACCCTATGTCCCTTTATCATAAATATACAAAAGGGACATCCGTTTTCACATTTCTCCTAGAGCCGACACTTGGTGAGCGTCCAACGGTTGTGCATTTTGCTCCAACTAGCTCGTGGGGGCTTGATATTGCATTAGATAAGGTCACATTGATGACCTAGGGGCCACAAGGGGCTGGACACATTTTCATGTCCCTCATGTCCATTTTACAAAGGAAAAAATGGTCAATAGTTTTCATATCACGCTAGGTTGCGACACTTGGCGGTCATCTCGTGCACTATGAGGATAGGCTTTGGTAAGCACCGGGGTTATACTAACGATGTAGAGGGTCCCATGAGTGACCAGAGGGATAAATAAGGTTGGGAGAATTTTACTATCCCCTATGTCCCTTATCTTAAGGGACAAAAGGGACATCAAAATGTGCTAGGCTCTTGGAGTTGACACGTGTCCACTTCAAAAATTGACTAACTGCTGGAAGCTTACCTTGAGGACAACTTGAGATGGCGATACCGTGAGCTCCCGATGGAGTGTTTTGGAAATTTTTTTATATGAATTTGACTAAAAATTTCCTTATGAATCCAATGGTGGGGGTTTCATCTCTTTACTCTTCCATTTAAGCATTGAAAAATTGGAATTTTTTTCTGGCTCCATGAGTGTGCATGAGAAAAATAGAATATATACCTATTATGCCTAGATGTTGTGAAGAATATGATTTCACCATCTTGTATATATATGAATTCCCTTTCCTCGATGTATTTTTTATATCCTAAATATTTCTGGAGCTCTTGAAATCACTTCCCAAAGCTCAGTAGCTCTTTTGGCCCTTGCGCACCGCCTAAGCACGAGAACCCTATTTTTGGTGAATCGCCCAAGTCCTCCAAATATTTCCCCAATCTTCCAATATCATTTCTTTGATGTTATTATACCTTTGATTCATTTCCACGTTGGATTTTTCTCCTTTTTTCTACTCCAATAGGTCGCACCAATCTTGGGAAGGCCTGTGGTAGCCCTTCCCAATACTAACCCAAATTGTCATTCTTTGAGATCTCTAAAAATCACCTAGGGGGATTGACTTGAATTTCCTAATTCACCTAGGGTACTGAGTTAGCATCTATTGGTGGGTCATTGGACTGACTGGGTAAGGCCGGTGTTGAGGATGGGTAGACTTGAGGTGTCGTGGAAAGGTAAAATTTGAAAAATTTGACATGGGGGTATCGTTGTCATGCTTGAAAAGTGTAAATTTTCCCGTTGTACATTTACATGAAAACATTTGTATAATGATGAGAAGGTAAAAACAAATTTTTATTCTTATTGTAGATATGACAAAGAAATTACAAAAATTCAATTCATACAAGAAAGTGCATATAGACAGGAGGTTTTCAAGATGAATTTAGCTTCTAAATATGATATTTCTCATACTTATAAGAAGTCAAATGTAGATGCATAGGTTATGAAGAGGATAAATGAGGTAAAACTCAAAAAATTGGCTTATGATCATGGCTACATAGTTCCTAAATGGCTTAATAAATAAGATCCTAAGGTAAAAACTCAAGTTTGGGTAGCTAAAAATGTAAGAAATGATGGAGATACATCTCAAGAAGATGCAACTGATAGTGATGGGCATGAGAAGATGATAATGGCACCACTGCACTAAGAATCCTATGGAATAAGGTTGAAGCAAGCTCAAGTAAACATGAGAGTGAAGGTGAAATGACAAGCATACAAGAAGCATTCAAGAGGCATGAGAGGTAAACAAGAGAAAGGAAAGGTAAATAATTTGTTTACAATGATGATTGTGAATATACCTTTGATTTATCATCTCAATTCAGTTTAAGTGAAGATGAAATGTTGAAGAACATGCCTATGATGACTAACATGCAATAGGGTGAAGGATCTAGCTTGGAAAACAAAGATCAATGTCATGATCAGGTGATGGTAGAGGATGATATTACATTGAGTCAATAGGATTTATACCTCTTGAATGAAGCTAATGAAAAATTATTAAAGAAATAAGAAATGATGAGAAAATATGCTGATGTGAAACAAGATTTGAAGGAAGAAAACATAGACTTAAATCCTAAATTTGATGAAGAATAAGAAGGAATAGATGATGTTCCCTTGAATGAAGAGTTTGAGAGAATAGAGGAGCTTATAAATCCTTCTCGTGAGTTGTATATAAGTGCAAATCAGTATGATAACATAATTAATCTGTTAGAGAATGAATTGAGAAAAGAGAAAACCAAGATAAAGAAGACAAATTTTAATATGGCCAATGAAGAAATAAAGGAAAATGAAGAACCAACATCATGAGGGAACTCAAGGGGTTGCATGGACTCAAATTTTTACATAAAATATTCCCTTTGATGTTGTGAATGCAGGTTTAGAAGATATTGAGATGAATGAAGTGCATAATTCAATGAGAGAACTCATAGAACAAGAAGATATTGAGGATATACATGATGATGAAGAAGAAACATGGGGGTTTGAAGATGAAAAGGAGATAAGAAGGAGAATATAAAAAAGAGAGAAAGGAGAATGAATATGAATGAAAAAGACTACAACAAGGAGACTCAAGAACTAACATTGTCAAAAAGACCATGGGAGCCGACATACAAGAAGAATCGAGAATGATAAAGACACTACATTTGAAAAGGAGTTCAATTTTTTTCTTACCTAGGGATTTACGATGCGGTAGAATCCTATGATTCTTGTTGAAGATTAAAAAAGTTGGAATAAGCCTTCTCAAGGCATGAATATCATGTACTAGGTGTTTTAATTTGTTTCCCTCCAAAACTATTATGTTGTATTTGAATTTGTATGTAAATCCTCATTTACATGAGAATAAAAGTAGAATTTGGTTATTTTAATGAGTAATCTATGTATGAGGAGGTGGATTATTTGTCATATTATATAGTACAAATAATATAGGTGTTGGTACAACTATTTCTTAGTTAGAAAAACAAACTTGCCTATTCTTATTTGTAAGTTGAGTAAAAATCTCAACAACTAGGGAGTCAAAGCCTTAACTTAGAAACAAGATCAATATAGTTATGTATGTTCTTATCAAGAGATCCATAGTCCAAGGGTCGAGATAGAGTTTCTAGAGGGATATTAGGAAGGAATTAGTAAGCGAGAGGATGAAGGAGCTCATAGAAGATGAGAAAAGAATGTGAAAATCATGAAAGAATGTAAAAATTTTGCAGAATTGGTAAAGCCATGCTACAAGAAGGACATAGATTCTAAATGTAAGAATTTGTGTTTCCCTCATCCGTCAAG
Source organism: Taxus wallichiana var. yunnanensis (assembly GCA_018340775.1). Lineage (NCBI taxonomy): Eukaryota > Viridiplantae > Streptophyta > Pinopsida > Cupressales > Taxaceae > Taxus > Taxus wallichiana. The sequence goes on along the minus strand of CM031240.1, from coordinate 341,950,409 downwards.
TTCATATGGAAATAATTTCAATGATATGAGTTCATATTTCAATGCAAATTCTTAATTTTTCATGATCTACTTCCAAACAACTTGTAACGTGTTGTTTGTTTATTGCTTCCTTAAACATGGGTTTGAACCGATCACCATACATTTTTATTACTAATTTTAAATGATCTAGAATTGGTATTTAGGTTAAAGATTTCATTATACAGATGGGTTTTTAATATTTTATAATAATTTTGGGTACTTTTGATGTTATGAAGCATTTTCCTATCTAGTTTGAGAATGCATGAAAATTATTTTCTATAATGTTTGTCGGAAAACAATCATAAATTTCAAATGGATGAAAATTAGAACATATGATCCTTGTAGGGACTTAATTTTTTTTTGGAGCAATTGGAATTGTCGTAAAAGATATACATGACATAAAATTGTTGCTGGTGTCGTGTGTTCTTGAGAGCACAAATTGACAGTTTTGAGTAAGATAAGTGAAAGGTGAGTTTTTTATCCTTTTGAAGCCAAATTAGTGATTTATATAACAATGTTTGTGAATGAGGAATACAAGATTGACAGAGGTCATTTAGTTATAAAAATACTAAAAAGTTGCTTGGTCATAAATCTTCAAGAAGCTAGTGAAGTGAAGGGAAAGCAATGTAGTTTTGTTTATTTGCTCAAGTGTTAAGCCGCTTGCACCTAATTCATTCAGAATTGAATGCTAACCCAAAGCACACATAACTACCAGTCCCTCCTTTTCATTTTCTTATCAAGATGTTAACATGCATATTCATAATGATAATTGATTAAGTAAACATCCAAGAATACACCATTACATACACTCACCTTGGAAACACATATAATAAGGAATCATGATAGATTAGACAATAAATTAGATCAGTTGTTTTATTATATCACCATACTCTACCATGTCCACAATAATCCATTACATTAAAAGAATTACATATTGAAAACTCGAACACATAATAACCATTATACCAGGGCGTTGGACTATGCGCTAAGTATCAACCCTAGAACATCAAAACATAACTCCACTCTCATGACATGGTGTCCTCAAAAAGGAGTGCCAAAGGTATATATATGGTTGGGGACTTTCCCTTCACTTCCCATGCACTCTCCTAATAATAGGTGTGCCCAAAAATAGACTATATACATGCTTTTACATATCAAATATTAATCGATTATCCTATAAATAAGACTTTATTTAATCCTATTAATAGCCTCCATGTGTGTGCTTGATCTACATGTTCATTCTCCAAAAATAACCTTTACTTGTCCACCAAGTCTTCATGTTTTATCTCTTTTCTTGGTCGACACTCCATCCCACTTTTCTATTTTTAGCCCGTTATCAACAAAATTGACTATCTTGAATTCCGTTTGTCTCAGGCGTGAACCTTCACGTGTTGTTTCACCCCGCACACGTATGCCCCTACATGCTCCTCCCTCATGCACGCCACTAACCTCTACACGTGGCCCAATATTTATTCATTTTATCATCTCAACATTACCCCACACTAGATACATTGTCTATCCTTGGAAATGGGGTTACTTGATGTATCCCTATAAAGAATGAATGAATAAAGTATGTCCAAAGATCGAAGAATATGCAGTGAAAAAAATTTAGATTTAAGAATAAAATAAAAATGCCCCAACGCACTTCACTCTTTTGATGGCTGTAACAACTCAAGGAAATCTTTATTAATCATTCCCTCTAGTTCTTGTCACACTGTCAACCCCTTGACTACTACGTTTGGCACTATTCTAAAGCAACCTCTCGACACTGCGAGGGATCCATGTTCTCTCCCTTTTCTTTGAGATTTCTAACCACTCCCGAAATTCTTGAGATCACACCCTCAAATGCATCCATCCTTTAGGAAACCAATGAACTGAGCTCCTTAAGCCTTTTATTGAAATCTCCTTGTTGTTTTAAGCGTGTCGTGCCTCCTGCAGCTTTGGCCATCTTCTCCTATTGCAAAAATGTTTCGTTCTCTGGTTGGTTTTGATGATGGTTTCCTTCTCTATTTTTGGCTCATGTGTCTCTAAGTGATTATTAATATCACTAATATTACACTTTTTCAGTTGAGATCCATGATTTCCCTCTATTACTTCTCATGGATATTACATTTCTGCAAACCATTCATCCGGGTGCTTCCTTTAACATGAGATTCCTCCCTTTTCCCTTGTTCTTCGATGACATGAAATTAGGTTTATTTAGTGCCATATTCAACTTGTTAACCCAACAATAAGTTCTTCTCAACTTTTAGGGTTCCTCGGTATCATATTACTCACCACTACTTACCCTTGCAAATCTTCATTTTCTTACCTTCTTTGGTTATTTTGACCCTCATGCGCTAGCTGCATTTTTTTCTCAAACCCTATCTTTATCTATTCAACCCTTAAAACCTAAATTCTTCTCTTTACATGCCTTTTTCTTTCTCTCACACTTCCTGTGAAGGAGTTCTAACACAAGTCATGCCAAATTTTCCTTAGGCTTCTTTGTATTTCTCCTCCGCATACACACTTCACACTCGTTTGCACTTCAATCACTCTTCAAGGAACAAATAATATTTTATGCAAGGTAAGAACAAATTTTCTTGATCCCTTTTTATATATTTTTATGATTTTTGTGTATTAATTTTTCTTCACCTACCACCTTATCGATTTAATTACACTTTTTCCAAACTTTTCTTTACTTTATTTCGCACTAATTGTAATCATAACCTTTTGGCACACTTACTACTTCCTGCATCTGCAGATCTCCTCACACGTGCCTCCATGCACCATATTACATAATCCTCTATGCCATATACCAAGTAGTTCATCATGCCATTTCATACCTCATATTACTTTCGCATAAACTTTTTCCTTGTGTGGTCCTCACTCGAGTAATTTTTACTATCACTATCATTCTTGTCACCTATAATATCTTTCTCTAGTGCGCATATTTAAGAGAGCATCCTAGCTTCACACCTGGTTCTCCCCACACCAAAATTATGTGTGGTCCTCTACACATGAAGTTAATAGACAAGAATCAGATTCGTGCACGTAAGCACACTTATTACAACAAAATAAAGAACAAAAATAACAACAAATGGAAAAAAAACATGAAAGGGAAATATATTCTAAATGACAATACTGCCTTATTACAAACACCAAGAATATTTATTTATAGTAGGTCTTTAGCCTACTCTGATTGAATTAACCAGGAAACATGGTGCCATCCAGCACTTGCAATTGACATGCACTCGATTCAAGTATCTTGGTTACTAAAAATGTCACAACCAATGCACCTTCAATTTCCCTAGGTGGTGCACAAACTTGGAGTCATAGAGAAGGACCATTTTTCCAATTGCAAATGTCTTGTTCTTAATGCACCTATCATGTCATGCCTTCTGTCTTGCCTTATCATTATTATGTCTTCAACGTGTAATAACGCGCCACTCATCTAAATGCATTAGTTTCTTAATGTGATCTTCTAAATCCTGTTCATTTTCTAATCCACATACACACGAAATATGCAGGGGAGAGAAATGAAAAAATTTGTAAGAAGTACCACTTCAGGCAAACACCAATCAAAATGACATGGCCTTTTTCAATCTTTTATATGTGGTCCTATAATCCCAAATCAAAATTGACACTTTATCATCCCAATATTTTCTTCCAACATCACAAATATTCGTAAGAGTTTGGCTCAAGATATTGTTAAAGGATTCTGCAGTACCATTATCTTGAGGGTGATAAGGATTAGTCTTATGGTGTGCCACCATAAACTCGCCAATATAATTCTAATTGTATCATTTAAGAAATGAGTTCCTTTATCACTTGTCAAGCTTAATGGACAACCATACATGCTACTAATATTCTTCCAAATGAACCTTGTTGTTGTGGCTACAATACAATCCTTTGTAGGTGTTACCTCTACGCACCTCGTCATATATTCTATGTAATTAATAATGTAGCACACACCACTCCTATGCGCATGAGGTATAATAGGTCATACAAAGTCAATGACCCATTTCCCAAAAGGTTCCTCACTCACTATTGGTCACAAGATATCTCATCTCTATGTCCAAGATTCCCAAGGCGCGATAGTGATCACATGTTTTCACATAATCCTTGGTATCTTCGCACAAATTTTCCCACCAAAGACCAGTTATAATAATCTTGTGCACGGATTGCATCTAATGCATAGTGACCTCCTTAAATACCTCCATGATCCTCTTCCATAATGGATTTACGCTCATGTTTTAGAACATAATAACACAAGAATTCATCACGACCCATTTTGTAGAAATATCATCCAATCGGTGATAAGGAATTGCATATATAAAGAAGATACTTTTTCTCTAATGTATTCATTCCTTCTAGTTACTGACCTAGTGCATAGAAATATAACTATATATTCCAAGTCTTCGGGTGCGCGATTCAACCTGAATAGTTGTGCATCCGAAAATGTTTTAAATGCTTTGCACATCCTCGCTGAGAATTGATCCTTTATAAATGATCAAGCCTTGAATTACTCTTACTGGATTGACAAAAACTATGAAATCAAACTCTTGAAACAGAAGAATCCATCTACAAATGCACCCTTACAAAATGAGATTTTTGATTAAGTATCTCAAAGCCATATGATATGTATAGAAGATAAACAAGGTAGCTAGAAAGTCGCTAAACTTGTGAACCACATAGATTATATACAAGGCTTCGTGCTTAGTGGTAGTGTAATTCTAATTTTTGGGTGTCAACTTATCGCTTCATAATGAGCATAGAGGATGATCCACATTTCCTTCTATATGTTATGCCAAAACTATGCCTATCATTGTACTGGAGGTGTTAACATGAACATGAAAGGTTTTAGCCCAAGAAGGAAAGCAAAATAGGTTTAGTGGTCAATCTTTCCTTAAAATTCTCAAATTCTTGTTGCTTGCACTTCATCCTAGAGAAACTACCCCTTAGCCTTGAGAAATTCCTCTAATGGCATGACAATATTTCCATAACCCTTAATAAATTTTCTGCAATAGCTCGTATGCCCCAAGAATCCACACACTTCACTCTGGCTAGTAGATTCCTTTAAACCCAAGATTACAACTATCTTGGCTGGGTCTACCAATAATCCTTCCTTGTAAATAATGTGCCCAAGTAAAGTTCAAAAGGGTGTAACAAAGATACACTTTTTAATGTTGAGAGAGATGCTCAACTACCTGCACCTATCAAACATGAGAATTAAGTTATCACAATGATCCTTGACTAAATCATAGATAGTCCAGTCATCCAAATATACTTATAATAAATTGTGAATAAAATCATGAAAGGCCTGCACAATGATGCATGAGAAGACTACTGGTGCAATTTTCAATCCAAAAGGCATAATTGTGTATGTGATTAAACTAAAATGTAAAATAATTAGCCTAATATAGTGAAATTTTTGTAGTATATAAATGAATAATGAAATACACCCAAGAAAAATAAGTAATGAAATGTAAAAAACCCTAAGTACAAAGAGAGTTAGAGAAGTATTAGCTGATCTAAAGAGGTTGTAGGATTGTGTCACAGTGTAGATCGACTGAATAGGAATGGTAGACCGTCACACAAGAGCATGAGAAAATGCATATCTAAATAATTTGGCTAGACTGGGGCACTTGGAAAAGGGATTGGGGCACCTTCGGCACCCTGGTATGAAATCTAGGCACCTCGGTCTATGTAGAAGGTCCAAAATCCAATTTCATAGAATCACCGGAAGGTGTGAAGCCTTCACCGTCTGTCACATGTAATTCACACTTAGATCACCGATGTCACCGTAAAAATGAAATAAAGGAATCACCTGAAAAACCCCAAACAAAGCATCAAACCCTAAAAAAGAAATATGCAAATGAAGGGTTCAAACTATCCTTGGCCGCAACAATGGTGGACTTACAATTGAGCATTGTACTACATCTCAAATGTAATATAGTTTTGTGTGTTTGTTTAGAATTGTGCCCTAGGTTTCTCTTGTGTGTGTCACACTTGAAGTAGCGAGAAAGTAACTAGATGTAGAATGTAAATAATGTGTGCATGGAATAGAATAAACTCCCCTCTTATGAAGTGTGATGCAGATAAACCAACCTTTATCCCTTTTGATAGAGAAATAGGGATGAAAATGGAGCAAAATAAGCCGTGATGGATGCAACATTAGGTGGAGATAACTAGTGCTTAGTTCTTGGTCCCTTATTATGATCACATAACTTTATATTATATGATTCCTTTACTTGAATTTCGTAATCAACCCCAAACATGTTGACTACAAAAAGATAAGATGCTCAAACAAAGCTAAAAAGGACCCAAAAAGTGTGAGTAAAGTACAAAGAGAACATGGGTGCCTAGAGGGGACGAGGGCGCCTAATGCTTAGTGTCTGTTGGGTGCCCACCCGTAAAGGGTAAAAATGAAGTATGAAAAGACATACTGAGTCAATAAAGGTGCAAGATCGAAAGTAGCAACAAAAAACAATGAAAGATGGCCAAAAATATACGTTAATCAATAATTTTCTTACTTAGGAACCATATGAATAGTAGTATGTGATCGAGAGTAGATAATTACCTAAAGTGCATGATTTTGTGTCTACATTTTCCCCCACTTTATAATAGTGAGAAGAAACCTCTGTAACATAAAATAGATAGAGATGTGTACATGATATCCATGTAGATTGATGTAGAAAGAGTGTCGAGGGACTAGAAAATGTGTGGAGTGATAAAAAGATGGAGTGTGGAGAATAAAGATGAAAAAGTGTAAAAAGGTGATGAGAGTGACTCTAAGGTGGAAGCGGGTGTAAATGCTGATGTGTGTGATGTACCTATTGTTAGTATCAATGTTTTTGTTGATGTTGATGTTGACTCCTTGCTTCATATATGAACGAACTTGTAAAATAGAAGATGATCAAGTAGTCAATACACATGTATATTTGTAAAAAAATGTAATGAAGTATGTAAAAATGTTGAAAATGTGAAAAAGGAACACTGTGAACTTGATCCATAATGAGAAAGCGGGTTTAGAAAGGATCTCGATGATGAAGTGTGAGTTTTTGGGAAATCTCACTCCACTTTGGCCGAAGAAGTGTAGGAAGGAAAGTATGATTTATCCTCCAACCTGTAACCGCTTCCCAAAACTGAAGAGATCTCTATACTATTTGGTTTTTTGGATAATACAACGCCACGACATAAGTAGTTTAGAGAGAAAGGTTTGGTGCTATTTTTTAGTCTTTAACTGCTCCCTAAAATGCTAAGGACAATATTTCCTTGTAAAATCCGTTGTGTATGGAGTTTTGTAGACTATGCTAAACCCAATTTTTGTGTAACTGCCCCTAGTTATAGGCACTCTAGGAAAGGCATCATTTTACTAAGGTCCCAAGTCTGATTTTGATCCCTAAACTATGCTATATCTTTGTCTACCGGTACTATCTTTGTGTTGTGTACTATGTGTAGACCTTTGCATGGAGTGAATGATCCACCCAAATGATGCCTCCTTTTGTGGTGCATGTGACGTTGTTGTAGGATAATGTGGCCCAAAAGAGGACCAACCTCTAAAAATAAAACCGTGCCTTGGAGGGGAAGGGAATGTTCTTGGTAAAAACCAAGGCACATGTAAACAAATGGCTAGGAAACAAGTGTTAGTACAAACATAGAAAAATATGCATGTATAACACAAAGTGTAAGATAAAAATACAATGTGTAAGGTAAAATACACAAGACTAAAAAGAAGACTCTGTGAAAAGTGGGTTGCAAACATGGGACACCACTCATGATGTTGCAAGACACTCAAGGCCATAGTGGCTGAAAACAAACAAGTGCATATACAAGGAAAAGGGTAAACCCGTATACAAAGGCATACAATGACAAGAAAGTACAATCAAATTAACAGATAACCATGGTGGTAAATAATTCTGTAAAACAAATTTTGCACATGAAGCACCCGTTAGCATGTTAGAAAGATAAAAATTATGTCAAAAGCATGTATAATCGATAAAGTAGTGTGTTATGAAATAAAATGAAACAATAACACCTATAATGTACGAAAGTGGATGCCTCCAGGAGCCTCTTTGGGACTAGTACTACATACTTTGCTAAGCATCCATGCTGCATGTAATGGATATGTGGATTCTGCGATCACAACTAGAAAGGAAGTGAATGTGTATGTTTGTATGATAAATATAATAACATACAATATATATATCTAGCATGTGTAATAATACACACATGTACAAGTAAATGCTAGCAAGAGTAAAAGAATCCAAGATATACAGGATGTTGAAGATGTATGGAATGGAATGTAGATTGAATGATAGGAGTTGCATGCCCCCATAGTGAATGGAGTTGTATGCAGTGAGGTTCATTTGTTTATGTCCCCTCAAAGAACCAAGAATGAAACAAAATGAGAGGGCATCATCGGGAAATGGTCTAAATATGTGTTGTATGTAGTGTGTTATAATAAATGTGTAGTGGTGATATGTGACATAGAGATGAATTATACATTATGATGTAGCCTAAGTGTATATAATGATAAGATGGTCAAAGGAGTGATGATGTAGCCTAAAGTGTATATCACTAAATGATGATAGAGGAAGTGATGATGTAGCTTATGGCGTATATCACTAAATGATGTTGGAGGAAGTGATGATGTAGCCTATGCCATATATCACTAAATGATGCTAGAGGAAGTGATGATGTACATCACTAACCTAGGAATTTCGCATGAGAAAAATATTGAATGGTTGAATGCATGAGTGTGATGTGGTCCATTTGTGATGTATACCCTCAAGAGTTCAATATGTACCATGAGACTAGAGTTTGTCATCAGGTTGTGACTATAGTGCATAAAATTAGATGTTTAAAATGCATAAGATGTGTATTAGGTGTTGTGTCATGTGTAATGTGTAATGCATATGATGTAATGCAAGATGTGTAGATGATATAGGTGTAGAATATGTAGGATGTATGAAAAAAGTGTGATTAACGCGTGAGAGATGTAATATGTAGGATATAATATGTATATAAAAATATGTAGGATACATGAGGATGTACTTGCATATTTGTGGCATCTACCATGCAGTGTGTGAGGTTTATGTACATAGGATGCCCTCAATAGTCAAGTGTGAACCAAAGCACAAGAGTGTGTCATCGGGTAATGGTCGAAATATGTGTGTATGAAGATGTCTATGAAAAAGTAGAAGATATATGAATATGTAGGGGAAAAGGTAAACATAATGCCCCACCAAGTATGTAGTGGTGAATATGATCATGTGACACTTTGTCTAATAGATAATTCTTGTCATGATCAAAACCTAATGGAGTAACATTCGATACGTGATAAGAAATAAAATGAGGTGGATCATATAAAGAACCATTACAATGTAGGGTGTAGAAACTCATTGCATATTCTTCATCAGTGAAGGGTATTAGTGGACAATCATGTGCATGCCAACGAGAAATATTATGCTAATATGTAAGAAATGAATAATTAGCAATGGAAACATGTTGAATGGCATTGAGAACTGATGAAGTGTCGTCGAGTGTCTAAAGTGCCACCAAGTATAATCAAGCAAATATTTTCCAAGTGTCGGTGGAGAAAAGGGATAAGTATGTGCAATGAAGACTGTCAAATGAAACATGCAAAGACCATAGGTGGCTGTAATGTGACAATAACCATGGTAAAGGTGAGGTGAGTGAATTGGTGGTAGAATGTTGTTAAGCATCAAGCCAAGCCTAGTTAATCCTTCACATGTGCAAATAATATCTGAACAAGTGGGATCGACCGGAATATGATGCCAAAAAGAGTTGTTGATCAATAATGTGCATTTGAAAGGCGGTGGTGGAAATTTAAACTACTTAGGGGAGGGTGAAACAACATCTAAAGTGTTGAAAGACCCTTAATAAAGTATCATAGAATTAGTAGAGAGGGTCTTAAATTTGTATTCACTGGACCATCAGCCACAAAAGTGTCATCGAAATAGGACATCGATAGGTGTAAAATTAATTTGGCCTAATGCTTCATCGATAAGTTTGACAATAATGACTTCATCATCAAAATTATTAGAATCATCAGTATTAGCATTATCATATTGTATATATTTAGTTGTGGTATATTGCTAGGAACTGTACTAGGTGGAGAAGTGAGAGGAGTCTAAACAGGCGAAGTAGTAGTGCTTATTGGAGCAGATACGATGGGTGAGATAATTTTCGTAGTGTGAATAGAAATAGCTAGAATAGTAGGAGTTGCGAAAAGAATACGGTGGGTATTAGATTGACCAATGTCATATGTGTCAATGCTACTATATGGAATAGGTTGTGATGGAGGAATAGGCATAACAGTAATAGGGTCTATGTGACAGAATTTGAATGGTTCAGGATCAACATTAATGGTATGCACATAGCCATCACGGTATAATTTGATACAATTGTGGACAGTAGATGGAACCGCTTACATTGCCTAGATCCAAGGTCTATTGAGTAATAAATTGAATTGGAATGAAGCGTCAATAACATAGAAGTTAGTGAGGATGGTCTTAGGCCCAACCCAAATATGTAATGAAATAGTCCCTAAACATGTGTGAGTAATAGATTCATAACCCCAAATAAGAGTGGAATTCTTAGAAATCAAGTTGTCATTAATACCTCATTGTTTGAGAAGGAAATGATAACATAGGTTGATGACTGATCCATTATCAATGAGTACATTTTTAATGCAATTGGTGCTAATAATGAAAATAATAAGAAAGGCCACACATGGATTGATTTTAGAAAAAGGTGATATATCCTCATTAGTAAATGATATAGCACATGGAATATTTCTTAGAGACTGAATGAGGTTTGTAAAGGCCACCGAAAAGTTATCACTTTATATATGAATGACACGAAAGGATGTTTCTAGTGTATTATGATAGTCTGGTGCACTAAACAATAATTCATAGAGATAAATTTTAGCTGTTGATTTTTTAAGTTGTTCAATGATATCATAACCCTTATGATGAGCCAAAGAAGCCGAGGAAGTGATAGGTGGAGGAAGATAAGCGGGTAGATCCATAGGGGGACGAGTGTGGTGAGTAATAACTACATTGATGGAAGGATCAACCCTACGCGTGCTAAAGTGAGGAGGATGTTGAGTATGAACTTGTATGAAATCAACAATAGTAGTAACTATACCGGATAATTTATTTGATGCAAAATAAGAATGCGATGATTAAATCAAGAATTGATAAGGAAAAGACATATTCGTAAGAAATGGGTTTGATCATTCGGGTTCACAAAAATGATTAAACTAAAATCTAATATATTTAGCCTAATTCTAATGTATGTTTGTAGTAAATAAATGAGTAATGAAATGGCTCAAATACACCTAAGAAAACTAAACAATGAAATTAATAAACCCTAAGTGTAAAGAGGGTTAGATAAGTCTTAGATAATCGAAGAGGTCACAAGACGTGTCACAATAGAGATCAACCGCACGTGAATGGGAAAATGTCACAAAAGAGCCTCGATAAAATGTAGATTTGAGTAATTTGACTAGGGACGCCTAGAAAATGGTTTAGGGCACCCGAGGTTCCATGGTCTTAAATATGGGTGCCCTCGTCGCATAGAAGGTCCGAAAGCTAATTTCATAGAATTCATAGATGGTGCGAAGCCATCACTATTTTTTGAATGTATGTCACACTTAGCTTTCTAATGTCACCGTAAACATGCAATAAATGAATCACTGTAAAACCCTAAACAAATTATCAAAACCTAAAAAAAAGAAATTTTCAAATGAAGGGGTCGACTATCCTCGGCCATCACATGGTGGAATTATAACTGAGCACTACATTAAATCTCATACCCAATGTAGTTTTGTGTGTGTTTACATGGAATTATTCCCTAGGTTGCTCTTGTGCATGTTGCACTTGAAGTAGTGAGCAAGTAGCTAGATGAAGAATGCAAATAATGTGTGCATGGAATAGAATAAAATCCCCTCCTATGAAGTGTGATGCAGATGAACCAACCTTTTCTCCTTGTGATGGAGATAGATGGATGCAAATGGAGTAATAGAAGCCTTGATGGATGCAACCTTAGGTGGTGATAGTAAGTGCTTAGTGCTTGGTCCCTTATTATGATCACATAACTTTATATTTATACAAATCCTTCACTTGAATTTTTTAATTAACCCTTAAAAGGCTGAATACTTACAAGATAAGATGTTCAAATGGCTAGAAAGGACCCAAAAAGTGTGAGTAAAGTACAAATAAGATGGGGGTGCCTAGAGGGGATGAGGACACTTGGCGCTACCATCTTGACTAGGCGCCCTAGTCTAGAAAGGGTAAAATTGAAGTATGAAAAACCAATCTGGGTTAATAAAGGTGCAAGACCAAAATTAGCAATACAAAGTAACAAAAGATGGCCAAAGACATGGGTTAATCAGTACTTTTCTGACTTAGGAACCATATGAATAATAATATGTGATCGAGACTAGATAATTACGAAGTGAGTGCTTTTGTGTCTACAATATGAAAAAATCACCCATTCGGTGGTGAACATTGTCTTCTCCGATCCTCTTTCGTAATGCACACTGGTGATACCTTGAGAAACAATCTATAAAATAATATATCTTTCTCCCAAAAACCCTTCAAATATTTTTTTCTATGAAATGGGTGTGAAAAGGATCTATAACACATGCAACATTGAGCTCCATGTAATCCGAGAAAAATATTTATCCTCCCATCTTTCTTGATGCCTATAACCATGGGGCTAACCCACTCATATTTCTCAATAGATTTAATTATCCTAGACTTAAGCATTTTATTAATCTCCTCCTTCACCTTCACGTGCAGGTTAGGATTAATCTTGTAAGGCATCTTCCTAACCAGATGCAAACCCTCTTTTAAGTTGATCTTAATCTCGCCTAGTGAGGGGTGCACTTATTTCAACTCGTGATAGTCCCATGGAAATAAGTTCGGAAGTCACAAAAAGTTCAATGATCTTGGCCAATTATTTCTATGACCAGTAATCCCCAATTATTGCTTCCTTAGGTGCTTCATCCATGCCAATGTTAACTTTCTTAGTTTTCATGGGAGCATGGTACGTGCGTGCCTTTTCATCCGCACTATCCATCATCTCATGCATACCTTCGTATGTATAACATCCATGTTCTCAACCTTTTCATCATCAATGAGGTACATCATTTTCCCTTATTCTTTTTACTTCCAAGCCCAACCTAATTGTATCTCATCTATGTCTTTAGGATCCGTGCACAACTTGGAATCAGAGTTCACCAAGTAGCTCTAACATGAGCTCTTCTTCTTTGTGTTATCTCCCAATGTGATGCACATTATATATTTAATGCTTCATAACCTGGAGGTTTAGTAGAAAATTTATAAATTTTTGGACAATATCTCGTAGTCATCTCATTCTAGTTCACATTCTCCCTTTTAGCTCATCCTAGATGTACCATGTACACGCGTATCCACGCAATGTGGAGTAGAACTTATGTACCTAAAGTGATGGCGGTAAGGTCTCCCGATCTTGTGCCCATAGTCTCTCATAGTTATTGACATGTAATGAAGTAGGAGTGTTCCCATGATATTTGAATATATGTATAGGTGCATTTCTCCGAGTGAGCCTTGTGGAAAAGGTGATTTTCTCTTCTTGTCATTCAAATAGGTTATCTCTATGTGTTTCCTACCATAGTGTTGTTGTCCCACATAATGTATAGATCAACATGTTTCTTCTATCCCCCTCACTCGGACATTGGTTTTCCATGGTGTGGAAGAATGTATCAGACTTACCTTCACTAGTATACCATGGTACCCGAGTTAATCCTAAATACCTCACCATTCATGAACCGATCATCTTGGTTACTCATCCTTTCATCTCACGCCTAACCATTTTATACGCACCATGGGCCTAGTTGTCACAAGCAATACTAGCAAGGTATCACTAAATAACCGCATGTATTCCCACCGAAGTACAACTTCCTTAGATGGATAAATACTCTCGGAACCATGCACAATGCAAGCATAAATATTGTTTAACTCTTCTTCACTTACCGACTCAACATAGGGTGCTGCCTTCGCATCATGCAAAGGTATGATCACACGCTCATATTTTTTTTTCTCAAAAATGATATATCTCTTGGTAAAATGTAAATCAACATTATTCGCATAAAACCAAGGTCGCCTAGGTTACTATGGAAAGTTATCTCTGTCGCCAACTCCTATACTTTGAAATATCCAGTAAATGTGGATCCATGTATGCTAATTAAATCATCCTTTAAAACCCCAATAGGCATAGCCCTTTTATTGTTTTCCATATACATCACATTAGAATATGGTTGTAATGTTGGTCTCCTATCCGATTCCATGCATCCAAGGTTAGTACATTTACTTCAGCTCATGTATCTATCAATATGTTCTCACTATCCACCCATCAATTACTACATCCAAAGTGATTTTTTTATCATAGTCATGGATTTATGGTGGAAAATTCACATGCAGATTTGATGCTTGCGCTCAATTCTAACACGTGGAAATTTTTCATGTAGTCATTCCCCTAGTATAGGAATGATATTCTCCTAGACCACAAACTTGCATACGCCTTCAAATCATCCAAATCCTTCTACGAGAACTCAACATTCTTCTCTCGCTCTCTCGTGCACACTTGTTCCTTCAATCACCGTATTTCACCTTGAATATCCCTAATGAATCCCACGCTCTCCGATAAACCTCCTTTCGATGTGCAACATTTGAATACTTAGCATGTATCACATCCTCTCTCCTAATAAGTGGCTTAGCCTTAAGAGGCTCACGTGTGCATGCTTCCTCAACATGTGTAGTAAAAACCATTTTTGTACCTCAGATCAAACTTCTTAGGCATCCAATGATCAATTGTACCTTAATCATCCATGCACCCTTATCTTTCTTCTTGTTCTTTCTCATGTGCTCATACACTCCTGGAACTTCATCTAACTTATGCTACTTCCCAAACCATGACCAAACTATATTATGAGGAAAATCATACTGGTAATGATTTGATAATTCACAAGTATAATAGGTTTCACATGGAAATTTAATTCTTCCTCCACGGCCTCTCGCTTCTATATCCGCCACGGAATCCAACTCCTCCATTGTTGAGTTCTTGGATGGCTTTGCATTGTGTCTTTAAGAGCTGATTTCCATCGTGGTCCGGCATAAAATAATCTCGCATGCCTCATGAATCTTATCTATCAACCAGAAATTATTTGTATCATGAGTGTATGCATTCCATATATTGTAATACATAAATATGTTCTTCATATTCGTGCACTTCAAGAGAGGTGAATTTATCACATCATGGTCCTTGTGACAAATCTCACAATCTAGTAATAAAATGTGCAATGAATTGCAAGGAAGATATAATTAGTATGTCCATCAAATTCACAATCAGTGCACCATATACCACTATGCATCTCATGTGTCGAGTTGGCAGAGAGATTCTCTAATTGCTTCATCATAATTTCTATCTGCGCTTCCAAAAATGGGCTTATGCCTCAGTATCAACCCTTCCAACCTCCTCAGCATGTAGAGCTTCTTCAAAGGCCTCATACGGATTTGATACATTTTATATGATAAATCCCCTTGGAATGGAGTCAACAATAGTCCAACGAAGCATTGTGCATGCTGAATTGGATGAAAATCATAAGACAACTTGGAAAAAAAGTCTTGAAATGTGCATCATACAACCTCATGCTTTTAGATAAGACTGTTTGATGTCCTTTAGCATGCTAATGCTCTACTTCTCGAACTTTGAGATGTGAAACTCAGTGAAAAATGTGGTGCACAAAGCATTATAGTCCATAATGCTTTATGTAGTCATACTTCCTATACCAACTATGTGTGTGTCATTGAAGTGTAGTGAAAAATTGACTTGCCTTCATATATGAAGTTTTCATTCCCTTAGTAATCCATAGTAGTTCACACTCATACACATGCTTTTGCATCTTTAATACCTCTATACTTTGGTAAGTGGAGAGAAATCTCATAGTAGACTTGAGGTTTCGTAGTGGTTGAAGAGGTGGTATATAATGAGGATGATTTGGTGGTGGTTGTGGTCCTTTCCCACCATATCCAAATCCTAAACCTCCACTAGGTTTCCCTCTATGTGGTGGCTGACCTAATACAATTGAGCCTCCCACATCCCTTGCTATAGGAAGTGACCTAGATGATGAAATCCCTTATGTCCCACTTGTAATATTAAACTGGAAACTTATTTTCTATGTGGTTGCATCACCCACAGTAGTGATCCCAATGGTATTCTTCTAATACTTATCCCTAATGACACTCCCTGAAAACAATCTTGCAAGATTACTCCTAAACACCGGCACCTATTGTGCTATCATAGGTTTATTCGTAGTATGCTGCACTTCTTGATTCAAAACAAAATTATATCTACTCGTATCTTCTTGCTTACCTTCACTAGAATACCTTTAAAAAAACTAGGTTTGGATATGGAACACCATGTGAAAGGGCTTGGTGGCTAGGTGGGATCAGATGTGTGCCCGCGGTCCTCATTATTTCCTCTAACACGCTCTCATCTAAATTCGAAGGGAATATCTACCTGTAATTTCCCATATTTGGGAGGACTTGATGCTACAGATCCTTGTCTTCCATGAGAGCTTCAAAACCTTTGCGAGCCATCATTCTCCTCAACTTTAGCGACTCTTGAGTGTCTTGTGTTTGTTTTATATCCCTCTCTTGCACTTCACTATACCTAAGTCATCTTTCCTCTCTCTGTCTATCTTCTTCCTGGGCCATCACCATCCTTCTCCACACATGATCCTTCCCATGTGCATTGTGGGGTTTAACTAGTCATAAGAAATCTCTACAAATCCAATTCTATGATCAAGATCTTGATAGATAAAGGAAAAACATGAAAGTATGATCCTTTGGGTGGGGCAAGAAATGGAACTCGGCTTCTCTCGGGTAACAATACATGGTAATTACGTAGTCCAACATATAATTATGTACCATCTTTGCCCACCAGCAATCTACGGCTCTATTCCACTCCACATCTGCATGAAAGAGAGGATGGTAACTTCTTGTGTCCAAATCCTCACCTAGGACCACAAGCTTTGTCTGATGCGTACCACACTACTAACCATTGGTACTGGGAAGAAGTTGAAGAATGTATCATAGAGCTCATGATAAAGATAATCTTCTACCCACTTTTGTGCATTGAAATCAGGTCTAGTACTATACCTCTGTGTAAACTTATCTTGTCCATCTTTTACCTAACTTTCAATGCTCTCTAGAGATAATCGATATGCCCCTCCGCATGCAACATCCTAGCACTCAATTTAAAAGAGGTCCCGGAAACAAAACCAAAATGTAGTCTTGTTTATTTTCACAAGTACTATGGCGGCGACACCTCATTCAATCAAAATTGAATGCTCACTTGAAAGTGCACATAGCTACAGTCCCTCCTTTTTATTTACATGTTAAGATGTTAACATGCATATTCATAATGATAATTTACCAAGTAAACATCTAATAATACACCATTACATACACTCACTTTGGAAACACATATAATAAGGAATCATGAAAAATTAGACAATAACTAATATCCATGGCACCATTAGATAACCATACTCAATCATATCCACAACCATAATAGATCCACAATAATCCATTACATACTTGAAAAATTGAACACATAATAACCATTATACTGGGGTCTTTGGACTATGCATGCAAGTATCAACCCTAGAACATCACAAGATAACTCCTCTCTCATGATACAATGTCCCTCAAAAAAGGAGTACAATAGGTATATATAGGGGTGGGGAATTTCCCTTCACTATCCATGCATGCTCCTAATATTAGGCATGCCAAAAATAGACTATATGCATGCTTTTACATATCAGCTAATAATAGATTATCCTATAAATAAGACTTGATTTAATCCTATTAATAGCCTCTATGCTTGTTCTTGATCTGCATGTTCATTATACAAAAATAACCTTTACTTTTCCTCTAAGTTTTCATTCTTTATCTCTTTTCTTGGTCGGCACTCCATCTCGCTTTTCTATGTTTAGCCTCGTTATCAACAAAATCGTCTAAGTCTCGAATATTGTCTGTCTAGGCATGGACCTTCACATGTTGTTTTATCCTATCCACGTACGGCTGCCTCACACATGTGACCAACCTCCGCGCGTGGCCCAATATTTAGTCATTTTGTCATCTCATCAAGTAAATTGGGGAAAAAGGTAAGATCATTGTTTACTTGATTATGGATCATTGTAAAGATGTATTAAGCTATGGTTCATTGCTCACTTATCAATATTGAATTCAAGTATGAAGCTCTTAAGAAAAAAGGTGAACATAGTCTATGATCTCCATAAAGGCCATTATGATCTTCTCTAATCAAGATAGGACATTGAACAATAGAACAAGAATTGTGGCTTCTCATGATGAATGAGTTGCATGACTACTTTAATTACATGGAGTTGAGCTAGGAACAATGGATAATGATATTAGGAGGTGGAAGAATGACAACCTTAGAAGTGGGTGGAGGAGACAAGTGAATAGAGGTAAAAGCACACTTATGTGGAATGGGAGAAAGATACCGCTCACGAGATCGAGAGCCAAAGGAAATGAAACCCTTATCTCCTAATTGCTGTAATTTTTGTGAAGGGGATAATAGTCATTTTCACGGTGCTTGTTGATGCGGTGGAAATTATAATAAAAATGATCGCAACGGCGATGCAAGTGATGACAATGATGATGTTGATTAGAAGGAAAGTAGATGAGGCACTTATCAAGAAAATTACGCAAGACATCATGAGGCTTAACAATATTTAGAAAGTGTAATGGTTCATGAGGAGGAGAAGGAGAAGACTTAGGTGTCACCAACGTAGTGGAGGAGAAGGAAGATTCTTACACGAAGTAGAGATGATGATCGTGGAAGACTCTCAATAGATGGAAGAGGAGCTGCAATAGTAGGCAATGGGATAGTACAAGAAGTAGAAGTAAGAGGATATGGAATAACATATGATGCAATTAAATCTTGTTCTAGATCTATAAATTTATAATACAAAGGTTTAAAAGAATCACATATATCATATAACAAATTTTCTTTCAATACAAGAATTAAGCCATGAAAAAGATAAATTTCTTTTGTAAATCAATTGGCTCAAATGATAATTGATGCACCAATAATTGAAGTGTAAAAAGTAATTAATAATGGGTTCTTTCTTTCCTTGATGCACAATAGGTAAATGATAATATATAACTATAGGGCCATTATTAACCATAAACCATCTAAGAAGAGCATGCTCCATATCACGGTAAGTACTAATAGATCCACATGGAAAATGAGCATACCATTGAAAAGCATGATGAACATGACTATAACAAAAATATTTTAGGACCAAGCGGTCATTTGAATAAGAAGCCATTGCTTTGAATGAAAATTCTTGAGATGCAAATAGGGGTTGTCAATGCCATCAAAACATATAAATGTAGGCATGATGAAATCCTTAGGAAAGCGAGAATTGTGATTTTTAAGGTATTGGATTGCCATGAAAATAATTATTTTCAATGGAAGTATAATAGGATTTTCTTTGAAAGTGAGATACTAAACTTGAGATTAAAAATTTCCAACAATTTGCATGAGTGATAAAATATCATGTGAAGGAATTATAGAAGAAGTGAGGGGGAAATTGAGAGGTTACAACTTGCCATTATGAGTGATCATGGGGACTTGATAAGGAAGAGTGAATGTGGAAGTGAAGAAGGAGGCAAAGAACATGAAGGCTCTATAGGAATGTTAGGTGTAGAATCGGGAGTCACAATGAGAGGTGCACTAGAGGAAGGAGTAGATTCATCATGAATGAAATTGGAAAAAAACCTCAAAGGTGGAAGAAAAGGAGTGGAAAATTCACATTTAGAAATATTAAGAGAAGTAACATCATCACTAACATGTTCATGATCGAGATACAATCAACATCACTATTAGTCATATTTTTGCAAGCAAGTAATTCTTCAAGACTATCATCAGCATAGAAAGAAGTGGGAGGAGAAATAATATAATATGTATCATTGGAAATATATTTAGAAATAGAAAAATCATGACATATAGTTTTACATTCATCCTGACTATTATTAGAAACATCATCATGCATATGTACATTTGTATCCCAAGAACTACATTTATTTGCATCTATATAAGTAAATATAATAACATTATCATGCATGAAAATAGGAGGAGAAGAAACTACAATAACATGAGTGGCCATGAAAGATGAGGGAGAACATGCAACATAAATTTAGTCATGAGAGAACATACAAATATCAATGCTGAGAGGAATAATGTTTGGGTGAGAAAGAAGTTGTTTTTGGACTTCGTTATCAAATTGAACATTGCAATAAAGGGCACTAAGTTCAGCCTCAACAACATCATCAAGGATAGGATTCACACTAACATGATGCATAGATTTCTTGGGAAAGGAGGATCTATTTTTAGCCATGAGGGTTTTTGGGATCCTAGGGAAAGGAGTTTGACTAAGGATGGGGTTCACCAAATGATTTAATAAAATCTAAATATTAAATCTAATTTCAAAGTCACTACTATGATAATATACAACAAAATACAAATGCTAAACACTCTAAAGATGTAACCATGTAAGAAAATAAGAGAGATAGGTAACTTATCTACTTTAAGCTTATCTTGGAACATATCTGAACTAGAAAAAATGATGAAAAGACTGAACAGGTGCTAGAAATTCTCGATATTAATTTTGGAACTCGTGAATTTGGACATGGATGTTTGGGCTAGGGTGAGGGCAGTGGGTTTTAGAAACCTCTTATGGGTGCTTGATGACTAGGTAGAGGATTGAAATATTATTTTCCCGTGTCGCTAGGGTTTCACTATCACTTCCTATTGATCACATGATATTCGCACTTGGATCGACAAGGTACTGTAGCTTATAACATAAACCCTAAATATGTACATAAGCTCACAAACACATCAAATTGGAATGAAAATGAAATATGTGAAGTCGGTGACGACCCCAACGGTTATTTGAAGGATGAACTTATGACAAAGCACTACAACACATTCCGGACTCCATGTAGTTCTTTATGCTTGTGTGTGAAATAATGTCCTTAGATTCCCCTCGCGCCAATGATACCAAGATAGTGGTTTATGGCTTGATAAAATACACATTTTTGAGATGGAATTCAAAACTTCCCCTTCTTATGTAGTGTATGTATAGTAAGTAGCCCAAAAATGTAGTCCCTTTGATAGTATGTAGATATGATTTCCCTCCGTAATTGCCCTCCCTTATAATTTTATGTCTGTTTTGTATATATATGGCTCTTTTTTTTTTTAAATTTTGACACTAGTGACTGACATGCCGATTACGCCTTTGGGATAAGAACACAAAAACTATAAAGGTCGACCAACAATGTCAAAAATGTAAACAAGAATAAAGAGGAATGGAGTGTTTGGGTGCTAGTGTCCACAATGGGTGTTGGTGTCTTGGGATAAATAAAGAAAAATGTGAAAATATAGACATACAAAGATCCCTATGACCTGATGAGAAACAAGTGTGGAAGTGACAAATGTAGAAGATCAATACAATAGAAATCAAACCAAACAATTGGATGGACAAGGGATTGTTTCACCAGTGAATACTTTTCTCACTTAAGATACATGCATATAACAACATGCATATAACAACATACTTAGCGGTATAGTAAAATAGTAACATGTGTGTGAATTTGTGTCTACACCAAGTATACTTGCAAGAACTTGTGAATAAAGTCTTTAAAAGGTTGAAAAAATATTCATGAGAACAACGTCGACGCATTCTTCAATCCAACTTAGGGCATGACAATATATGCAAAACTTCCCCATTCGGTTGCATAAAGGTGGTATTCTCCTAATCTTCATTCCAATCGCACTTGATGGTACCCAAAAAATCCATTTATGAATGAGTATATTTTTGTGCCTTGCTACTTGTTCCAAGATCTCTTCAGTGAATGGTGTAGAAAATGATCTATGACACACTAATCAATGGGAACCCCTGCAATCAAAAAAATCCTTATCTAGCCATCCTTCTTGATGTTGATCACCATAGGAATTATCCATTGATTCCTTAATAGGCTCAATAATACCAGACTCAAGCATCTTTTAAATCTCCTCTTTTACCTTTGCACATAAGTTCGGAGTTATCCTATATGGCCTCTTCCGAAGTGGGTGCACGCCATCTTTAAAATTAAGTATCATCTCTACTAAAGATGGATGTACAACCTTTAATTCATGATATCCCACGGGAAATATATCTTGGAAGTCACATAAAATCTCAATAATGTTTGCAACCTATGGCTCGACCAATAATAGCCTCCCAAGTTCATATCCAGTCCCAATGTTTGCATTCTTAGTCTTCAAGGGAACATGATATGCGCATGCATGATCATCTATAGAATCCACCACCTTGCGTGTACCCTCTATGTGCTTTATATCCAAGTCCTCAAATTCCTCATCATCTATGAGGTAAACAAGTTTACCCTTCTCTTTTTCCTTCCAAGTGCTCCCTAACTCATTTCTTTTCTACTAGGTCCTCCCACACCTCATAATCATATTCACTAAAGAACTAAATCATGAGCTCCTCATCCTTCACGTTATCCCCAACGTGATGTGCCTCATAATATTTAAGGATTCATGAACTAGAATCTTAGTAGAAAATAAGCAAATGTGTGAACAATACCTTGATCAGGTTGTATCAACTTGCTAGCTTGTTGTTTCTTTCTTTAACTCAACATGCACATAACAAACACGTGCACATCCACAAAAAGTAGAGTAAAACTTGTGTACCCATAAATATTGTGGTAATGCATCTTGCCCTTGCACCCAATTCCCTTCACAATTATTAATGTGTACCAAAGGATGGGTCTTCCCATCATAGTTTTGTACCAATGAAGGCAAATTATTCCTTTTAAACCTTGTCAAAAAGGCTATTTTGATCTCGCGCCAGCCCAATAAATTGTCTCTATGTGTTTCCCACTAGTGCACTACAATATAGTGTAATGTATATACCACACATTCTCCTATCACCTTCATTAGGCCATTGTTCCTCCATTTTGCAAGCAAGAAAGAGTTAGGTTTTTCTTCTCCAACATACCTTGGTAAAGTAAAATTTCCTAAATACCTAACCATGCATGACCTAATTGTACTTACAACTCTTCCCTTGACCTCATGACCTATCATCTCATAGGTGTTATGGGCCCAATTATCACATGCGACATTTATTGTATCACTAATAGATTCGTGCACATCTTCCTAATGTAGGATGCTTTCCTTTGATGGCTATATATTCTCAAGGTTGTGCACAGTGTGTGAGTAGATTTTATTAAGATCCTCCTCATTGATAAGATCTATATAAGGCACAACCTTAGCATTATCCAAGGGTATTACCACTTGCTCATCCTTATTGTCAAAATTGATATACCTCTTATTGAAGTGAAAGTCGGCATTGTTATCATAACACCAAGAACGTCCAAAAAGCATTGTAAAGTTATCGCCTTAAAAATCTCTAATACTTAAAAATCACCTGTAAATTTATCTCCCTAAATAATGATTAAAGCATCCTTCAATACTCTAATGGGGATGGTCCTTGTCTTGTTAGCCATATACAAAACATTAGAGGATGAATGTAATGGTGGCCTTCCGTTTGGTTCCATGGATTCAAGGTGAGAACATTAACTTCCACACTTGTATCAATAAGAATGTTACTTATCAACACACCATTAATCATTGCATCAAGTGTTATCTCCTTGTCATATTCGTGGTCATGTGGTGGTAAATTCACACGAAGGTTACGATGCTCTCTCTCCACACCTGCGGTAATTTCTCACATAACCATTCTTCTAGCATATGGATGATGTTCTCATGCCTCAACATCCTGTACACTTCCTTAAGGTCATCAATATCCTTTCGAGGGAGTTTAGTACCCCTCACACATTCCCTTTTACATGCTTTCTCTTTCGGTGTTGTATCTCACTTTGTAATTCTTTGACAATGCCCATTGTTTCTGATTCATTTCCTTCTCTTGAGCTACATTTGATTAATTTGTATGTATAAATTCCTCCCTCATAATGAATGGTCTTGCATTACACTCTGCCGTGCACGCGTGCAACCTCTTCCCGTGGAGTTACCAATATAGGTTGGAGTTCACGCTCAACCATGTTAGTAGGTGCCCACTACTCGTTCTTTGTGCACTCCACCTTAATAATAACCACACCTTTGTCCTTCTTATTGTTCTTACACATATGAGCACATATATTTGGACAATCCTCAACCTTGTGTGCATTTACACACTACATGTATGTATGATTATTTAGACACTAATGTCAATAATGATTAGGCAATCCACACATATAACATGTCCCTGCACGAGACCTTCCATGACTGCATCACGACCTATGCTTCTAAATCCACCTTGGAAGTCTCCATTACGGTTGTTGTGCACCTTATAGTTATGTCCTTCTTACTCTTATGAACCGTTTTCCACGGTGGTTTGGCACAACCTTGTCTCACATGCCTTATGAATATGGTCAATACAAAACAAGTTGACTCTCATGGGTATGTGCATCACATATCTTGCAAAGTACATGGATATATTCTTATGTGTCGCACACTTTGTAAAAGGGGATAATTACGGACATAATGATTCTTATGGCATATCTCACAATATATTAATAATATATGCACACTCCTACATGGGAATATATCCTTTGTACATCCTTCGACCTTGCAATCAATACACCAGAGTCCATTATACATCTCATGAGTTGAATTATCATAAATATTTTCTAGCTAAGAGGCCATCACTACTATATGTGCATCAAGAAAGGGACTTACCCCTGTATTAAAACCTCTAACTTATTTTGCAAGCATTGTTGCCTCCAAATCCTCGCACGACAGATCGGTGAATGTCTTGTGTGACAACAATCTCAGAATGGTGTCAACAAGCCTCCTACAAACCATTGTGCATGTTGGATTTAATGAATCTAATAGGAGAGTTTAGACAATAAGGTCTTAAAGTGTGCATCATATTCCTTAATACTCTATGAAAATCCTTGCTTGATAGCCTTTAATGTACTAATACTATTTTTATGAAACTTTGGTATATGAAACTCATCCAAAAAGGTGGTGCACTATGCATCATAATCAATTGTATTTTGATGTGGCTAATATTTCATGTATCAACTGTGCACACACCCTTGAAGTGTGGTGGAAAATAGACTTTCCTTTCGTTAAGAATTTTTATTCCCTTATCCCTCCATAATAACTCACACTATGCACATGTTCGATGCATCTTCCACATCTCTTTATTCTAGTAAGTGAAGAGACATTTTATAGAATATTTGAGGTGTCTACTACTATGGTTACTTGAGGTTTTTGTAATTGTTGTTGTGGTTCTTTTCCTGGAGTTGGGAAAAATCTTGAACTTGATCCTCCATTATGATTACCTCTTGAGCCTCTCACCTCGACTTTGGTGCCTATTAAAGAACTACCTTATGTCCCCGTGGTCATGTTAAACTACACATCAATTTTTTGTCCTATAATGCTACCAAGAGTATTACTTCCAACTATTAGTGTGCCATTGCTTTTTCGATGTGAGCTTACCAAATTGGTCCCAAAAAAATTCTTTCCAAATATGAGTTCCTATTGTGTTGCGATATACGCGTCCTTAATTTTTTATACTTAATGAGCTGATAACAATACATGCATACTGTATCTCCTACATAACATGGTGATACCTGATTACATTTTTTCTCACCTTCACTATGATGATCTTCTACAACAAATTATGGATACTAAGCACCTTACGTAAGGGCTAAGGGTTCAAACAAGGTTAGATGCGCACCAATGGTTCTCATTCACTCCTCAGACTCACTCTCTCCGGATGCGAAGAAGGATCTCCTACCATGCTTTCCAAAAGTATATAGTCCCTCACCTTCTGCGGGTATCTCACCACTTCCTCCAATCATCATTATTCTCAATCTCTGTACCTCCTCAACTTACCTTTATCGCACATTGTTATACCTAATATATCCCTCTTCCCTCTCTTTCTTCCACTTGTACCAACGCAATCCTTTGGGAAAATATATCTCCTAACCCTCCACACGATGAGGTTTTATCTTTCCTTCGGTAGGTTCTCCATTCCTAGCTCAATCATCAAGATCTTTGTTGCTAAAGGTATTACAAGTATGTATGATCCCTAGGCTTGTACAAAAACTAAAACTTTGATTCCTCGGTGCAATAATATGTCAAAATCATGTACTTTAAATTATAATTATGTATCACACCTTCCCACTAATGATGTATAACTATTTTCCAAGGTTCATCCAAATCAGCGAGCACTTGATAGTTTTCCTGGCTCTAAAATTTCTTCCTTCTAAGATGGACACCCTATTTTTGCACGTACGCTTCCAACCACTCATATAATTCTACTCGAAAGAAGATGAATAATTTCTCATACATGAAATCATATAGGTTTTCTTCCACCCACTTATGCTTATTAAAATATGGTCTAGCTATACCTGCGAGAAAACGGGTCTTGACCATCATAGACCCGGATCTCAATGTTCTTTGAAGGCAATCAAATTGCCATGTGCATGCAACATTCGGATGAATTGATTGAAAAGATGTCCTAGAAATGAAACCTTGAAATGTAGTCTTTATTTACCCAATATTAGTTAGGGGCACCGACACTTCATCCGAGAAAAGTATGGAAGCTCACTCGAAGCACATGTAACCTCCGAGTCCTTCTTTTGTTTATTTATCAAGATGTTAGACATGCATATTCATAATCATAACCATTCATGCAAAAAGATACATCATAGCTTAGAAATTATGGCAACACATATAATAAGGAAATCATTAATAGAAAATGACTAAGAAGATTTGAATACCCATCAGTTCATGTTTAGATATGGTCACCTTAGCAAATTATAAACAGTTATCCATCACAACTATAATTCCTTAGATAACATAGAAGTTGATTACAATAATATCCAGTATTTCCATGTGTTAGAACATGCATGTTCATACATGCTCACATGCTTCAAAACCACTGACAGACTCTTGAATAAGAACTAGTTAATACAAGAGTGCACTATCTATATATACACAGTGGGGGATTTCCCTTTACCACCTACATGTACCTTCCTAATAATAGGTGTTCTTCATAATCGATTGCATAATTTTTACAACTTATCCTAACAATATTTTGAGATATAAATAACTTCACGCTTTAATCCTATATTTATCTCATCTCCATACGTTGTAATTGTATTTACTTGCATGTGTTTTTCCCTAATTATAGTCCTTGTGTGTATGCCAAGCTACCTTATTTTTATATTTATGGATCTTGCTTGAGTGTCACCCCATCTTCTTCTTTTCATATTTTTAGCCACATTTTGGAAAATTTGCTAAGTCATGGAACCTCGTATACTCATATGTGGACCTTCATGTATTGATCCCTTCTACATGTTACATGCACCTTCACGTAATTCTTGCACACAGCCTCTAATCTTGCTGCATGGCTAGCACTTAACCATTTTCTCTTCTCAAGATGAGGAAGAATTTTGAGAGATTTAAGATACTATCAATGTGGATTGACAAGTGGCACAAACGAGAATTTATAGGTAGGGTTGAACTACAACACATGCAAGTTGGTAAAGTAGATTGAGAAGATGTGGTTTTTAAGCGAGTTTGGAGGTAGATGATACGGGAGGCCGAACCATGAAAAAAATAGTTTTGAGGGTTTTGTTAGCCAAAGTCCAAATGACACGGGGTTAGCAGAATGAGTGAGCTTGAATGCAAGAACATAGGGTATCTCGGTGGTGGCGAAACACAACTAGTTCGATTACAAAGAGACAAAGAAAGGGTAAAAAGATATTGAGCATGTATGCATCACAAGACCAAGCATGCCAAGGATTGAGGATCAAGATCAAATGGCGAGCACAACGAGAGCTTAGGGAGCTCATATAAAGGCCAATAATGGTAAAGGGTTGTGTGGGGAGCTTTACTAACACCGAGGGAGGAGCCCAAGGTGGCTTGATATAGCCAAGAGAAATACACGATGAGTAGTGAAGAAAAAAATTGGAGGAGTTGAGGAACGAGGAGGAAGATCGAGCGAGGTGGCCCGGTTTGGAGATCTTGAAAGGAGACAAGGTTGATTCCCGAGGTGGCTCGACCAAGCTACCAATGAAGAGCTCGATGGGGAAAGAGTTCAAGGGTGAGTGGGGCCGAGATGGGAGAGTAGGTGCAACAAGTTGGGAGAAGAGGGAGGTTGATCCAAGATGGGGTCGGGACCATAAACAAACCTCAAAAGTATAACCTCCTCCATATTTAGCTACAACTAACAGATTTGGTGGAAATACTCCTAATCTACACAAGCACCATAAAACACCACAAACACACCAAAAACTCCACTAACACGAGATTAAACTAGATTAATGCAAGTACATCACAAAGTAAATACAAAACAAAAACTTGCACAAGGAACCGCTGACAAAAACACAAAACCGAGAGTAAGTAAGCAACAAATGAATGTGAGTGACACGATTATTGAAAAAGTAGCTCGATACCATATAAGAGAGTATGAGCAAGAGGATCAAAACAAAATGTGTGCACATAAATGAAATTGCATTCAAACGAAGCACGAAGTAGCTCCAAGCAATAAGAAAGAAATTAATTACTAAGAAATTGTGTATGCAAGAAAATGTCTACTCATTCTCATAGATCAAATAAAGAAGTACATATAAGAATTATTTGTAACTCACATGTTTGGAATTGTTATACCCCCAACATATGAGAGGGGAGTTACAATCCAAAAATGGAATGTAACTCCTATATGACATATGACATAATACCACACATGACAGATTCTATGACATAATTTTTCATACGCATATAACTCCTAATGACTCACCTAAATACCTATGACTCACTTGAGTGAGATGACTCATCATAGGTGAGGGAAATTCACCTATTTAACTAGCAACATCATCCATATATGCTTGTGGAAGGTTGATAGGAACCACTTTAATGTTATAAATTATTAAAACATAAAAAAGTCACACATTTATTGATATAGATGATGAGTGAATTTATATAATCTTCGCCAATTTAACATGCAAATTCTATCAAGGTACTAAAATTTATAGGAGAATATTTTTAGTGATAAGACAACTTTTATGGATGGAATTTTGCATGCTTCATCTATCAAACAAGATTACATTGGAGGATAATTAATAAAAAATAAGTGTCTTTCTTTTCTTTGAAATATAAAGAATTTCATAGTGTTGATGAACATTAAACAATAATTTTACTTTCTTTGGATCTTGAGTTATTTTATGAAATAGTACACATTCCATATCTATTCTTATGGAAATATTTCATACATCTTTTCATTATGAAATTTAAAACTACAACCCCTAATAAAAATATGATTTCATTATGGTTTGATAGATCACCATACATGATGTAGATTTCCAAATCGGCAAATTCCTAGAGATTGTTGACAAAGTTTACAAAGACTAATTGTACACATGTTAATCAAAGTTGATTAAAAAAATAATATATTTAAAATAAAGCTTTATCTTGTATATATCTTTCAATCATCGCACCCCAAAAGAATATTTTTTTTTCAAAAATTCAAAGATATATGATTTACACCATTTATGTATAGTTTCTGATCATTCCATTCCAAGATCCTACATTTCATTGTGGTATTTCGATAAATAGTTGACAAATAGTTTGTATGTTTCCTCACTACAACAACATTTGACAAATATCCACTTTCAATTATGATTTGATTTATTCCCTTGGGTTATTATAAATGAAGCTTCCATTTTGGCACATGATATGCATAATTTTCAACCATTCCACTCCAAGATCCTACATTGCATTGAGGCATTTTGACAAATAGCTCACAAATAGTTTGTATGTTTCCTCTCTACAACAACATTTGGCAAGTATCCACTTCCACTTTCAATTATAATTTCATGTATTCCCTTGGATTATTAAAATTGAAGCTCCCATTTTGGCACATGACAAGCGGATATTGTAAAGGTTGTAAAAATTCATTTTTAGACTTCACATTTACATTTTCTTAAAAATTCTTAAGTCCAATAAAAAGCCTATTTTTACATAGTACAAAATCATTACCCATAAAATCAATATATAAAGACCTATGAACAACTTAGGTAGTTCAAGGCTTTCAATTTAAATTTATTGATTAATAATTTTGTAGGAGATTTTACAACATGTATTTGTGTCATTTCAAGATGAACTCCATTAACTACATATGAATAACATTTTGGATTTAGTTGATCATAGAATCCTTGTAACTACCTAATATTTACATACATAATTAAATTTATTTGATTTAAGAATATAATATTTAATAATCTAATTAAATGTTTTTGTTTAATTAATAAATTTTATAATCTAACGAAATAAATAGTTAATATTAAATCATAAAATAATAATAATGATAATAATTTAGAAATTAAACAAAATTATTAAATATTCAAAGCAAATTTCATAAGAGTTTTGATTTTTAACCATTGTTGGATTAAATTGTACTATTGCCCATGAGATTGGAGCATGCATTATTAGTATTTTCCAAGGGTCTATACTCCATATCAATTCTCCTTTTCCAATCAAGTTATAAAGCCCCTTTCAAAATAGTACAAGTTTTTTCTATGTAAATTGGTAATAGGTGTTGGAGCAATATTTTCACATATAATATTGATGAAAGTAATGAAGTGGAAACAATCGGACATAATTTAAAAAATTTAAGTAAACTTCGATAATCGAAAGAAAATAAAATATATGTGATGTATTCTTTTACCCATAAACCATTAGGTTTAAGTACTTAACAAAACTATATCTTAGTCACATATATTGTATAATTTTAAATATTCCGTTAGTGTCACATGTATCCAAAAGGATAACTATTTATTTTAAAAATAAAAGTACAAATATTTTCAAACAAAAAGATGAAAAAATTGGGAATAATAAGGAAAATGCATTTATGATGCCACAACCAATAAAATGATTGGTAGAATCATATTGGACACGTGTCAAACGGCACTAAAATGGATTTAACAAAATGATTTTGATTGTTGAGTTAGCAACGTGGGACCCGCCGCTTGAAGTGGGATGCACCGACAAGATAAGGCTCTGTAAACCACTCATCTGAAATTAAAAAGAAACTAATTTTAGTGAGTTTTCATTCTTTCGTATCCAGGCCTGGAATTTGACGGTCACCCCTGCCTGTCAAAAGGAAATTTCATGACAGTTTCGTGATATAGTTACCTTTCAATTTACGTTTTTAATAAAATTTTAAATTGTAAAAAATCTTAATTGAAATCTTAATTTTAAGTTTACATTATTCAAAACAATAATCATGTCCCTGTATTGATGTTTGTATCTCAAGCTTCTTCTTGGATTTCTGTACCAAGATTCCTTAAATTTTCCTACAACAATAAAAATTTGAATTGAAACTTGCATAAAAGTTAAATTGAAACTTGTAGATTGCAATTGGTAATGAAAAAATGAAAATAAATACAGTCACAATATCATTGAAATTAGAAACTTATCTGTTTTTAGAAAAAAACAATGAGAACATGTGAACTCTGAGTTTAATAAATTCATTATTCACATAAACTTATTTTAGTTTCTAAATTTAAATTGGGAATTATTAAAAATCATTATCAATATGATTTATAGAATATTTGTAAAATGAATAAAATCCAATTGGACTTCATATATATATAGTAATATACCTTATATATTATATTTGACTATTATGAAATTTTATGGTTTTTAAATAATATAAACTTGCTGAAATACAGTTTTATTAAAAAATTACCTGGGTAAATTGACGGGTTTGTTTTTTATTAAATTGTAATTTACGGTTAAAATACCAAAAAACGGTCTAGGCCGCTATTTCATATTTTCTGCATTTTTCTTTGTTTTCCTTTGATACCTATGTTGAAATGAATATCGTTTATCAAGTAGCGAGCGAGGTCGTAACCAACTCGCTGAAAAGTGTTGTTGGAGAGATTAAGCGCCTTATCAGATTGCCGGATGATGTCCAGCGCCTACAAATGCAGGTGAATCGTGTGGAGGACGTGGTCCTTCTCATAAACGGACAGCTGCGCGGACAAGGGCGAAAGCCTTTGCCGGTTGTGAAGCACTGGCTGGAGATTCAACAGAAAACCATCCAATCTGCGCAAGAAGCACTTCTCCACCACCAAGATTACAAAAACAACCGCTGCTGTTTTGGGCGCTGCCCTCGTTGCTTTCTTCTGCGAAGATCCAGTAAAAAAATCCGTCACGCCCTGTCGGAGATACGTGAGCTTTTGGAGAAGAAAGAGACGGATTTTCCCAAGAGCGGAGAGGTGGGAGAAGTTCCGGGGACGCTGGTGCAGCCCATGGAGAACGAGCTGGTGGGCGAGTTCGTTCAGGAGAAGCTGTCTGAGCTGGAGACTTGGCTGGTGCAAGACGAGACTGTGCGTATTATTGGCGTCTTTGGCATGCCTGGCGTGGGAAAGACCTCGCTTCTGAAGCAGATCAACAACAATGAAAAGGTAGCAGCTTTCTTTAAACTGGTTATTTGGGTGACTGTATCTAAAGACTACGACATCTCTGCTCTGCAACGGCGCATGTGTGAGAGATTGGGTTTTACGATGTCGCCCAATTTGAGTGTGGACGAGGCGGCAGAGTTGCTGGATTCGCTTTTCAGGGAAAGAAGACTGCTGCTCGTTCTGGACGACGTGTGGAGCAGGATAGATGTTTCGAATTTGGGGATTTCTCTGGGTGGAGATGGAGTTAAAATTGTATTGAGTTCGCAACGTAGAAAAGTGTGCGAGAGCATGAAAGCAGATAGGACGATAGAAATGAAGCATCTGCCGGAAGAAGACGGGTGGGAGCTGTTCAGCAGAGGAGCAGGGTTGGCTGATCAAATGGACGGGGAAATAGAGCGTTTTGCCAGAGGCATTGCGAAGGAGTGTAAAGGGCATCCCCTGGCCATTAAGACGCTGGCTCGGACGATGCCGCGGCTGGACCAGAGCGAGCCACACGAGTGGGAGTTTGTTCTGAAGCAGCTCAAGGAGATCGACCCGCTGTTCTACCGAATTCACGAAGAGCTTCTGAAGGATCTGTTCAAACCGCTGAAGCGGAGCTACGATGCGCTGGAGCCAGAGCAGCTCAAGATTTGTTTTTGTACTTGGCTGCCTACAGAGAAGACCAGGAAATAGATGCAGAAGAACTGATAAATTTGTGGTTAGCGGAGGGCCTGGTGAAAAGCAGTGAGCAGGGGCGACACGGTTTTCTCAAGGCATTATCTGACCGATGTCTGGCCGAGATTGAGATCAAAGAGGAAAATGGAATCGACATTTGGAAGGTGAAAGTTCACGATGTGCTGCGAGATATGGCCGTACACGTTGCCGAGGTCGATGAAAATGTCCTGTTCCGGGCAGGCCACAGTTTGAGAGAGTTTCCAGATTCTCCAAGCCCACAATTGACAAGAATATCAGTTATGCACAACCAACTAAGGTCTCTGCCTCAGAATTTGGAGTGCACAATGATGCTCTCTCTAATGGTGAGCTGGAACAGAGTGGCAACGGTTCCAGAAGGATTTCTGGAGAAGCTGTGTTTGTTGAAGGTACTCGATCTCAGCAATACGCCCATCAAATTTTTGCCGGCGTCTATCGGCCAACTGAAGCAACTAGTCTATCTCCAGCTCTCTAACACACAGATCAAAGTGCTTCCATATCAAACATTCGAGCTGAGCAGGCTGCAGTTCTTGGATCTTTCTTCCTCCACTCTCAAGAGTATTCCGTCAAGGATAAAGGATCTGCAACGCCTCCAATGCCTGAAACTAGCTCATTGCTATGATTTAAGGTTCGTTTCGCCGGAAATATCACATCTTTCTTGTTTGGAAGAGCTGGACATGTGGAAAACGTCCTTTGCATTTTCTTGGGAGGTGAAAGAAGGCGAAGGATCGGCAGTAGCACAGGTAAAGGAGGCTTCTTTGCAGGATGTGTGCAATCTGCAGGGTCTGAAACGCCTTCGTCTGTCTGTGAAATCTCCAATTGAGGAGGGAGTGATGGGAAATCTGGTGGAGCTTAAAGAAGTTTGATATGATAGATTTGGTAACATTGAACTTGGAAGCTAAACCCATGGAAAGCTAAAGAATCTCCATGCGTGGGGGTAGGAACAGGATTGGTGAAAGATGGCAGACCTAGTGGCAGCACGGTAGAGGGAAGAAAGGTGGCTGAAGTATGATGAGGTGCGTGAGAGGGAATTATGCAAGAGGCAAGAAATTGTAGAACGGATGGTGTTGTGGAGAGAGATGGCTTGTGAAGGATTTGAGGCTCATGGGGAGGAAGAAGAGTAAGAGCATCAGGAACTCCCCCATCTAGGGAAGCATGACAAAGAACCCTCTTCAGCCTCGCATGGAAGTGCGCTAGTAGATATGACATGGGCCGCAGGCATGCATCTAAGCCAACTTGTTGACCTAGCCCTTGCGCTTGGTTTTCCAGTATCTAGTACAACAGGTAAAAGTAGTTTTAATTTAGAAAGTGAAAGCACAGAAATAGGCTAGACTAGTAAGTACACCAATGGCAACATAGACAACTTCGTTATTCTTTGGGGGTATGTTATCAGGCTCATCATCTGCATAGAATATGAGCGTGCGAGCGTGGGAATCACCTCTGGAGCTGGGACCACTTCCCGCATGTTGGGGTCCAGTATAGTACCACTATTGGGGCACAGGGGAGTGCATCCATGGGCCCTATTCCAAATTGGAGGAGGATCGGGCGGTATGGGCAGTTCTAGTTCGGTGGTTTGGGTGGTATTGGAGGAAGAGGAAACCCAGGAGGTTCTGGGTCGGGTGGTCAAGGCCCGCAGCGAACCCCGAGATCATTTATATGTAGTTATCTCTTCATCTCCCGGACTACGGAGGTATCGAAGATCTTTGTTGAACATGCTCATATGTGTGAAATATTGTGGTGCACAAAAGGTATTATAACCCCCGAACCCAAGGCAAGTTAATTTGATACTACATTGCAGAGGCACGCGTGCACAATTTGGTATAGGAATTTTTACCCCAATCAAACTTGTATTGAGTATGCGGCATTTAAAGATGATTTCCTAAAAGAGTTCCACATCCCAAAGTTTGAGTAGAAGAGTATAAGCGCACTCAAGGATATAAAGTAAGGCACTACTGAAAGTGTACGTGAGTATGATGCGCGATTTAAAACACTTCTATCCAAACTCTCTTATGACATTCATGCAAGTCAACATGCACAATGGTTTGTCGGGGGATTGATTACCCCATTTCAGAGAGCACTGCTGCATAAAACTTATACCAATCTGCGTGAGGCATTGGAATCTTCTTTACACGGTTTGACGATTGGGAGTATTGACACTGGAGTTAGTCCATTTTTGGAAGCT
The DNA here is from genome assembly GCA_018340775.1 of Taxus wallichiana var. yunnanensis. NCBI lineage: Eukaryota > Viridiplantae > Streptophyta > Pinopsida > Cupressales > Taxaceae > Taxus > Taxus wallichiana. The sequence continues at coordinate 341,914,886 of CM031240.1, read as the reverse complement.
CAAATAGCGGCTATGGTGAAAAACTTAGAGAAATTATCAGTAAACTCAGCTCATGAAGTGCACTCAGGGATTTGGTGTACAAATTTTGAAGTGGAAGGGCACACTAAGGATAGTTGCCCTCGTGAGAACTGTATGTTTTTATTATTAGCTGTGAGATTTTCCATTTGAACCATGATGCTAATCAATGCCCTCTCTTAACGCGCGATTAGGAAGAATGTATCCTCCTTTTGTAAAATTTCTAGGTCCACGACCCATGATCTGAGAATTTGTAGATTGATTGGCGGATCTATGATGCCATTGATATTGGGGTCGAGATAGATGGGTGTGGCTGATAATTCTATAGGGAAGAATGAGCATCGGGATAGGGATTATAGTAAAACTTGCTATGACAAGAATGATGGAAGGTTTGAAGGAGCTCGTGAAAGGAGATGAGGATATAGAGGTGGATATGGAGGACAAGGTGAGGTAGGGAAGGAGTGAATTCCTTCGAGGAACTTTCTATACATGTGGCTCACGACCATTATAGCGCGAATGCCCATGAGAATATTTCTGTTCATTTGTGGAAAGGGCATAGTTATGAAGAGTGTCGGATTGGTATGAGCATCTCAAGTAGGCATCACAAGAAAGAAAACAAGGGTGTGGGGATGATTAGAATCTAGCGAGAGATAGAGAATCATTGGATGCCAAAGTTAACACGAACACGAGGTGGTAGCGATCAAGATAACCACACGAGTGAGGCGGCACACCAAGAGAGGTGTTGCAGTAACAAAAAGTCGACAATCACTAGGGAGAAAGTTTTGCATGCTAGATATCCGAGATCCGGCTCATGAGAAAGAATTCTATCGGAGGACACAATGGAGGTCCTTAGGAGATTCGGGGGTGAGATACAAGGTTTAAAAAGCAGTCTCGGAAAGTAGAGCACAAGGATATGGAACAAGCCTTGTCGGACATTGGCGACATCGAGAGAGGTATGTAGAATGTTGTGCCAAGAGAATATTATTCCTTTATTAGGAAATTAGTTGAAAGGGAATACTCAGCGCGCACTGGCTTTGAAACTAGAAGGCAAATACTTCATGCGAATCTCCCTCTTGATAGCATTGGCTACAACAAGGAGATCACTTTGAATGTTGTTGTGGATGGGTGGCTCTTGAGCAATATTCGATTGACACAAAAAGTGCGGAAGTAAATGTACTTACATTAGATGCGTGGGATCAAATGGGAGACCCCATTGCAGCCATCATCTAATGTATTGTTCATGGAAAACAAAACAAAAGCTACTCCCATAGGAGTTTTGAAGGATGCATCTATCACTATACTGAGGGCCAAGTTCACGGGGAGAATTTGAAGTGCTAGTGCTTGTGGAAGCGGATAGTTTCCCGACTTTGCTTGGGTGCCCTTGGTGTTATGTGAACAATGTTGATTTGACGTTTAACAAAGGGTATATCAACTCCGAGAACAAGGAGGAAAGGGTCATAATACCATTAAAAGATGGGAAATCCGTGCCATATGTGGAACCTTTAAGCGAAGAGGACTTGAATAGAATCTATGTACGCGCTATTTAGGACCCAGAGGTCAATGATCCATCTAAGGAAGGAATCCTTCATTGGGAAGATTCTCAGTCAATCAGTAATACTACTAGTATTGCTTGCGATAATTGGGCTCATGGCACTTATGAACTGGTGGGGTGCAAAGTTAAGCGCACGGTTACTGGTAAGATGGGTTTTTGCTTTGTTCGATGTATAGGCGCATGATACCCGTTGTCACGGATCTAAGGATTTGGTTTGGTTCTTATAGGCCATAGAAATAAATTGGGCTGACGAACTTAAATGATGCACTATGTTGTCATATACTTTGGCGGGATGGCCACACGCTGGTGGGTAGTCCACAGGGATAATCTCTTAGACGGGGAAATGATTGGGACTGCCCTATCAACTAGATTTTCAAGAAATAATGCACCTACAAACATACACCCTTATCATGGTGATCAACCTACTCAACATCATATCCAACAATTTGAGAGACTCTGGCAGTAGGCCAGGAAGCATTACCACCTTCACTTTGGGTGTATCGGTTTTATTCTACTCTAAAAGGTTGCATGTGTGCTTGGTATGTCCATCTTTGAATTACATCGCGAGGCCAGGAAACTGGAAAACTTTGACTTCATGGATGATCCAAATGTTTGATTTCTTTTCATCTACACCACCATGAACACAACTTCAAGCTTTATCAAGCGCTTAACCATGGGAGGCAGTGGGAAAGCGGAAGAACTTTTCAAGAATTATTTGGTGACACGAGAGATAGGGGTGTGCTTTGCAGATGAAGAAGATGATATCATATTACTTGAGCACGCTTCTTTGGAAAATAATAAGGGGAAGATGGTATACATAATTGATGAGGAGGAAGTTGAGCACTTGGACATAGATCATTCACATGGAACACATGAAGTGTTATTTAGTGCGGATGTAAAAGCGCGTGCATATCATGAACCTATGAAGACAACAAAGGTCAATATAGGCACAAAAGCTGAACCTAAGGAGGTAATAATTGGGGATTACTTGTTAGAATCAAAGGTAGCAAAGATCATAGAGTTACTTCATGATTATGAGGACTTATTCCCAAGAGGATACCATGAACTTAAAGGTGTGCATATATCACTCGGAGAAATGAAGATAAAGCTCAAGGATGGTGCGCGCCCTATTAGGAAGTGACCATATCGGATGAATCCCAATTTGTGTGAGAAAGTAAAGGAGGAGATTGACAAGATGCTGAAATCCGGGATCATTCGACCACTGGATGAATTAGAATGGGTCATTCCTATGGTGATAAGTATCAAAAAGGATGGTAGGATTCAAATTTGTGTTGATTATAGGGAGTTGAATGCAACATGTGTTACAGATCCCTTTCCTACACCATTCACAGAGGAAATATTAGGAGTAGTCAGGCGTGAAATACATTCATTTACTGAGATGGGTTTTAGGGTATCATCGGAGTTAGGATTGCCCGAAAGATCAAGAGAAGACCACCTTCACTACTTGAATGGTGAAGATTTGCTTATCTTGTGATGCCCTTTGGATTGAAGAATGCACTCTTGTGTTTTCTTAGATAGTGGTACAAGCCTTCAAGGATTTTATTCATAACTTTTACAGTCCATCTTGATTATTGGGATTTGTTTATGGGCTGATTAAGGATCATTGTGACAATCTGCGCTTAATGTTTGAAAGATGTTGACAATTGAGTATCTCATTAAATATCAAGAAGTGCATCTTTGCTACTCCATTTGGCACACTTTTAGGACATATCATCTATAAGGAAGGGTTGTTGGTTGATCCAGCTAAAGTTGCAGTCATCATTGGCTTGAAAGCACCCGGAGACAGCGTAAGGTGCGTAGATTTTGGGTCATATAGGGTATTACCAAAAGTTTATAAAAGGGTATGCAAAGTTGTCATGCCCTTGGAAGAGTTACTCCAAGGAAAAGGTACATTCTATTGGGGAGTCACAAGCGTGCATTTGAGATATTGAAGCAAAAACTTACTACCGCGCCTATCTTGTGTTTTCCTTCATGGGATAAACCTTTTCATGTTCATGTGGACGCTTCTGGCATAGCCATTGGTGTTGTCTTAGCTCAACCAGGTGAAGGTATCATTGATCATCCCGTTTTCTTCCCTAGTAGGAAGTTCACGCATGCAGAACATAATTATACCACTACGAGTGTGAGGCCTTGTCCATGATCTATGTCTTATACAAATTTCATTAGTATTTGTTGGCTACACCATTTTTGTTTTATACAGATCACATGGCATTAAAATATTTAGTGAACAAGCCTATTTTATAGGTGCACATATGCCGGTGGGTACTCTTATTTCAAGAATTTGACTTTACAGGTTGTGGTAAAACCCGGGAAAAGAAATTGGACCGAGATCACTTGTCTAGAATTCAATCAGGGGAAGAGGCACAAACAATAGAAGAGACCATGCCTGATGCATAATTGTATAGGTTACAACGCATGCCATCGGAATTAGAGGACATTCATTGTCTTTATGAGAGCTGGTATGGCACCGAAGGCATGAAATCTTTAGAGAAGAAGAAACTTGCTATTTGTGTGGCACCATTCATGTTAATTAGTGGTGATTTGTACAAGCTAAGCAAAGATGAGGTGTTACTGTTGTTGTGTCTTGGAGCATGAATGAAAATACATAATGGAAGAAGCACATGGTGGTATTGCGGGTGACCATTATGTAGGTGATGTAATAGTGCGCAAGATCCTACTTGCTAGGGTTGTGGTGGGAAACATTGTATGACAAGGATTGTAAAGAATATTGTAATACATGTGACCATTGTCAACATCTCGATCGACCAGAAAATGGGATGAGATGCCCTATGACCCATAACGAGTGCAAAAACCTTTGAGAAATGGGCAATTGACTTTGTCGGGCCTATCTCCTAGCCGCACGTAGGACTTGATCGCACTATATCATCACTTGCCTATAGATTATATTACCCGATGGGCGAGAGGTAGCACTCTACAAAGGACTCGTACATCACTACAGTGAGCACGGTTCTTATGGGAGAATGTCCTTACAAGGTATGGTTGTCCTTTAAGTTTAACAAGTGATAGGGGCATACATTTTTAAATGAGACAAGTATGAATTTTTAGGCGAGTTTATGGTTGCCCACCATAAAACTACACCCTTTCACCCTTAGGCAAATGGGATTGCTAAGGCTTTTAACAAGATCTTGAGCCACACATTGACCAAGAGTTATGATGTTGGGAGAAAAGATTGGGATGAAAAAGTATCAACCTGTTCTTTGGGCTTATAGAACAACATACAAAAGATTGAACAAAGCCACACCTTTTTGATTGGTGTTTGGCGTGTGAAAGCTATTTTGCCTCTAGAATTTATGTTCTTGTCTTGCGCATTGCACACGCTGGAGGACCAGCTGATGAACAGCCTTAGAAGAATGGATTGCGAAGATGGTTTAGCTAGATGAGCACCGCGCCATCGCACGTTGGAGTCGAAAGCGAGGAGAAAGTGCGACAAAAGGCATGGCATGATCGGCACATCAGGGATAAGAAACTTGTGGTGGGACAAATGGTACTTCTATTTGACTCAAGTTTTTGCGCCATCTAGGAAGCTTAAGGTGCATTGGTTGGGGCAATATTTTATCACTCATATACTTGAGTCCAAGTGCTTGCTAGTTGGAAATAATTGATGGCACATGGATGCCCGCTTACTTTAACGGGAGTAGGTTGAAGCCCTATTATAAATAAGTCTTCTTAGTGGTTGTAATAAGGCGTGTATTCCGATACATTAGGTTTCCCTTTATGCATTTCCTTAATGTATTTCTTTCATCGTCATTTATGTTTTGTCAATTTTAGCTCTTGTTTGTGTAATAAGTGCGCTTGCGCACATGAAACTAACTCTGATATGAAGCATGTTGATGCGCGAGAGGACTGCACATCCTTTTCATGTGGGGTGGATTGTTGGTGACTCTCGGGGATATGTTGTGAAGATATCATGTGTGGGTGTTGAAAGAAGGTTCTAAGGGTAAGCCGACAAAAGATTGCTTCTCAAAGATAAGAAAGGATGAATATGGATAAGGGAAAGTATAACACGAGGTAAGCGGCAAACATGGTAATTACCAGGAGATCATACAGTGACGAGGTACTCGGGCATGAAGGTGCATGATGAAGAGAAGTCTATGACAAAGGGTAAAGGGGGTGCTAGAAGGTTATAGCTTTGGCGTGAAAATATACCACGTGGAAATGATAAAAACAGGTCATAAATGAGGAGAATTTGGTAGGTGGAGTAATTAATGTAACAAAAAGTAGAAATCTATATAAGGACGGGATGCGATTTCATTTTTACCCTTACGAATATGAGAATTCGATAGAGAGCTAATACGTGAAGAGCATAACGCTAACTAATTCAAGGTATGAAGCAAGCAAACCAGGCACAGAGAAGAGATTTGTTGATTATAAGGGCTTGGATCCCCTAGAAAAAGGGTTTGACGAAGTAGAGTAATACAACAGAGTTAGGGTGCGCAAGTTTGTGATTACAAATTAGGGCATGGAAGAACCAGGTTAGGGTTTGAAGCAAATTATTTAAAACACACAGCAGCTAACCTACAAAACAAAACCCTGAAAGATAATGGCACCAAAGAAGAAAGTAACACTAATAAAAGAAAAGAAGAAGGTGGTGGTGGAAGAAGAGGAGGAGATGGCCCCAGAGAGCAATTTATTCGAAATGCAGTTTCTGAAGAAGTTATTATGGGGCAGGAATGGAATACCCACATAAGATAGAGAAAGATAAGTGAATATAATCACCAAACTAGTGAGAACTAGAAGAAGTTAGATGACCTACTCACCTCTCGAATGAACAGCGCACTTTGAGGGCAACATGATTTGATACATTGGAAAGTATGCACCCTTGTATAGATGGCTGATGAGCTGAGTCCATGAGGACTTCTTCTACTTCGCAGGACGGCGGGTAAGACTGACACCCATCCTCATTGCCACAGTTACTAGATTACGGGAAACAAAGGCGAAGACATTAAGGCCGACTTAGCTGACAAAAGCACCATTTTGGAGACATAGAAGGCACCTTTGGGCTATCAGAAAGGATTGCATGGAATGGACATTGACAAGTTGAAAAATTGTCCAAGAAGTATGACAGCAACTGCAGCACATCTAACCACAAATTTGAATGACCAAGAACGTTGGTCATAAGTGAATTCTATGTGGTTTCATGTAACCAAGCGCATGTCGGAGGAACCACTTATAGCATCACCGGATTTATTGCAGAGTGGATAGTCGAGGAAGAATGCGAAGGGAGTAAGATAAGTTTTGGTTGTATCTTATTGAGTTTAGTCTTCATGGAGATCGGGGTACCAGATGGCCCAAAAGAGAACATATGGGAATACCCCATGAATCATAAGTCTCTAGCTGAGCAATTCAACAAATATCTTTGCAAAGGGTCGATGATGGAGGAAGTTAAGGAGTGCACTGAGATGTGGTATGATAGGCTCCATGCGGCATTTAGAGAAGAATGGCACATACCCAAGGATTTTCCCTCAGTCTTAGGAAAGTAGGTACAATTTACAATCTACCAACATTTCGTATTGTGCACTTTCGAATGATAGATGGGTTGTGGAGCCCCTGGTGCAAACTACCATATGCATTTCCTGTGCAATACTTCCAAGTTGTAGTTCATCGATTCACCAACACACGGAGGTTGGTATTTAATGTAGACAAGGTGGACTATGAGTATCACACCCTGAGAAAGACTTATGGATATCCAGGGAGGAATGCATACAATGAGAATAACATCTCAAAGATCTTAAGCATTAAGCCAGAGATAGTGGCCATGCAGATATCGGGGCCATGCTAATATACCTCAATCGAAGCCTAAAATGGAGAATAACAAGTATGTGGAGAACAAATTCACGCTGTAGGGGCCGCAAAGGGAAAGCATACTATGGAGAACATTCCAAAGCACTAGGCCCTCGTGCCAGTGCAAGATGATGAGTAAGAGGATGAAGAACCCGAAGATAGTGGTGGCCTAGTGCGGAGAAGGAAGCAGCCATTTGGCTAGGAGGGGGAGCATGCGACAACTCCTGTGGGGAAGGAGCTACGGGGAGGAGCAGGGCACACAAAGATTTAAGAAGGTGTTTAAGTGCATAAGGGCATAAGGAGGAACCCCGCAGGTGAAGGAGCCAGAGGAGAAGAAACGGAGAAAACTCAGGCTGAGCGAGGAAATAGAGGAATCTGAGGAAAAGGTGCCTTCATCTCCAACTGAAGAAGAGCCTCAACATGAGGAGGAGAAGATGGAAGGAGAAGAAGGGGTTCAATCAGAGGCTACACAAGACAAGGGTGGGGATACATATGGTATTCCCAACCTTGATGCATCCATTCAAGAGGACCCCAATCTCATCAAACAAGGGAGGATGCCAAGGCTCATGCCATGGTGTATGCGAGAAGACCCAAAGCTGATCGTTCGTGCTTGGTTCCAAAGTACCATCGAGTAGAAGGATTTATTTGGATGGGCACTCATGGACGAGGACAAGGCGACTCTACGCACTAGGAAGCAACTCTCATGGTCTATGCACACCCACATGGATGAGCCCGACTTTGATGTTGGTGAAGAATCGTGAAAGGCAAGGCGATTAAAGAAGGCACCAAATGCACCACATGAAAATCAAACCAATAATGATGTTAGATGAGCGGGTGAGCAATTCTCTAGTGAACGTATCCTCCAAAGTAGCAAGAAGAAACATAGATAAATCTGCTACCATCAAGGTGTTGACAGAGAGATTAAAATCCAAGGATGTGGAGATAGCGCGCCTAGTCCAGGAAAAGGACTTAATCAAAAGAAAGTATGACACTTTTGTTAGTATGGCAGAGGAAATTGGCGATGATGTTCTAAAGGTACACCCAAATTTGGAATCCCGGGTACCAAAATAATTTCCTTCTGCGATGCACTATGTGAAAACCATGATAACATTAGTGTTGGAGGATGAAAAGGCACACGTATCCTCACAGCCCAAGGACTTCGAGGAAAAGACAGAAAAGGCACAGGCTGCAATAGCTAGGAAAATTGCTACTTATGAAGGTCTACGGTAAGCCTGCGGCGACTTAACTAAAGAAGGCCGATCATGTGCTAACCATATGCATAGCCCTAGATGCGCTGATCGTGGTGAAAACCTTGGAGGAAGAAAATGAGGTCCACAAAGCGATGAAGGATGCTTCCCTAGCCGCAAGTGCTGAACACCTAGTCCTGGTAAAATAGAAGCGTGAGGCACTAGTTGCGGCATAGGCACCACATAAGGAGAGGTTAGAGGAGCTAGGAAATATTATTTCTTAGAAGATGGATGTACTGGAAGGGGTACAAACCTCTATGTCAAGCATAATTCTTGTAATACAAAATGAGCAAGGGAAACTCTCCATGGAAGAGCTGCAATCCATCATTACAGACATGCCTGAAACAAGCAGGAGCAAAGTGATAACGGCATGGGAGAACCCGGGAAGCGAGATATCAAAGAAGAATATCCAGAGTTGTTGCTTCAGGATGAGACGGAGGGCCTAGAGGCCTAAACAGTTTTGTTATCTGTGTATATCTTCTTCAAAATTCTTATTCAAAATTCTTTATTCTTTATTTATCCATTCTATGTATAAGTTTTGAGCATCGCCATTGTTGGGGCGACAATGAGATTAGTGTGGGGTAATGTTGATAAGAGAAAACACTTAGTTGAACTTGCATCAGAGTCCGTGTGGAAGAATGGCATAGGAGCAAAAGTGTGAAGTTATAGGAAGGCGTCACGCACGGAGGTGTAGAGTAAGACTCTCAAGGACTTAGCCGATTTTGGAGATCAGGTCTATTCTTAGAGATTGGCGTGTGGAGTACACAAAGTGATGCCGAGATTTACGCGCCACTCTTCATGGAGATTTTGGAAGGACATGTCAACTCACTCTTGCATGGGCATAAGTTAAGAATAGATCCATCACTTCAGTTAACTATCAACAATCTATAGATAACATACTTGCATGTATGGCTATAATTGTAAAAAGGTGCATGGTTGTTATTAGCATGCGACCTATTTCTAGTAGAGTTAAGTGGTGAAGGGTTAGTTCCCCACCCTATATATATATATATATATATATATGTAATGAACTACTTAAAGAATAGAGAGACATACATAGAGATACGAATGGAACCATATGTTTGGAGGAATGGAAAAACACAAGTACATGTGATTAGATAATTGTAACAGATCCGTGTGCGCATGCCAGTATTGTATGGAAACTCTTGTATTGTTGGTTCGAGTGAATAGATAAAGGAAATTGGTGAACAAAGTGTGTGATGTTTTTGTTTATCAATGCATGTTATTACTTTCATGATGATTTACCTTCGGTGCTTCTAAATTGGGTTGAATATAAATGGTGAATGGATGGATTAGTTCCTAAAATATATGTTTACTTTTTATCATACCACCATTATGCTATTGCAACTATTAAGAGGACCGGTACTTTGCGTTTCGGGTGAGCACTCACCCGAGTTGAGTGATGTGCGGCGTGAATAGGTGTTAACTAACAATTCTATGCTGCATCATGATCCTTTAGTTCCACAACCTAACACAAGAGACCTCCTCATTGAAATAGATACTAGCTTACGCATTCAAGTTGCGCGAACACCGTAAGGTATTCTAAGAAAATTACATAACTTCTAGTTCTAAACATAGAGGTTGAAAAGGCGTATGATTATTGGATAATCGGAAGGAGAGATTAACTCTTCACATGACCATAGGAGGTCCAACACAACCACGAACTTACGGTTGTGATCCATAGGTCCCATAACCCAATGGGCCTATTGATCGATCAGACATTGATGTTGGTTTACGAGACACTAGTATTTAGGTCCTCACCGCTCCCACCAGACATCATTACACAATTCTCCTTATTAAACATAGTAGCCAATCAAGCTAAGGATTTCTAGACTAGACCAGAGAATCAACCATAAAACCCCAGAGAATCCACTACACCTCCCATCACCATTTTCATGACCTTGTCTGGAAATATACACGAAGCACCTATAGGTCACTTCCCACGTATCCAACAGCCAATAAACAGGATCTCGGAGAGCTCGACATTGATTGGAGCCTCCAAACAACTATTATATCCAAACGATCCATTACACCAATTCAGGTTAGGAGGGCCTTCTTCGCCTTAGATTCACAGATTCCATTATTGTGTATTAAGGATATAAGATTACCCAACTAGTTTTTTTGTATCCATATATATTCCACATTCACTGGCCATCTCGGCATGACCTCGGGAGGTCGGGTACGAGGAAGAGTTACTTGTAGATTCTTATGCTTGAATATCACTTTTCCATCGTACAAAATTAGTGAACCCAACGTGAAACAAACAATGCTTTCATCTTCTCTACCTCATTAAACCTTCACATCAACTTCACCAAAAAATTGGTGAATTCGACATGAAACAAACAATTGTTTCATCTTCTCTACCTCATTAACCTTCACATCAGCTTCACCAACAAAATTAGTGAACACAACGTGAAACAAACAACTGTTTCATCTTCTCTACCTCATTAAACCTTCACATTAGCTTCACCAACAAAATTGGTGAACCCAACGTGAAACAAACAATTGTTCCCCTTTTATTTTCATTTCTTTCATCCACCTTCACTCTTTCCCATTATTCTACGGGTATTCATATACCCCCCGAATATGTCGGGATACGACACATATGGCAGACCTCTCTCAGGTCTCGAAGAAAATTATGGTCAAACAAATAGACAACCATCACCCTTGCTTTCTGCATGGGCTAATAACTATTCAAGTAATTACTTGTCATCTCAAACTCCCCTCAAATAAATAGTTCCAATTCTTCATTCGAATTGAAGAGTTGGATCAGCTTGCACAAACACAACAACTAGAGCCCTCAGGCTCTAATAATATGACGTTTACTAGAGAATCAATTTCATCTCCTCGGGTCTTGTTTAAACCACGAGATCGGTAGAGACAGTGAGATCCACTCCCATTTTGGATGAGTACTTAGCACACTATACTATAAGTTTAACGACTCTTCCAAAACAAGTACCCACTTTATAGGGAGTTTGTAAATACAATCCGATACCCTACTCCAAGAAAATACCCCCATCCCTCCACCCGTGGGAAATGCCCTTCGTGAAGCTTCTTGGCGGGGTAATGATCAATTCATAGCAGGTATCATACCCTTTACAACCTCAAGGTATACAACAAATGCCATTAAGGAAAAAACACGTGTATTCACCAATAGAGGTCATTTCAGCCTTAGTTGAGAAGGTCAGAGGGCTGGAACTTTCTCAAGAAAACCAAAATTCATATTTTGGGCAAGCAAGAATCCCCAACCCTTTGCATCTCCCCGGCCGGGTTGACCTCCTTACAGAACATGCACGTTATACATGCCTCCTCAACATCCGTATAATCACCCACAACAAACACTAACTAGGACCGCATTTTCAAACGCCACTCCAGTTGAAAACATGATACCTCCCGGCTTGGCACCAAACAACCCATACCAGAACAATGCTCCTCCCTACTTAAACATTTATTCAAAGTCACCATAAGGGACATTTTCTCCTCTCCCAGGATATTCATTCAACCACGTGGATTTCCTTATGTCCCTACAAATATATATGTTATGCCATATCAACAAACCATGCCACCCCACCCCTCAAAAAGCACCATCGATGGTCGAGGCCTATGTAGTAGGGACTTATTCAGAATATTTAAAAGAGCCCCTAGACTTCACCATACGAAGTGTTATGCTTCTAAGACCTCTTCCTAATTTACCCAAATACAAAGGGGAAGGAGATCCAATTGCACACATTAACACCTATCCCACAACCATACGAGAATTACTCTCTTGGGATGGGGTTGTTGTTAAGATATTCCCTAAAACCTTAGAGGGTATCACCCTTGATTGGTATTACAGAATACTTGAAGCCTTGATACACTCATTTAAATAACTCGTGTCAGAGTTCATCAAAGCTTTTGATATGAACAAATTATTAAGAACATGAATCAGGGAATTCTTGCATATTAAACAAGAACATAATGAATCTGCTGCTCATTTTATTCAAAGATGGCGTATAGTTCTCTACTCATCAGCAAGTGCTCCAAACATGGATCAGATGTAGCTATGTGATTTATTCCTTCATTCTCTCGAGAGAGATAAAAGAAGAAGTCCGGAAGTTCCCACTAAGAACTTATGATGAAGTACTTGAGAGTGCTCTCCAAATCGACCAAGCAGTGATAGATAGTGGTCATAAGACATATGGAACAAACAGGAAATTAATCACTCCCAATCAAAACACCACACCTATCCTAATATCGGGAATGCTAATAAAGGACCTAAGATCGTTAACAAGAATCGTGGAGTTACAAAGATGGAGTAACCGACCAAGTTAAAAAAGCAAATGTTGTAAACATTTTTCCACCTATTAATAATTAGCGAAATAACAATTTTTCTCCAACAATCGTGCGGTGGATTTTAATAGTCCACCACAACCACAACAACAACAACAATAACAAAAAAAACAACAACGATGATGATGACAAATCCAAACACAAGGTTCAAATTGAAACCCAATGGATATTAGAGTCAAAACCAAAGGCAACATCCTCAAAATTTTAACTCCAACAACCAAAGAACCTTATCAAAATTTTGGGCCAAACAGTTTCAAATAAATAACCTCAAAATTATAATCCCAATTTATATTGTGGTTTCCACAATATTCAAGGCCACGATACTAGGACTTGTCGTGACTACAATAAATTCATGCAACATTTTCCAGAAGATCAAAAACAACTCTTTATAGATATGTTTTTAGCAAATTTTATAGTACCCATGCCAAACACTTATACAAGGGCAATTTCCCTCAAAATGCACCCCTCAAGATCTTTAATGATCCACTCCCAAACCATTCTAACAATAATAAGTTAGATCCTAGCGGAATAAACAAAGGTGTTATAATAGGAAACAATGATCATGAAGCTTCAACTTCATTAAATCCACCAGTCGCACCCCAACTAGGAACTCGACCCCAAACTAAGATAGTTGGTCTAGTGGAGTTAGACACCGAGCTACCCATAGAAACCATAACAAGAACACGGGATTATTCTTCTCAACCAACTCCAAGTTATCCATTGGAACTAGACAACATTCAACAAACGTTGGTAAAACCCATAGGTGCCTATGATTTAATTAATGACTTAACTAAAACCTTCTCTCACATCTCCTTTTTGGATTTGTTAAAGAACTCTCCGCCCATAGGGCTGCCCTCTTAGAAGCATTAGGCCTTGGTCATTTAATCAACATCACTCCTCCTCCGAAAATGCAAGTAAACCATGTAGACTTTGACGTCTACCCTCCAAGGCAGCCAGATAGGGATACTGAGTTTATATTTGATATAAGCAAAATGCCAACAGATGCTGAAATTGCATGAAGAGGCGACCTAGCTTTACATTTACAAGTATGGGTTTACAATAATTATGTTAAACGTGTAATGATTGATGATGGGGAAGTAGTTAACATAATCCCTTCACTTTTCTTCAAAAGTTAGGATATGGAGAGAAAAATTGTTCCACAACACAAAATACGCTAAGAGGTTATGATAGCCTCAAGGCCACTTCAATTGGAACCATAGTTTTACCAATCACTTTAGGACCCAAGACGGTCCTCACCAAATTTTATATTATAGATCGGGAAACCAACTATAATATGATCCTCGGTCGCCATGGATACACCACATGAAGGCAATCCCTTCCACGTTATTCCAAGAAATAAATTTCTACACTCAGAAAATACTTGTGGCACAAGGTGACCCAAAACCCTTATATATACACCTAGTAGATTTGAAGAAAAGAACATGCATTCACTCCGAGTTTGAACTCCCAACAAATCAACTCACCAAACCAATTAATTAAAAACCAAAAGAGAATTTGATACCCACCATGAATTGGAAATTATAAATCTGGTTGAGGACATTCCAGACTCAAAAATGAGGCCAACATCATAGAAATAGTGTCATTAGGGACTACAGCAAAATTGTCGAGTTGCTAGAGAAATATTTACCTATTCTCCTACCATTTGATTCTATGGGTATGGGATACACCCTGGGAATTGCTTCTCTTCCATCAGATGAAGTTTGTATGGTAGAAGTAACCAAAGCAGAAGAAACAGATACGATGAATATCCCAACATCCAGTTTTCCAAGAAAATATTGGACTCTCCACTTCGATGGAGCTAGATGTCACTTTGGAGTTGGGGCAGGAGTGATCTTTACTTCACCTGAGGGAAAGATCCTACCTTTCGCCTTTAAATTAAACTTTGAATGTACGAACAACGGGGCTGAGTACGAAGCTCTCCTCCTTGGCCTCATCCTAGCCAAAAGAATGGGTGTCGATAACATTAGAGTGCTAGGAGACTCGCAACTAGTTGCAAACCAAGTCTCTAAGGTATATCAAACTAGAGCTGAACATTTACAACTCTACAAAACAACAGTATTAGATCTAAGCAAGGGATTCAACTTCATATCAATTGAAGCAATCCCATGAGAGTAGAACCTTCTCGCAGATTCAATAGTAACCTTAGCTTCCCATTTCACTCCAAACAAAGTGAGTTGGAAGATACAAATTTCACAGTATCACTTCGTACTGAACCATTAGTGCGTAAAATACCAACAAACCCACTCCTGACTCATGGAGAAGCTGAGAATGATTTTCCTATCATGGATCACTTTGATGGTGATAGAGTCACTCTCAAATATCTAAACACCTATGCGGAGCTACACCTTGCTTACCACATAGTGGATCTTTCCCTAATACCACATTCCTCTTCCTATTTTGGAAATCCCATGGTAGAGTCTCCTCCACAAAAGGATCTCGATATCTACGAGGTAGAAGACAGAAATCTTGGAACTACCTCCAGCCCCACCTGAATTTGAAGAAGGTAACACTTCTTTAATAGAAGAAACCATTGACATAAACATCGAAACAGAGGAAGAACCAAATATTTTGAAGTTGGGATCCTCGTTAACTCCAGAGGAGATAGAAATACACACCCAAATCCTCAAAGAACATCAAAAGGATTTCACATTTAACTATAAAGAAATGACGGGCATTGCACCACACATTGTGGTACATAACCTTGTCACTAAACCAGATGCAAAACCAATTAAACAAAATTCAAGACCAATGAAGCCAAAAGTGGCTCTCATGGTAAAAGAGGAAGTAATAAAACTCCTCCAAGTGGGATTCATCAAACCCGTTGACTATTCACAATGGGTATCTAATATCATCCCTGTTCTAAAAAAGAATGGGAAGATATGCATTTGCATAGATTTTCGGGATATTAACAAAGCTTGTCCCAAGGATGACTTCCCATTACCATCCATTGACGTTATTGTTGATGCAACAGCTGGATTTGAACTATTGTCCCTCATGGATGGATTCTCAGGGTATAATAAGATTAAAATATCTGAACATGATCAAGCCAAAACTACATTCATAACTCCTGGGAGCTTATTGCTTTCTGTCATGTCATTCGGTCTTAAGAATGCCGATGCTACGTATCAATGGGCAATGACATACATATTCCATGATCTTATCCATAAAATTGTGGAATCCTATGTGGATGACTTATTGGCCCAGGGCAAGAAGCGCTATGATCATCCAGAAGTACTCTATATCATCCTCTCACGATTAATTGAATATGGTGTCACATTAAACACGTTGAGAAGTGCGTGTTTAGTGTGACAGAGGAAAACTTCTAGGCTACATTATATCTTCACGAGGGATTGATGTCGATCCAACCAAAATCTAGGTTGTTCTCAAAATGATTCCACCATTGGAAGAGTGCGGAATTAGGTCATTTTGGGAAACTTGCAATCCAAAGGTTCATCCCAGATTTAAGTTTTGCCATTCATCCAATCAATAATCTATTAAAGAAAGATTATAGCATTGATTGGACTGAAGAATGCAATGAGGCCTTCGAAGTAGTTAAACGCTTCTTGTTGTCTCCACCCACGCTAATGCCTCCCAAACCAGACCACCCTTTGATCCTATACTCATGAGCCACTCATGTCTCGCTAGCCTGCATGCTGGCTCAAGAAGACAATGATAAATGAGAACGTGTGGTCTATTTCATTAGCCAAACGTTGCTTGATTATGAAACACGTTATACATAGGTAGAGAGAGAATGCCTTGCCATAGTCTTTACAACAAAATGTTTAAGACATTACATGTTAAACTAAGAAACAAGGGTCATTGTAAAGACAGATCATTTATGAACATTACTCATGCAAGGGTCTTTATCTAAAAAGGTTGGGCGTTTCATAACCTTAATGGGTGAATTTGAGTTAACATTTGTAAACCAAAAATCCGTTAAGGGACAAATCATTGCAGACTGGTTAGTTGACAATCCACTAGATGGAGGTGATTTGGTAAATTTGGACTTTCTTGATGAGTGTATATACTTTGTCAAAACTAGGCCCCCCATCTCTACATGTCCCTGGTACACTGATATCATCAATTTTATCATGGACCACACATACTCGGAAAGTGCCACATCACAACAAAGAAGGTGGTTACGCATTATCACCGCTAAATATGTTGTTTTAGAACAAGTACTCTATCGTAAAGCCTTTGACGACATGCTTCTAAGATGCGTCGACACTAGAAGAATCCAAGAAGATTCTTTATGAATCCCACAGTGGGATATGTGGAGGCCACTTCGGTGGTCACACCACTACTCGCAAAATACATCGGATGGGCTATTTTTGGCCCACTCTCGAACACGATGCAGTGGAGTTTGTACGTAAGTGCCATAAATGCCAAGAATTCTCTCAAAATATTCACATGCCAAAGATAATCCACGAAACCAATAGCAACCCCGTGGCCCTTCTCCATGTGGGGTCTAGACTTGATAGGGAAATTCTCTCCCACATCAACTGATGGCCATAATTTTATAATTACAACCATGGAATATTTTACCAAATGGGTATAGGCCATGTCTCTCACCACCATACCAGGTTCGATAATTACCAAATTCATTCTGAACCAAATCATTTGTAGGTATGGTGTCCCACAAGTCATTATCTTAGATAATGGCACATCCTTTAAAAATGATGAGGTTCGTGAGTTATGCAGCAAATTCAAAATAAACCATCACACACGACCTCTCTTTACTACCCTCAAGCCAATGGGCAAGCTGAAGCAACAAACAAAACATTAAAGGCTATTCTCCTCAAAACAGTCAAGGAGAACAAGCGAGATTGGCATCTAAAACTATATCTAGCCTTGTGGGCCCATCAAACCTCAATAAGAACACCAACAAGAGCAACCCCTTTCTCATTGGTATTCGGGGTAGAAGCAGTTCTCCCACTTGAGGTTGAAATACCTAGTCTCCGCATCTCATTACAAGGGATTTTAGATGAAGAAGCTTATAGGGAGGCACGCCTCTCTCAACTGGAAAGCCTTGACGAGGCTAGGTTAAACGCCGAACAACGACACAAAGCCTATGCTGACTAGATGTGCCGGTAGTATAACAAAAATTCTATGAGTGAGAAATATATGAGGGAGATCTAGTTCTAAGACTAGACAACTGGATTGATAAGAAAACCGGTGAAGGAAGGAAGTTCCGGCCCAAGTGGTTGGGCCCATACCAAGTCATGAAAGACTACGGAAATGGTGCGTATCTCTTGTGCACACTAGAAGGTGAGGAATTCAATGAAACTGTCAATTCCTTGCATCTTAAACAATTTTACGCATGAGACATCAGAATCACCACTTGTACATTATAGCTACCTACATTGCATTAGTCATTTAGTTGTTTCATTTTGTCCACTCATTTTGTAAAAATTGTAGTCAAGGAACTTACTCTTAAGCAATCTATTACAAATTTCTGAAAATATTGGCAAAATAATTCAAATCACATCTCTTCAAACATCATCAAGTAATTTCAAATCTTCTCATCAAGTTTGACAGACAAGTATTGACGAAAACCATACCAAGGCCTGCATACTTGGTTTTGCTCTTTCTTTCTACTAGGTGAAGTTGTCCTTACCTACGGTCTATTCTAGAAGCTTCTTGGTGTCACATCTATCCCTCTTAAGTCTCTTTGAAAGAAAGGATATCCCAAAGTCACAGATCAGAAATGTCAAAATCAAATAGAATCAAAAGTGCCAAGCAAACAAAATATTTTTATTTTACACACTTCTTTGCCCCACCAACCTTCAGGTGATAAGCCGCATCTCTTATTGGTGGTGTGAGGTTGGGAAAGGAAAGAAGTGCCCTTACTCACCTATATCCTGCCTTTGGTGACAAACCCATGCTTCTTACTAGTGGCATGAGGTAGGGTGTGGGGGGTCCATTCACACAAATTAACAAATCTTGGTATTCTAGAAATACAAATCAAATTATATTAAGTGAAAAAAATGTCCAAATTCCAAAGAGATCAAATCCTCAAAACTAGATTTTGTCAACCAGGTTGCCATTTATAGATCTAAGTCTAGATAAACTGAAAAGTAAGTGGCCTTCTGAGCTTGGTGGTAGTTCTGAGTAGGGTAAGTGTGTAGGTCTAAGTTTTGTTTTTGCACTTTGGTTTATCTCGTCTCTCATCGTTCCATTCAGTCAAACTCATACAATTTTTGCCCTTCCCAACTCTTGGTGTAGAGCCCTTGCATCTTACTGGTTGCGTGGAGTTGGGAATGGGGCAAGTTCATCTCTTTATCACTATACATTCATCACGTTTTGCCAACATAAGAAGAAATCACAGACATTGCCCAAAGAGGTCGAAAGTTCAATACTACAATGTGTTCGTCATCGCATATCAGCATTACAAAAGCATATAAAGTAAAACATTCTGTTTAGTATTTGCTATCATTTGTCATCCATTGCATACATTCTAAAAAGCATGAAAAAAATACTCTAAAAACATCTAGTATACATATGGGAAATGAGTCACAAAATTCTAGACACCAAAGAGTCTAGATCCAAAAAGATATATATATATATATATATATATATATATATATATATATATATATATATAAGAGGTGTTTCATGTACAATGCCATCATGCGCTAAGGCATGGTCAAAATGCTCAATGATTGGAAAATACAAAACAAACGTACAAATATCCGACCAAAGGTCGTTCTGAAAAAGACACTATGATCTCTCAATCTATGTGAGATCCCTCAGAAGGTGTATGACCACGCCTAGGAATCCTGCTATGATGATGCTCTGAATGGACAGAGGGCTCACGATCACGACTAAGCAACTGTGGTCTCACTATGAGAGCGACGACTCCATCAAGTGCTCAACAATCCTATATCCACCAACTTGGTGTGAAGTTAAGTAATGATATTTGCTTTGCCTTCTAGATAGGGAAAAGACATCGTGTGTCGACCAGCTCCTTGCCGAGGGCTCCCTAACGTCCTCAGTGAGCTCGACTCGGGTACCATCAGAAGGGAGCAATAGAGTGTCGGCACACACCGATGAATCAAGTCTTGCCATCCCTCAAAGAAATACTACGAGTAAAAAAGGAGAAACACGCAAGTTAGAAAGTTGTCCAAAATAAAACCAAAGATAAATGAAACAACAAAAGGAAATAACAACTAAACAATTCTAACTAAAGCAAAGTCGAGAAAGGAGTAGTAACTCACTCGGATCTCCAGGCCTCTAGGTAGGATCTCTGGGATCCGTGCCTACCACTGACGCTACCATTGACTATCGTCCCTCTCCCACATCTGGAGCAATGTGACGGCCTACCACGGACTCGCCATCTCCCCCTAAATCCTGAGAAGGCAACTCCTCTGAAATCAAAGTCACCTTCTCTGCGCTTTGCTCCACCCTCTCGACCCATAGGATATCCTAAGTGTCATGCCACTCAGAATCGCTATCATCCTCCTCACCTGTCCCATGGCTCCAGTCTCTATCTCCTCTATCTCCTCCTCTGTCTCTCCCCCAGTGAACTCCTTAGACTCAGAGTCCACGTCAATAGGCTCATCTTTGCTATGGGTAGGACCGACGACAATATGAAGTAAAGGTGCCCGAGGAGCACTGGCTACCCCTCGAGCACAAACCACCCTCCTAACTGTGATGGGAACACTAGGAGTGACCATAGTCCAACCCGGCCTCTAGGACTCTCCCGAGCGTCACGAACATATATATACACCGGCCATGCTAGAGGAAACATGTTAATATATGGGAGACCGAACTACGTGGTACTCTATCAAAGGGGTGGATCTCCAACTTCCCCATCCATGTCTACCAGCTGACTGGTAGTGTGGCAAGCAATCAATGTGAGTGTCTCCTCTCCCCATAACCCTACCATGGCCTAATAAGGAGTAGCCTCCATGTCTTCAAAGTGGTCAAAGAAGCCACTGGCTAGTGAGGTGCTCTAAGAACGGTCATCCCTATCCACCTCGCTGCCCTGACGGCCCCAGGATCCTCTACCTGTACACCTCTCCCATATGGAATGATGTGCTCATACACCCAACTCATGACAAGAGTAGGGTGGCTTAATGACTATCCCTGTAGTCTGACCACCCTGTATAAATCATGGTAGGTGGTCCCGAGGATTTCTACTCCCAAAGTGTAAACACATCCATGGCCCTCAATACGTGTAATGATGGGAACCCAACAATATAAAAGAGTATATGCTCCTTGTCCCTCGATCAATCTTGAAGCAAGGATGCCCATGATAGCCTTACGGAGCATAGGAATATCTCGACTCAACAATGAAGCGGACCTTCACTTGTCTTCTTCAACCCCATGCAAACAACGACATCCCCATATAAGTGGCCCACCGAACCACCCAAGATCTCAACACTTTGTTGTCTTGAGAGATAGCCGCCTCCCAAGGATCGGAACCCCAATATATGGTAGACATCCTCATGGGTGATGGACCACTCAGCCCTCACACTTGGTAATCGAAAGTGTTCCGATATGTATCCCAATATGAAAATAAGTCACTTAACATGTGACTGGTAGGTGCGACATGAGGAACCTATGCGATCCTCCAAATACCAGTCCCTCTACAGAGTGTCTCATTCATGCGGGTCAATGCGTCTAACACTGCTGAAACCAATCACACTCCCTCTCTCGACTCCATCCGATGTAATCCTTCTTCTTTTGCGCCCACCTAAAAACAGAAAAAAATTTAGTAACAAAATCGACTAGAAAAGCTAACAAGAACATGTAAAAATGTTAAAAATGCAAAAACAAGTAAATAAAACATCTTTTTTACATTTTGTTGTGAGAACGCCGCCACGTAGAGTGGTGGTTCCGTAACCGCGCCTTCAGGGCGGTGGTCTCGTAACCACTTGCTTTGTGTAGGGTGGCGGTCCTATCCCAAGCGGTGAACGACTCGAAAACCTTAAAAATGTATTAAAAATGTAAGAAAACACCATTTTTACTAAAATAAAGACCTACCCTATGGGTGCCCCCCCTAGAGACTCATTTAAAACTAGCATTTTCAAAAATAATCCCCCTAAGACAAATATTTTATCATTTCTACATTTTAGGTTCAAAAACAATAAATTGAGAAGAACTAACCCGAGACTTCACGGGTTGATGTTTTGCTCTCGGAGGCATGATCACTATCTCACCACGAACATTTTGACTATACTCTTGTCGAAAAACCATCACCATGGGTCCCAGAGCTCAAAAACTATCAAATCAATCCGCGTAAATGAATAGTAAAATGAGTTCGTTTTATATATATATATAGCTTTCTAAAATTGATTTTGAATGTCTTTCGTAGGGTTAGAGCATCGACGGAGGTAAGTTCTAAACCGCGCAGATGGTAAGTCCTCATTTCATATCAATTTAGTTTTATTTCTCAATTTATTTTATCTATCTGCACTTGAGTCCCCTTTTTCATTTTGCAGATAGCGGGATTTTAGATGGTGACTTTCGACACATGGGCATGTCAAGTATAACTCCTAACTCCCCATTTCGGGACCACCATACTCGGATCCACCGTTTTACGCCTCTTCATGGCTAAGATTCTTCTAGGGGGCAATATGTACGTACCCAAAATTGTAGGGTACTACACCACCGAAAAGATGTTACACATACCCCAATGATGATACAAGTCTCCTTGCAAGGTGTTCGGGATCCAGAAAAGCTCGCCAAGTATACGTTTGTATCCCGTATGCCCCACTTGGCCTCCATGTGCTTTATTCTGCCCTCTACCCCCTTTTCCTTGTATTTTGGTCTTAAGTGACGACACGCCCCGGCACAGGCGGCGGTCCCATGACCGCCACCCAGACAGGCGGCGGTCCAGAATCGCCGCCTTGCATAGGGCGGCGGTCTTGTGTGCATTTTCCAAAAGTTCCAACGATCGTGTCAAATGTAAAATTTCAATTTCTATCCACATTTTTCAGCTACTTTTCTTTGCATTTATGTTTTGGCCACCTTGTGAATAGTGTTTTCACTTTGTTTAATGGTAAAAGAGTTCCATTCCAAGTTACCTTCTAGTGAATGCATTTGCTATAAATAGCTAGCTTGTTTTTAAACAAATGACCCCTCTCCTTCTCTATTTAATCATTCAGTCTTTTGAGTTTCTTGCTTAGAATTCCAATAGTTTCATGTTTTGCATCCATTGTTGGTCTTCCTTTGTTGTTTAGAGGTCATTCGATCTTCTTGTTTCAATCTTGCTTCATTGCAAGTCAGTTTAGAATAAAATAGTTTCATTCTTAGATTGGAATCCATTTAGAGTTGCAGGTTTTGTTTAGTCACAAAAATAGTTTCTAGATCTCTCGGCGCATTTATGTTGTATTCCCATGATAAATCCTTTAGGAATTACATAGTCAAGCTCTATTCACTTGCACTATCTCTCTCTCTCTTACTCACATTGTATTCGGTATATATCTAAAGCTGCCATTGTTCGAGTACCTTATTCTGTTGATGCTATCATATACATTTTTTGGATTCACGAGAACACGAAGGAACGAGGAGATCACACTGAGGGGACGAAGTCACACACAACTGGATTTACCATTGTTCTGTAAACTCCAGGTTTGAGCTATCAAAGTTCTAGTTACAACGTATCAAATAGAGTAGTAAATTATTTTATTTCAGTCAAATCTCACTCTCGATATTTCGGGGAAGCTATGGGGATTGATAGTTTATGAGAAACTATGATTCATTCCTCACTTCTGAGGTAGGATCGAGAGTCTTTCAATTTAAAACAATTAGTTGCTTAGATATTTAGGATAAATTCACAACTACACAGGAAAATAGCTACACCGGGCTACTTTGTTTGTTTTAATTCTGTTACTAGATTAGTTGTCCATTTTCTAAATATATTAGAATAGCTACTCTTTTAATTTCGTTAAAATACTTCATCAAAAATACAAAAAAATAAAAGAATACATGCATAGTGTAGATACATCTTTCATAATTAGTTTATTAGTTTTAGTTAAAAGTTGAATCATTTTGCATGACAATCATGGGACCTAGAGAGCCTAGAGAATACATATTTGAACCGATAGTGCCTCAACCAAATCTCCCCACAACACTAGTTGATATAGATCAAGACCTTAGGATCCAGGTCTTTCGAGCAACTAGTAAACCTATGAGCAATTAGTGAACAACTGAGAGAGTTAAATATTGAAGATGACAAGGCATACACATTTTGGTCAAATCATCCTAACTATAGATTTCCTTGATAGGGCATCCGTATGACTGTATAAGGATTCAAAAGAGAACAAGTATTTGGTTGTGATCCTTTAGTTCCACAACCTAACACAAGAGACCTCCTCGTTGACATAGATACTAGCTTACGCATTCAAGTTGCTAGAACACCTATAAGGTATTCTAAGAAAATTACACAACTTCTAGTTCTAAACATAGAGGCTGAAAAGGCGTATGATTATTGGATAATCGGAAGGAGAGATTAACTCTTCACATGACCATAGGAGGTCCGACACAACCACAAACTTACGGTTATGATCCATAGGTCCCACAACCCAACGGGCCTATTGATCGATCAGATGTTGATGCTGGTTTATAAACACTAGTATTTAGGTCCTCACCGCTCCCACCAAACATCATTACACAATTCTCCTTATTAAACGTAATCAACCAATCAAGCTAAGGATTTCTGGACTAGACTAGAGAATCGACCATAAAACCCCGGAGAATCCACTACACCTCCCATCACCATTTTCATGACCTTGTCTGGAAATATACACGAAGCACCTATAGGTCACTTCTCACATATCTAACAGCCAATAAATAGGATCTCGCAGAGCTCGAAATTGATTGGAGCTTCGAACAACTATTATATCCGAACGATTCATTACACTAATTCAGATTAGAAGGGCCTTCTTCGCCTTAGATTCGCAGATTACATTATTACGTATTGAGGATATAAGATTACCCAACTAGTTTTTACGTATCCATATATGTGCCACATTCACTTTGGCCATCTCGGCATGATCTCGGGAGGTCGGGTATGAGGAAGATTTACTTGTAGATTCTTATGCTTGCATGTCACTTTTCCATCGTACAAAATTGGTGAACCCGACGTGAAACAAACAAAAGTTTCATGTTCTCTACCTCATTAACCATCACATCAGCTTCACTAACAAAATTGGTGAACCCGACGTGAAAAAAACAACTGTTTCATCTTTTCTACCTCATTAAACCTTCACATCAACTTCACCAACAAAATTTATGAACCCAACATGAAACAAACAATCTGTTTCATCTTTCTAACTCATTAAACCTTCACATCGGCTTCACCAACAAAATTGGTGAACCCGACATGAAACAAACAATTGTTCCCCTTTTATTTTCATTTCTTTCATCCACCTTCGCTCTTTCCCATTATTTTGCGGGTATTCATATACCCCCCGAATATGTCGGGATACGACACATATGGTAGACCTCTCTCGGTCTCAAAGCAAATTATGGTAAAAAAAAAGACAACCATCACCCTCAATTTCTGCATGGGATGATAACTATTCAAGTAATTACTTGTCATCTCAAACTCCCCCTCAAAGAACTAGTTCCAGTTCTTCATTCCAAATTGAGGAGTTGGATCAACTTGCACAAACACAACAACCAGAGCCCTCAAGCTCTAACAATATGACGTTTACTAGAGAATCCATTTCATCTCCTCGGGTCTTATTCGGACCACGGACGTATCAAGAAATCAGATCCACTCCCATTTTTGGATGAGGAGTACTTAAAGACGCTATGCTAGAAGCGAACAACACTTTGAAAACATGTACCCGCCTATAGGGAGTTTGCAAATATATTCGATACCCTACTCCAAGAAAATACCCCCATCCCTCCACTCGTGGGAAATTCCCTTAGCGAAATTTGGCAGGGTAATGATCAATTCATAGTAGGGTATCATACCCCTTTACAACCTCAAGGTATACAACAAACGCCATTAAGGAAAAACACTGTGTCTTCGCCAATAGAGGTCATTTCAGCCTTAGTTGAGAAGGTCAGAGGGCTCGAAATTGCTTAAGCAAACCAAAATTCATATTTTGGGCAAGCAAGAATCCCCAACCCTTTGCATCACCCCAATCAGGTTGACCTCCTTACAGGAATAGGCATGTTAGGCATGCCTCCTCAACATCCGTATAATCACCCACAACAAACACCAACTAGGACCGTGTTTTCAAATGTCGCTCCAATTGAAAACATGATACCTCCCGGCTTGGCACCAAACAACCCATACCAAAACAATGCTCCTCCCTACTTAAAAATTTATTCAAAGTCACCACAAGGGGACATGTTCTCCTCTCCCGGGATGTTTGTTCAACCACATGGATTCCCTTATGTCCCCGAGTGTACATATGTTATGCCATATCAACAAACCATGTAACCCCCAACCCCTCAACAAGCACCATCAATGGTCGAGGCCTATGCAGTAGGGACTTATTCAAAATATTTAAAAGAGCCCCTAGACTTCACCATACGAAGTGTTATGCTTCTAAGACCTCTTCCCGATTTACCCAAATACAAAGGGGAAGGAGATCCAAATGCACACATTAAGGCCTATGCCACAACCATACGGGAATTACTCCCTTGGGATGGGGTTGTTGCTAAGATATTCCCTAAAACCTTAGAGGGTATTGCCCTTGATTGGTATTACAGAATACCTGAAGCCTCGATACACTCATTTAAACAACTCGTGTCAGAGTTCATCAAAGCTTTTGATATGAACAAATTGTTAAGAACAGGAATCAGGGAATTCTTGCATATTAAACAAGAACATAATGAATCCAGTTGCTCATTTTATTCAAAGATGGCATACGGTTCTCTACTCATCAGCAAGTGCTCCAAACATGGATCAGATGGAACTATGTGATTTATTCCTTCATTCTCTCAATAGAGAGATAAAGGAAGAAGTCCAGAAGTTCCCACTAAGAACTTATGATGAAGTACTCGAGAGTGCTCTCCGAATCGACCAAGCAACAATAGATAGTGGTCGTAAGACATATGGAACAAACGGGAAATTAATCACTCCCAATCAAAACACCGCGCATATCCTAATATCAAGAATGCTAATCAAGGACCTAAGATCCTTAAACAAGAACCGCTGGAGTTACAACAAATGGAGTAACCGACCAAGTTAAAAAAACAAACATTGTAAACATTTTGCCACCTGTTAATAATCAACGAAATAAAAATTTTACTCCAACAATCAACACGATGGATTTTAATCATCCACCATGACCACAACAAGAACAAGAACAATGACAATGACAAATTCAAACACAAGGTTCAAATCGAAACCCAATTGGACATCGAGTCAAAACCAAAGGCAATAGCCTCAAAATTTTAAATCTAACAACAATCAACCTTATCCGAATTTTGGGCCATAACAACTTTCAAATCAACAAACCTCGAAATTATAATCCCAATTTTTATTGTTGTTTCTACAAGATTCAAGGCCACGATACTAGGACTTGTCGTGACTACAATAAATTCTTGCAAAGCATTTTCCTTAAGATTAGAAACAACTCTTTATAGATATGTTTTTAACAAATTCTGTAGTACCCACGCCAAACACTTATACAGGGGCAATTTCCCCTCAAAATGCACCCCTCAAGATCTTTAATGATCCACTCCCAAACCATTCTAACAATAACAAGCTAGATCCTAGTGGAACAAACAAGGGTGTTATAACAGGAAACAATGATCATGAAGCTTCAACTTCATTAAATCCACCAGTTGCACCCCAACTAGGAACTCGACCCCAAACTAAGATAGTTGGTCTGGTGGAGTTAGACACCGAGCTACCCATAGAAACCATAACAAGAACATGAGATTATTCTTCTCAACCAACTCCAAGTTATCCATTGGAACTAGACAACATTCAACAAACATTGGTAAAACCCATAGGCGCCTATGATTTAATTAATGATTTAACTAAAACCTTCTCTCACATCTCCTTTTTGGATTTGTTAAAGAACTCTCCCACCCATAGGGCTGCCCTCTTAGAAGCATTAGGCCTTGGTCATTTAATCAACATCACTCCTCCTCCAGGAAACACAAGTAAACCATGTAGACTTTGACGTCTACCCTCCAAGGCATCTAGATAGGGATACTGAGTTTATATTTGATATAAGCAAAATGCCAACAGACGCTGAAATTGCACGAAGAGGTGACCCAACTTTACATTTACAAGTATGGGTTTACAATAATTATGTTAAACGCACAATGATTGACGATGGGGCAGCAGTTAACATAGTCCCCTTCGCTTTTCTTCAAAAGTTAGGATATGGAGAGACAAACTATTCCACAACACGAAATACACTAAGAGGTTATGATAGCCTCAAGGCCACTTCAATTGGAACCATAGTTTTACCAGTCACTTTAGGACCCAAGACGGTCCTCACTGAATTTTATATTATAGATCGGGAAACCAACTATAATATGATCCTCGGTTGGCCATGGATACACCGCATGAAGGCAATCCCTTCCACGTTATTCCAAGAAATAAGATTTCTACACTTTGGAAAAATACTTGTGGCACAAGGTGACCCAAAACTCTTCGATATACACCTAGCTGATTTGAAGAAAAGACCATGCATTCACTCCAAGTTTGAACTCCCAACAAATCAACTTACCAAACCAATTAATTCAAAACCAAAAGAGAAGTTGATACCCACCATAGAATTAGAAATTACAAATCTGGCCGAGGACAATCCCAAGACTCAAAAATGAGGCCAACGCCATAGAAAAAGTGTCATTAGGGACTACCGCAAAAATGTCGAGTTGTTAGAGAAATATTTACCTATTCTCCTACCATTTGATTCTATGGGTATGGGATACACCCTGGGAATTGCTTCTCTTCCATCAGAAGAAGTTTTTATGGTAGAAGTAATCGAAGCAGAAGAAACAAATACGACGAATATCCCAACATCTAGTTTTCCAAGCAAATATTGGACTCTCCACTTCGATGGAGCTAGATGTTACTTTGGAGTTAGGGCAAGAGTGATCTTTACTTCACCTGAGGGAAAGATCCTAACTTTCACCTTTAAATTAAACATTGAATGTATGAATAATGGGGCTGAGTACGAATCTCTCCTCCTTGGCCTCATCTTAGCCAAAAGAATGGGTGTCGATAACAATAGAGTGCTAGGAGACTCGCAACTAGTTGTAGACCAAGTATCTAAGGTATATCAAACTAGGGCTGAACATTTACAACTCTATAAAACAACGGTATTAGATCTAAGCAAGGGATTCAACTTCATATCAATTGAAGCAATCCCACGAGAGCAGAACCTTCTTGCAGATTCAATAGCAACCTCAACTTCCCGTTTCACTCCAAACAGTGAGTTGGAAGATACAAATTTCATAGTATCACTTTGCATCGAACCATTAGTGCGTAAAATACCAACAAACCCACTCCTAACTCATGGAGAAGCTAAGAATGATTTTCCTATCATAGATCACTTTGACGGTGATAGAGTCACTCTCGAATATCTAAACGCCTATGCAGAGCTACACCTTCTTTACCGCATAGTGGATCTTTCCCTAATACCACATTCCTCTTCCTATTTTGGAAATCCCATGGTAGAGTCTCCTCCACAAAAGGATCTCGATATCTACGAGGTAGAAGACAGAGAAAGCTTGGAACTACCTCCAGCCCCACCTGAATTTGAAGAAGGTAACACTTCTTTAATAGAAGAAACCATTGACATAAACATTGGAATGGAGGAAGAACCAAAATTTTTGAAGTTGGGATCCTTGTTAACTCTAGAGGAGATAGAAATACACACCCAAATCCTCAAAGAACATCAAAAGGCTTTTGCATTTAACTATAAAGAAATGACGGGCATTGCACCACATATTGTGGTACATAATCTTGTCACTAAACCAAATGCAAAACCAATTAAACAAAAGTCAAGACCAATGAAGCCAAAAGTGGCTCTCATGGTAAAAGAGGAAGTAATAAAATCCTCCAAGTGGGATTCATCAAACCCGTTGACTATTCACAATGGGTATCTAATATTGTCCCTATTCTAAAAAAGAATGGGAAGATACGCATTTGCATAGATTTTCGGGATATTAACAAAGCTTGTCCCAAGGATGACTTCCCATTACCATCCATTGACATTATTGTTGATGCAACAGCTGGATTTGAACTGTTGTCCCTCATGGATGGATTCTCAGGGTATAATCAGATTAAAATATCTGAACAGGATCAAGCCAAAACTACATTCATAACTCCCTGGGGAACTTATTGCTCTACGTTGTCATGCGATTCATTCTTTAAAACGCCGACACTACGTAACATGATGGGCAATGACATACATATTCCATGATCTTATCCATAAAATTGTGGAATCCTATGTGGATGACTTATTGGCCAAGGCCAAGAAGCGCTGTGATCATCTAGAAGTACTTTGTATCAACCTCTCACGATTAATTGAATATGGCATCACATTAAACCCAGAGAAGTGCATAGTTGGTGTGACAGGAGGAAAACTTCTGGGCTACATTATATCTTCACGAGGGATTGATGTCGATCCAGCCAAAATACGGGCTATTCTAAAAATTATTCCACCATCGGACGAGTGCGGAATCGGTCATTTCTTGCAAAACTCGGTGCAATCCAAAAGTTTGTCCCGGATTTAAGTTTTTCCATTCATTTAATCAATAATCTATTAAAGAAATATTATAGCATTGATTGGATTGAAGAATGCAATGAGGCCTTTGAAAGCGAGTTAAACGCTTCTTGTTATCTCCACCCATGCTAATGCCTCCCAAACTAGACCACCCTTTGATCCTATACTCACGAGCCACTCATGTCTCGCTAGCCTACATGTTGGCTCAAGAAGATAATGATAAATGAGAACGTGTGGTCTATTTCATTAGCTGAACATTGCTCGATTATGAAACACATTATACACAAGCAGAGAGAGAATTCCTTGCCATAGTCTTTACAACAAAATGTTTAAGACATTACATGTTAAACCAAGAAACAAGGGTCATTATAAAGACAGATCATTTACGAACATTCCTCATGCAAGGGTATTTATCTAAAAAGGCTGGGTGTTTCATAACCTTAATGGGTGAATTTGAGTTAACATTTGTAAACCAAAAATATGTTAAGGGACAAATCATTGTAGATTGGTTAGCTAACAATCCACTAGATGGAGGTGATTTGGTAAATCTAGACTTTCCTGATGAGTGTATATACTTTGTCAAAACTAGGCCCCCATCTCTACATGTCCTTGGTACACTGATATCATCAATTTTATCATGGACCACACATACCGAAAAGTGCCACATCACAACAAAGAAGGCAGTTACGTATTATCACTGCTAAATATGTTGTTTTAGAACAAGTACTCTATCGTAAAGCCTTCGATGACATGCTTCTAAGATGCATCAACACAGAAGAATCCAAGAAGATTATTTATGAATCCCATAGTGGGATATGTGGAGGCCACTTCGGTGGTCACACCACTGCTCACAAAATACATCGGATGGGCTATTTTTGGCCCACTCTCGAACATGACGCAATAGAGTTTGTACGTAAGTGCCATAAATGCCAAGAATTCTCTCACAAGATTCACATGCAAAGCATAATCCCCGCAACCAATAAAAATCCCATGGTCCTTCTCCACGCAGGTCTAGACTTGATAGGGAAATTCTCTCCCTCATCAACCGATGGCCATAATTTTATAATTACAGCCATGAAATATTTTACCAAATGGGTAGAGGCCATGCCTCTCACCACCGTACCAGGTTCAATAATTACCAAATTCATTCTGAACCAAATCATTTGCAGGTATGGTGTCCCACAAGTCATTATCTTAGATAATGGCACATCCTTTAAAAATGATGAGGTCCGTGAGTTATGCAGCAAATTCAAAATAAACCATCACATGGCCTCTCTTTACTACCCTTAAGCCAATGGGCAAGTCAAGCAACAAACAAAACATTAAAGGCTATTCTCCTAAAAATAGTCAAGGAGAGCAAGCGAGATTAGCATCGAAACTATATTTGGCCTTGTGGGCCCATCGAACCTCAATAAGAACACCAACAGAGCAACCCCTTTCTTGTTAGTATTCGGGGCGACGGTTCTCCCACTTAAGGTTGAATATCCGGTCTCTGCATCTCATTACAAGGGATTTTGGACGAGGAAGCGTACAGGGAGGCACACCTCTCTCAATCTGGAAAGCCTTGACGAGGCCGGGCTAAATGTTGAACAACGACACTGAGCTTATGCTGGCCGGATGTGCAGTGGTATAACAAAAAAAAGTCTATGAGCAAGAAATATATGAGGGAGATCTAGTTATAAGACTAAACCGCCGGATTGATAAGAAAATCGGTGAAGGAAGGAAGTTCGCCCAAGTGGTTGGGCCCATACCGAGTCATGAAAGACTACGGAAATGGTGCGTATCTCTTGTGCACACTAGAAGGTGAGGAATTCAATGAAACTATCAATTCCTTGCATCTTAAACGGTTTTACGCATGAGACATCAGAATCGCCACTTGTACATTATAACTACCTACATTGCATTAGTCATTTAGCTATTCCATTTTATCCACTCGTTTCATAAAAATTATAGTCAAGTAACTTACACTTAAGCAATCTATTACAAATTTTTGAAAATATTGGCAAAATATTTCAAATCACATCGCTTCAAACATCATCAAGCAATTTCAAATCTTCTCATCAAGTTTGACAAACAAGTATTGTGAAACCATACCAAGGCCTCGCATACTTAGTTTTCTCTTTCTTCGCTACTAGGTGAAGTTGTCATTACCTATGGTCTATTCTAGAAGCTTCTTCGTGTCACATCTATCCCTCTTAAGTCTCTTTGAAAGAAAGGATATCCCAAATTCACAAATCGAAATGTCAAAATCAAATAGAGTCAAAAGTGCCAAGAAAATAGAATATTTTTATTTTACACACTTCTTTCGCACCACCAACCTTCAGTGATAAGCCGCATCTCTTATTGGTGGTGTGAAATTGGGAAAGGAAAGAAGGGCCCTTACTCGCCTATATGCTGCATTTGGTGACAAACCCATGCTTCTTACTAGTGGCATGAGGTAGGGTGTGGGGGGTCCATTCACACAAATTAACAAATCTTGGTATTCTAGAAATACAAATCAAATTATATTAAGTGAAAACAAATATCCAAATTCCAAAGAGATCAAATCCTCAAAACCAGATTTTGTCAACTGGTTGCCATTTATAGATCTAAGTCTAGATAAATTGAAAAGTAAGTGGCCTTCTGAGCTTGGTGGTAGTTTTGAGTAGGGTAAGTGTGTAGGTCTAAGTTTGGTTTTTGTCACTGGTTTTTCTGTCTCTCATCGTTCCATTCAGTCAAACTCATACAATTTGTGCCCTTCCCAACTCTTGGTGTAGAGCCCTTACATCTTCTTTGGGTTGCATGGAGTTGAAAATGGGGCAAGTTCATCTCTTTATCACTATACATTCATCACGTTTTGCCAACATAAGAAGAAATCACAGACATTGCCCAAAGAGGTCGAAATTTCAATACTACAATGTGTTCGTCATCGCATATCAGCATTACAAAAGCATATAAAGTAAAACATTCGTTTAGTATTTGCTATCATTTGTCATCCATTGCATACATTCTGAAAAGCATGAAAACAAATACTCTAAAAACATCTAGTATACATATGGGAAATGAGTCACAAAATTCTAGACACCAAAGAGTCTAGATCCAAAAAGATATATATATATATATATATATATATATATATATATATATATATATGGTGTTTCATGTACAATGCCATCATGTGCTAAGGCATGGTCAAAACACTCAATGAGCCCTAAAAATAGAAAACAAGCGTGACAAATATCCAACCAAAGGGAGCAATAGAGTGTTGGCACACACCGGCGAATCAAGTCTCGCCATCCTCGGTGTCATTTGTAAGTAAAAAAGGAGAAACACGCAAGTTAGATAGTTGTCCAAAATAAAACCAAAGATAAACGAAACAACAACTAAACAATTCTAACTAAAGCAAAGTAGTAACTCACTCGGATCTCCAAGCCTCCAGGTAGGATCTCTAGGATCCACACCTGCCACTGACACTGCCGCTGACTGTCATCCCTCTCCCACATCTAGAGTAATGTGACGGCCTACCATGGACTCGCCATCTCCTCCTAAATCCTAAGAAGGAAAATCCTCTAAAATCAAAGTCACCTTCTCTACGCTTTTCTCCGGCCTCTTGGCCGTAGGATATCCCGAGTGTCATGCCACCGTAATCACTGTCATCCTCCTCACTGTCCCGTAGCTCCATCTCCATCTCCTCTGTCTCCTCCTTTGTCTCTCCCCTAGTGAATTCCTCGTAATCGGAGTCCACGCCAATAGGCTCATCTCTCGTTATGGGCGTAACCAATGATAATAATCTGAAGTAAAGGTGCCCGAGGAGCACTGGCTACCCTCGAGCATGAATCACCCTCCTAGCTATGGTGGGAACACCAGGAGTGACCATAGTCCAACCCCGGCCTCTAAGACCTCCTCGAGACTCATGAAGAGATCTATACATTGGCCAGTTGGCGTAAGGAAACATGTCAATATAGGGCGATCGAACTACGTGGTACTGTCAAAGGGGTGGATCTCCAACTTCCTCTCTGCCCCATCTACCAGCCTAATCTGGTAGTGTGGAAAGAATTCAATGTGACCATTTCCTCTCCCCATAACCCCGCCATGGCTCGAGCAAGGAGTAGCCTCCATGTCTCGTAGTGGTCAAAGAAGCCACCGCTAGAGAGGCACTCTAAGAATGGTCATCCCTATCCACCTCACTACCCCCGACGGCCCTGGATTCTCTACCTATACACCTCTCCCATACGGAATGATGTGCTCATACACCCAACTCATGACAAGAGTAGGGTGGCTCAATGACTATCCTTGTAGTCTGACCACCCTGTATAAATCATGGTAGGTGGTTCTGAGGATGTCTGCTCCCCAAGCATAAACGCATCCATGGTCCTCAATCGTGTAATGATGTGAGCTCAAAGAATATAAGAGAGTGTCCCCTCCTTGTCCCCAATCAATCTCGAAGTAAGGATGCCCATAATCGCCTCATGAGCACCGGAATATCTCGACTCAACAATGGAGTGGACCTTCACCCCCTTCTTCAACCCTATAGAAATAAGCGCATCCCCATATAAGTGGCCCACTTTGAACCACCCGAGATCTCGACAATGTTGTCTTGAGAGATAAGACCTCCCAAGGATCGTAACCCCTAGTATACGGTAGACGTCCTCTAGGGTGATGGACCGCTCACCCCCACACACGGTAATCGTAAAGTGTTCTGATTTGCATCCCAATATGAAAATAAGTCACATAATATGTGACTGGCTCAGTGCGACATGAGGAACCTGTGTGATCCTCCAAATACCGACCCTCTGCAGAGTGTCTCACTGCCTCAGGCCGGTGCCTCTAACACTGCTGGGAGTCAATCAAACTCCCTCTCTTTGCTCCATTTGATGTACTCCTCCTGTATCCACCCAAAAACATAGAAAAAGTAAGTTAGTAACAAAATACGAATAGAAAAGCTAACAAGAACATGTAAAAATGCTAAAAATGTAAAAACAAGTAAATAAAACATCTTTTTTTGCATTCTTGTTGTGAACCGCTGCCCTGTGTAGAGTGGCGGTTCCATAACCACCGCCTTCTAGGGTGGCGGTCCTGAACCACCGCCGGTGCGGGGTGGTGGCGGTCCCGCCCGGAGCAACGAATAACTTGAAAGCCCTAAAAACGCGTTAAAAATGCAAGAAAATGCCATTTTTACTAAAATAAAGACCTACCCTATGGGCGCCCCCTAGAGACTCATTTAAAACTAGCATTTTCAAAAATAACCCCCAAGACAAAGATTTTATCATTTCTACATTTTAGGTTCAAAAACAATAAATTGAGAAGAACTAACCTGAGACTTCGTGGGTCGATGTTCCACTCTCAGAGGCATGATCACTATCTCACCATGAACGTTTTGACTATACTCTCGTTGAAAACCGTCACCGTGGGTCCCAGAGCCCAAAAACTATCAAATCAATCCGCACGTAAATGAATAATAAAATGAGTTTGTTTTTATATATATAGCTTTCTAAAATTGATTTTGAATGTCTTTCGCAAGGTTGGAGCGTCGACGGAGGTAAGTTCTAAACCCCGCACAGATGGTAAGTCCTCATTTCATATCAATTTAGTTTTATTTCTCAATTTATTTTATCTATCTGCACTTGAGTCCCCTTTTTCATTTTGCAGATAGTGGGATTTTGGATGGCAACTTTTCAACACACAGGCGTGTCAAGTATAACTCCTAACTCCCCATTTCGGGACCACCATACTCGGATCCACTGTTTTACGCCTCTTCATGGCTAAGACGCTTCTTCAAGGGGGAAATATGTACGTACCCAAGATTATAGAGTATTGCACCGCTGAAAGATGTTACACATACCCCAATGATGATACAGGTCTCCTCGCAAGGTGTTCGGGATCCAGAAAAGCTCGCCAAGTATACATTTGTATCCCATATGCCTCACCCGGCCTCCACGTGCTTTGTTTCTACCCTCTGCCCCCTTTTTCCTTGCATTTTGGTCTTAAGTGACGAGACCAGCCCGGCACGGGTGGCGGTCTTGTGACCGCCACCCAGACAGGTGGCGGTCCCATAACCGCCACCCCGCATAGGGTCACGATCCTGTGCACATTTTCCAGAAAGTTCCAACGATCGCGTCAAACGTAAAATTTCAATTTCTATCCGCATTTTTCAGCTACTTTGCTTTGCATTTATGTTTTGGCCGCCCTGTGAATAGTGTTTTCACTTTGTTTAATGGTAAAAGAGTTCCATTCCAAGTTACCTTCTAGTGAATGCATTTGCTATAAATAGCCAACTTGTTTTCAAACAAAAGGCCCCTCTCCTTCTCTATTTAATCATTTAGTCTTTTGAGTTTCTTGCTTAGAATTCCAATAGTTTCATGTTTTGCATCCATTGTTGGTCTTCCTTTCTTTGTTTAGAGGTCATTCAATCTTCTTGTTTCAATCTTGCTTCATTGTTGTTCCATGCAAGTCAGTTTAGAATAAAATAGTTTCATTCTTAGATTGGAATCCATTTAGAGTTGCAGGTTTTGTTTAGTCACAAAAGATAGTTTCTAAAACTCTCAGCACATTTGTGTTGTATTCCCGCAATAAATCCCGCTAGGAATTGCATAGTCAAGCTCTATTCACTTGCACTATCTCTCTCTTACTTGCATTGTATTCAGTCTATATCCAAAGCTGCCATTGTTTGAGTACCTTATTCTGCTGATACTATCATATACACACTTTTTTGGATTCAAGAGAACACAAAGGAATGAGGAGATCACACTAAGGGGACAAAGTCACACACAACTGGATTTACCACTGTTCTGTAAACTCTAGGTTTGAGCTATCAAATTTCTAGTTACAACGTATCAAATAGAGTAGTAAATTATTTTATTTCAGTCAAAGCTCGCTCTCGATATCACCAGGGAAGCTGTGGGGATTGATAGTTTCTGAGAAACTATGATTCATTCCTCACTTCTGAGGTAGGATCGAGAGTCTTTCAATTTAAAACAATTAGTTGCTTAGATATTTAGGATAAATTCACAACTGCACAGCAAATAGCTACACCGGGCTACTTTGTTTGTTTTAATTCTATTACTAGATTAGTTGTCCATTTTCTAAATATATTAGAATAGCTGCTCTTTTAATTTCGTTAAAATACTTCATTGAAAATACAAAAATAAAAGAATACATGCATAGTGTAGATACATCTTTCATAATTAGTTTATTAGTTTTAGTTAAAATTTGAATCGTTTTGCATGACAATCACGGGACCTAGAGAGCCCAGAGAATACATATTTGAACCAATAGTGCCTCAACCAAATCTCCCCACAACACTAGCTGATATAGATCAAGACCTTAGGATCCGGTCTTTTGAGCAATGGTAAACCTACAAGCAATTAGTGAACAACTGAGAGAGTTAAATATTGAAGACGACAAGGCATACACATTTTGGTCAAATCATCCTAACTATAGATTGCCTTGATAGGGCATCCGTATGACTGTACAAGGACTCGAAAGAGAACAAGTATTTGGTTGCGATCCTTTAGTTCCACAACCTAACACAAGAGACCTCCTCGTTGACATAGATACTAGCTTACGCATTCAAGTTGCCAGAACACCTGTAAGGTATTCTGAGAAAATTACACAACTTCTAGTTCTAAACATAGAGGTTGAAAAGGCGTATGATTATTGGATAATCGGAAGGAGAGATTAACTCTTCACATGACCATAGGAGGTCCGACACAACCACGAACTTATGGTTGTGATCCACAGGTCCCACAACCCAATGGGCCTATTGATCGATCAGACGTTGATGCTGGTTTACGGACACTAGTATTTAGGTCCTCACCGCTCCCACTAGACATCATTACACAATTCTCCTTATTAAACGTAGCAACCAATCAAGCTAAGGATTTCTAGACTAGACCAGAGAATCGACCATAAAACCCCGTGAGAATCCACTACACCTCCCATCACCATTTTCATGACCTTGTCTGGAAATATACATGAAGCACCTACAGGTCACTTCCCACGTATCCAATAGCCAATAAACAGGATCTCGGTAGAGCTCGACATTGATTGGAGCCTCCGAACAACTATTATATCTGAACGATCCATTACACCAATTCAGGTTAGGAGGGCCTTCTTCACCTTAGATTCATGATTCCATTATTGTGTATTGAGGATAGAAGATTACCCAACTAGTTTTTTTTTATCCATATATATTCTACATTCATCGGTCGTCTCGGCAAGACGACCTCGAGAGGTTGAGTATGAGGAAGAGTTACTTGTATATTCTTATGCTCGCATGTCACTTTTCCATTGACAAAGACCAATCTAAGTTCAAGTTCAGCACTAAACAATTTTCAATAAAGGATGAGATCAACTTGACATGCAATGGAACTAGCAAACAAACCCTCGAGATACATCAATTTCTATGTTAAGGCAAGCTAGTAGAATGGAGGTATCTAACAATCACTTCACTCCTTCAATCATTCAAATATTTTTCACCAAGTAGAAAGAATTACTCAAAATATTTTCAACCAACACAACAATCCGAGCCTAAGTAACCCTCTTCTTTAACTAAACTGTCCTATCACAACTAGACTTAATTCTTCAAACCGGCCCCGGTGAAGGTACTACGAAACAAACCAACTGGACAACTCCCTCATCAAGATTGAAATAAAAGGAAAATCATTGGACAGAGAGATTGAATATTCAACATTCTAAGCATGATTAGAAAAATAACATGCTATAAACAAGAACATAAATAGGTAAGTCCATTCTCTATTGTCCTTTACCGAAATTCCCAAATAGAGAAAAATCAGAGATCAAATTGAATGACTACAGTCCCAAAGAAGGGAAGAAACGATGACCCACAACAATCATTACCTTTCATCACTCAAGAGAACAATAAGGATAACATCAAAATCTTGTAAGACAACAAATAACCATTTTCCA
Source organism: Taxus wallichiana var. yunnanensis (assembly GCA_018340775.1). Lineage (NCBI taxonomy): Eukaryota > Viridiplantae > Streptophyta > Pinopsida > Cupressales > Taxaceae > Taxus > Taxus wallichiana. The sequence continues at coordinate 341,875,311 of CM031240.1, read as the reverse complement.
CGGACATGGTGGAGAAAGGAAGAGAATTAACAGAAGAGTAAGTCTTCACAGTCCTTCTAAACCTAGATGATGAAAAGAAAATATGATCGAATAACGATATAGCTAAGCCCCCAAACACACATTCCTTATAAAAAGATACCTTTTCCTTAGTTCTTAAAAGAACCGAAAACAAGTTTGATGGCCCAAGGCCAAGAAAACAGACTAACCCAGTATAACCATTAATGTCCAAAGAACTATTCAGACTCACAAATTGATAACAACAATTGTAACACAGTGAGCTAAATCCCAAGATAATTTCCCCTTCTAAGCATCAATTATATCAATTTCAGAGGTTACCCAAGTTCTTAAAAGAATAGAAGAAAAATAAAACTTCTTTTAAATTACCCTTTCCCAAGCAATAATTCCTTTCAAGGAGCTAACATGGATAATCTTTCCCAATCCTTTATTGGTGAACGAAAAATCTATAAAGCAAGTCTTTAATGAAGAAAGCTTCTTTCAAAGCCAAACTCAAAACAATGCATCTTCCTTAATAACCAATGGGATAGACGACTAAAACAGGAAGGTTAGGACAAAACCCAGAATCACAACCACAAAGTGATAAAAGAATCATCGGGCACGATCACAAGTTTTGAACATTCCTTCAGACTCAAAATAATATGCTAACCCAAGAGATGTAGAATTTTATTTCCCAAAAAGATTCATTCAAGTTCAACATTAGTCGAGTTACTCAACAATTTATACTCTGAAGTGTTCTCACAGAGGTGATACAAGATCTCACCTAACAAGTTCCACGAATTTAAGAAATTGAGTTACTCGTAAAATCGACACAAATTGTGAGGAAATTTGATATATATAATTCGTTTAAACCTCACAACATATGATACACACTTAAATTTGGTTTTTTAATGTGACAACATCAATTTTGGCACTCTTTCGCACACTTAGACAATAGACATATACATAATATTAGCTAGAAAAACATCATAATTTTTCATATTCATGAAATGAAGCTCAAATATCTAATAGACATATATATTATGCTTTGACACATTTTCCTCCTATATAATTTCTAATACGTCATCCTAGCCACCCCAATCTTCCACTTATTCTCACTTTGGATTGGCTTGATCTATAGAGGAAAACCTCAAAATCCTATGTAGACATCCTCCATTTGAAATATCATTTTTTTGTGGCCTCTAGATGGTATTGTCCACCTTGCACATTACCAACTACCATTATTATCCTCATTTGTCAATAGTATCCTCAAACGGGAAATGACTATTTTTGAACATGGACACTTTCATTAGGTCATCCTAGGTTTGATTTATCGATTACCTATGGTGGGAAATTGAAAACGTTTTTCCTATATATCATAATGACCCCATAGATCAATATCATCTAAGCAACACGTACACACCTTAGAGAGCACTTTTTAGAAATGCATGTACACATCTCAAAATTTCCCAGGATAGTATTTGATCATTCCATTGAGCTATAATATAAAGTAAAATGGGTCAACGTTACACGGTGCCAAGTGTCAAAGGTCAAAAGAAGGATCACTCTAGATTGTAAATATTTATTCTAGTCATTCATTCACACAGGAAGAGGAAGACCCAATCTTGGCTTAATCCCCCTTATGAGTATTGACACACCGTACATCGCTCAATTGCATTTGAGCCAAATGATGAGTTTATTCCATCCTAATAGCTACTAGGTCTTTTCACTATGCTATTCTTATTGTGTAATGGTGGTGCCTTGTTAGGATTTTGATAAAGGAGATAGATCTTACTAATTTATCAAGGAAGATTGCATTTCCCAAGTGTCATAAATACATATTGTAGAGACATGCAAATATTTGTAGAAGTTTGTAAGTATGTTGCACTGTCTATACATTTTTATCCAATGGTATTATCCTTGTTTAAAAGTAGTGTCTCGATAATGTGTCATCCTATGCTTTTCTCATAAATCTTGATGACATATTTGAAGTTGGTTGTAAGTCTATATGTCCACTACACATTCCTCTTTTAGAAAAATAAGGTTAGAGATTTAAATTATACCAATTGTGTCTAATCTTTATAATTTACTAAATTAATGACAATTCAAATTCATATTATATTTATTTAATAAATTTAAGCTAAGATACACTATTGTTTATAGACCATTGTATTAAAAATAATCAAACACGTACCCTTCACACTAATTTAGATTTTATAAAAATTCCGCTACATCCTAAGTACAAAAAGGTATTTATCTTATTCCATGTTCCTAACCCTATGTAGACTCAAATAATACTATATATATATACGATTATCTTAGCTTAAGGTTCTAGGTTGGTTAAACACTTCCATGTTACCAAACAACAAATATGTTTTTGACAACACAAAAATTATTGAAAAGAAAATAACTATTATAGAAGAAATGTAAGGGGAATATTGAAATCGAAAGGAGACCATTTAATTTAAATAGGGATAGTGGACTCATCGGTAGTAGTTTCTCATACAAATATTAAATCATATGAAGAGGAGGGAGTACACATTTAAACTTATGTGACTAATTATTTTATAGTTTATTAATCAATGACAATTAATTTATAATTTGTTTATTTATAAAATAATTCATTATTTTTGTGGTTAATCCATTTATTATATTCAATTATTACCCAGTTTATTATTAGTGAAATATAGGAATGTTGTAAATCTTAAAAGTAACAAGAGCAACTATGTCAAGCTAGTACTATCACAACTAAAATGACAATGTACAAAGTTGGTAGAATGCTTTAAAATGTGAATTGTTCGGGTTGAGCACTTGTTGCTTGCATTTGGTAAAACAATGTTAATGTGTCATGAGAAAACCCATGTCTTAAGTAAGCTATAATGATCCGTTCCATAAGATAATGTCTTCTTCAGTCATTTTGTCAAACACTTCACATACATATACTAAAAATCTACACTTCCGTAGAATTTTACATGTGGGAAACTTGAATTCCCTATCATCGATGTGGGAGTGAATTTGTTTCCATTTGAAAGGGATTTCTTTGAAGTGCAAGTCTATAATAGTTGAAGAGATGTGGAAGAGTTTACAGGGGTAGTGTGTAGTAAGGAGAATGGGTAACGCCGCCTTCAACCCACCTTCTCAACATAATGATGTGAGATTGAGATTGGAAATGGATGGCATCGACATTGACATTGTATGATTATGATTAAGGCGTTGGAAATATGCATTGTTTCAAACTGTTTCACAAAATGCAAGCACAGGTTCAAGGAAGCAGATGTTGAAGAAGAAATGTTTTATGAAAAAAATCCGCATTAATCTCTTCTTTGAAAGCTAAACATAAAGTTTGGACAGACAAAATTATAATTTTTATTGATGAAGATTCATTAATGTGTTGAAATGTAATTATGCGGGTTTGTAGGAGATTAAGGAGTCATGTGGGATTGGGCGGCCAAAGTGACAACGATAAATTTGTTGGTGTACATGTGGATGATGGTGTTCGTTTCTTGTATAAGTGAGAATGGAATCCGGAGATGGCTAGCGGGGAGTTGGTGATTGGTCTCATCAACATAACAAGCTACGTATTGACAACATGGATGGACCTGTATGTAGGTCGCAGGTGTTCGAGTCGAAGAACTGGGTGGTGATTGGGTAGTCACCATGTATTGCACCATCTTGATGTTTTTTTAGGCCTAAATTACCATCGTGGTGCAAAGTTGGTGAACTCCGAAACCCGCATTTACATGCTCAATATAAACGCATGTTCAATAAAATATGTTATTTAAATATCTAAGTAATGTTTCAATTATATTTATATTGAATATGTTCATAATGATAACGATGTTTTGCCAAGTTCTTTCATGTCAAATAGGGACAGGTTGACAATTTTGCAAAGTGTAAAATACGATTAAAATAGACAAAAAGTTGGAGACAAACGTTAAATCTCTATCTTATAATAGGGCCTCCATAAAAGTTGCTCTAGAGTCTATTAGGATGATAGAAGACTGCTTCAATTCCCATTTCTCCCGATCGCAGCATATGATTATACATACGAACATTCAAACTTTTTCTATATTGTGTAATTTTTGTTTTTGAAAAATCGAAGTATTAAGTTTTAAAAATATTTTTAACATAAACAGAAACACCAAACATAATATATTTCTGTAAATTGTTCAATGTGACATTATTGGCATATTCTTAACTTGCACGCTAAAGGCTTTATGTTCTTAAGAAGCAACATCTTAGAAATTGTGAACAGACATTTTTAAGGCTATAAGTTTGGGTACAGAGACATAACATCTTAGAAAGAACAAATCCAAGACGTCTGATTATGATTGTGAAAGACACATAACTCGGCATGATTATCTCACTGCTCACCTACGTGGCGTACACGGGCGCTTGCAAGAACACGTGGGTAGGGCGGTTGGTGGATTATTACGCCCTAGACGTCTTGTACTGGTAGGCACAATCCTATTTTTTCGTCCTTCATTTTCAACCCCGTCCTGTTCCGTTTCGGATGTCTGTGCCATTTGATTAATTTTTGGTCTGATTGGGTCATGGTGCAGTGGTGTGTGGGTGGGCGGTGTTATGTTGGCACCTGCTGGCTGTTAGCATGTGTTTGATTGGCCTTTGTTGCGGGACATTTTCTTGGATGAAAAGAAGGTCCTCCCAAAAATATTACAGGAAAAAAACTCTAAATTCAAATGATGATGTCATGCCGATGTGTAGCAATTCCATAGATGATAAATGCTCCTCTAAATGAGGCAAGCAATGTTTGGCTTTAGATACGTATTTAACCAATGACAACTTCTCAACAAGCAATTTCTAGTTTTAGATACCGTATTTAACCAACGACAACTTCTCAAAGATCCCGTATTCAAAACCATGGATATCATAAAAACACCCCTCCCAATTTGTAGTAGTCAAAGGGAAAACCTACCTTCCGATAGGTTGAACTTGCCCAAGGTTTGTATGTCAAGTATTCAAAATTTCTTTAAAAAGTGCTCCGATTTGGAAAAGTGGTTTCTTGATTATTATTATCAGGGAATGATAATTTTCATAAGAGCACAAACCAATATTTAATTGCCGAGGTTATTTTCTTTCCATTTCAAGAAACTTGCGTGTTACCGACATCGTATCCAATTTGATTTATCTAGCAAATTATAAATCATTGCGGGATATTTTTAGAAAGGCCATTCTAGTCAAAGGATCGCTTTGCAATAACGGGCCGGATTGGGAGATTTAAAAGGGTTAAGAAATTTACTAGTTTTTGATGTAATATGGACAAGGATCGTGGGAGTTCAAGACGATTCTCCCGTGAGATAGACAATTTGTAATGGGTCCCTTTGAAATCCAATTAAAATACTTCAAAGTGTGGTATTAAGTTAATGCAAGATATTTCCATAGCAATTTAAAGGTGTTGTTCCCCTGTTAATGGTGGATACATAAATACTAGATTCATCTTCTTGGACTTGAATTAAACTTAAATAACTTCTCACACTATTTCACATCTTGTTACCATTCACAATTCCTATTAAATGTCATATACAAACAAAAACAATGAAACACAATAAAAAAAACTCATTACGGTGACATCTACCCTCACTAAAATCATGACATATCCTTGCTCCCCACGGAGAAAGGCATCTTCTACTAGGAGGAGCAGTCCCATTTTTCGTCGCCCTTCCTTTTAGCCTCGTCTGTTCCGTTTCGGGTGTATATGCCATTTGAGTTTTTTTGCTCTCATTGGATCCCTGCATACGGTGGTGTGTGGGTGGGTGGTGTTTCTTTGGCACCTATTGGTTGTTAGCTTGTGTTTGATTGATCATCGCATTGCGGGACTTTTCTTGGATGAAAATCAGTCCTCCCAAAAATATTATAGGAAAAATACTCTCAATTCAAATGTTGATGTCGTACAATGTGTGGAAAATCCATGGTGATAAATGCTCGCTAAATGAGGCAAGCAATGTTTGGTTTTAGATACAATATTTAACCAACGATAACTTCTCAACAAGTAATTTTTGGTTTTATATACCGTATTACCAACGATAACTTCTCAAAGATCCCGTATTCAAAACCATTGATATCATGAAAACACCCTCCCAATTGGTAGTAGCCGAAGGAAAAACCGGTTACCTTATGATTGGTTAAACTTGCCCGGGTCCATATCGTCAAGCATTCAAAATTTCTCAAAAAATTGCTCTAATTTGGAAAATTGGTTTCTTGATTATTATTATCGTGGAATGATATTTTTCATAAGAGCACAAACTAATATTTAATTGCCGATGTTATTTTCTTTCCATTTCAAGGAACTTGTGTACACGATATCAGTATCAATCTCGATTTATCCAACAAATTATAAATCATGCGGGATCTTTTAGAAAGGCCATTCGAGTCAAAGGATCACTTCACAATGCGGTTGGATTGGGAGATTTAAAAGCATTAAGAAATTTGCTTGTTTTTGAGGTTTTTGACATAATATGGACAAGAATCGTGGGAGTTTAAGATGATTCTCTTGTGAGATCGACAAATTGGTAATGGGTTCCTTTGAAATCCAATAAAAAAACTTCAGTGTGGGAAGTTAATGCAAGATATTGCCATGACAATTTAGAGGTGTTTTTCCCCCTGTTAATGGTGGATATATAAATACTAGATTCATCTTCTTGGACTTGAATTAAATTTAAATAACTTCTCACACCATTTCACATCTTGTTACCGTTCACAATTCCTAAATTAAATGTCATATACACACAAAAACAATGAAACACAAGAAAAAGGGCCACATTCGAGACATCCGCCCCACTAAAATCACGACATATCCTTTCTCCCCCGGAGAAAGGCATCTTCTACTAGGAGGAAAAGTCCCATTTTTGTCACCCTTCCTTTCTAGCCCCGTCTGTGCTCCGGTTCGAGTGTATATGCCATTTGATTTTTTTCTCTCATTGGATCCAGTACAATTGGTGGTGTGTGTGTGGGCGGTGTTTTGTTGGCACCTATTGGTTGTTAGCTTGTGTTTGATTGGTCGTTGTTGCGCTTTTGCAGAATTTTGCTTGGATGAAAATCAAGTCCTCCCAAAAATATTACAGAAAAATACTCTCAATTCAAATGCGATGTTGTGCCAATATGTGGAAATTCCACGGCTAATAAATGCTTCGCTAAATGAGGCAAGCAATGTCCGGTTTTAGATATGATATTTAACCAACGAAAACTTCTCAACAAGTAATTTTTGGTTTTATATATCGAATTCAACCAACGATAACTTCTCAAAGATCCCGTATTCAAAACCATTGATATCATGAAAACACCCCTCCCAATTTGTAGTAGCCGAAGGGAAAAACACTGGTTACCTTCTGATTGGTTGAACCTGCCCAAGGTCCGTACGTCAAGCATTTAGAATTTCTCAAAAAACTGCTCCGATTTGGAAAAGTGGTTTCTTGATTATTATTATCAGGTAATGATATTTTTCATAAGAGCACAAACCAATATTTAATTGCTGATGTTATTTTCTTTCCATTTCAAGGAACTTGTGTGTTACCTAATATCGTATCCAATCGATTTATCTAGCAAATTATAAATCATTGCGGGAGCTTTTTAGAAAGGCCATTCGAGTCAAAGGATCACTTCACAATGCGGTTGGATTGGGAGATTTAAAAGTGTTAAGAAATTTGCTTTTTTGACATAACATGGACAAGAATCGCGGGAATTTAAGATGATTCTCTTGTGAGATTGACAACTAGTAATGGGTTTCTTTGAAATCCAATAAAAAAATTCAGTGTGGGAAGTTAATGCAAGATATTGCCATAACAATTTAGAGGTGTTTTTCCCTTGTTAATGGTGGATACATAAATACTAGATTCATTTTCTTAGACTTGAATTAAACTTAAATAACTTCTCACACCATTTCACATCTTGTTACCATTCATAATTCCTATTAAATGCCATATACACACGTAAACAAAACAATGCAAAAAGGGCTTCATATCGCGACATCTGTCCCTACTAAAATCACGGCGTATCCTTTCTTCCCCTTGGTGGAGCAATCGCTAGCTAGTTTTAAAAAGTGGTGGTCGCTACTACACCTCGCGTTTCCTAGTTGCCAAAAACAATGACAGTTGTTAGAGTTATTATGCTCTAATTTCGACACACGTGCCTAACGCCTATCAAAACAGAACAGAGGATCCATGCTCTAATTTGTCGACATGAATGAACTGCCTAGCTATAATTTGTCACTCAGAATGAGATCGTCGTGCTCCTTGGCTAGAGAAACATAAGTAGAAGCCTTGATTCAGCATGACTCACCGCCTACAAGAGCCGAGACAATATTTATTACATGGGGCTCATAATCAAGTACCCGGAAAACACAAAGCTTCGATCATGGCGGTTTTTGTCACCGACATATCAATCTCTTCCCTTTGGGCTTCCCTATAAATTAATAAATTAAATATTAAATAGACACTACATATTTTAAATTTGTGAGATTCATGAGAAATATAACATAAATGAAAATGGAAACTTTGGAATGCAAATAAAATATAATAATAAAATTATCTTAATATCTTATTAATGAAATATAAACATATTCATATCTCATTGATAAAATAGAAACATCCATTAATTTTGATTTTTAATTAGTTTTGTTTAATTATTATTATTATTTTTATTTCTTGTCTCATTTTCTATATAATTGCAAGTTTGCATTGAGTGAGTCATTTATATCATTTTCTTCAAATTTGTTTTTAAATTGTAATTTGAAATTCTATTTTAATATTCTCATAAAATTTAATGATGTTTATGGATTTTCAAATTGATTAGTGCAACATTAATTTTTGGGAAAAAATGAATATGTGAAAAACTATGAAATTGATTAGTACAATCTATTATCCATAATTAAATAAAAGTCACATAACTATGAGAGAATATTACAAAGAACACCAACATCCATATAAAAATATATGTATTATGTAATAGTTATTATAAAAACAAATTTGACATGCATATTGTCAAATGACATCCATATAATTTTCTAGACATGTACCCAATCAATTTATCGTGACATGTAAAATTTGGAAAACCAAACCCCTTCATCTACCCCCTATGATTTATTCACGGAAGGCGTTTACTTTGAAGAAGGCTTAACCTTTCCGGCTATCCACTTTGTTGTCTTATTTGCCTGAAAAACTGTTGTTATACCACTACTAAAATACAAATCCAATTAACTATAAAAAAGATGATATTTCCGACTGAATTCAATCCTTAAAGTAAATTGGAGAGGGGTAATACTTCGCAGCATGCTGCCCTTGTTTCAAAAGGACATACTGTCAAGTAATTTCACTACTTGGCATTTAGCAATTCATATAATCCGCAAAGGAAAACTGTCACCTCACAATAAAACTGTCCATGTGTCCATCTCATTACAATCAGATGAAGTACTCGCACAATTTTCAGAACAAACCAACATTTGGAGGTGGTATGGTGATGGCTATGTTAAGTCTCCTATTTGTGCCGACTATAGAGATGAATACTTCGAAAACTGTGTATTTATGCTCAGCGGTACCCAGGCAGAGTCCACCACCCTGCCAGCCGCCTGCTTCACAGTCACATCTGTCCCGCCAATTCAAAAATGAACTATATCATATCAATCTTCAGTCCACCGCTTTGCAATAAATACAGTTGGAAACTGCACACTGTGTATGCATCAGCAGAATAGGAACGGGATACATACTGAAACTGAGGGAAAACAGATTTGTATAATATAAAAGCTTGTAAATGAAATATACGTGCAATTTTGTAACAGTGCATAGCTGATGTAAGAAACAGGTAACAAACAGGCAATACATACAGCTGGTGCGATATTTAGAGCAGTAATTGCATTTCTTATAGAGTCGGTCATTGCTATCTACCTGTTGTCCTTCTCTTACAGGCCTGCTTAAACTATCTCTGTCTATAAATACACCCCTGCATTTTTAAATTTACATCCTGCACCATCTCCACTTGATTGTTATAGCCAGCGCTTGCAACACCCTCTCGCCTCATATACGCCACAGTTCAGAGATATAACAGGTTTGCAAATTATTGTTTTGTTGCTATGCCATTGTTGCTATGCCAACTTCTTCCGGATGAGACCTTTTTCTTTGGCTCCCACCGGCCTGCTGTTTTTATGCGTGAAAAGCGTCTATATAAGAAAAGATTGATACTCATTTTGCATTAGATGTTCTCTGCTCTCCCTGGTGTCGAGTTCAGAGTATAAGTTTTATTGGGTCATAAGTTTTTTTAGTGTTAGTAATGGCTCAGGCAGTTGCTGGTGCAATTGTGAGCTATGTTGTAAAAACCCTTTTGGATGAAGATTGCACCATTGGTGAAACTCTAGTAAAGACTTGGACAGACTTTTATGGATATGTTGCTACCATGGAGAACAAGCCTTTCATGCTACGTGCTCTGTAATTTTTGCATGAGTAGGTGGTACTAACAGCTACTGCTGTGTTTTTCATCAGCACAATCACAACTTACAACATAAAATGCTATGCGGCTAGGAGACTATAGAATGCGCAGTTGAAATATCATCATCCTGCTTATTGTCATTTCTGATTCATAAGTTGATCTTTCTTGTAAGATATTAATTTCTAATCTATAGACATTTAAATGAATGAATGAATATATTATTCGATTTAGGTATCTCTTTAGTCTGTAATGATGCATTCTTAATTACTTTTGTGTAATTTTCATTATTTCTCCCTATTTATAAATAAATTTATGCTTATTTACTATGTATTCTTATGTGTATCTCATTCTGTACAGTAACAAGGGATATGGCCAACTTATAAAACTTTGGGCGAGTGTACATGGGACATCTTTTTCCGTTTGTAGCCTAAATGCATATTTTTATTTATTATGTTTTGAGTCAGCATTATGTGTGCTACTGTTGTGTTTTTCTTCTACTTATCTTATTTCATTGCTTATGACTTTGTTCTTCTGTGCTCTATTTTCCAGAACTGTTGTCTTCTCCTTTGGCAAATGCTCTATTCTTCTGAAATTCTTCATTTTGACTTTGTGCTATTTTTTAAATTACACAACACGAAAATATTGAAGCCAAAGTACTTAACTGACTTTTAGCTTCAATGTATTTTAAACAATACCCAAAATCAAATGAAACTACTGAGGCCAGAGTACTTGACTGATAGGAACTCGAAAGAAGTAATCTTCAAAATTTGCATGCACAATCTTTCCACGTATTTCCTGCAGAGGATATATTGAGCTCTCTTTAATCTTCTCCATATCTTTGCGACTATGATCTAACAGCTACTGTTGTGTTTTTCTTCTACTTATCTTATTTCATTGCTTATGACTTTGTTCTTCTGTGCTCTATTTTCCAGAACTGTTGTCTTCTCCTTTGGCAAATGCTCTATTCTTCTCAAATTCTTCTGCTGCTGCTTCAGCTTTGTGCTATTTTTTAAATTGCACAACACGAAAATATTGAAGCCAAAGTACTTAACTGACTTTTTGCTTCAATGTCTTTTAAACAATACCCAAAATCAAATGAAACTACAGAGGCCAGAGTACTTGACTGATAGGAACTCGAAAGAAGTAATCTTCAAATACCAATCCACGGGTTAGGTTTCAAATGATCATTGATAATCTTTATGTAAGATCTGCTGAAAACTACAATGAGCATGTCTGACATTTCCATAGTTGCATACAGAGAATTATGGATGAAATATATGATATATGAATTATGGATGTAGTTGCAATTTCAGTTTCAGCGAGCCAATGTTTTTTGCAATGTTTAGAATTCTTCAGCACTTCTCTAACTGAAAGGAATGTACAGATCATTTTTCCTTTTGGAATGTTGTTTTAACTACATCTCCATCTCAATTGCATGACATTCACTAAATATCATGGTTCTGTCTTTGGCCTAACCATTATCCGTGACATATATATGTATATGTATTTCATGTACTTGTCAGTAGAAGCTAAATTTATACTAAACAAAGTTGGTTGCTTTTTTCAGGTATTATGGCCACTCCAAATGGAAGTCCATCCATTATCACAATATCTGATGATACCTCTGGTGCCATTTTGGGAGCCCTCCTATTGAACTGGTAGCTTCAAATGGGACCCCTCAGTCATATGCAACCCAGGCAGCCACCAACGAAAGCTCAATACAAAGTGTCCAACCACCGCACTTCTGTCCATTCTTTGGCTACTTCTGTTGCAGCTACATGCTCAACCATTTCTGGTAGGATATCAGAGTCTCTCATCCCATCAGCAATGATTCTCGATAGTGATTTAACCACTGTCTTAGACATGATGCACAAGGTAGATGCAACGTACCTTAGGCTTGACGCATTGTACACTTTCCTTCGTTCGCTCAGCTATGACCAGTACTACTCTGGTGGCGAGGAACACTCCATTAGAGCTGCATTCAAAGCTTATCTTGCGTCCCTATAATTTTAGTCCCTACCTCACCCCTACTACGACTTTGCACTGCTCATACATATGCCCACCTCTTTTATTCTACCCCACAGTAACCTCTTTTTGAAGGACTAACTTGATAAACCTATACTTGCATAAATATGTTGTACATGTTCCATTTGAAACCATCGTCAGAAGTTTTGTATAATTCCTATCACGATATATACATTATAGTTGTTGTACATATGTTTCGTACTTTACTTTGAATGAGCATGGAAAACTGTTGTGTTATATAAACATCTTCCCCACTGTACATATCTTTACGTGCTTATTCTCTAAAAAAACACTTTACGTGGGCCATAACTTGGTTTCCCCACTTTATGGTTTAGCGCATGCTCCCTCGTACTTTACGTTACCCCATTTGCTAATTCATTTCCATTTTATTTTATTGTTTAGGAACCACCAGCATCGAGACTCCATTGCCCCCAACGTTGTGCCTCCCCAACTGGCCGTACACATGCCAACATCCCGCACAGATACTTTGGCACCGACTACTCATGAAGGCCGTCCTGTAGACTGCATGCAACTCACGCCAATTAAATCGTTAAATCCTTACCAAAGCCTTTGGACTATTGAAGGCAGGGTCATCAAAAAAGGCTACCTAAACAACTATAGCACAGACAAAACGCACAGGGCAGGTTTTTAGCTTCGACATTATCGACAAAAGCAGTTCAGATATAGTGGTGACTTCTTTTGACCAAGCTGCAACTTCTTACTACAACCAAATACAACTAGGTAAAACATACACAATCAAAGGAGGCACCTTGCGGACTGCAAAAAAAGATTACAACTCCACAACTCCTTGGGACATCATCCTAGACTTGGACTCCTCTGTAAAGCTTAGTACAAATCAGTCCGTGGACATACCGCAATATCTTTTCCATTTCAAAACAATAGCAGAAATCAACTCCTCCCCGCCAAATCCACCATTGACCTACTAGCTATTGCACTATCCATTACTGCCCCCTCCACTATAAGGAAAAGTGATAGTACTTTCAACCACAAACGCACAGTCCTACTTAGTGATAACTCGACACTATGTATTGAGGCAACGTTATGGGGTGCTTTTAGTGACAATGAGGGAAAACTTCTAAGTGAACTATGTGCTACACAGACATCAATCAGACCAGTTCTTGCAATTAAGAGAGCAAAAACTACAACTTTCAAAGGAACAACATTAGCCACGGGCCCTAATACACAAATCTTCATAGATCCTGATATAACTGAGGCTCATGCACTGCGTGCATGGTTTACTTCGCTCGCCTCTACAACTGCATACCCTTCAGTGAGTATTGGAAAAATTGAGAAAACCGATATCGCAGGCATAAAATCCTCCTCGCAGCTAGGTAAACCACTCACCTTCTCCACCACAAAGCAACAATTATACACATTAATATGTCCTCATTTAGCTATCCAGCATGCACATCAATTGTTAACAACCAGCAATGCAAGAAAAAACTTGATCTAACTGCAAACTCCTCTTGGTATTGCCAAAAATGCAAGCATGATGTCTCTCATTGCGACTACAAATATGCATTACACTTCATCATTGAGGATGGCACATCAACAACATGGGTAACTACTTTTGATGAGGTTGCTACATCAATCATGGGTATATCAGCACAAGAGCTACAACTTCTTGCACCAACACCGACAAGTTTTGGCCTGTTGTTAAGCCAATTCTGTTCCACCGCTACATGTTCACAATATCCACGAAGCTAGAGGTCTACAGGTCAGAAGAGAAAGCCCAGTGCACTGTTGTCGCTGCAGTTAAGGACATGACTTCCAACATGCAGGAATCCCCACTAGATGCATTCCTCGCATCCCCTTAACTATGTATTGATGAAAAAGATCCTGCACTATCTCAGAAAACATATTATACTGTACCCACACAATGTTAGGAACTTACAAATACATACTTACCATACCACCTACTCCACATATAGGTTTTTGCATTCATAAGTTATATAACCTTTAATATTAATGCATGTTGTGCTCAAGTTTTCCTATATTTATATATCACTCTGTGTTCTTAATATGTCTTTATAATACACATATTCGGGTGCAATCAAAGTCACTTTATACTAGCAATGCAAACACTGTCGACATTATTAAACAAAAAAATGATGTTTAGACATACATTGTTACACTTCACTCCAATCAAACAAAAGAACTTTTCTTTTTGCATGCATTAACTACGTTCTATACCTAATTACTGTTACCTTTTTAACTCATTTTTGCAGGCCTAACACGGACTGAGAAAAATGCAAAGGCTCGGTTGAGGTATGCAGCCAACAAAAACAACCTCAATGAGCATCGTCGCCATATAGCTTGCATGAAACGACAAAAGCTGAACACACAGGCGCCAGTCTATATAGCCAACCATGTCAACCTACTCGAAGATCACACACCAAATACGCATTCACTCCAAGATACACAACGCCAATTCCGCCAAAGATTAGATCACCTCCCACCTCCAAACACATGTTCATGTTGTAATGAATTATATGTTGGGCTACGTACAAGGGTTTACAAAGGTGCCAATACCTGTCACAGATGCATTGTTGAAAAGGATGATCGCCGCTTCTCAAGTTGGAATAACATGGACCCAGGCCCGCAACCTAAGGTGTTATCTTCACTTACACAAGTTGAGGAAATGTTGATAGCAAGGGTCAACCCAATATTGCAAGTGACTCACGCTGTAGGTGGCCAATACAAATATAGGGGCCACACCATATGCTTCCCCCAAGATGTTTCATCCATAACTAAACACTTGCCTCGGCGTCGAAGACTTGGACATCTTAATCATCCGAAGAATCGGAGCAACAAATAAAGCTTACGAATGCTTTGTAAGTAGATCTCGTGTTTTGGCTGCATTGCAATTCAAAATAGCTCATGACCCTTACTACAAGGATGTTGTCCTAGACCACCCTGCATTGCATTCCCTACCACCTCACAGTACTGATATATCTACTTCCCTACCACACTTCAATTCAACTATCCTGCAATGCTGAAGCAAAATCAGAAGCAGACCTTCCCCCAAGTTCCCCACCAAATACCCATGAGCGGCACCATCATCTTTTGTGTCCTCCCTCCCTCCAGCCACTTCAGAAGTTGACCAAATAACAAATTTCATCGAAGGTAGAAAACAAACTCCGCTACAGTCAATTGAGTGGCCACACATTGGTTCATCCACGGTCAGCGAATACGACACTGAGGGTTTGCTATCTATGGCTTTTCCAACATTGTTCCCTACAGGGATTGCATTGTTCCACCAAGCACGCATCAAAAGGGTTCACATGCATGAATACACATTGCACCTACTACGTTACCATGATAACAGATTTGGAAGCCATCCGCGCTTTCGTTACTTCATTCTCAACATTATGTTGCGCCACAGAAGCCAATCAACATCTGTTGTTTTCACAAAAAAATATAGGGGACAACTTGCCTACCACGGTTTCGATGTTACGCCAGCAACTTGCACACTACCCAGATGCCCACATTGCAGAGCAACTAATGCGCTTTGGGTCCAATTTGCGAGGAACTAAATCATTTTGGTGCAAGCGCAGACATGAACTCACAGATATGATAACCCAACTAGAAAGCCCTACACTTTTCTTCACTTTAAGTGCAGCAGATACTAAATGGCCAGATTTACACAAAGCAATGCCAGGAACCCCGACGCCACCCTCAACAACTAGCCAGCAGTGGAGAAACGTGAACTTGAACATGCACCCCCATATCGTCTCTGCATACATGGAAAAAAGATTTACAATATTTTGCGAGGAGGTGCTTCAAAAAAATGCATTGCACCGACTACTGGTACAGGTGAGCTCACTACCACTTAGATTTTAATACAATACCACCCCTACCCCATTTACCAAGCTGGATCCTCTTTGTGCAAAATACAGGTACGAATGGCAACACCGAGGCTCGGCTCATATCCACGGATTTATATGGCTTCCAAATGCACCAAACATGGAGGTCCTAAACTGGGACAACCCCGTGAACTTGATGCGGCAAAGACTTACTTCGACCAATTAGTAACTGCATGGAATCCAAGGGGCCCTGAGAGTGGAAAACCTGGGATACATCGTTCGCAGGAAGATGACCCGTGCTTGTTAGACACATACGGGATACTTACAAAGACAACCCAGTAGCTGACTATGAAAACTTGTTGAACCACGTGCAACGCCACACAAAATGTAGTGAGGCAACCTGCTTGCAGAAAAAAATGGGACACTTCAATGTAGATATAAAGCCCCTTGGCCACTCCAAGAGTATTCGAGCTTGGGCTTAGATGAAACAGGTAAAAAAAAGTACACCCCTGCACGCAATGATGCACGGGTCAACATACACAACTCAGACATGCTAGCACTATGGCGAGCCAATGTTGACTGTCAGCCCGTTGTGTCACGACATGCGGTCTTACAATACATTGCAAAATATGCAGCCAAGGCAGAGAAGAAATCAGAAAGCTACCATCACATGTTGACAAGGATATCTAATGAAGTTAGCGTCGATCACCCTGCAAAGGCGGCCTACAACAAATTCCTCTCTGAAACTATTGTCGACCGGGACATTGGTGCACAAGAAACATGCCACATGTTACAAAAACTCCCCCTTTCAGTTGTAGTCGAACATTTATTACCCTATCTGTCGGTAAGCAGGTATTCAAACGTGTCCTCACAGACCTAGGAAACACATTCCAATTCCCTTCATTCATAGATGCATACATAAAACGCCCTTCACAATTAGAGAACACCTCCCTCTTTGAAGCTGCTCGTTCCTGGTCCTACAACAGCCAAAGGAAAGTTACTCAATGGCTACAAAGAAGAACCCCTGTTGTCGTCGCGTATTCCCCCGATACAGTGATGTCCCCACCCCAGATGTGATACACTATGAGGATTTCTGCTGGACAGAGCTTCTACTTTATAAACCCTTTCGACATATCCAAACAGACATTGGCATCTCTACATCTGAAATAACTAACCAATGGGAAAAATTGAAAAACTCTTACGTCCCTTTACATGTTAATAGAGCCACTACTCTAGAAGAAACTGCAACTGGGACAAGTAGTGATGACAATGACTCGCAGGGATCTAATCCGCTGCATGCAAAACTATTTGAATGGGAGCATATATCACGCATGCACCCAACACTCAATACAACAATTGATGATGTAGACATGATAGGCCTTCGTGACTTTGACATTAACCACGATTGGAAGGTTCATTCAATCCCTGCTGCCTTACAAATAAGTGCACCTAAATTCATAGACCTTGCCCGCACTGAAAATTCACCACCACTTGTTACTCCACCTACCCAATTAGACGCTCTGCTATCATCAAAACAACACCTTGCATACTCAATTGTACTTTCCCATGCAACTCAACAAGGGAAACACCCACCATTGAAGATGATCATTCAAGGAACCGCTGGTACAGGAAAATCATACCTCATACAATGCATAAGAAATGGGCTTGAAAATATGACTGGAAAATTAAAATCTTCCCTCCTTGTACTAGCCCCAACAGGTATTGCTGCATTCAATATAAAATCATCTACTATACATTCTTCCCTCCGAATACCCATATCCGACATGAAACCTCTTGAAGGCCAAGCCCTAGCAATCTTCCAAGAGCGTATGAGTGTCGTACATTACATACTCATAGATGAAATGAGCTTTATAGGTCCTACAATGTTACACAACATCAACAAAAGACTTCGTGAGGCATTCCCCCAACATAGTAACCATGCATTCGGTAACTGTTCAATGATTTTGGTGGGTGACTTAGGCCAGCTCCCTCCGGTCAACGATGTACCATTATATGCAGGCAACAAAGTAGGAAGCTCCCTTTGGCATGCTTTTGATACCGTGATCACCTTGGACACAAACTTTAGGCAACAAGGATTAAACTCGACACAACTTGAATTCAGAGAAATGTTGACCAACATCAGAAATGCAGAAGCAACCGTTAAGGATTGGTCTCTTCTCATGTCACGTACAAAGTCGTGCATGTCTACCTCAGAGCAATCCATGTTCATGACTGAGAAGCACCTATTTGCAACAAAGGACCTAGCAAACAAGCACAATAAACAAATGCTAAAATCCTTACACGTACCAATTGCAATGAGCATCGCAGAACAAAGCAAACATAACTCTGACTCAAACATCAACGACACTCAACTAGACCCAGTAGTTTTCCTATGCACTGGACAAGAGGTCATGTTGACATCTAACTTATGGGTTAGCTCAGGATTGGTTAATGGTGCACTCGGGCAAGTGACAGATGTCGTGTACAACCCAGAAACACAACCACCAGACTTGCCATCCTTTGTTGTTGTCAACTTCAAACACTACCAAGGGCCCCCATGGGACATACTCAACCCAACCCACTTGCCCCTACCTCCTGTCACACGTGGAAATCGTCGCCAAATCCCACTAAAAATGTCTTGGGGCCTCACCATCCACAAATCACAAGGCCTAACTCTTGACAAGGCCACAGTAGACATCGGAAATGTTGACCGTCAAGGACTAACATTCACAGCAATGTCAAGAGTTCGTGCCATCAACGATCTACAAATCCTACCAGCTTTTACGTTTGAACGCTACGCAAGAATGAGATATACAAAGAATGTAAAAGCACGCAAGGAGGAGGAGAAAAGACTTTGCAACACAGAATTGGCACACAACGTACAAGGCATGTGCATACTCCTTCCCCCATCATGCTCACAATAGTGTACCAGGATCTAGGATCCATTAGTAATCTCCGACATTAAATAAGTTAAGTGTTGTACATATATATACGCAAACCCCACTTGTAATGCAATACAAATACAATTCACCTTCACTTTGTATCCAAACTATATTGTATACAAAAAACTCAATCCCTCTCCGGCGTAACTTGCAACTCATTTGCAATTGCTAGTTTTAACTACTCACAAATTACAGCCTACCATAACTGTCCTTATTGTCATTATAGAACACTTATGTGCATAAATGAATATACTTCTGTAATTAATGCGAAAGAAATTATAAAAATGGAATCATTACAGAATGTAAGATTATCAATTTTAAAAGAAGTGAATGCCCACATATTTATATTTATGTTACCTAGACTGCCGAGAATTGTCTCGGAATTACAGTCTCTCGGCAAGAAATTACATGCTGGTTATCCTTTCCAAGAATAACCAGCGGAAGGAATTGAAATTATCAAATAATATAAACAAACTTGCTCAACATAATTGATTTGCCATCCATAGATAATACGAATGGGCTCCAACTAATTGTTAAAAACAGAGAAGATGCGCAGCTTTTTCCGGACTCCACAATTTGCAGGATCTCTCCATCGGATAAACAATCTTCCAACTATTTCCCATTAGCAAGGCACTTTCTTCTTCCCTAAAACGATCCATCTTTACTTCATCTAGCGGTGCCCCACCCATCCTCAAATCAAAAACTCTCTCCTTCAAATCGTCACAAACATAAATCTTCTTATCATTAAATTTTACAGTACTGTGTAATGTATTGAACTCGTTTCCTAACGAGAAACTCAGAGACCTTCTAAAATTCCTGGGATCCCACACATACAACAAAGTTTTCTCTTCTCTTGTCGGTACAGTATCAGGCAGCAGAAACAGAAACACTTGGGGGCTCTTTTGAAATCGATTAGCGCCTGACAAAACTGCTCTGGTATCATTGAGATTATTATCATGGCGGCATTTACCGACCTCAATATCCCACAGTCGGATGGTATTATCTCTGTTTGGGAAATTGCCAGAATTCAATCCAAGACTGTAGCTAGAGAATGATCTCGATCCGAGGAAGGAATCTTCTGCCGCAGCTACTTCCTCTTGACAGTCGGGAAAAATGGTATTTGACAGGGAGAAAAAAGGAACAGAATTCATACCGCTTAGTGGAGTGTCTTCAGAGCCGAGACTTTGAGCTGAACACGCCCATCTCATACAATTTTTTCCGACGTTCTCTGCGTATCGTAAGGCATGTATGGGCTCATTTCTGCATGTATTGCTGCTGCAGCCATTGGAGAAAGCTCCTGTACTCTGTTTTCTTGTTGTATTATAGTTGAAAGAAAACGGCGTGGAGGACTGCATTTGCGCGTATTTTCCCCACCCTGCGAGTGCAAATCCCCACAAACTTACAATAAGTGCAAGAAAACACAGAGCCAAATGCATCCATGTCCAATAATATCTGTTACTCTCTTCGCCGACCCAGCTTGCGGTGTAAAGCAACTGAAGGCTGTCCATTGATGAATGCGGTGCCTCCATTAAACTAATACTTCAATTCACAGGTAGTAAACATATAACTGCCATATCATATATAGATTATTTTCAGAGATGATTGCATTTCGTCTTGTAGCCGCCAGGCGAATCCAAGATGCTGCGAACCACGGGAAGATACCAAAGATATTCCGGGTATCGAGAGAGGAGATGCTCTTGAGATCCAAAGAGGAGATGCCTTTTGCAATCCAAACGTGCAATGACCCATCTCAATAATTGAGGTGACTGTGCAATCTGATTTTCCGATTTTGAGGCGCCGCCGTAAAATCTCAAGTGATAATTGCAAATTGGTATTACAACTTGTGATACGTCTCGTGGAAATCAATTATCGAATTGCCTAACAATAACTATTTCAAACAACTCTAACTCTTTTAAGTGTATCTACTAAGAAAGAGACACACTGAGTACATTAGAACGAAAGGGATACTAACTCCCAACATACAATCACTG
Organism: Taxus wallichiana var. yunnanensis; assembly: GCA_018340775.1. NCBI lineage: Eukaryota > Viridiplantae > Streptophyta > Pinopsida > Cupressales > Taxaceae > Taxus > Taxus wallichiana. The sequence continues at coordinate 341,854,098 of CM031240.1, read as the reverse complement.
AAAAAATTGTGAGAGTAATAATTTAAAAGGAATCTTCACCGTTGTTTAAAGATTAAGAAGGAAATACATGTGGTATACATATTTGTTGTTCCATGGATTTATATGGATAAACTAATAATATTAAAATTAAATTATTGGTGGAGGCCATCAACTTAACATTACGACCCAATAATTTAAAGGATCCCACTCTTGGCATATCTTCTCTTATATGATTTCTCTTTAGCCTTGAGACCTCTTATGGTATCTAGAGCCCTTTCTCCTCCCATAAAACCTTTTACACATCCATCTCAGTTTTCATCATATATATATGGCTACTATTCATAGGCCTTATCACATATATATATCTCATAGCCCACTCTTGCAGGGGTGACTCTTTACATTGGTCACATGCTTCACATACTCCATCTAGACATATTTCACACTCTATTTCTCCACATTCTTGGTCTTGAACTATCTCATATACTTGGCCTCATATACTCCTCGTGACCATCAAGCCTTAGATCATGTACACATGTGTAGTTCTTTCACATCAGCCAATCATGGGCCCTTTCCTAGTTCTCTTATTACATAGATCCTTTTGGCATTCACATAGGGGGCATCCTAATTCCCCCACACCACCTAATGACACACTCTTGTTCTGGTTCATACTGATCGTTAAGGTTTTCTTTATATGGACCTCACTTTGTACACACACACAATAGGGGACATCCTTATACCTCTCTTCTAGTTACTTTTTCGTTATATATTTGTAAATAATAATCTAAAAACATTAGCTTAGATCTTGATTGGATACATTCTTCCTTGCTTATACTACTCTATGTTGTACCTTTTCTTATCATGTTACTATAGTTCATAGTATGCTTTATCATTTTTCATACACACATGCACATTCACATGATATCTTGAGGTGAATGCAAGTTACTTATAGGTTGTTCCACAATGTATGTTGTTTGGTCCTATCCATTACCACCCCAATAAGGCTCTTGAGTTCATCTACCTTTTCTCACTTACTATCAGGTTTTATCATTGCAATATTTCACATTTTCATTCCTATATTTAGATATTACATTGTCACATACTATTTATCTTTCCTAACATGCTAATAGGTGCTTCATGTGTAGCATTTTCTTTATAGGAATCCTTTTAATCGTGGTTTTCCGATTTACTTATACTTGGTTTTTCACCAGTTTTCGGGCTATTCCCTATGTTTTCTTATTACCTTGTTTACACAAACCTTGATAGCTCTGATTGTCTTGTGACATCCACGAGTGTTGTCCCATGTATGCACAGTTACTCATTGAGTCCTTTTTTTGTTTTCATATATCAGTATGTCCTAGTTGCTATTTCTATGTGTATTACTTGTTTGTCATTAACACTTATATGCTAACATTTCCCCCTTGTTTGGCTTGTGTCATGGTACCTACCATGAATAATCCCTATTCCTCTGCATGATTCCATATAAGATGTGCACATAAGTTAAAATTTTCTCATTTGGGCTCGTTCACCTTTGTGTAGACACAAAATCTACGCACTTGGCTACATTTCTAGGTCCTAATGCATACTAATGTATACATGATTCCTAAGCAAGAAAAATAGTGGTTGAAAACTCCTTTTAGTCTTTTGATTTCTTTATCTCTTGCACTTTAGCGGCTTTACACATCTTGCAGATCTGTCGGCACTTGAATGATTTATCTTTTGATGACCTCAGACACTAGCGTGTAATTCAGGGAAAAGCGCCCGTGCGCTTCGTCCCTTTGGGCACTCTTTACCTTCTCTATATTCTTCTTACTCTTTTGGGTCCTTTTCACCTCTTGGGCATCTTTTAATACTTTGGGTCAACCTTTAGTTGTCAATTACATAATTCAAATAAGGGAATCATATATATACTTAGTTATTGTTATCAAATAAGGAGCCAAACACTATAAGCATTATCTATCATCACCTAAGCTTACATCAAAGGAACAAGAGCACTACAAGACATACATCTAACACATCCATACAAGGGACAAGGGTTTCATTATCTCGTATGCACTACATAAGAGGGAGTACATTCTATTCCATCATACACATTCTACATATTTTATATAATCTACATCTAGCTCGCTATCATCGTGCAACTAACTGTACAAGGAAACATAGGGCGTCATTACACACATAAGCACATAGAACTACATGGAGTGTGAGATGTAGTCAGTGCTCGGTTATAAGTTGTTGATAAGACAAAGTATGACACTAAGGAGAGGACACACAAAAGATTTGTGTGCAGGAATAAGTCGCATTTGAAGGCACGGAAGGATAGGAAAGGAAACACGCACTAGAACAAAGCTGATTTGGGGACTTAGTTGTTTTCATGGTTATGGGCTATTTTTGGAGATAACGTGCAGAGCACACATCGGGATGGAGACTTACGCGAAACAAAATTACTATTTTGGGATGAGTGTTTGATGAGTGCCATGCACAAGTTAAAGATAATAATAGGATTACTATGACCGATTAATTGTAGGAGATCTATTATTAGCGCACTTGCATGTGTGCCTATTATTGTAAAGGCGCATGGCTATTTTCAACATGCGACCTATTTTAGGAAGTGCGTAAGTGGTGAAGGGCAAGTCCCCACCCTTATAAATATGGATTGAACTATGTAGTTTGATATACAAAGACAATGTGTATGAGCTATTATGGAGTTATGCTACAGATCTGATGCATGCATAAAATTATGATACTATTTATTGTAAGAAGTTTCGTATTTACTGTGTTTAATATAATGGAGTGTATTGGCTGGATAATGGTGTTAAACATAACTGTAATTGGTTCTTGTATGGTTAATCCTATCATTGCTTTATTATTTAATTCATGATTCTTTAAGATCTAGATCTAGTTATGCTATGTGGAATGTTTATGCTATTTATGGATTTGAATGCATTATATCTTCATCATGTTAACATCCTGCACAAGAAAATCTAAGGAGGTTCATGGTACCTTTGCGTGCTTTGGGTGAGTGCTAACTCAGTGGGTGATGTGTGCGTGCTAGGTTATAAGTGATAAATTTTAGGCTGCATCATTGGTTTTGTTTCGGGACCTCATTTTGATTGTTTTCGGGATGGTTTGTGATGAAGACGTACTCAGTTGAACCTAGAAAGTGTTGAGGAGTGGATAAAAGATATAGAAGAAGAGTACGCACGAGGTTCAACACTTGATCTCGAGTTTGATGCGCATGTGCATGGGTGAAACATAATATGTATGACTATTTGTATAAGAGCTTCTTTGGTATTTTCCTGGTAGAACTATACGAGTGGTTGGTTGCTTATGCATCTAAACGAGAATTGGAGGTATCTCATGACTTATCTAGACGTAGGAAGAATTTAAGCCCTATATGATGTTGATCCGATTTGACACACGTGTTGTGGATACTTGGTTCCATGGTGTTTTGATAAGCTATATTTTGAAGTACTCCATTTCCACTTATTCTTGCCCAGAGGTAGCTGAGTTCCAATTTTTACGATATCCCAGGGGAACTTACTTGCAAGGCATTCCATTGGTGATTAAGATCTTAATGGTGACCCCTAAACTTGGAAGAAAAACCAATGGTTAGCTAAGCCCCACCATGCGGGGGTAGAGAGCAAGTTTGGTGAGAGATGGAAAATCTAGCGGTAGAAAGGAAGAGATAAGAAAGGTGGCTTAAGTACAATGAGGCACACGAGAGGGAGATATAGAAGTAGCATGACATTGCAGAGTGGATGACATTGAGGAGAGAGATGAATCATGAAGGATTTGGAGCTCACGCAGAAGGCATGGAGCCAGAGCATTAGGAACTCCCCCATTTGGGAAAGCATGATAGAGAACCCTCCTCGGCCTCATATAGAGCATGCCACATAGAGATGACCTAGGCCACAGGTGCACATCTAAATATACTTGGAAACCTAGCCCTTACACTTGGTTTTCCAGTATCTAATACATCCAATAGTCAGCAAGCTAATTTGGGTAGTAGAGAAGCAGGGGTAAGTCACATAGAAAATACATCTATGACAAATCAAAACGTCTTCATTGTTGTTTGGATGTACCTTTTTAGACGCATCATCGGCACATAATTCGAGTGTGCAAAATGTTGGACTCACTTCTGGGAGTAGTACCACCATGTATATTGTAGGAGTTCAGTTCGATACTACTATAGGGACACAGGGAAGTACATCTTCCGGTTTGATTCCGACTACAGGTGGAGGATCGGGGGTATAGGTGGCTCTAGTTCTGGTGGATCTGGTGGTTCTAGAGGTAGAGGTAACACAAGAGGTTTTGGATCAAGTGGGTAGGGTCCGCACCAACCCCAAAATATTTACATGGAGATGTCTCTCCATCTTCCAGAATATAGAGATATATAGAGGATCTTTGCTGAAAATGTATACATGTGTGAGATATTATGGCATGCATAAAAAAGGGATCACATAGCTTCTCGAGTGCAAGGAAAGTCAATTTGTAACTACATTATAGGGACACACACATAGTTGGTATAGAAATTTTGACCCAAATCAAACTTGCATAGATTATGCAACATTAAAATATGTATTCCTTAAAGAGTTATATATCCCTGAATTTGAGTAGAAGAGTATAAGTGTGCTTAAGGATATTAAGTAGGGAACTACTGAGAGTATCTGGGAGTATGATGCTCATTTCAAAACACTTTTATCTAATCTTTCTTATGATATTCATGCAAGCCATCATGCACAATGGTTCATTGGAGGACTGATCACACCTTTTAGAAGGGTGTTGTCACATAAGACATACATTGATCCACACGAAGCACTTGAGGTAGCTTTGCGCATTGAGGCAGTTGGAAGTATAGATACTAGAGTCAACCCATTCTTGGAAGCACAAATTACAACTATGGCAAAATAGTTGGATAAGCTATCGATGAATTCAACACATGAGACACACATTGGGATTTGGTGTACAGATTGTGAAGTGGAAGGGCACACCAAGGATAGTTGTCCCCGTAGGTCGGTGCGTTCATATTTGCTAGACATGAGATATATCACCTTAATATGATTCCAACCATTGACCATTATTACAACGTGTGATAAGGAAGAATGCATCATGTTATGTAAAATTTATCGGTCCACGACTCATGATGTTATAGATATTGGTGTGCGTGCAGAAAGGAGTATCAGATAACTCTAAGGGTAAAGGTGAGCACCAGGATCAAAATCACAATCAAGCACACTATGATCGGAATGAGGGGCGCTATGAAGGAGGATGTGGTAGAGGTCGAGGATACCGTGGTGGATTTGAGGTCGAGGCCATGGTGGTGGATGAAGCAAATTTCCTCATGGAACATGCTTTACATGTGGATCACCTGACCACTACAGGTGCGAATGTCCTCAGAATATTACATGTTATTTCTATGGGAAGAATCATAGCTATGAGGAATTCCGGATCTATATGAGCATCTTAGCAAGAAAGCATAAAAAGAGAACAAAGGCACATGGATGGTTAAGATACAACACATTGTGGAAAATTAGTGGATGCCAAAGTTAGCACTGGAACCTGAGGTATTACCTGTGAAGATTACTACACATGCCTTGAAGTGCACATGCAGAGAAGTGTTACAACAAAATCCTACCATCACTAAGGATGACATTTTTCATCCAAGGTATTGGATCCGCGTGCACTGAAGTAGGTTTATTAGGAGACCATGGAGGTACTCAAAAACCTTCAAGGGAAATACAATGTTTGAAGGAGAAATCATAAAAGATGGAACTAGAAGAAGGCAACATAGATGGTTCAATTAGATATTAATGACTTGAAGGAGGTATGTAAAATGTTGTGCCAGGAGAATATCATTCCATTCTTAGGGATTTGGTTCAAGGAAAAACACTCCGCACATGGATATGAGAATGAACGTCAAATCTTGCATGCAAATATTCCCTCATAGCTTAGATTACAACAAGGAAATCACTCTAAATTTTGTAGTGGATGGATGAATCTTGAGTAATATATTGATTGACACAGCATAGGTAAATGTGCTTACTTTAGTGCGCATGGGTACGAGATGGGGAGACCTTTCCATTGCATCCATCTTCTAATGTATTATTTATGGCTAATAGAACTAAGGCCACTCCTATTGATTTTTAAAATATGCATCCATTACTATATAAGGGTCCAAGTTCACTAGGGATTTCGAGGTTTTAACACTTGTAGAATTAGATAGTTTCCCAACTCTGCTTGGGCACCCTTGGTGTTACGCAAATAATGTTGATCTTCGGTTCAACAAAGGATATATAAGTTTTGAGAATAAGGAGGAAAGAGTTATTATTCCTTTAATGGATGGGAAATTTGTGCCCTATGTTGAGCCTTTGAGTGAGGAAGATCTGAATAGGATTTATGTACGTGCCATTCGAGACCCAGAAGTACTCGAGCCATCTAAGGAAGGAATCCTCCAGTGGGAAGATGCACAGTCTATTAGTGATACCACAAGTATTTCTTGTGATAATTGGGCTCATGGCACTTATGAGATGGTTGGGGCATGAAGTAAAGGAGAACATGTGCATGGAAAAGAAAACCTCATTATATTAGGAGGATAGGTAACATCTCGGTATGTTAGTACACTGAAGAGGGAGACCCTATGGTATTCTTGCGCATCATGGAGGAATAGTGGATAGACCAATTTGAAAGAAGAAATATGTTAGCATATACCCTATGCGGGAAAACAACGTACTTTGGTGGGTGGTTCAGAGGGATAATATTGGAGAATGGAATGAAGTCAAATTTTTCTAACTAATAACTCGATTTTCTAGAGTAATGCACTACTCAAATCTACACATATCATGGTAATCAACTTGTTCAACACCACGTTCAGAAGTGTGAGAGGCTCTAGACAAAGGGGAGGGAAAGAAGATTTACCACCTTCACTATGGGTACAAAAACTTTATTCCACTTTATAAGGTTACGCTAAACCTAAGGAGGTAATAATTGGGGATTATTAGTCGACTTGGAAGTGGTAAAAATCATTGAGTTACTACGTGATTTTAGGACTTATTTCTTAGGGGCTACCATGAATTAAAATGAGTGCATGAATCATTAGGAGAGATGAAGATTAAGCTTAAGGAAGGTTTGCGGTTGGTTAGGAAAAGACGTTACAGAATGAACCCTAACATGTGCATAAAGTTTAAGGAAGAAATTGACAAGATGTTGAAATTTGACATCATCAAGCCCCTAGAAGAATAGAGTGGGTTAGCCCCATGGTTATTAGTATAAAGAAAGATGGTTAGATAAGGATTTGTGTGGATTACAGGGAATTGAATGCTACATGTGTGATTGATCCCTTCCTACACCTTTCACAGAGGATATATTAGAAGGCATTGTAGGGCACAAAATCTATTCTTTTACAGATGGATTCTCTGGGTATCATTAGGTTAGGATTGCACAGAAGGATCAAGAGAAAACAACTTTCACCATTGAATGGGGAAGTTTTGCATATATTGTGATTCCCTTTGGTCTGAAAAATGCGGCTACTATATTTTCACGCATAGTTTTTCAAGCATTCCAAGATTTTATTCACATTTTCTTATAGGTTTACTTGGATTATTGGACGGTGTGTGGACTTGTTAAGGTTCACTGTAATAATTTGTGCTTGATGTTTGAAAGATGTAGATAATTAAGCATCTCTTTAAACATTAAGAAGTGAATGTTTGCTACACCTTTTGGCACTTTGTTAGGGCACATCATCTACAAGGAAGGTTTGTTAGTAGATCCAACTAAGGTTGTAGTTATTGTAGGCCTGGAAGAGCCTACCAGTTAGAGTGAGGTGTGCGGATTCTTGGGTCACACCGGTATTATAGAAAATTTATCAAAGGATATGCTAAGATTGCTACACCCTTGGAATAGTTACTTAAAAGGAAAAAGGGACATTCTATTCGGAGAACCGGTAGCATGCATTTGAGGCATTAAAGGAAAGACTTAATACAATGCCTATTGTGCATTTTACCTCATGAAACCAACCGTTTTATGTACATGTGGACACCCCTGGCATGACCATTAGCATGGTGTTAGCTCATCTTGGAGAAGGTATTATAGATCATCCTATCTATTTTTCTAGTAGAAAGTTGACTCTGCAGAGCATAATTATACAACTACTGAGCACGAAGCCTTGTCCATGATCTATGAACTGCATAAATTTAGACAATACATGTTAGCAACACCATTTACATTTTACATTGATCACATGGCATTGAAATACTTGGTAAACAAGCCCGTTTTATAGGGGTGCATATGTCGATGGGTGCTCTTGTTCCAAGAATTTGATTTCACGGATTATGTTAAAACTAGGTAAAAATACTTCTAGCCCAAACCATTTATAACGAATCCACGATCGGGGAGGACGCACAAAAAATTGAAGATACAATGCCAGATGCATAGTTGTATAGGTTACAACACGTGCCTTTGGAATTGGAGGATATTGCTATCTATTTATGTATAGGTATGGCACTAGAAGGAATGAAATCCTTAGGAAGAAACACCTTGCAATTCAAGTGGAAACTTTTATGTTGATTAGTGGTGACCTATACAAGTTAGGCCGAGATGAAGTATTATGCCGGTGTGTACTAGAGAACGAGCACATGGATATCATGGAAGAGGCTCATGGTGGTATTGCAGGTGGGCACTATGTAGGTGATACCACTACGCCAAGTTTTCTACTCACTGGATTATGGTGGGAGACCCTTTATAAATATTATAAAGAATATTGCAAGGCGTGTGATCACTTTGTTAGCTCCTTAGTAAAGCACTGGGCAAAGAGATGAAATGCCTTTAAGACATATTCTAGTGCAGAGCCATTTGAGAAATGGGCTATAGAATTTCTGGGTCCTATTTTGCCAGCCACACATAGAATTGGATCACGCTACATCATCACTTTCACATATTATCTTACAAGGTGGGTAGAAGCAACACGTACTAGAGATTGTACAACTCAACAACTAGGTTCTTATGGGAAAATATTCTTGCTAGGTATGGATGCCCACTGAGCTTGACAAGTGATAGGGGCACACACTTTCTGAATGAGATGATCAGGATACTATTGGATGAATTTATGATTACGCACCATAAGACTACACCCTATCATCCTCAGGAAAATGGGACTGTTGAGGCCTTCAACAAGATTTTGAGCCAAACATTGAAAAAAATTGTGATGTTGGAAGGAAAGATTGGGATGATAAAGTTTTTGCCATGCTTTGGGCATATAGAATAACATACAAGAGGTTGAACAAGGCCACACCCTTTCAGTTGGTGTTTGGCACAAAAGCAATTCTTCCTATGGAATTCATGTTACCTTCTTTTGCATATTGCGTGCGCTGGAGGTCTAGCCGATGAGAAAGATTTGGAAGAAATAATTGATAAATTGATACAATTGGATGAGATGTGCGCCATAGCATGTTGGAGTCGAAGCAGGAAAAATCCAAGTAGAAGGCATGACATGACAGGCACATCAGGGACAAAAAGCTTGAGATGGGACAGATGGTGCTTCTTTATGATTCTAAGTTTATGCGCCATCTAGGAAAGCTTAAAGTGCATTGGTTGGGACCATATGTTATCACTCACATACTTGAAACATGCGCTTGCTAGTTAGAGATGCTTGATGGAATACGGTTACTTGGTTACTTCAATGGGAGTAGGCTGAAGCCCTACTATAAATCAGTCTTCTTGGTGTTTGTAATAATAAAGTGTTGCCATTTAGCATAGGTTTTCATTTTTGTATTTCCTTAATGTATTTCCATCTTTGTTCATTATGCTTTGTCAATTTAGTTTGGTGTTTTGTGTAATAAGTGTGTTTGCACATTGCGAAACTAATCACCACTTGAAGTATTTTTATGGGTAGAGGAATGCACATACCATTGGTATGGGGTGGTTACTCACAACTGGGTACACATGAGAACAAAATTGTTACAAGTGCTAATTAAGTGTGGAAAGGAGTTGTTAGAAAGAATATTGCTCTAAAAAGATGACCATAGATGAAGATAAATGAGGGAACAATATAACGTGAGGTAAGTAGTGGCCATGGAGACTACCAGGGAAGGTGCAGTGGTGAGGTACTCGGGTGCATGGAAGCACACTGAAGAGAATTTTGTAGCTAGAAGGTAGGAAGGCGCACTAGAAGGTTATAGCTGGGGCATGAAGATGTACCGTGTGGATATTGTGAAAATGGTCAATTAATGAGAGGATTTTTGGTAGGTGAAGGAGAAATAAATGCACTAACTTTTTTAAAATCTATATAAGGACGTGATGCGGGTTCATTTTTACCTTTGCGATCAAAATTATTGGAGCGAGCTAAGTGTGATCGAGCTGAGTGAATTGTGTTGAGGTGTGGAGCATTGAAACCAGATGTGGAGAGCATACTATTATGCATAAGAGGCTTGCATCCCCATTGGTGAAGGGTTTTAACGGGCGGAAGCATTGAGAAGGATCTAGGGCATGGGGTTTCAAGATAGGGCACACAAATTTGAGCTAGGGTTTGATTTTTCTCATGAAAGACAATGAAAAGGTGGGGGTTTTACAATGGCACCAAAGAAATCACATGCACAAGCACAGCATGAAAGGAAAGAAGAAGGTAGAATATGAAGTTGATATTACTCCGAGAGTAATTTTCCAGAGATGCAATACCCAAAAGGAGTAATAATCAGAAAAGAGTGGGATTCCCACATTTGCATGTGTAAGATAAGTGACTATAACCATCGTACCTCTGACAACAAGGTATAGTTGGATGCATTGTTGAATAAGAAGACCAACAAGCACAGGGTGGAGGATATGCCAGTACATGACGACGTTGGGGAGAAAAATCTGAAGCAAGTCGAGTTTATCGGTTGTACAAGCTCCTATATTTTGGAAAATATGAACCCTTTTACAATGGATAATGATAAGAGTCCATGAGGACTTCTTTTATTTCACCTGGACGAAGGGTTAAGATCACAACAACCTTGGTTTCAACACTAACAAAATTGAAGGGCACATGAGTAGACCTTATTAGTGATTTGACTGATAAAGCAACGATCATAGAAACAAGGAAGGAGTTGGGGTATACCAAGGGTCCACATGGAATGGACATTGATAAACTGAAGAAGTTTCATGTGGTGCAGACATACCATACATCTTCTAACCAAGTTGAATGACCAAGAGATATGGTCGCATGTAAACACCATGTGGCTTCATATTGCAAATAAAATGTCTCAGGGAGTAGTATACAACTTAACATGCTATATTATAGACACCATTGTTTAGGAAATGTTCACAAGAGAAAATATATTTTTTTGGGCTATCCTCCTTTCTCTCATGTTTTTAGAAATTGGAGTGCCCAATGGTCCAAAGAACAAAATCTGGGAGTACCCCTTGGAACAAAAGTCCCTCATATAGAGGTTTGAAAAGTATTTATGTGAAGGATCAATGAGTGGGCCATTTGATAAGAGGAAGAGATGTGGTATGATTGAATTCACATGATATTTGAGGAGTGGCGTATTTCCCAAGGACCTACCTTTGGTGGTGGGCAAGGTAATACAGATTTACAAGTGTACCAACATTTCTACATTACATAGTTTCTTTATGAGGATGGGACATGGAGCCCATGGTGTAAACCACCCTATGCCTTCATAATGTGCTACTTCAGAATTAGTCCACCGATTTATCGATGCACACCATCTCGAAATTTAATGTAGACAAGGTAGACTATGACTACCACACTCTGAGGAAGACATATGTGTATCCTAGCTGGACTACCTACATTGAGAGGCTCATATTAGATGTAATAAGTATGAATCCAGTAAGCTTGGCTATTAGGGATAGTGGAGCCACATTCGTATACCTTCAGCTTAAGCCTAAGTTGGAGAATAAAAAATATGTAGAGAATGAGTTCGTCCTCCCTGGGCCACCTAAGGGGAAACATACAGTGGAGAACGTGCCAGCTCTAAAACCTACAATGAATATAGAGGTAGATGAGGAGGAAGAATAATATGAAGATAGTGGTGGCTTAGATCATAGAGGTCGAGGTAGCCCACGGGAGAGTGGAGATAGAGCACGCAAATACTCCACCTCAGGTGTAAGAAGGAGATGAGGACTTGGATGTAGATGAAGTCAATGAAGAGCATCATTTTAGGAGGGTATTCTGTAGAACAAGGACCCAAGGCGCGGGAACTCCACAACCTATAAGAAGATCACCATGACTCTCTCCTCAGAAAGAGGGAACTGAGAAGAAGATGAGGAAGCTAAAGCTAAATGAGGAGGCAGAGGAGTCTGCAGAGATCATTCTGGAACCCTAATGTAGCAAAAATATATAGAGGAGCCCAAATATGGGGACATGAAGGATGAAGAGGAAGGTGTGAAGGAGGAAAAAGAATCAGAGCATGAGCAACCTCACGCGCATGAAACTACTCGGGATGTTGAAGAGCCAACTCCAAACCTTGGTGCTCACGTTCTAAGGGACCAAGAACAAGGAGAACAAGTGGAGAATACACTATGTGAAGTATGGGCTATGCTTAAGGACACAAGAAAAATAATATGTGATCATTTTCAAAGCACGGTGGATTTGAAGGAGTTATATGGGTGGGAGCTAATTGACTCAAACATGGCCACTATGCACGTAAGGAAAGAGTTGTCTTGGTTCATGCGGACTCACATGGACGAGTCAGATTTTGATGTACGCGAGGAGTCTTATGTGTCAATAAGAGTGAAGAAGGCACCTCGAGAGAGGGCACATGACTATAAATACCACTCATGTCTCGATGAGTAGGTGAGCAATTCCTTAGTTAAGGTATCTAAAAAGGTTACGCGGAGGATCATCGATAAGGCTGCCACTATTAGAGCACTACTTGAAGATAATAAGGCAAAAAATATAGAAATAACATGTCTAAAATGAGAGAAGCATCTAGAGAAGAAAAATAATGAGGCATTCATCAGCATGATAGAAGAAATAGGTGACATATGTTGTAAAAGTAAGACCGCATCTGGAGTCTAAGGTACCTGAAAATTTTCCTTTGGCTATGCATTATGTGTGCACATTAGTTGATTTGGTGCTTGAGGATGGACCAATTCGAATGCAGTGCCGAAGGATCCTAAACAAGAAGAGAGAGCCAAGGCCTCCATGGTTAGAAATATTTCATCTTACTGAGGCATTACTACAAACTTTACAAGATGAGATGAAGAAAGTAGATCAAGCTCTGAACATATGCACAACACTAGAAGCAGTGATCAAGATTAGAACTATAGTAGAAGATAATGAAGTTCTAAAGGAAATGAAGGATGAGACTTTAGGGCACATAGAGATATTGGCATTAGTAAAGAAAAAGTGCAAAGCCCTTGCAGTAGCCAAAAACCTGCATAAGGAGAGGTTGTATGAGCTTGGAAAGCTCATAACACAAAATATGGATCTTCTGGAGGGAAGAATGTCTTTTATGGCTAATGTTGTCCTCCTATTATAGAATGAAAAGGGAGAAATATCCTAGGAAAAGTTGGAAGCTAATGCCACATATGTTCCAGAGAAAATGAGAAACGCATTTGGATGACTGGAAAAAATTGGAGGCTGAGATAAAAACATAATATCTTGAGTTGATACTCCCAGTTGAAGCAGAGGGTGTTGCAGAATAGAAGTCCATTCTTTGTACAAAAATCTTTACATTCTTTCCATTCTTATTCTTTATTGTTTGGGAACGTCAGAAGGAAACCCCATTTCTGGGGTGATAATGTCATTTAGTTTGGGGTAATGTTGAGCAGATAGAGTATGACACTAAGGAGAGGGCACACAGAAGATTTGCACACATGAATAAGTCACATTTGAAGGTGCGGAAGGATAGGAAAGGAAATGTGCATTAGGGACAAGCTGATTTGGGAATTAGCCATTTTCATGGTTACAAGCTATTTTTTGAGATAGCGTGTAGAGCACACATCGGGATGGAGACTTGCGCAACACACAACTAATATTTTGGGATGAGCATTTGATGAGAACCATGCATAAGTTGAAGATAATAATAGGATTACTATTGCCAGTTAACTATAGGAGATCTATTATTAGCGCACTTGCATGTGTGCATATTATTGTAAAGGCGCATGGTTATTTTCAACATGTGACCTATTTTAGGAAGTGTGTAAGAGGTGAAGGGAAAGTCCCCACCCTTGTACATATGGATTGAATTGTGTAGTTTGATAAACAGAGACACTATGTATGAGATATTATGGGCTTATGTTGCCATATCTGATACGCGCATAAAATTATGATACTATTTATTGTAAGAATCTTATGTATTTAATGTGTTTAATATGATGGAGTGTATTGGCTAGATAATGGTGTTAAACATAATCTGTAACTGGCTCTTGTATGGTTAATCCTATCATTGCTATTATTTAATTCATGATTCTTTAAGATCTATATCTAGTTATGCTTTGTGGAATGTTTATGCTATTTATGGATATGAATGCATTATATCTTCATCAGGTTAACATCCTACACAAGAAAATCTAAGGAGGGGCTTGATACCTTTGCGCACTTTTGGTGAGAGCTCAGCTCAGGCTAGGTGATGTGCCAACGTGCATGGGTTATTCGTGGTAAATTCTATGCTACATCATAAATTCACTCTTTAGGTGTTTCTTTGGGGTTAGTATGGCTCCATATTTTACATATTTTTGTATTATATTTGATGTGGTTTATAAACATGTGTAGGTAGACATTTGTTTTACATGTTACATGTATAATTGGTGATATGATAGTATAACTAGAGCAAAAGAGAGAGTAGAAGTGAAGCTCCTCTAGTCTAGAAAAGACCATGACTAGACATTTAAGTGGAAACAGACTCCCGGTTTAGTGATTGGCTCCTAGGGAACTCTTGTCCTCTTATGGGTACTTCTTTCCATGACATTATTAGGGTTCCAAACCTTCATCGAGCCTTTTGAAATTGTTCCTAGCCTATTCTAGTAGATACTCAGTCTAGATTACTTCGAGGATCACATGAAATCAATTAAGTCATATCCCTTTTTCACTTGCTTAGGTTTTTACATTATTGAATGCTTATTTCTTGTGCATACTATACATAATTATCAGAATATCATTTGCTATAGTAGTTACTCTAAAATAAAGGTTTAATTTAATTTAGATTAAATCATTTGGTGAACCCATCGATCTAACCCTCTCTTCTAAACATGCACCAGATTCTCTCTCCTTCTTATGAATTTATAGACCATTCCTCTTATCCATCGTATGCACCTACAAGATTTCTAACATGGATGTTATCGCCACTAATTTTATGTATATATGTAACTAACATCCTCCCCACTTCAACACTTTAATTTCGAACCCAACTATTAATGTGGTCACCACTCGACGCAATCGGAAACCCACGGCTCCACCCATTTATATTCCACCACCTATCACCTCTACAATTACTACCAACACTTCCAAAGCTTATGATATCATCAAGAAATTAAATAATACATTAGAAAATATATCCCTTTATGATATTTTACGTAATGCACTAGATTTTCATCATACATTAGAGGTTGCCCTACATTCCATTCAAATTGCAAGTGAAAATTCCCTTGTGGCCTTTTCCCATCTTATTAAATAACTTGAAAACCTCTTGCATGCCATGTATCCTTCGGTAATGAGGATATACCTCCTCTTTCATTTGGTGATTCTTCATCACATTTTATTATTATAGCTAGTATTGGTTTCCATTATATCAAGTGCATACTAATTGATAATGAATTTGTTATAAATCTATGTTCCCTCTCATTACTCACACACTTGTGAATTCCTGATAGTCAAATCACCAAATCCTCTACCCTTGTTTGTGGCTATGATTCTACAACACAAATATGCATCGACACCATCACCTTACCTTTACAAGTTGGGCCCAAAACCCTTCCCACTTTGTTCTATGTCATTGATACATCATTTCAGTTTAATTTATTACTCGGTAGACCATGGATCCACACTATGCATATTGTTCCTTCTACGATTCATCTTCGTGTTAAATTATTGCATGATGGATATGAGCATACTATTTCCAGCTGAGCTCGACCCCTTTAAGTATTTCCAAATAGACCCAATCACTTCTATGCCTATACCCCCACTTAATCCAATTCCCCCATATTATTTATACATACAATGTCGGTCAATCCAAAACTTTGATTACTTCTTCTACCTCCACACTCACCCCTTCCATTCCTACACATACTACTGATCTCATCTCCCCTTCCATATCTCCTTCCATCACTACCTCTATTACACCTTGTACTACTTCTCCTAGTCCTACATGCGCCACTACTTCCCCTAATATCCTTGATAATGTTATCCAACAAGATAATGTCAACACCAATGATTTTGATGATGAGATCGATGTCATAGAAATTACCGATGAAAATTTGTGCAACCTCAATTTTACTCCTCTTGAGATAGACGAATCCTATTTCCAAGACACCTTCATTGCTATTGGCCCAGGTGAATATCAATTCAAGAAAATTTTCCCTCTACTACAACCATGCTTACTTTTTGGGAAACCATACATACACTGGATCTCATGTCACTTCCTCCATCTCGAGCCGCGATTCAATGATAAACCTCAAACTATCACATATTATGTCTCCAATCAAAATCCTATTGGTTATGACCCGACACTAACCACTTCCTTGATGAGTTTACTTGACTACCCACCCCACATAGTAACTAGGGGACACTTGACTCCCCATCACTTGTCACATTATGGTGACTTTATCTCTCATGCTCCATTCTTTATGTCTATCTTTCCGAACATTACCACATCTCTCGGTACTCATACTTTACCTTTTTAATTGATGACACACTCTTGTTCCACAGTTCATTCTTGATTGTTGAGGTGAAATTCCTCCATGAACCTGACTTGTCGCATCTCGGATACTCACGCTTTCATGCTTCATGTCTATCTTTCCGATCATCACCAAAACTCGGTAAACATACTTTACCTTCATTAGCCAATGACACACTCTTTCTCTATAATTCATACTTGATTGTTGGGGTTACGACTCCTCCATGAACCTCAATTATCACATCCTAGATACTCACGCTTCATGTTTTATGACTATCTTTTGAAAGCATCACCACATCTCTAGTACACATACTTTACCATCATTTCCCAATGAAACACCCTTGTTCCACGGTTCATACTTGGTTGTTGAGGGATCATTTCTAAATGAACCTCATCTCACACACATTCTGTTGGGGGGCAACGTGGCTCCTCTCATCTACACATTTTTTCATATCGCAACACACCATCACTTTCACATAGAATCTACACAACTTAGTTGTATTTACTCTTGCTAGCTTATACTATTTACATATTGCACTTTGTTTCATATGTTACTTGGATACTTAATATGTTGTTATCTACTTTTATACACACATGTGTGTTCGCATGGTATCTTGAGGTGAATGCGGGAATTTTACTGAGATCCTTACATGATGTATGATGCTTGACACTAATATTTAAGTCCCTGTCGAGGATCCTAGGGGCATATACCTTTTCTAATTTCATACTCCATACTCATAGGTCCTATTATTACAATTTTTACTACTTGTTGCCACTAACACTTAATTTTTCACTGATCTATATATGTTTTGACATACCACTTATCTTTCTAACATGCTAACGGTGCTTCATGTGTAACATTTTCTTTACATAATTCTATATAGCCATGGTTATATGTTCCTTTTGTTTTCTATTGTTTTGCGTAATGCCCTATGTATTACTTTATCATGGTTTGCTTCTGGCCACATCGGATATGATTTTATTATGATATTGTGAGCGATGTTCCATGTATGCAACCTAATTTTTGTGGTACCTCTTGTCTTCATAGTTGCTTGTTACACTCGTCTTCTATTGCATGGTAGCTCATTTTCACTAACAATTGTTCCTATCCCATATTGTTTGCACATGCCTTGGTTTCTACCATGCACATCACCTACCCCCCGTCGGGTATAAAATCTTAGATATGCATATAAGTTTTAAGTCCTCTCATTTGGGACACTTCCTCCTACAATTGTCATATGCACCCCAAACAGGGGCATTAATCAGTGAATAAATCATCCTTCCAACAACTCGAGCTCAAAATAGAACAACACATTACAACATTGGCCAAAACACATAGTTATAGAGTGGTCTAGAAAAAAACTTGGATCATAAACACAAATCAGACACTAGCGCCCAATATCGGATAGGAACAGGTGGGTAGTTGTTTCCCTCCGTGAACTAGTGTCTTTGGGGGAAAAATAAACAGATTTCTTAGTTCAACACAATTTCTAAGCGAGTTTACGGTAAAATTCTACAATATTAGTCACATCACTCCAATTACAAAATTCATCCAAATAGTTACAATTAGGTTATAATTTGGTTATAAATCGAGACACATCAATCTGTAGTGGCACTTATTTAGTAAGCATCATGGATGGAGAGAAAAATAGACCTCTCTCCCCAACACTCTTCTCTTGTCATGATATTTCCCAAACAACTTGTCCTTAGCATGAGATTGCCCAAAAACTTTCCCTCGGCATGAGATTGACAAAAAAACTCATCCTTGGCTTGAAATCACCCAAAACACTTTCTCTTAGCGTGAGATCACCCAAACACTTCATAATTTTGTAACAAGATACTCAAATATAGAAACATTTCCAAAGAAAATAGGACAAATTTCTATCCTTTACTCTTCCATACATCAGGTGCACTCTTTCCTTATCTACTTCTTATTAATACTTTTGCATAGTTATTCATACGTTACTATGATTTTTGACATACGAGACTTTGAATACTCTTTTGTTCTTCTTTTGTAGGTCCATCCTTACAAGAAGTAACTTACATCAATGATCCCAAGCTCTAGCAACACGCTACTACACGCGCGCTTCACCATAGGGTCTACCTCCCTTTCATAGTTACCACGCTTCACATTGTAATCATTTCATGCTTCACATTTCCACTTGTCCACTTGGCACGCTATAAGATATAACTCTTCTCGGATCACAAGGTACACATTTTCTATCCACTTTATGTTATTGATTATTCACTCAAAAACATAAAGTGAGGGAAAATCAGGAAATTTTAAGGGTCACTCTAAAAAAACCTTAGAAAATATTTGGCCAATATTGGTAAAACCACTTTCGCATGTATGGAGAATTGTAGGAAAATTTATTTCATGTGGTAGGTGATTTTTAACATGATTGTGGGAATGGTTGGGCCTTATCCATTGGCCTTATGATGCAGAAAAAATAATATATGACACCAACAAGAGTCACATGTAAATGCTACCGGCCGATAACATTCTCTATGCTTTACTAGTTGGTAGCATTCTACAATGCTACTCTTGGTCGATGGCATGTAGAATTATCTTGGCCGATATCATGTAGAATGCTACTAGACGATAGTATATAGAATGCTACCAGCGTGTAGCCTTCGCATGATACCATCCAACAACATTCTGCATGCTACCAACTGGTAGTATTTTGTACGCTACCCTACATGCTACCATCCGGTGAAGCGTGAAAATGCTACCAATCGGTAGCGTGCATAATGTTGTCATCTAGTAGCATGCATTATGCTACCTGAATGATTGATAAAAGCATCTTTGAATGATGTCGACGGTGGCATAAAATTTGTTGTCGGTTTACTTATTAAACTTGCTTTAAATACATGAATGAAGTCATTTTCACTTAGCACACTAGAGAGAATCTAGATCATATGACGAAAAATCCTAAAGACGAAACTTGAATGCCAAAGGACATAAAAAGGTAAGAATCCAAAATGCAAGAAGAAAAAACTATAGCCCGTCATCACCAAACTATGATAATTCTTCACCGGGAATTTAATAATAGTTTGAAAAAATGTGGATGTAAGAAGAAAGAACAACATAACACAAGAATGCCATCGACTATGATAAGACGGAAGAGACCTCAAAGTTAACATGAAATACAATCTCACCCATGAATATGAAGAACTTGCCTTTTTTGGGAGAAACTTTCAATTACACCTCTTAATGGCCTTCAACATGCCTTTAAAGTATTTCCTCACTTCCTACAATATTTTACTAGATGATCTTAATGTGTCTTTTCCCAATAGATCTAAGATAGGATAAGAAATCCAGCTGACGAATCATATTCCATACCTTAACTCTTATCCGTCACATAGGGCTAGTGTATATGCTCCACATTTTTAGATTTCAAATAAAATAGACAAAATATTTATGACCTCAATGCTTAACAATCTTCTACTCAACTCACGACACTTCCACTTTGACATTTTAACATTTCATTATACACTTTTTACCCATCTCATGTAGAGTCATTGGAATGTCACCGATGATAATGAGCGTCTCACACTTAACTACCACATTAAAGATGTGGATCTTGTGACGATGAAGGTTGTTTTATCAGATGAATAATGCAGATTATTTGGATTCTAGTCTTTTTCAATTATCTATTGATGTAATTGAAAAAATACTTAACTCTTCTACTCGCTTGTAATTTTATTTTCATTTATTTTACAACATTACATTTTCATTATTTTCAATTTAACAAAAGTGGATTTTTATGTTTTTAAAATTCATTAGTTTTCAATTACTATTGATGTAAAATGCTTCTCCTATGTTACAACATTACATTTTCATTATTTTCAATTACAATTGACTTCCCAAAACCCTTCAAAAAGAGGGATTCAACTCAAGGATTTTATTCACCCATTAATGCAGGCCGTTGTGTAGTTCTTCCAGGCCAAAATTATTTTACAAGGTCAATATACAAATATTCTGTGATGGGCATTAGCATATATATTTCACACCTTATGTGGGTAGAAATTTTATTGGTGTAACTTTTTATCCTCAAGGGTAAGATCTGATTTGGAAAATATTCATTTGAATGATAATGTTACCATCAACTAAATTTTTTTATTCTAGGTTTATATTATGAATCTCTTTATAATTTACGTGAACCTCTCCTCCGACAACAATGCATTCAAAGCTAAAGGCTTTGTCGTTAACACTAACAGTTGAAGAGCAAGAGGTGAGTCCTAATTTTTATTAGATGGTTTTTAATTATAATTTTTCATATTGTAATATTTATCTTTTAAAATTAATATTTGAAATTAATTAACAGTTTATTGTTAAATTATCATAGAAGATGGTAGTTGTGGTTGCATCATGAAGGGATCCAACTATCAAATGTCATTTACCACCAAGTTCGGGAGACTTTGTTACTATTTCATTGATCAAAAACAAAGGAGGACCACCCTCCACATTCTCGATAAAAAGATGAGGAGTTCTATAAACCCTCAAACTCAATCATCAAAAATACTGAGGCATTAATCACGGGTATTTTAATTTATGATGTATATATGTTTCAAAATGTTTGAAGATATAAACTCTCAAGGGTCGAATATACTCCTATAACAATTGAGAATCCCCTTGAGGTTTCTTATAAGGCTAAGTTCCTTGGGGGTAGGAGAAGGAAATAGATCCTTTATCTTATCCTTCAGACGCTTTTAGACCCATCTCTTCTATTGATGTTGTTCTTCAGTGTGAATCTACTTTATATGATGTTACTAACAAGGAAGAATGGAGTGTGGTCCAAAATAAGAAAGGTAAATATTCAAAAAAAATCATGTTAAACACATATGAAGCTTAGATCTCATTTATCTTCATTGGTTTGATGTTGCTTTCCTTGGTTATCTCGGTTGAGTCAAATTTCTTATTGATTTTTGTCCTCTGTCTTTTAGTCTCATGTGAGCTTTCAATGTTCTATCCTTTCTTGTAATGGCCCTTGGAGCCTATCCAAGTATTATCAATAAAAAAATGTTTGAAAATAAATGTAATTAATTATTTAAAACTTGTATGTGTTTCAATATTTCTTTGCAATCTATATTGCTTTTCTACAAAAACTACCAATAAAACAAGATCATATTAACGAGCTCAAGCACATGAGCTAGAAATATCTTCAATACCTCACTCTGCTTTGCCCTGTTTGAATCTCTTGTTTTTAGATTTTGATGATATTTTTGATATAAAATTCAATAGTCTAATAGATCTTCAATTCTTAATTATATTTTAGATCACGCCTACTAGTCTATTGATCTACCCTCTACAACCACCATATCAACGAAACATGATTCATTTGCACCTCATCAACAATCCTATCAATAAAGTAATTTTTTATAATATTATATGAATTTATTTAGTTTCATTGTTATTATGTTTGAATTTTGAATTTCGTCATATTATTTACAAAGTTACAATTCAATGTCTCACAGCCTTCAGTTCCACGTCCACTAAAAATGCAAATGCCACCTCCACCACCCCCACAAAAATATGAGGACCAGGTTCCTTGGCAATAATATTTCATTCGCTCGTCCAGCTTCAAGCAAGGGCACCCTTAATTTTTCTTCTAATTTTCCAACATTTTCATTGGGCAATGCTCCTAGTGGATGGGGTGTTTCGGTGTTGAATGATATTGATTTAGATGAGGAGTATCTTGGGATTGAAAGTGGACTTCAGGAGCATGGAACATTCAATCCCCAAGATATGATTCATGCGGCAAGGCAACCTTCTCCAATAAGAGAGGATAGATCAAGAACACCATCTCCAATACATACTGACATTGTCTTAACTGATGACCAGAAAACTAATTTTTCAATTGGTGTTCTTTTGGCTGATAATACTAAAGCCAATATTGATATTATTTTGAAGGAGGTTGAAGAATTAAAATTGTGGGAGTTTAGGGCTAAATTTATGATTAAAGAAATAAATTCACGATATAAAAATCACAACCAAAGACATATATTGTATTCTTCACATCAGAACGAGCCAGGAAATATTGATATTTTATTGAATTAGGTTGTGTCTAGTTCTATATCATTTGAAAATAATTATGATGATGAAGTGTTGAAAAAGTTGATAATTTAAATGTAGAATCACAAGCCTACCACAATATGTGGTCGAGAGACAAGGGCCTTGTAGTTATTGCAAATGTAGAACGAGATAAGGCATTGGTAAGTCTTACTAAATTTTCAAGTATTATTTTCATTTTTTGAAATTTTACTAATAGTTTTTCTCTTTTGAAATGCAGTCAAAGTATGAAAATTTGAAAAATGAGGCTAGTGTGCTTGATTTGCATTTACAAAGTGCTAGGAAATTTTAAAGGAAACAATTGAATTGAAAGAGAAGCTTGTTATCTTAAACAAGCAAAATAATACCTTGAGAAGAATAATAAAGGAAAATGGAATGGATCCAAAGATACTATTGAAGAAGCAAACAAAACAGGATCAAACATTACTATTTGTTGGTGATGTGGCAAATCCAGAAAAAGAGATTCTTTCAAATATTGAAGCTGTTGCAAAGGATCTAGTTCAGTTAGGTGTTGTAAAAGAAAGTTCTTTAGTGCAGGAGAAAGAATCACATAGAGAAGAATCTTCTCAAGGATAAATCTATAGAAAATAATGTGAAATTATCATTGTTTTTATAGAATATTTTTATAAAACTTTTTAAAATTGTATGTGAATTGTGGTGTTTTACTTTTACTTTTGTTATATTGTGCAAAAGCTATTCAAATTGATTCTGAATGTGATTGTTATTCTCGATTGTATTTGATATATTTATTACATGGTAAATTACTGATTATTATCATTTTCAAATACTTTTTGTGAAGAACAGTGAACTACAAGTAGCATTTATATTTCAAAGAACAAAAATAGAAATTATCTAAAAATATTGGCAACTAAAAATTTTATATGGTGTTTTATATGTACTATATTCATGTGTAAGACTGAAAAATAGTGAAAATTATCCAATAATGGAATTATATTTTTTTCATTTTAAAGACAACAGAACAATAAGTATGACACATTTAAAAAATCTAAACAGTAAACACATTGCAACATTGAAAATATTATTCAAAAATGAATAGGCATATAACAAAAATAATAATATACATAATTATAATCTGAATCCTAATATGAAATTTTTTTTTTTGAATAAAAATGTACAGTCATTCTTCTTTATTCAATATCAGCTAGATCAAACACAAAATTATCTTGAAAAATTTGTTGCCCAACACTTTTATCTAATCTTTCGCTACGATTTTCAGTCACAGTTTCATTGTTATATGTAGTCCCTATATTAGTATTACTGATCCCTCTTCTCTCTGCAAGAGAATTCCATACAACCATTACCCGTTCATAAGGAAAGGTATCCACATCATATCATGAAACGTACAATCTCAAGCAGGTCTCAAGATTTTTATCAAGCCTGTTCTGATATTTTGATTTTATAAATGTTAATGCGTTGAAAACTCTTTCATCTTCAACTGATCCCAATATCATTGTTTGACATAGTTCATACAATTAGAAATATTCACTTATGCTTTCATGAAGGATGGAACTAGGATACAAATTTTTCCATAGAAGTGTAATTTCTCCCTTCTCTGTTGGCTCTTCTAGTAATTCAAATTGTTCCTTCATTACTTGTTCGAAATCAGTTGATTGCAATGCAAGAGTTTCCTTTTGAAGAATACCATTAATCTAAAATCCATTACATTCAACTGATTTTCCAAAATGTTTAATTATAGTACCCATGTGTCTTTTAAATGAATCAACTATAGCACCTCCTACAGGATTCCAAAAGTTAGGATTGACAACTCCCATGGCCTCAAAAAGATCTCCTTTTTTAAAATGATATCTGATCTCACTGGATAAGCATTGTGATATTTTCGAATTTTTTTCCTTGTTTCAGATATAATAACATCATATAAATTACGTGTAATAGGAACTTCTTCAAGCTCTGCTCTAGCAATATCCACTCATTTTTTGAATGTGTGCATTTTAATCTCCTTCCTGTTAACAAAGATACACAGATGACCAAATATATTGAATCTGAAGTAGTTGTTAGGATCCTTTAAATATGTTAGAGCTTGCCAATGACTGAATACATGTCCTTTAAAGTATTCATCAGAGTTATATAACATATCTAGAGTTTGACACACCCTTTTCCTGAACCTAATGAATTCCGCTATATATATGGATCGTTCTTGTGCAAGTTTTTTATGCAATTCATCTCATGCAACATTGGAAGAATCCCACAAAGTGTTAACAATGTTTCAAAGTCTATAAGTTAGTAAAGAAAATATTTTTCCCTATCAACTTGCCTATGGTTCTTATACATGAAACTAGTTAAAGATGGATATTCCTCAAAAACTCTCGTGTGCGAGGCTCATACATAGAAATCCATCTAGTATCAACATATTTAAGAATTTTCTTACCATCTGTGACCCCAAGTGAAAACTTCTGAAACTCTAGAAATATTTTCAGACTACTTGACATATAGGCATGCACTTCATGGATAAGCTCTTCAACTTTCTCAACACATTCAAATGTGCTTACTATCCTATATGCAAGATTCATCATGTGAGCCATGTAATGAATAGGAATCATGTAAGGAGCAAAAGATGTTTGAAGACACACACATAGACCATTTTGTGACCCTGCATCACTGATGCACCATCAAAACCAACACAAATCAGCTTTGTGGCTATAGAATAATTATCCATTCTTGTTATGTCCTTCAAATTAGATATCACCAATTTGGAAAGATTTTTAGCATTACAGTTTTCTTGCATTTTATGAACCGATAGCAGATGAGGTGTCTTGGTGTGGTTCTAGAATGTATATACATGTATGAAAACCAAGAAGTGTTGTCAATAGCTGTAACCTCATAAATTGAAAGGGAGATGAAACTTGCATTCTTGACATTTTCTTTCAAATCTTCTTGTTCAATCATTGCAAGACATCTCGCCATTTCCTAGGCACTGCTCTCTAACCAATGTGAATTTGGAAGGTTTGGAAACCCATTGAACTTGAACAATTTTTTTATATTTTGAAAAATCTAAAATTGGTTTGCCCATTTTCAAAATAAAGAATATGGTTGAAAACTGGGAGGTTTTGCCTTCATATTTTCATTTGCATCTTTTCCAAAATTTTCATTTATGGTTCCTCCTTTCTCCTGAAGTTTTTGAGTGTGTTTCATCTTATTTTCATACTCCTCCTTATATCTTACATGCATGCACTCTTTTGTAGTTTTCCATCTATGAGTCTTCGTTATTTTTCCATCATTGTCAGTGACTATGTAATATACTTTTCCACAATGTTTCTCTATAGTGTCCAATTTAAGTTGCATTCTATGTTCTTTACCCAATTTCCAAGTACAAATAGTACATCTACATTCTTTGGGAGTATCACTACCATTATCTGGTTGTACAGGCTCAATAAATGGGTATTTTGCTGCCCAATCTACTTGAAATGACCTTCCAATTGTCCAGGATGTTTTCTTCTTTCTCCCAGACTTATTTTTATGAAGGTTTTATGTCATTATCATCTTCTACTCTGAAATATTTTCATTTGAACATTCATCTATTAAACACATTTGGCATTTAGGACAATCTTCAAGCTCTGGCATGTCTGGGTCAATAAAATCTTCATCTACTGAAATAATTGTTTCCTTAGGGTTTATGTTTTGGTTTACTATTTCATTCTAAATAAAATTAATAGAAGGGGTTTTTGTTTTCAAAAACGAAAAATGTTTTTGACTATTACAAAGATATTAAAAAATTAAACTGTCTTTGGAAAAAAAGAGGAAAATGCTAAATGGTTATGATAATCATTTTACAACTTACCAGTACCCAGTGTTAATGTTTCCAGTGGAAGTAACTTGGGTCTTCATTTTTTTGTGGGGCTGAAAAAATTGCTATGCTACCTTTTTTTTTTATGTTTCTGCCTTTTTTGATTGTTTAGAGAATCCATTGTACATATCCATGAAAATATTTAAATTTGATAAATGTAATCAACATCTAAATAGTACACTCCCATGTCGAATGATCTAATCGCATTAGTGCATATGCAGTGAGAATCGTAACATGATGCAGTCGGTCGGTAACATGCAATATGCTATGCGCAACAATAGCATGCAATATGTTTCCTTCCGATAAGCATGTCTGCATGATATTGGTTGGCATAATGCGATATCGCCAACCGGAAACATGAAGGATGCTATTGGTGACATCATGCAATATTCTACCGGTCAGTATCATCCTTCATGTTGTTGGCCAAAATCATGTAGATGCCAGACAATATGCTACCTACATGTTATAGAAAAAAGTAAAGTACCTTGAAATTAGAAAGGAAATATCTACATTTGGTGACCAGTCCTCTAATTTCAAAAGTAGTAAGCCTAAATGAAATATTTGGTAATTGCAAATTTACGGAAGGGTAGGTTTAAAAGTTAGATGTTTAGAACTATTAATAATGAATTATAAATACTTAAATAGGATATATATGTGAGGAAATTTTTTCATATTTTAATTTTGCTATAAAGGCAATTTTAATGATAACAGTCGGTTGTTGATGGAAAATCCTTGGCGATCTGACCCCTAACATTAACTTGTACCTAGAAAATTTTGGCGACCTAGTCCCTATTCATACCCAAAAAATCACCAATTTCAATTTTTAAAACCGGAATATTCGTGAATTAACAACTATTCACCACTAAAATTTTCCTTGGGGAAAATATAGACACAAAATCTATCCACTTGGGTACATTTCTAAGTCCTAAAGCATACTAATGTATACATAATTCTTAAGAAAGAAAACTAGCAGTTGATAACTCCTTTTATCATTTTGATTGCTTTATCTCTTACTTGCTGTACTAGATTTACACATCGTATGACTCTGTCGGCACTTGGTGATTTATATTTCGACGACCTTAGAAACTAGTGCTTAGCTAAGACATGTAGTGCCTAGGATATCCTTCCCTCTTGGGTGCTCCTGACCTTCTTTATCTTCTTCTTATTCTTTTGGGTCCTTTTCACATCTTGGGCATGTTTTAACACTTTAGATTAGCCTTTTAGTTGTCAATTATGAAATTTAAACAAGGGAATCATATATATACTTAGTTATTGCTCTCAAATAAGGGTACAAACACTATAAGAATTATCCATCATCAACTAATCTTGCATCAAAGGCAAAAGAGAACTACAAAGCATCCATTTAGCACATCTATACAAGGGAAAAAGGTTGCATTATTTATATACACTACATAGGAGGGAAGTTCATTTTATTCCACCACACACATTTTACATACTTGGTATAATTTACATCTAGCCTGCTATCATCGTGCAACTTGAAAAATGGAAAATTAGGGATTTATTATGCACACATGTAGTGATAACTACATGGAGTCTAAGATGTAGTGTAGAGCTCAGTTGTAAGTTCACTCTTCGGGTGACCGTCGGGGTCAATTCAACTCCACATTATGCATATTTTTTATTGTATTTGATGTGGTTTGTAGACATGTATAAGTAGATATTTCCTTACATGTTATAGGTTTAATCAACTATCTAATAACATAACCACAACAATAAAGAGTGAGTAGAAGTGAAGCTCCTCTAGTCCGGAAAATACCATGGCATGAACATTTGAGTGGACATATGTTCCTAGTTTAGTCACTAACACCGGGGGACTCTTATCCTCATGTGGGCACTTCTATCCCTTACATTCCTAGGGTTCCAAACCCTCATCAAGCCTTGACGACACTATTTCCAGTGTGTTCCAAGATATACTTAGTCTATATCACTCCCAAATCACATAGAATCAATTAAGTCATCTCCCTTTTTCACTTGCTCATGGTTTTAGATCATTGAATGCTTATTGTTTGTGCATACTGTACATAATTATTAGAATATCATTTGTTACAGTAGTTACTCTGAAATAAAGGTTTAATTCAATTTATAGTAAATCACCTTTTTCATCTCACACACCCCAAATGAGTGGGGGTAAACATTAGGTGAACCTTTTCACCCTCCCAATAGTTACAAAAATACAAACAACATGAATACAATAGAAATCGAGTTACAAAACAGGGCCAAAAACATGCAAGGCCACAAAATTAGTATGGATAGAAGCACCAAGACAAACATGTATGGTGGGCACTATTGTCTCACATGGGATACTCCTATCTTGTGGGGAAAAATAATTACATAGTAGTATTAACATTGCATAATCACAGTTTTCTACGATTTTAGTAGTTACATAGATAATTTAATATTGCAATCAATTACTAATAGGAACTAACTACTTACTTAGGAACCAAAGTATGAAGTAAAGTAGGAACTAAAGAAAGAACCAAATAATGAAGTAAAACCTAGGAATATACAAGACACCGATATGCCTAGTGTAATGTGTCACCGATGTAAGTTACAAATTGGGTTTATGATCATCTACGGTGATACTTATCCATAGGAAAGCGTTAATATTTAGAGAGAAAAATAGACCGCTCTCCCATTACACTTTCCTTTAGTAGTGATAGGATGCCTAAATTTGAAGTTTAGCGTTGAGATGCAAAAATATTTGGATTGGCCATAAGACACCCAAATCCTTAGTATGATTGAATCGGGTCAAGAATTGATCACTCTTGAGCCTCAAAACCATATCTTAAACATCAAGTATATAAGCGGGAACAAATTTATATCCCCTTCTTCTTTTATCATTTAAGGTCCTATCATAACGCAACAAAATAAAAACACGCTCTGATAAATATGAAATTACAAGGAATTACATGCACACATCATTGTCAATCCATGCATGAAAAATTCACCCCTATGAACCTTATCTTTCCCTCTCCTCCGAATTCCGCATGATTGCACATTTTGCACTTTCTCATTCAAAGACACCGCAACACTCATTCGATACATTCTAGTTATAACTCATCCATCTCACTTCGTGTACACTCCTCTTATATCCTTTATAATAATTTAATTTCATCCAAATATCATAAAGGGGAGGCAAATGTAGTCACTAAAATATTCACTTTTACTATTACATTATGCCTCTAGTTGGTGTTATGTGCATGATTTATAAGTTCGAAACTAGGCACCAGTGACATTTCTTTAGTCATTTTCTTGGATCTACTTACGTCTTTTATCTAGCATTTACATATTTTTGGTTGAATCACGAGGATCCATGTTCATGTATTCTACTTTTTTATGTTTTTTTGTTGCGGGACAATACCACTCAATTAGGATAGTAGTGCCCAAGTGTTAATGTCCTTATGGGAACTTCTGTCATATTCTCTTGTTTTTCTCCTTTATTATTTAGCTTTGGCTTTTAGGTATCTTCTTATCCTATTTTCATGGCCTAGGTCAGATTTGGTGTCTCTATGTTATGAAATTCAAACAAAAAATCACATATATACACAATCTACTAACTATTCTAAGGGGCAATTGGACTATAATTTCTATATCTAACACATACACAAGAGAAACACAAGGGACTACATTTTTGGATGCATTATTCACTACATAGAGGGAGGCTATTTTGAATTCCATATCAAACATTCTTGCATTGGGAAAAATTAGTTGTAGCCCACTATTCTTTGTGCAATGGGCACTAGGGAATCCTAGCTCAAGTGACACAATTTCAATCACGCACCACAAGAACTACATGGAATCTGAAATATAGTGTAGTGCTCAGCAACAAGATCACATTGGGGTGACTTTTGGGGTTAGTCCGACTATCTCATATGCATATTTTTATTTAGTGAAATGTGCACTTGAGTCTTGTGTAGGTAGATATGGTTTATTTTGTACGCACATGTGCAATAAAGTAGAAGTGCAATGAACTTGACATGACATACAATGAGCTAAAGGTGAAAATTGTGACACAAAAAGGACTAGATCCCAAGTTGTCATATAGGCACTAGCACTCAGAATAGACGTTAACACCCAAGTGCCCATGTCCTCTCCCAGGAACTCCTGTCCCTGAGATCGTCACATACCAGTTTCAAAATCATAGCTTACATAGTCTAGAATACGCCTATTCAGATCATTCACCAGACTCATAATCATTCCATACCTACGGTGGAAATATAATTCATTCTACAAACCCTAAGGATCACTCTTTCTTGTATTTCCTTTGTTTGATATTGTTTATTTACTTTTTTATCTATCGACTAAAGAGCAATGTCCTTATCTTTGATTTAATTGTATTAAATCGGGTATTATGAACTAAATTGTCACTTTGCATCCAAAATTTTCCATAATGTCCACCAAAAT
The DNA here is from genome assembly GCA_018340775.1 of Taxus wallichiana var. yunnanensis. NCBI lineage: Eukaryota > Viridiplantae > Streptophyta > Pinopsida > Cupressales > Taxaceae > Taxus > Taxus wallichiana. Next base: position 341,822,972 of record CM031240.1, on the reverse strand, counting down.
GACCAATAAATGGTGGATCCCTTTTAGACACTATACTTGACATTAGTCCATACAAACTTACAATATCCCTATAGAAAAAGATTCATAATGTGTGTTACATCATTGGTCTTTCTACAAGAAATGAAATGTCTCCTATTTTAAAATATATACACCCCCATAAAAATGAAATCAATGCCCTTCTATATCCGGGAAAACCTAAAACTATTTCCATACTTATGTCTCCTTGAGGAATATCTATACTAGAAAATTTTTGATACAAACCTATGTATTGATATCTTCCTTTGGCTAATTTGAAAACATAAATTCTTACAAAAATTTGTGTTATTCCACACTCATCTCGTGGAAAAATAACTCTCCCCTAGTTTTGTTAAGATTTATTCAAGCCAAAGTTTCCTATCAAACCTCTGAAACACCTCCCTTATTGTATTATCTTACATTAATCCTTTCAAAATGCATAATCATCTTCCCTTGAATAATAATCCTTCTTTCACAAAATAGTACAACCAAGGTGTCTTGTCAAAAATTGTGGGTATTGTGCATGCCTCCCATGCCTCTCTAAAATCTCCATCATATACATATATCTCCTTAATGGATTTAAACCCCCAACTTCAATCCTCATTTCTATCAATAAATAATTACACATACCGAAAGTGCACCAACCACCTTGTTCGATTTTCCACTCATGTGATTTAACACAAATGTATATCCCTGTAGGTACTCCAACAACTTCATATGTATCTGGTTAAAGTTTCCATGGCTATTAATGATTTTTACTACTTGATGATCTATGTATATAAAAATTCCTTAGGCGATGAGTAATATATCCGATTCTTCAATGCTTGCAAATTTATGTAGAATTATTGATCATAAATACTATACTTCTTATTTACATTATTTATCTTCTCACTAAATAACACAATAGGTATGTCATTGTTAGTCAACAATGTGTTAATGGCTATGCCACTACCATCTCAATTAACTGAAATACATTTGCAAAATTTGACAATGCCATTATTGTTTTCTATTATTTTTATCTTTAATGCCAATATTGTTTGTTTTATTTTTTTTATCTTTAAATTTGACAATGCCAATATTGTTTTTTTGTTCTAGTATTTGTTCTATTAGTTTTATCTTTAATTCCATTGATTCTCAAAAGCATTACGTAAGCTCTTATACCATCTATCCAAGAGCACCTTATAAACATGTACAACCACTCTGGTCACAAGTATATTTAGTAATTCTCTTTTCCGGTGATCGTTTCTTTAAGGGATGCTTCCATTGTTTCCCTTCTAGTCCATCCGACACTCCAATATCTGATAATACTACAAAGAGACATATTGAACACCATGTAATATTTTCCCCTTTTTCATGTTGGGTTTTTTCCTCTTCAAAGATGCCCTCAACGATGTAATGATTGATATTATAACTGGTCCTTGCGCCATCCTATGTGTGATGTGAAATAATTTCTTGTTTTTACTTCGGACCATCACTCCAATGCACTTAGCTTCTGACTTACCAATTGCATGGCTAACACTAAATTCATGGCCTCCCCTATGGTAGTGTAACTTGGTTTTTGTCTCCTACACTATAGTCTTGTCATGTATATCTAAGGTTATTTTTACACAACTATCGTGCAACTTGGTCATTTTTCTAATCAATTGTGTGGTGATGTGCATCCTTCTACTTGTGGAATATAATTAGTCATCATGGAATCTTGGAATTAACCATTGAAATAGACATGTGAGCTTACCAAAAAATGGTAATTCAAACAACTTTAGGACCCCGACATCTACAAAGATCTTGTGCACTATTTCATCTAACACAATTTTCTCCACTACACTTAAATGAATTGTCTCCATCATGACATAATTTCTAATATCACCTTTGTGCCCTTGCACACGATGATTTTATTGACTAATTTCACACTTATAGATTTGAGATGTCCACAATGTCCCAACTATCACTTCATGCAGGTACTACATTTATGAGTACCATTCATCATATGTTTCCTTCATTGGCGTTTTGATCTTTGGTATGTTATTCCTTGGTTCCATTGTTTCATTGGTTTAAGAATATTACCACTACAAATCTTGTGAATTTCATGCCCTAGGTGTTGAAACCTTTACAAGTCTTGGTTTCTCAATCCTCCACATTTTAACCATCGAATATACCACATGCCCTAAGCTTACAAAATAGTTCACACAACTTCATGCTCCATCAAACCCTATTATAACTTCCAAAATATTCTCCAAACCCTTCCAATAGCTCACACTTCACTATTTTCCCTAAAAACAACGAGCTCTCTAGTTCTTAAACTACTTTGGTAACCTTCGTAGCTGATCGGTCATAATTTGAACCGGTTCGCACTAGTTTGCAAAATCTTCTAATGCGCACAAATTCTCAATTCACGGGGTGAAAATGGAAACTACTATGACTCCCTTTGATAGATTTCCAATTTTATATCACAGTAAATGCACTCACCTACCACTTATTTTTGGTTTTAATTTGTCCTTTCAATTTTCCCACATTTTCTAGAAAATCTAAGATTATCATATCTTTCTCTCGCATGTGGCAATCCATAACCTTCTCGGCATGCTACTATTTCTCATGCCGCAAAACCCCTTTGTGTGCACCTCCTGTGCCACACCTATTCTTCCTCTTCACCACTTACTAAGTAGTTATCCTCCACACTACCTACCTCGTGTTATATTTCTCATTAATCCTTTACCAAGTTTTAATATGAGAAACTCCACTAAACCGTGCATACTCACGCATTATCATGCTAAGCATAAGAATAATTCCTCTAAAATGCTTACTCTCGTTGGTAAATCATTTTAGCATTTTTCCTTCATGTACTCCTCTTCATTTTACCCCAAAATAAAAGCATGTGCGGTCTTCTAAACATCAGTCTAGAATAGGTATATTAGATCCTTCACGCGAATGCACTTTATACAAAGCTATAACAAAAAAACCGAAAGGGAAACTTAATCTAAATTGTAAGACTTCCTTATTACAAACATAAAGGAACTTTATTAATAGTAGGGATTTAACATACTTCCATTAAAGAAACCAAAAAACATATTTCCATCTAATTCTAAGAATTGAGATGCACCACATTCCAAAATATTAGTTACTTTAAAGGGTCCCAACCAATGAAGAAATTTGAGCTTCGCGAGGTGGCATGCAAAACTTTGAATCATACAAAACCATAATTTCCCTAGTCAGAAAAGACTTATTTTTGATATGTCTATCCCGCCAAGCCTTCTATCTTTCCTTTTTTATTTTCTAACTCCATCACACAATTGCATGCCTTTCATCTAACTACATTAATCTATCAATGCGCTCTTTTGTTGCTTGTTTATCAAAGCAAATATGATGTCAAGGGTCTACGCTTTCACAATGTTAGTATACTGAACATACTTACCTTTAAGCCTACAAGATCTTTCTCAACACATGAGAACTATTGTTCATGTTGTTCTCTCTCACCCCTTTCTTGAGGATCTTATCACACACTCCATAGCACAAATCATATACTCAAAAAAACCTTAGGTATATTGCTTCTTTATACACTCACTTGTGTTAGACTAGCATTCATTTGAAAGAAAACATGAAATAAATATACCTTGGCTAATGATCATAGATCCCCTACTCTTTGGCATCCATCACCTTATTAACATCATCCTTACACACTCTTAATTCCTTTACATACCTTGATTCCATTATGCCACCAATTTCATACCTTATCATTGTCTTCACAAGCCTAGGCATAATAGGCGTCTTTGGTTTAAAAAAATTATGCAGACACCTCATTCATCTCTAATACCCTCGAAGCCTTTATCTAGATAGACCCAAGGTGATTTGACCCTTCATTTCATCATACACTATCAATTCATACTAGTTCCTTTATTAGGCCTTATTGTCTTACTAGCCCTTACACATACAAATTGAGTTAGACCATAAATTTATTTGACACAAATCCAAAAATCTAGGTTAATTTAGAGACCCTTTATGGAGTTCTTAAATATACCTAAGTTTCACCACCTATTCCTTTGTATGTATTTGTACCTCTAGACCACTGTTCTAGGAAAATTAGGCCTATTTCGACCCTAATTTATAAAGTAGACACTTATGGCTATGATCTTACTTGAAATTTGATGGATCTACTTCAGGAATGTAAAGAATATGGTGTCTAAAAAATTTAGTGGCTTGACTCGAGGTTTTGACCCACCACGCAACTCTTTTCCTCCCAATTCTATACACATACACACGATCAACCTAAAAACCTCGTATAAATTTTCCACACATACGAAATAGAATATTAAAATTTTCATACACTTAGTTTACACCTAGAAAGATATTCTCATCAAGTTTTATGATTTTCCGATGGTTATAAATTTAGATATTCCTTTCCCAAGTTATGGCCCGAGAGTAATTATTTAGATCTACAAGAATCTTTGGAAGGTTTTAAGAGCTGAAAAAATAAAGGATATCCTATCTCATCATTCTCCAACTTTCCAAGTACTCATAGATTTTCATAGCTCCTTCTCGTGTCATCACAAAATTTAGGTCTCATCCTAGATAAGGGGTGTAATACAAAGTCTAAGAATACAAGAGATAATCATAGAAAAACAACCAATTACCTCTAACAACAATTATATTTTATTGTATTCATCCTCCAATTTAGTTACATCACATTCCCATTTTTCTATTTCATGATTGAACTTCACCCCATCATATCCCTTTCCTCTAGCTAAACTAGATAAATATATTATTTCTAGCTCCTAAGAGAGCTCAACCGTATACTAACATTAGGAAATCATGAAAACTGATCCCAAGTATCTCTCAACCTTGTTTACAATCCTATTTTCCATTATTACACATCAATATGGCCTTAATTAGGCACAAAACACAACTAGTTTCATTTTCTTGAAACTTAGTGACACCTAAATGTCACTTTTACATATATATTCATTCTTACACTTACTCAATCAAAGGAGAAATTAAATTACATGAAAACACATTTGAATATTTTTCTTATAACACAACTAACCCTTAATTCTCTTGCATAGAATCCCTTAGAAAGAATATTTTGAGCTCCTGCTCAATGCAATCTTGACTTTTCTTTCTCCTTGCTTTCCAATCTTTTCTTGTCCTCTCTGATTTTACACCATGACTTGTTTATACCTTTTTCCTCCCGTCACCACTTTGAAGTTTTGTTTGTGTTTCCCCTTCATAGAAAATGTCTTCATGCCTGCTTCTTGTTCCATCTTCTTAGTCATGAGTCTTTCTAGAGAATTTGCTTTGCCTTCTTCCAATTTACCTGTAATAACATCATGTAGAATATTGTTAAACATGAAATCATAAGGCTTGATTTCCTTCTCAAATTGTGTTATCACCATTTTCTTCTCATGTTCACATCTGGTCTCTTCATAAGCTTGTTTCACTTTGTAGATGAAATGGAAGTCTTCAATACTGAAATACAATTCCTTTGCATGCTTTGAGAGTTCAAACTTCACATGCCTCCTTAGTTTTCATCTTATGCCATTGTAGTTGTTTCTCCTCTTCTTGATCATCTTCTTTACTCCATTTCCTTGCAAGGATTTCTTCTTTTGTGTTATCACAATGGACTTATAGGTGCCCATTTTGATTCTCCACTAGACTTACTCTTTTTATTCATTATTTCTTGAATTCAAGGTACTATGTATTTCTCTATTTTCAATACCAAGTTCATCTCATAGTTTTTATCACTTTCAAACATTTTTAACCCAAGAATACCCTTGTTATGTTCTTCACAGTTTGTGTTAAGGATATCTTTAGGTTTCTTTTCATACACAAATGATTCTTTCTCAAGAACAAACTCTCCTCTTTGTACATTCAACAACTCACTTAGCCAATGTCTTGATTGATGCAACATGAGAGTATCAATGGTCTTCTTACTCTAGTTTTGACTTCCCATTATAATTGAAAAATAATACTCTCCAAATGGTGATTTTATTGACTGAAACCTAAGTTAGTAAGATTTTTTTAGCTTTTCTTTGAGTTTCCTCTATCTTTTTCAATTGTGGTTTATTGCAAAGAAAGATATTCCATAGAATTAATTCTAAATCAGACTCCTCTTTAGTCCTAAGTCGATTCTTCATATGTAATGTCTTTTTCGCATTTGATATTTTCTCAACCTTCTCTATTTTCTCTCTCATATATTAAACCTTGCATGTGGGTTATCTTTGTTGGGCTCTATGTCTATCTCCAAATGCAAACTTCATTCTCAAGGTTTTGTTCATGTTCCTTATCTCAACACATTGAGACTGAATTCATTATGATAAATCAAGAATATTTTCCTCATGGTACTCTTATGATTCCAAATATTTTCAAATACATGTTTCAAACTGAAACTTCTAGCACTTGGTGTTTCTAGCCTAACTTTTCTCGAGATAATGGGATGTCAATAAGTTTCCATTTCTATCATATTGTCCCTCTTGAATTCTTGAGGCATGTACCTATACTTTTATTTTCCATTTACTAGAAGTCAACTTGTCATTTTGTTGGGGTATGATATAAAACAACATTTCCTTTCAAACTCTTTTGAATTTAGTTATTAGACTCACTTGTAAATTTAATAAGGAAAAACAAAGCGATCATTGGTACCTTTACGAGCCTTTATCATACATGTTTCTATGCTCCACCTCATCATGACTATCATGTAATGAAAATCTACTAGACTCTGTTTCCTTACCATTATAATTCAATCATTAATATCTAAAGGTATGAGTTCTTGAAAGGTTTCTTTGATCCTTTTGAGCCGAGACACATGTAGGATCATTATTAGCAAGGGAAATTTGAAAGACATCATGGAACAACATATTATATCCTATCACCTTGTTTGCTTGTTCCAAGTCTTCATCCTTCTTGGTGTGATTTATTTATACTCCATCTAGCTTCAAGGTTCTTCTTTGTTGATTTGTAGCCCCGATTTAACTATCAATCCTTTTTCCCAAAATCACTTATTTTCTCCTGAATGAATATGGAAAACTTGTTTTTGATCCTTGTTTTTAGTATCCTCATAATCATTATTATTTCTATGAAGACATGTTACCTTTTCTTGATTCCTTTTCCTTGAAATACCTGCAATTTTATTTTCTTCATCTGAAACAACTAGCTTCCCACCTTGTGGACTGGTTTGGACCTCTCTTTGATTGGCTATACAACTTCTATTTTTCTCACTTTCATCCTTGTTTTGAAGATGTGTATTATTCTCCACCAATTTATCCTCTATCTCTGGTTGAATTTGATAATATTTTATTACCTTGCATTTGCTTTCAAAAGAAAACTCTCCTATTTTGTGATTCCTGCAAGTATTCCATGGGTTGCTAGCTCTTCACCATCTATCTCAAGTGCTTTGTCATCCACTCTTCCATTCATGTTTGGGTCAGCTTGTAAACTCTTTTTATTTCCTTCATTAATTTTTTTCATAGGCCTTGTACACTCTCCCTATTCTAAGAACATATCAATTGCCTCTCGTAGCACTTCTTCATAGAATTGGTTATCTTCTTCATGCCTTATCTATTTTTATCTTTCTCTCTTTCCATCAAGAATTGTTTTGAGTTCTTCACTTTGAACTAGTTTTCTCCCATCTTCTTGTCCACTATAGGACTGATCATCATGTTTCCTCTTTGTACCTGTATACAAATACTCAAAATCATGTGTTAGACCAAAAATTTGGGGCTCATATGCCTTTATGATGATGTTTCTCCTTCCATCCTTGGCCTTGTTCACAAATTCTTTGAGGCCAAACACCATGCTCCTCCTATCAATCCCTAGATCTTCATTTTTCAAAGGCAAAAAAATATGTCCTTTACCATCCTTCTTCAAGGTAAAAGTATTAGTTATCCCATCATACATCACTCCTCTATCATACTGCCATGGTCTCCCTAACAAGAGATGACACACATCCATTGGCATGATATCACATAACACTTCATCATGCAAACTTCCAATTTTGAAAGGAACTTTACATTGCTCATTAATAAGAACTTGATGGCCTCTTTGTACCCATGCTACCTTATAGGGTGTAGGATGAGTCAGTCTTCTCAATCCTAGTTTAGTCACCATCTCCTTTGACACTAAGTTATTAGTACTGCCATTATCAATCACTACTTGACAACACTTACCTTTGGTCTTGCACCTTGTTTTGAATATAATTCTTCTCTCTATTGTTTCTTTGATTATGCCTCCTTGATTTCATATAACTCTCCTCATTAGGAGTGATTCACCAACCTGTTCATTCTCCTCAACATTATTTTCTATCTTCTTGGCATTCTTATTTTGGCCATACAAAGGCTTATGATTAAAATTTTTATGAAAATGTTTACTATCATTACTAAACTCATGCATACCTTCTTCATTACTTGTACTCTCATCATGAGACCTCCTTGATCCTTCTTGGGTTATTGACACCGAATCTTTTTTCTATCCCCTGAGAATTTCCTCTAAGGAATCCATTCTTGCATGTAATGGTGCCAAAACGTCCTTCATCTGCTCTAGCATCTTTTCTAGCAATGCCTCTTGGCAAATTCCAGCATTTTGCTTCATATTGAACCTTTATAACCTTTCAAATAACCAACCTGCAAAAAAATTCAAGTATATTTCCAAAAAATATCAAAATATATCAAAGAGAGCTAACCTCACTCGATACCACAATTGATGTTAGTGATCTATGTTTTCACAATGTTAGTATCTTTCGAACATACTTACCTTTAAGCTTGTAAGATATTTCTCAACACATGAGCACTATTATTCATGGTGCTCTCTCTCACTCCTTTCTTGAGGATATTATCACACACTTCATAACACAAATCATATACTCAAAAAAACCTTAGGTATATTGCTTATTTATACACTCACGTGTGTTAGTACTAGTATTCCTTTGAAATAAAACATGAAATAGATATACCTTAGCTAATGATCATAGCTCCCCTACTCTTGGGCATCCATCACCTTATCAACATCATCCTTACACACTCTTAATGCCTTTACATACCTTGATTCCCTTATACCACCGCTTTCATACCTTATCCTTGTCTTCACAAGCCTAGGCATAATATGCCTCTTTGGTCTAAATGCTCAAAAATTTATACAAAATCCTCAATCATCTCTAATACCCTCATAAACCTTTATCTAGACATACCCAAGGTGATTTGATCCCTCATTTCATCACACACTAGAATTTCATATGAGTTCCTCATTTATACCTTTTTGTCCTACTAGCCCTTCCATGTACAAATTGAGTTCGATATTAAATTTATCTCGACACAACACCAAAAACTTTAGGTTGGTTTAGAGACCCTTTATGAAGTTCTTAAATATACCTAAATTTCAACACATGTTCCTTTGTATGGATTTATATGTTTAGACCACTATTCTAGACAAATTAGACCTATTTTGACCCTAAGTTATAATAGTAAACACTTATGGCTATGATCTTACTTGAAATTTGATGGATCCACTTCAAGAATGTCAACAATATGGTGTCTACAAAATTTAGTGGCTCGAATCTAAGTTATGACCCACCATGTAACTCTTTTCCTCCCAATTTTTACATAGTCACAGTCAACCTGCAAAACCTCATGTAATTTTTCCACATGTGCGAATTAGAACCTAAAATTTTTATGCACTCGGTTTACACTGACAAAGATTCTCATCAAGTTTCATGATTTTATGATGGATATACATTTAGATATTCCTTGCCCTAGCTAGGGCTCGAGAGTAATTATTTAGAACTAAAGGACTCGTGGAAGGTTTCAAGATATGAAAAATTAATGATGTCCTATCTCATCATTCTCCAAATTCCCAAGTACTCACAGATTTTCATAGTTCCTTCTCGTGTCATCATCAAAATTTAGGTCTTGTCCTAGAAGCAGTGGAAACAATACAAAGTCTAAAAAATACAAGAGACAATCATACAAAAAATAACCAAATTACCTCTAATAAAAAATTTATGTCCTTATATTCATCCTCCACCGAGTTACATCATGTTCCCCTTTTTCTCTTTCTAGATTGATCTTCACCCTATCATATCCCTTTCCTCTAGCTAGACTAGATAAATACATTATTTCTAGCTCCTCGAGAGCGCAACCGTATACTAATAATAGGAAATCATGAAAAATGATCCCAAGTCTCTCTCAACCATGTTTACAATCCTATTTTCCCTTATTACACATAAATATAGCCTTAATTAGGCACAAAATGCACCTAGTTGCATTATCTTGACTCTTACTAACACATAAATTTCACTTTTGCATATATATTCACTCTTACACACACTCAATCAAAAGATAAATTCAATTACATAAAACCACATTTGAATAGTTTTCTTATGTTCATAGAACACACCTAACACCTTGATGCTCCTGCATCAAAATCCTCTCGCGTGCACAATACACATGGAGGGTAACATGAATTCCAAAAGAAAAATACCTTTGTACGAAACACCCATTGAAAGGGTATTACTTTATTTAACTGCTTATATGTGGTATTATATGCCCATAGCATTTTGTGAGTCTTTATCATCCCAATATTTTCTTCCCACATCAAAAACTTTCATCAAAGTTTATCCCAAAATATTTTTGAAATCCTCTCGTAGTTTTATTTTCATGTGGGTGATAAGGAATAGTCTTATAATGGGATACCATAAATTTAGCTAACAATATTCTAATTATTTTATCGAAGAAATGGGTTCCTTTCACCTGGTAAGGACCAATGGACAACCATACCTACTAATAATATTCTCCCATAGGAAGCGAGCCGTTGTAGTGGTAGTACAATCCTTTGTAGGTGTTACTTCTACCCATCACACCATATAATATGTGCAAGTGATGATGTATCACATGCCTATCCTCTATGCAACTTGTGAAATTGGACCAACCAAGTCTATTCCAAATTTCTTGAATGGTTTTTCACTTGTTAACGGTCATAATGGCATCTCATCACGCTTCCTTGGTTTTCTCATTGGGTGGCAATGATCACATACCTTTAAAATTTTCTTAGTGTCCTTATAGAATGTCTCCCACCAAAGTTCTATGAGGAGTATCTTGTGTGTGGTGGATTCCCCAACATAATGACCTCCTATAATTATTCCATATGCCTCTCCTATTATTACTTCTATTTCATGTTCGAGGACATATTTACACAATACCTCATCACATCCTATCTTATAAAGGTCACCTCCTACCGGTGATAGTATGCAGCGTGTATAGATAGTTACTTCCTCTCCATTGCTTTCATTCCTTCATACACAATGCATGTGTGTAATAATATCATTATATACTATAAATATAATGGGGCATGATGTAACTAGAACAATTGATTACCCGGCATGATGTCCTTAATATTATTCTCGTGCATCTTCTCTAGAATTAATGAGTGAAAGATGGCCGGGATCCAAATTAATCTTTCTAGGATTTACTATAACAGAAAATTCAAACTCCTGGAAAAAATAATCCATCTACAAATGCATCCTTGTAATATGGATTACTAACTAGATACTTGAGTGTCATGTAATTAGTGTAATAGATCAATTTCACCAACAAATATTTTCTAACCTTATGAAGCACATACACCATGGACAATGCCTCACACTTGGTAGTTGTATAATTCTAATTGGCCTGTGTTAGTTTCTTGCTTGCAAAACAAAAATGATGATCCGTATTACCTTCCCGGGATGAGCCGATACTTTCCAATTATAGTTCTAGAGGCATCTACATGAACTTGAAATTGTAAATTCCATGCGGGAACTATATTATGGGTGTGTAGTCAACCTTTCCTTTAATGTCTCAAACACCTTATGTAGTGCATCCCTCCAATAAAGCTTCCTTTTTCCTTTAAAAATACTTCTAAAGATGCATCTATCTTAGTATAGCCTTTGATGAATTTCCTGTAATACCATGTATGCCCAATAAATTTGTGCACCTTACTCTAATATGTTGATTCTTCTAAGCCCGTGATAACTACAATATTTTTTGGGACAACCAAAGGACCCTTTTTGCATATGATGTGCTTGATTAGTATGCAAAAATGTGTTATAAATATGTACTTCTTGATATTCAACGATATGCTCAACTACCTACATCTTTCAAACATTAGTCTTGGCATTTGAAAAATATGTTTATGGTTCAGTCATCAAGGTACACATACAATAACTTGTGTATGAAGTCTTCAAATTCCCGGACAACAATGTGTAAAAATACCGGTGGCGCATTCTTAAGCCCAAAAGGCATAATTGTATATGCATAACAACCCCACTATGTAGAAAAATTTGTCTTAGGTTGATCCTCACGCACTATATGTACTTGATGGTATCCAAAGAAACTATCTATAAAAGAGTAAATATCACGTCTTGTGACTCCTTAAATAATCTCTTTAGTATAGGTTGTGGGGAAAGGATCAAGGACACAAGAGGAATACAACACCATGTAGTCCATGCCAATACAAATTTTCCATCTTTTCGGATCATTATGAACATTGGACTAATCCACTCTAATTCTTCAATAGTTTCAATGATGCCTGATTTCAGAATCTTATCAATTTCATCTTCACCTTGACACACAAGTTGGGATTAATCCAAAGAAGACATTTTTCCAATCGACGCCATCCTTAAGATTTTTATTCATCTCCCCTAGTGATGGATGGACCCCCTTCAACTCATGGTATTTCCTCATAAACAAGTCTTGGAAGTCACATAATAGTTCAATTATTTTTGCAACCTCTTTTAAAGACCAATAGCCACCAATTATCACCTCTGTAGGCACATCTTATGTTCCCATATTCAATTTTTTAAGTGGCATATGGTATGCATGTGCTTGTTCATCGTAGTGTCTAAAAATTCTCACTCACCTTCATGTGTTTTATGTTTATATATTTGATATATTCATCATCAATAAGATAGATGAGATTTCCTTTTCCCTTTTCTTTATAGGCGTACTCCAAGTGGTGTTCATCGAATCCATATCGTTGTAAGAATTTTCCCGCTCGGTCGGAAGAGTCTCACCATGTAACAAAATTACAAGATCTTATGCCTTTGTGTTGTCTCCTAGAGTGATTCACCTTATTAATGTAAATTTGTATGCACATGGGGTTTAGTATAAGAGTAATCAAAGACATGTATCATACTTGAAGTCATTGCCTTCCAATTTGCGGTCTCTTTATTTAACTCAACATGTATGTACCATGCATGTGCACAACCGCAAAATTTGGAATAAAACTTATGTACCCATAGAGATGGTGGTAATCCATCGGTCCCTCGAGCTAATTCTTTTGAAAACCTTGGATGTGAGATAGAGAAGAAGACATTCCATCATAACTTGATATCTTTGAAGGTATGTTACTATTAACGAACTAAGCTAGAACAAAACCCTAATCTCACGTCATCTTAACAAGTAATATTTGTGCACAACCCACCATTGTGTGAACATTCTACCGAGTGCATATACAAGAAAATTTATCATTTCACCCTCATCATGTATCCAATCCTCCATGGTGCGTAGAAATGTCTTTGACTTCTCTTCTCCAGGAAATTTGGTAGCATTTTCTTTTACAAATGCTAAAATGGTCGAGGATTTATTGTTCATGTGACTCTTCCATGACACTCTCACCAACCATTTCATACGTACCATGAGCCCAATTATCACAAGCAACACTAGTAGTGTCACTACTAAATTACTCATCTCCCTATTTTAGCATCCCTTCCTTCATTGGTTCAACTAACTTTAGGCCATGCACCATCTGCGCATAGTTTTGGTTAAGATATTCTTCATTTATGGCATCAATATAGGGTGTAACATTTGTAACATTCATAGGGATCATGAGCCTCTCATATGCATTCTCAAAACTGACATAATGCTTATTAACGTGGATGTCTACGTTGTTCGCATAACACTAAGGATAACCAAGTAGTGTAGGAAATTTGTCTTCCTCTGCCAACTCCAGAACCTCAAAGTCTCCTCTAAAATTTTCACCTTGAATCATGATGCTTGCATCCTTCAATAATCGAATGGGCATGAACCTTTTTTTTTCATATACCATACACTTGAGGATAGCTATAATGGTGGCCCACACATTTTGTTCCAAACGTCAAGTGTAAGGACATTAACTTTTGTGTAAATATCAATCAAAATGTTACTTACCAAATAACCATCTATAACCGCATCCAAGTTAATCTCCTAGTCTTATTTATGGTTTTGGGGTGGAAAATTAACATGTAATATCTATCTATCCCTCTCTATTCCTGTGCATGAAACTTTCTCCCGAAACCATTATCCTAACGTGGGGATGATATTCTCTTATCTAAGCATCCTACACACTACTTTAAGGTCATCAACATTCTTATCAAGTACTACTATTTGTTTGGCATCCTCATTTCCCGTGCTTGTTATATTAGGAAAAGTATCTCCTCATGGAGCTATTTTATTAGTCCCATGGTTTCTTGGAATACTTCCTTTTACTACCCTACATCTAGATATTTACTTGGATGTACATTATCATCTTTTCGATAAGCGGATTTGTTCTTCACGGTTCACACGCATGCGAAACTTCGCACATGGGGACCAATAATGGTTATTGCTCTTGCCATAACTAAAGTCTTAGCCTACCATTATCCCTTCCTAGAGTGTTCAATCAGTATCATCATTGCACCCTATCCTTCTTGTTTTTGCACATGTGTGTATACAAGTCTAGGCAATTATTTAATTTGTTCCCCTTTTCACACTACGTACAAGGCTGGTTTTTCGACACTCATGTTGATAGTGGTTTGGCGACCCACATGTATAACATGTACCTCAACTTAACCTACCTCCACGACCTCCATGGCCTTGGCCATGATATCCTCCCTGTAATCTCCATTGTATTTATTACCTACACAGTTATTATGTATGGATCCATTATTTTCACGTTCGCGTCCCGTGAGCCACTCTCTACACTAGGATGGCACAACCTAGTCTCAAAATCCTCATGGATGTAGTCAATCAGCCTATTAATTAGTTGTGTCATGGGTGTGCATGTCATAATTCATGAAGTATAGTGATACATTCTTCTATGTGGCATCGCATAAAAGTGGACAGCTTTGGACATCATGAGTTTTGTGCCAAATCGCACAAGTTGAGAAAAGTATACACACATTCTTATTTAGAAAACTATGCTTAGTGAGTCCCTCTACATCATAATTTGTACACCACAATCCACTATGAGTGTCATGCATGAAATTAGTAGAATTTTTTTCCAATTGTGTTGCCATAGTCGTAATCCACACTTTAAGGAATGAACTCACTCTAGTTTCTACACTTTTAACCAGCTCTACGTGCAATGCTACCTCAGAACCTCGTGTGAGTATGTGGATGCTTTATGTTATAATTCTATCCTAAATGGTGTTAGCAATCCACCTAAAAACCATTGCACTTGTTGAATTTGATGGATATGAGAGTTTATACAAAAGAGTTTTGAATCTTGCATCATATTCCTGACACTCTCATACGATAGTTCTATTTAATCTCTTTAAGTGCGTTAATGTTATGTTGCTTGAATTTAGGTATATGAAATTTAGTATGGAAGGTGGCACGCATCATGTCATAGTAAAATTTTGTTTGATGTGGGTTGTACTTTCTATACCAACCGTATGCACGCCCCTACAACATGGTTATGAATTGACTTGACTTCCTATTCGAGGATATTATTCCCTTGGCCCTCCGTAATAATCTACACTTATGCACGTGCTCTACTACATCTTCCACTTAGTACTCTAGTTAATGAAGGTACATCTCAAAGAAAATACGAGGAGGTTTTTGTGGTGGTGGGTTACTTCCTTTTCCTTGATTGCTTCCACTTTGAGGAATACCATATCTTGACCCCAAACCTCCACTAGGGTTTCCTCTACTTGGGGAGGACCAGAGTATCCCAAGCCTCCCGCTACTACCTAAGGACCTAAAAAGTGTTGCTTTGCATCCCTGTTGTAGAGATAAATTATGCACCCACCTTCTATCCGGTATCCCTCCCAAGGGATTACTGCCAATGGGTAGCATGTCACCACTCTAGCCTCGATGTGCACCTATCGAGTTACTTCCAAACAAATTTTTTTTGTCTAGCTAGAAGATCTTGTTGCACTGCCATAAGATGTACCTTTACCTTTATAACATGTATCTTATTATATCTCCAACCCAACATGGTGATCCCTGATTACCTTCTTGTTCTCCATCACTATGAATATCCTCTATATGAACTTCCAATTCTTTAGTATCCAACACAAGGACTAAGGTTTCGAGGTGGGTCATATATGCACCAATGGTTATTATTCATTCACGAGAATCTCTTTTCATCATATGTGAGGGGTTCCTTTTATTGTGTTTCCTTAAGATCGAAGGAACATGGTCCTATGGTCCCGCACCTCTCGCAGTTGATCTCTTCACATTTCCGACCCCATTATTTTTGTCTTAGTGTCACTTCAATTGCCTCTCTCACACATCATTGTATCTACACAATATTTCCTCTCTCTACTTCCACCCGAGTCAACTCCATATTTTTAAACATCTTTCCCCTGTCCCTACACGCGACAAGTGTTTATCTATCCATCGATGAGTTTTCAAGTCCCATTTCAACCATCAAGATTTTTATAACTAAAGTAGCACACGTAAAGATGATCCGCTAGGGTCACAAAGGAACTAGAAATATTCTTCCTCTGAGCATGAAAATGTTGAGATCTCGTACTCAAAGTGTAATTGTACAAGACGCCTTCCCAACAATGATCTACTGCTCATGTGCATGGTTCATCCAAGCTATCCAACACCTGATACTTACCTTAAATCTAGATCTTCTTTCACCCAATCCTACTTCCTTTGTTATGCACATATGTTTTTAACCATTCATACAACTCATGCAGAAATAAACTAAAAAAAGTATCACAATTTGAATCATACTAGTTGTCCTCGACTGATTTACACAGATTAAACTTATCATGCGGGTTGTATCTATGTGCAAACTTGTCTTCTTCATCGTGTATCCACTTTTCAATGTTATCCAATGAAAACCGAAAAACCATAAGATCGCCACATCTTGAGATCCTAAATAAAACAAGGTCTCGACAATGGAAACAAAATGTCACACTGTAATCTAGTAAATCAACACAACATAGTCGGGCACGTTGGCACCTCACTTAGACATAGGTCTAAGCACTCACCCAAAGCACATGTAACTCCTATAAGTTCCTTCTAGGGAAGAAATCAAGACATGATTCCTACAAAATTGGTTATCATAACATGTAATATAAATCATGTATACCAATTATGCATTATCACAATATGCACATAGAAAATTAATCATAAAAGGAGCTTGTATTCATTCATCAATATATACAATCAGTATAATTATCTAGATACCAATTACACCTTATGCATCCCTACAAATTTTGGCAATCCATACTAGATTATCCATTACAAACACATGACTTGCCTCTATAATTATCTAGGACTCAAATACTTAGCAAAGCATACACATATCCTTGTGCAAACTTGCATACAAATTGACGCACACACACACACACACACACACACACACACACACACACACACACACACACACACACACACACACACACACACACACACACACACACACACACACATTAATTACCTCTCTTTACATGGACATCTATACATATTTATAGGGTGGGAACTTGTCCTTCACCGCTTACATGCTTTAATCTATTAATAAACAATTCCTAAAAATAGTCTGCATGCTATGCTTTCCTATAATTAGTCATCATCCTACTTTACTCTAGTTCTTATATTTATATATATGCTTTCCTATATATATATGTATATGTATGTATATATATATAGTTCTTTATTTTCCACACCATCTCATACTTAGCTTTCTTCGTCCATGCATAACCTATATATATATATATCCTGAATCTTGCATGTGCCATACTTCTATTCTTGATTTTCCTTGGTAAATACACCAGCCTCCGCCTATGTTCTATTTTTTTTATCACGTCTCACAAATATGGCTAGCTCTCGAGTCTGTTTTTCTATAGGAAACCTTTCACGTGTTCCCTTCTCATACCCCGCACACATCTTTGTGAATTTTTTTCCTTATGTAATTTCCCTTTTATAATTCCATGTGCACCTTCATGCATCCTTATGTCCTCATGCATGTCTTCATACTTGGTCATTTATTCAGTCCAACAACCCCCATTATCTTACATCTAACCCCACATTCTTTTGAGATAGTAATTATCAAACAAATATTTTTATATCGTATGCTGCCATATTTTATTTACATGTCTTCTTGTGCGATTTTAAATTATACAAGATTTTCCATATCATGGTCTTATTAATATTTGTTCGACTTTATCACCAAAAATAATGCATAAATCCATACATAAAAATGATGTTTATAGTTAGAATCTACAAGTTAGAGGAGATCGTGATATAGAAATTTTACAAATATTTTACTGGTGGCTTAAAACATGAAGCTTACAAATAAGTGCAAGCCTTTATAAAACCATGCAAATAGCTACCATAACATGGAAAATTGGCAATAAACCTGGGAAAAACTTGACAAAAAATTTAAATCAATGACTAGGTAATAGGTTTATGCCTAAAAGGCATACCCCATTTGGGTTTCTCGATTATGACACCTTACAAGAAATCACCGCTTAAAATTATGAATTGTACATGCATTGAAATCGAATGAACCATGTTTCTTTTTCATGTTATTGTCGCCAAATCACGCACCCTCTAAATGGCCAAAATGTGGACAGAACATTCGGTAATATTAGGACACATAGGATCACCTCTCAAGCCGTGGGACTTGGGATAGAGTTGAACCTCCAGAGAAGGCCGGATTAGGGAAAGAAATTTATAGAAATGAAAATATACTAGGGATGGTGATGCACCAAATAAAGGGTATTACTAGACTCATGAAGGGTTAATTTGAAGAGGGTGTGTGCACCACAAATAAACTTCACCTACTACAACTTAGAGAGGGTACAAAATACCATAGACTAAGAAACATGTGTTCCCTTTGTTAAACTTGATCAGACAAAGCAATATATCAGTTTCAGTGAAGAAGGATGAACTTAAGAAGGGTGAATGAACACCACAACTCAACTACATTAAATACTCCACCACTTGATAACCATAGAACTCCAAGAACCTGCAAAAGAAACATGAACTTGCACAGTGTACCTGCAAGCATGAGAAAATACACAAGGAAGTATAGAAGGATGAAAGGATTGAGATTAGTCAAAAAACACACACTTTTATTACTTCAATAATGTGCACAATGCATCATACAATCAGAAGAGGCAATGGCTTCCATTACAATCTGAAAGAAGAGGCTTGAAAGTTATCTCAACACACAAGGACAACTTGTAGAAGAGAGAGGACTCTCGAAAAATTACACTTTCCTAACATGTATAACTTTCCAACCTATCTAACTGTTGGAACCCCTTTGGAATGAGCCTCCAACTTACATTTATAGTAGAATATTGAGAGAGAAAGGAAAGGTCATAATTACATCCCTAAATTGAAGATACATGATGGTTCATTTATTACAGTTGGTTGAACCACTCTAGAAGGTTCCATCATGTGTCATTAATGCTCGGTTGACCTATTCTTCTCAATTAATTAAAAGAATATTTAAATAATAATAATAAATATTATTATTTAAATATTTAAATAAAAATATTAAATTAATTAAATTAATGGTGGGTCCCCTATTTACCGGTTTGCACTTTGGAGGGGAAATTATGGAAAAAGGCCCAAAAATAGCCCAACTCGGTGGTTGGCACGCCGAGCCAACTCACTAAGCTGGAGTGCGAGCTCCTCTACACCGTGTACCGCCGCCGAGTCCATTTCCATCGCATCGACCGAGCTCCTTCTTTCATCTTACTCACATGCCAGTTTACCACCGATGCATCAAGCTCCAAAATGAGCTTTTTCTTTTACTCCACGATCGAGCCAAGCTCCCTTGCATTAAAATTCTCTTGACCGGCTCTTAGTGAGATCCTTCTATTTTTACCCCAACTGAATTCCCACATCAAGCTCCCAAAATGAACATTTCACCTAGCTATCCACCGAGCTCTAATCCGAGCTCCATCATTTACACTTCCATGTTTGTCGAGTTTCATCATCTCGACTCGATGATAGAATCGGTTTGTATGATATTTCTCGTAAAGATCCTTATTCTTAAAGATTTTCCAAAGCATCACAAGTCACTTCTTCAATTAAAATATGCATCATCTTGAACCTATGTTCCCTATAGTCTAGTGCTCTGAAATCGGTCCATTCATATATGTAAACACTATGTTCATACTTCCAAGTTTGTCCAACATTGAGCCTTTGAGATGGATCATTTTTGTACTCCCTCGAGTTCTATTAGCTTCCTCGCATCGACTTGAACTCGCTCTGAGTGGTCTCGGTTCCCATCCAATCTCTCTCCCAACCTCTTCTCAATGAATGGTGAATGGCCCAACTTTTGTGTCATCATTGCCAAATCGTGATGATCTATTTCATGTATTCAAAAGATTACATCGTGATGTCATTTCATGTATTCTTTTATAGACCGTTAAAATAGAAATGTTTGAAATGTTAGCCTATTTCAAACCGAGCTCATACATGAGCACCGTGTATACAATAAGCCTCATCCTCTATGATTTTTTTTCCCATGACCAAATAAATTTCCACCGTGTCACCTCACCTAGTAGCTCATTCTCTTCCCTGGTCCAACTCACTCACCACACTGCGCCACCGAGCTCACAATGTGATCTCTCCACCGAGCTCTAAACTGAGTTTCAAATCGAGCTATATCTTCTGTTAAATCAAATCCTCAGTGAATATGTTGAGTTTCACATGATTAGGACCATTGAATTGTCCATCGAGCTCTTTGTTGAGTTTTATTCGAGCTAGATTAACCCGTCTGGTGTCTCACTCTTTGGATCAACTCGGTTCAACATCGAGTCCTGACAACCTGTGACTCGGTGATTCACCTGAAGTGTTTCCACCGCCAAGCTCCACTTCAAACACCGTGGTATCGAAGTTAATGCATGTTTTTCTTGGGCACTCCTCTTTAACGTCCTTTTACCAACCTGAGCTCCTTTAGCTTCCACCGTAACCAAGCTCCTGTGTCGAGTTCGCAAAATGAGCTCTCCACCGAGCTCTAAAACTAAGATCCAAACCGAGCTCCATCATCTACACTTCCTTGTTTTTTGAGCTCCATCATCTCGATTCAGCGAGATTACACGTTATACACATGGCAAGTAAACTCCTTTCCACTCAATTGAGAACTCCATGCCAAGCTAATTCAAATCTCCTTCATCTTCTTGAATTGAAATGATCAAGTTCTTCCATCCTTATGTGCAACCAAGCTCGCATGTAAGAATCGATCCCCTCTTGTTCGATGAGCTTCTTCGTCACTATGAAAATTTCCCACGAACCTCCTTTGAGCTCATCGCCGAGCTCTCCACGTCAATTTTTTTTACTTAGCCATGAGCTCTCATGACACAATCTTTGCATCGAATGACTTTCCATTCCATCTGTAACCGGGTTCCATGCAGCATCAAGCTCCTCCATCAAGCCGAGGTCCATCCACTTCCTTCATATCAACCGAGCTCATCTTGACATCTTGCATGCCTCCACAAGTTCCTAATCTGAATGAGCTACTCTTGTATGCAACGAATCACCTCCCTAGCCAAGCTCATATCTTTTCTATCTTCATTTAACCTTGACCTAGTAGCCTATCCGAATTCCATGTGTGATGGGCCACTTCCAACTCACACTATTTATCCTGAGTGGCTCTCTATGTTCGATAACTCCATCGAGCTTTGACAATTTGACTTAATTTCAATGTCCATACCGAGCTCATCTCAAAAACATATCAAATTATCCTTCGTCTTCTTGAATGAGCTCCACATATTGTGACCTTCACTCGACTATCGAATGGATCGACTCAGCTTCACCTCCGAATGAATCATTCCACACTAACTTGGTTCGTAACAACATTCCTCTATGCATTATCTACAACGTTTTCTCCTTTTGAGCTTGGACACAACCAAATCGAACATCGAGGTTATGCAGAGATGGATTTTTCAAGATAGAATCTATCTGGAGTGATTTTTCATGCTTGTGTATTCATCAAAACACTCATTCATTGAGTATGTCCCTTACGCCAACCGTATTCAGAGCCATATTTGAGGAATCATGTCCCCTGAATTCATTAGATGACCGGGTCTTATGCAGATTTTCCAGGTTTCTCCTAACCTCCCACTTAACTCAGCTTGGATGGCATCTAGAAGGAGGGCTCGACACACCTTGGCTACACTCGCATGAACCTCTGCGTGTGGGGAATGCACCTTGGCCCGCCATCATTAGAACCCCACCTAGAGAATTATCCATGGATCTCCATCTAGTGGAAGTTTTATGATGGTTTGCTGAATGTGAAATCTCCCCTATAGAATTTATGGCTTGGAATGCCATCCCGTTATCTCCACTTGGAAATGAACCTTCAAAATTCCCCCATCGAACTCGATTTTTTTCTCCTGAGTCAAGATCCGAGTTGGCTCCAACATACATGCCTTACCAAAGCGAGCCATCCTTTAACTCACCTCTTGACTCCAATGACTTGATCCTCATATCTCTTCGCATCGAGCTCTATCGAGCTCCTCGCAGAGTTCCCTTCATTTTTCAGGGTTTCACGAGCTATATTTTGCATTTGACACTAAGCTCTCATTTGACATAGAGTTCCCTATTAACTTGACCCCGAGCTCTTGAAATAATCTCTCCATCTAAGTGGGTGGTTGCGACCATCTGCATTAGACCCTTCATCGAGCGAGATCCACATAGAGCTCCACTACATAGACCAAACTCCAACCTGAGCTGAGACCTTGACTCTCCCTAGTTATGTTCTCGAGCTTACCATAGATCTTGTCTTATGAGCTCATGTCCGAGCTGACCATAGATTGAGATCCCTATTAACTTGACACCAAGTTGGCAATGGGCTACGCATTGAGCTGGCACCGAGTTGAGCCCGAGTTGGGCTAGGTGAGATCACTTATCCATTGATTAATTATTTTAATCGTTTTATCTCCATGATGACCGGAAATGGGCCCCTAGGAACAATGTTGTGATTTAATCGAAGTAGGACCTCGTTGTCCAATTTTTTCCTGTGTGTAAAATTGGATAACATTTTTGGTGACCTCTCGGGGATGATTACCTACTAAGCATGATTCTAGTAGCCTTAAGTCATCCATTGGGCATGGAGTCTATGTTGGAATCTTGAAAGCAATTTGATCCTTTGTGATACATCCCAAAATTCTCTTGAGCAATCCGATCTTGGACCTCCCTGGAATGCTAAGCATGAAGTATACTAAAGCCATTGAATGCTTGACATCTATGGAACACTGTAGAATTTTGAATGAGGCTAGATCATGAAACTCTTATGGAAACTTTGAACCTTATTTCTCCTTGACACCTCTAATGATGAAACAATGTGCAACAACCACAAGGAAATAAAAATAAAAGGAAATAAAAAATAACAACACACAACAATGTGCATAAGCACTTGGAGGAAAACACCTAACTAAACTATACGGGGGTAACGCTTCTCAAAAAAAGCTTTGAGATGTATCCCATTCACATGAATGGAAAGTTCTTCTCCATTGAGCCTAGATAGAAAAAATGAATTCACCTCTTTACAACTCGTAATGATGTATGACCCGCTCTAGAGAGCCTTAAATTTGGCGTGCTTTCCTATCTTGGCCCTGTCTTCATCCCATTTAAGGACTAGATCTCCCTCTTAAAAACTCCTGTTAGACACCTTCTTGTCAAAATATTTCTTAACCTAAGCCTGATGTTGCTCCAAATTCTTCATAGCCTTGTTCCGTACTTCCTCTAACTCCATGAGTTCAGTGAACCTTACTGTCAAAGGATCACTCTCCATAACTTCAAGTTGATGAGCTAACTCCAAAGAAGGTAATTCCAAGGAGAGCGGAAGTTTTTCTTCCCTTCCATATACAAGCATGAAAGGATAATTCCCTATGGACATTTTAGGTGTGATCCGATCTACCCATAAGGTAGTCTTAAGTTGTGTATGCCAAGTCCTCTTGTTAGTTTCCATCATGCGCTTGATAATCCTTATGAGGTTTTTGTTACTAGACTCAACCAATCCATTTCCTTGTGGATAGTAATTGGATGAAGTCTTGAGGTAGACCCCATTTTTAACAGCCCATTCACTCAACTTCATACCAAGAAAATCCATCACATTGTCTCGAAATGACGTAAAAGGAACACCAAACCTTGTCATTATACCTTCCAAAAAATCTAGAACTACCTTTTCATTGCTCTCTTTCAATTATACCACCTCTGTCCATCGAGTAAAATAGTCTATTGCAGTAAGGACCCATTTATGTCCATCATTGGATGGAGGGTTAATCATTTCGATGAATTCCAAACCCCATTGAACAAAGGGTTGATCCACTTGAATTGGATGTAGTGGAAGAGCTGCCAACTTCTGCTTGCCTGTGAAAAAGGCACACTCTTTACATATCCTTACCCAAAGATGGGCATCTTTGAACAAATCTAGCCAATAGTAACTGGATCACATGATCTTGGTAGCAGTTGTTTGTGCAGAGTAATGTCCTCCAAATAGGCCATTATGAAACTCTTCTAGTATCTTACTCACTTGTTCCGGTCTTACGTACCAAAGGAGGACATCATTCAAATCCTTTTGAAAGAGAATGTTATATACCTAAGCATATGGAATAGATTGAAGATGGAAAGTCCATCTTTGGTTTTTATCCATGCTCATAGGATATACTCTTGAGAAGAGGAAATTCTTCATTTTGGATAACTAGTCAACTTGATAATCACTCTCACCAATGTTTAGGAGTGTCGCGTCCTCATCACCTTTTGATTCCATGTCTACAACAAGTTGTTGACATAAACCTTTACCTCTGACAAGTTTGGTAACCTTGATATGTACATCATACTCCATCACCTTCGTGATCCATCCAATGTGCTTCTCGTTCATCTCTTTATTCATCAAAAACTCCTTGACGCCTAGATGACACACCATCAGATGAATGTTGTTGTTGGACAACATGTGCTTGAATTTCTTCAAATCTCAAATGAACGCAAATACAATTTTTTCAATGAATGAGTATTTGAGATTGTAGTCTTTGAGGGATTGACTAAAGAAAGCAATTGGCTGCTCCATCAGATCATCATTTTGTTGGGTGAGGATCCCTGAAATTCTCTCTTGACTGCAAAAGCATAAAGGATAAAGTATTTATCAAACCTGGGGTTCACTAGCATGGGAGCTTGAGAAATTTCCATTTTGATGGCTTTGAAACTCTCTCATCCTTCCTTTTCCATGATAATGACATGTTTTTCTTTAGCATGGCTATCAATGGTTTAGCCAATGTCATGAATTGAGGAATGAATCTCTGCATGAATTTTATGGTTCCCAGAAAACTCTGGAGACCCTTCTTATGACTTGGGAGAGATAAGGACATAATTGAATGAATCTGGTTGGATCGATTAATAGTCCTTCCGCTGAAACAACATGCCCCAATAACTTCCCCCTTGTATTGAAAAAAATACACTTCTTGGGATTGAGTGAAACCCCAAATTCCCTACACCTTTAGAAAACCTTCCTTAGATGCATGATGTGATCGTCTACATGCTTAGAATATATAGTTATGTCATCTAGGTAAACCAAGATGATATCGTTGATTAGTCCTTTAAACACCATGTCCATGGCTCTTTGGAAAGTATCCCTAGTGTTGGACAATTCGAACGACATTTTTTTATAGGCATACATGCCCCACTTGGTAGTGAAAGCCATTTTGAATTGGTCAGATTCTTGGACTAGGATTTGATTGTAACCTGAATATCCATTGAGAAAAGAAAATATTTGAGCTCTTACCACCATTTGAAGGATATTCTCCATTGATGGAAGAGGGTAATGGTCTTTCAATGACACACGATTCAAATCCTTGAAATCTATGCACAACCAAATCTCTCTGTTCTTCTTCCTTATGGGCACTAGATTGGCTACCCAAGAGGAGTGTTTGATGGGGAAAATAATGTAGGCCTCGATGAGTTTGGTTAGCTCCTTTCTCATTAGTGGCTCAATTTTAGGATTAATTGACCTCTGCTGTTTTTGGTGACTGGCGGCTTGGCATTAGGATCTAGTTCGATGGTATGTTGTGCTAGACCTAGATCAAAACCATGAAAGTCTTTATAGCTCCATGCAAAGATGTCGTGATAATCTTGACAAATTTTGATGAAAGCTTCTATCTCTTTGGAAGTACACACTTTTCCAATCTTTAGAAACTTCTCAT
Source organism: Taxus wallichiana var. yunnanensis (assembly GCA_018340775.1). Taxonomy (NCBI): domain Eukaryota; kingdom Viridiplantae; phylum Streptophyta; class Pinopsida; order Cupressales; family Taxaceae; genus Taxus; species Taxus wallichiana. Next base: position 341,796,589 of record CM031240.1, on the reverse strand, counting down.
GCGCTACCTTGACTTCCTCATAATCTTCTTCTTTGACCACCATGTTAAAGCTTTGTCTTTTGGCTTGATCATTTGAATTGAAAATGGAATCCAAAGTGACTAATCCTTTTGGTAGTTTTTTTCTTTTCAATTGTATAATTTGATCACCATATGACTCTTACAACTTATCCGATTTCTGCAAGCAAACTCGCTTCTTCTTGTAGGAAAAGGACAATTTTTTGTCACTATTGAACACTTTCCACTACTCAAATTTATCAAGGACTGCAGGTCGAACCATCATTTTGAAAAAATCTTCCCTTCTTTCATGAAATCAATAGGTATGTCGTATTGCGAGCCAATTGTAGAAATCCTATCAACATCTTGATTCGATTTCTAAGAACTGCGTGGATTCCAAAAGCTTTGAAATCTTTAATCAAGTCCCAAAATTGATTCTTGTATGATCTTAAAAGATCATTCTTGGATGTAATGTGTGACATCAATTGATGGACAACTAACTCACTATCTCCAAAAATAGTAAGGGCTTTGATCCCCTTCTTTTGGGCTAGTTGAATTCCTTGCACAAGGGCCTCGTATTCAAGACATTGTTAGTGCCGCTTTGAACCGCAATCGAAAGATGAGAAGTACTTATCTCCCTCACGGAGATATTAACATAACACTAAGCACTGGATCCATTCTTACTTCTCGAGCCATCAAAGAACAATCACCATAGTCCTTCTGAATCATTTGGTGTTTTGACGAGTTGTGGTATGATTATATCTTCTTCATGAAGGTAGTATGTACCCAATCCTATTACTTCCGAAGTAGTAAACCAACTTTTTGTATGCAATACATTAGCATAGGGATCATACAGATGATCTCTACTTACTTCATCTAGCACATTATTGGGGACTTCTTCAATGAGAGTGGTCGGTTCATGATCAACATCTTCTCCTTCTGGATCTCTGATGGTGTAATTCCCATTTATAGAACTAGTAGTGTAAATTTTTACATGATTGTGGAAGATTTATTCTACCCTTATAGTCACTTTGGTTCCGCATGGATTCCTGAGAATCATATGTGACCAATCGGTTGATAGATAACCGCCCATCTTGGCAGTGAAATCTCGTAATAGGTAGATGGTGAAGAGAGGAGGAAGATCAATGACTGATATGTCTTGGGTAAATGACAAACTTAGGCATGCATGGATGGTAAGTTGAAGTCCTTTGATAAATCCAACAGTCTTAACAATTGTGCAATGATGAGGCCACATATTTTCATGTTTTGGCCCCATCTAAATCCTTTTGAAGCCTCTTACACATACATTTTTGAGACTTTGGTCTCCTCTTGATGGTTGATATGAGATAAAGTTATGATTTTGCATATATTTAGTTTTATATGTTCATTAAGATTTAATATACTTATTTACTTTGGTGAATCTTGTCTCTTGTGCAAACTGATGTTTTTGATGTCTCTATTTACAAAATACAAGATGCCATAAGCTTTTGAAGTTATAGGCCCCAACCCGTAGCAACTCTGGTTGTGCTCCTACAGTAGCCCACCGGGTGGGAAATGATAAGAGAGAATCATGGTATTCAACAAACAATGAGGCATCATGAAGTATATGGAGTTGAGCATATGAAGCTAGAGAACGAGTCAACCAAGTGGCAGGATTGTTTAGACAAGTCTAAGAAGTCTTTAGGTGATTTATCTTTAGCAAGCTCCAAGCCTCGCCCGTAGCATCTTCCAGAACTACCTACAACAACATAGTAGTATGCACCTCCATTTGCTCGTAGCCAAAGAGAACTTATCCAGCTCACACCGCAAAGATAAGACAAAAAGTGCCAAAGCCATCCTAACGCATCATATGTAATGATATGGTTATTTTGTTAAGTAGTTTTGTAATTAGTTCCTATCATGTAAATAAGATAGGAATTAGTTGTCTTCACTCAACAAATATGAAACTGAATAACTATAATCTGTTTGAGTGGGTTTTAATCATATTCCTAGTATAGAATAAGTTAGTGATCGTATGTGTGTGTGTGTGTATGTGTGTGTATATATATATATATATATATATATTCAGATAGAAATGTACACACAGAGAAGGAGTAATAGATTAAGGAATGAAGTGATAACTGTGTGAGAAAAAGAATTGTAAATGTGTGAAGATAGAATATATTAATGTGAGTTGTGCTCTTGAGTTCATTGTAATCTCTCTTTGTTGTAGCAATCTTTAATTGCTATAGCTCAATAGATGAATCGTTTATCTTCTTGAGCAGTTCTGTGAGTTTCTAGGGTAGGATCGGAACTCACTTCTACACGAGGAAGGGCCCCCTCGGAAGGAATTATAGGGAAGATCCTATTCCTTCATTTCCTATTTATGTTGTGTGGATTGATTATTAGTTATTCATTTCATTTCTCAAAGTTAATGAGTGCATAGTGTGTTGAGTTTTTAGATCTGTAGATCAGCAACCTCCATAGTTTACTTTCCAATTTGCATAGCATTACTTTATACTCTTTGATGAATTTATAGCCTACAAAGTATCTGTAGAATATATTTTGCAGGCCCTTTGAAAAGCTTACGCCCCGGGTTGACATTTAATGAACAACAAGATGAGACCTAACATCATTGGTTGATTATTCTACACATCATTTTGGTGTCATTTCGGGGAAGGTGTCCAGAGAAGATTACCATATAAGTGATTCCATTTCCTTATTTTAGTCAATTCATGCTTTCATTTCCCTCTTTCTAGAATAACCATTCATGCTTTCTAGAATAGTCATCCTGTTTTTTTTAGATCAAATTTTCTTCCTGTCATTTCAAAAGCTTTCTAGAGCTAGAATTCTCGCTTTCTAGGATAAAATTATCATTACCGCATTGCTCAATTTCTACAAGTAGTATTAAGAACCAACCCCTCATATATTTTTAAAAAAGAGAGAGAAAAAAATGGGAAAAAGTAAGAGAGAGATGGAAAATTTATGCATAGAGAATGAGACTCGTTGGAATATTTTGCCAAAGCAAAAACAAATTACTACAAAGAGAGGAGCCACTTATCTCCCAAGACAAGGAGTATACTTCCACACAGAAAAGAAGAGTGGAAAAGGAGCTGCAACGTATTCAAGAAGAAGAACAAGAAGCAGAGAAGACCTTGGCCATGCTAGTGAAAGAAAGACAAGAGGAGGATTTGAATGAATCCCATACTCCACAAGGAGAAAGAACACCAGAATACCTACTCAATTCAGCAAGTTCTACTACAACCACTGCGCCCACCGTACAACACCTCAAGTATCTGTACGTTATCGTACCAAGGGGGAAGTTGATCGGGAATTCGAGGACATTATTATGAAATCTCTTGGGATCCATATAACAAGGAAATACGCCATGGATCGAGCATCAAGAAATGAAGTTGAAGGTATAGAACCTCGCCCCCACTTTTGAATTCCTAGAATAATATTCCACCCTAAGCCCTCCCACACTTCAGGGGGATGTCCAATGAGGATCCAGATACATTCCTATTTGAGTATGATGTGTTATGCGAAGCTACGACTACCGAATGGATGAACAAAAGATTAAGCTCTTCCAACCACCCTAAAGGACGCAACACTAAGATGGTTTATGGGACTAGGGGGAACATAGTCATTAGTTGGAATGAGATGAAGAAAAGTTTTATGACCAAATATCAGGAATATGGAAAAGACAGAAACTTTAGAAGAAATGATATATTCCGCACGACTCAAGATGAGGATGAATCTTTGGAAGACTACATGGAGAGGTTCACCTTCACTCTACAGAAACATAAGAAAAATAATCTCAGCCTAGACACACTCAAACTAGTATTTCGGAAGGAATCGAGATGACCGCTTGAAGCCTTAGACCTCATGAGTGGAGGAGATGCATCTCACCTAACCTTCGAAGAGATACAACAATAGGGAAGAATTATTCAAGATCAACGTTGGGTAAACTTCGGAATAACAAGATGCTACCAAAGATCAGCCAATGGGATCTCTAAAGCTGATGTAAGTAATATGCTACGGGACATGAAGATGGATATAATCAGCCACATGGCCACACAATTTGGATATGTTGCACACCAGAAAAAAAAAGCAATAGACCAAGCCCTTGTGGTCTACTGCCCAGATTATCGGAAGAAGCAATATGATTGCAAGTGTCAAGTCATAAAGACAAAGGTAGCAAGCATTACATATGAAGAACCAAATTCCATAGCACTGCATGCCATAGGAGGAGATGAAGATCAAGTGTTCTACATGGCACAAAGGAAACCTTGGCAGCCACGGACAAACTATCCAGGTATGGGATCGAATTCAAAATTTTCACAATCATCATTTTTCAATCAAAATGTAAATAACATGCCTAGTTGGAGTAATCCTGGATGTTCCCAGCCCCTCCCAACACACATTGGCCTATAAAAAAACCATATAATCTCAATCAATGGTAGCAGTATCTCACTCCACCCTGGCAAAATCAACCATGGCAGCCACCACACAATCAATGGCAAAATCAGCCAACCCAAGGTCCACAAAATCTTGCAAACCCATGGCAGCAACCATGGAGAGGGAAGAAACCATGGAGAGGGAAACAACCTTGGGGAAATCAGCAAGGTGGGTTCCCACAATAACCACAACATCCTGTAATAATGTCGAACACACAACCAGCAAGACCGACTCAAATACCTGCTCAACCTGTGCCAAATCCTGCCAATAAGTTGGCTCAACCAACATGTACTGCTGAAATAACACAATTACCCCACTTATACAAAGTAGACATCAATGAATTCCACCTGCATTTAGGAAGAACTCTACCACCTCCAAGTCTACCCATAATGAAAAACCCCACAATATCCATTCCACAGTCTACACCACAACCACAGGAGGATCCTGAACCAGCCAATAAAGAGAATGCAGAAACAATATCACCACCCTTCCCAAAATGTCTGAACCTTCAATGCACTCCTATTGAACCTGAGTTTGATATCCTAGGGTAGCTGAAGAATGTTTGTGTAAAGATCCCTTTGTTTCAGGCCATTAAAGATGTCCCCATTTATTCCAAGGCAGTCAGAGATTTGTGCCTTCAAAAATCTAGAAGGAAGAAGAAGGATCCTAATACAGTCCATGTCATTAGACAATTGGTGGAAATCATGCTGGGAGGAACGCTACCACAAAAATATGTAGACCTAGGCTATCCAGTTGTCACTATTCAGATCAATGGACAACAAGTCCATAATACCTTGATCGATCTGGGAGCTGCCATCAATGTCATAATAATGGAAACAATGCATAAATTAGACCTACAACATATTCATCCCACATCTACAATGTTGCAAATGGCAGACAGATCCACAGTATGACCAAAAGGAATCATAGAAGATCTAGTCATATCAGTAGATTCATGGGAGTACCCTATAGATTTTATTGTATTGCAGATGCAGCCAAAAACAAAAATTGGAGGGTATCCTCTCGATCTTGGGAAGGCCATGGTTGGCCACTGCAGATGCATTAATCAACTGTAGATCTGGCAACATGTGGATTTCAAATGGGAACATCATCAAGCAACTGGTTTTGTACCCACCGACACAGGTATCACAAGACAAGGACCATCCTGTCTGGATTGAAGAAGAAGAAGAGGTACCCATTTTCCCTACTTTAACAATAGATCATGCATGCACATTGGCAGATCTAGAAGAGGATACCATCATCTCCAACATACTTGTAAAACAATTATCAGGTAGAACAATCCACTCCTGAAGAATTGCCTTGTATTCATTGTCCTTTTTCTAATCTATGGTCAAAAGAAGAACCAACTGAAAGTCATCAAAGGATCTTCCATTAGTTGCTGCCACATGTGATTAATTAGTAGCATAGAGAAAATGATAGAAGCCACAAAAGCCATAGAAATAATGCTAGGAAAGACACTCCGCATAAATAACAAATTAAGTATGGAAGAAGAATGAAAATTGACAACCATATTGCATGCAAACAAAGGATCCTTTACATGGGACTATGAAGACATGTAAGGCATCAGCCCAGAAAAGTGTACACACCACATTTACATAAAAGAATAATGCAAAACCATATGCCAACCACAAAGGCGGATGAACCTAGCAGTAAAAGAAATAGTCAAGGCTGAAATACATAAAACTCTTAGATGTAGGATTCATTTATCCAATCTCTGACAGCCGTTGGGTTTCTCCGTTAGTCATTGTACCTAAGAAAGGAGGTGAGTGTCATATATATATAGACTATAGATAATTGAATGCAGCTACAAGGAAGGACCATTTCCCACTGTCATTTATTGATCAAGTGCTAGATACACTTGTAGGAAAGAAATACTTTGCATTCTTAGATGGTTTCAGTGGATACAATCAGATCCACATTGCTCCTGAGGATAAAGAGAAGACCAAATTCACATGCCCATGGGGAACATTTGCATATGTTATCCTACCATTTGGATTATGCAATGTGCCTACCACATTTTAGTGAGCAGTCCTTAGCATATTTTCAGATCTCTCACATGACTGTGTAGAGATATATATGGACGACTTCACCATCTATAGAGACACATTTGAGGTATGCTTGAATAACTTGGAAAAATTATTAATACGCTGTCAAGAAAATCATCTATCCCTAAGTCATAAGAAATGTTTCATGCTCATGGAGGAAGGGATAGTGCTAGGACACCATGTCTCTGAAAAGGGGATCAGAGTGGACCCAACCAAGATTGCTATCATCAAGGACCTATTGGTACCGCAAAAACAAAAAGATGTATGCAGCTTCTTGGGTCATGTTGGTTACTACCAGAGGTTCATCAACAATTTCAGCAAAATAGCAGCCCCATTGTTCACTTTGCTAAACAAAGATGTTGAGTTTGTATGGACTCCCACCTGTAATGAAGCATTCAATCTACTGAAGCAGTTGCTCATATCAACCCCCATATTACGTGGACCAAACTGGGCATTACATTTTCACATACATACAGATGCCTCTGATACTACCCTAGGTGTAGTACTAGGATAGAAAGAAGGCCATCTCAGCTATGCTATCTACTTTGTAAGAAAAAATATGCAAGCAGCAGAGCTAAACTACACGGTGACGGAGAAAGAATTCTTGGCGGTTGTATATGCAATCAACAAGTTCAAACATTACATCACAAGGCTATCAAAATTTCATACACACAGATCATGCTGCCATCAGGTACCTCATGAATAAACCATCGGTATCCGGAAGAGTGGTAAGATGGATTCTCTTGTTGCAAGAATTTGACATTACTATACTAGATAAACCAGGAAGGACAACATTGTAGCTGACTTCCTTTCAAGATTACAAAGCAATCAAGAGGATGGCATAGTAGATGACTCATTTCCGATGAGCACCTCTTCGCCCTCGCTATCTCTACACCCTAGTTTGTTGATATAGCAAACTACCTTGTTTTTGGACAACTGCCACTGCACTTTTCCTCAAAAGAGAAGCGTGCCTTGATACGGAAAAGTAGTAAGTACTCTTGGATTTCTGGTTTTCTCTTCTATACTGGACCTGATTGTGTAATATGAAGATGTCTACGAGAAGATGAAGTAGTTGACATTCTCAAAGCATGCCATGACGAGCCATGTGGAGGACACTTTGCAGCCAAAAGAACAACAGTCAAAATCTTGACTGCAGGATACTACTGGCCTACGTTGCATAAGGATGCAAACAGATATACAACTCACTATGATAAATGCCAACATATGGGGAGGCCTACAAGGTTAGATGAGATGCCATTATAGCCTCAGCTGCAACTGGAACCTTTTGACAAATGGGGCTGGACTTTGTTGGGCCCATAGACCCCAAATCAAACAACAAAGAGTACATCCTTGTATGTATAGATTATGTCACCAAATGGGCTGAAGTAAAAGCACTGACACATGCTCGAGATGAGAAAGTAGCAGCTTTCTTATACGAAGAGATATTCACAAGATACGGTGTACCAAGGGAAATAGTTATAGATCAAGGGCCACAGTTTACTGCTGATCTCATTATTGACCTAGTGGAAGAATATATGATAAGACACAAGAAGTCCACACCATACCATCCACAGTCCAATGGCCAAGTTGAAGTCACGAACAAAGAATTAGAAAATATCCTAACCAAAATAGTCAATCTATCAAGAAAGGATTGGGAGTCCAGACTCCACGAGGTCTGTATGGGCATACAGAATCACATGGAAAATAACTACTGGCTTCACACCATATGAGCTGGTGTATGGGAAGAAACCAATGCTTCCAATAGAATTTGAACACAAAACCCTGAGGACTGTAGTAGAGCTGGGAATTGATATTTCAAGCACACAAGCAAATATTGATGCAGCTCAATGCTTTGGATGAGTATAGACAACAAGCACTTCAGAACACATAATTGATACAACAACAATGAATAGGATGGCATGACAGATACATCAAGCCTAGGTAGTTCACACATGGAGATTGGGCCCTACTGTTCGATTCAAAATACAAAGACCACAAAGGAAAGTTGCAAACAAGATGGCTTGGGCCATATGAGATCGAACATGTCTATGAAAATGGTGTATTCCAACTACGAACAATTGATCCAGTAAGATTCAAACTCCTGGTTAACGGTCATAGACTCAAAGTATACAAGAAACCCTTATCAAAGGAGCAATTTTCACAAAGCAAGTGCAACAATCCATGTAGACAAACCCTCATATTGACCCACCAAGTTCAAAGGAAAAGGAGATTGATGAGGAAGGAAGGGAGGATGATATCTACCTCCCATGGGAAGAAGATTGAAATGTTGTATATGGACCTTAATAAGGCCATAATAAACATCCCTGCTATAGCGATAGAGTGGATTAAAAAAATCAACAATGAAAACCCTTTTTGGGTGTTGTTGGTAGATTCTAGGTAGAAAACCACTTGCTAAGTTGTTTAGAACTATAAAAAAGGGCCTGAATGGAAAACCAGCTTGCTACCCATTTAGGGGCAAAAACTAAAAAAAATGGGAAAAAACACCTCGCCCAAACTTACTTTTGCCACTTTGGTCGCTGCACGGGCTACTCAATCAGTTGCTATGGGTAACCTCCCAGTTGTTGCGGGCTGCATCGGTCGCTACGGAAACCTTCCGGTTATTACGGGATCCTAAACCTTTGTTCTTCTTTAGTAACCTTCCAGTTGTTGCGGGTAACCTTCCAATATCTGCAGCACTTTCTAAAAGTGTTACGGGTAGAGTTTTGGACAGCCACAGACATATTCAGAAGAAGGTAAGGAAAAATTTGGGTCATAAACAATTACACAAATCCGAATTCATGTTGCAGGTACTCTTTCCCTTCCTGCAAACATTCCTTGCTTGCTATAGGCAAACCCTTGGTTAAATCAGGCTACCTATTTAGTGCTACGGGCCACCTCATGGTCGCTACGGGCACAATTTCAGAGTGCTGCAACAAAGCAGTGCTACGGGTAGTCAAGACAAGGGATGCACAAATCCACTCCAAAACTTGCAGGCATCATACAAAAGAAGAAGGAATGTAAGTTTCTAAAAATCATAAGCATCATGCAAGGAGGTATCATTTTTGTAGGTTTTCACATGTTGTAGATGCATAAATAGAAACAAGGACCTCTAGCCGAGTCCAAGAGGAACCTCATGTCTGATCTACATAAGCATAAAAATTACATAAACAAATTCTAGGAGAGAAATCATTTTTAGACGATCCTTGCAATCAAATTACTCATTGGAAGAAGTGATGCACGCCAAACCCTTGCACAAATCATATTTCCATAAAAAGGTGTCACGTGGAGGACAAATAGGTGACACTAAGGTAAAAAGGTAATATCTACAAGTAGTAAGTATTTATTTCTTGAAAATACATGTTAAAATTAAATATACGCCTTAATCATTTACTCTTTTTCTATCACCATCATGAGGGGACATTAATAAGTTCCTTCAGCAATAAATATATGGCACGCATGAAACATTTTTTTCACTCGGGACGAGTGACAAACTGTCCAGGGGAGGAGGCAGGATTGGATCTCGCTATTGGAAGACTTAATTACCCTCAACATGAGAACCGAGGAAGTAATGATGGATGCCTCGATTATAGGGGACAATTAAAGATTTCCCCTGAGATGTGATAAAGTAAAATAGAGAAGGGTGACAATCAACGCAGAGAGAAGAAAGAAAAACTTTTCTAGCAAAGCTATGGGAGGAACAGTTGTTTGCAGAGAGCCCACCAATGTCACACCCTTGAGAAATAACCCTCATTGCTGGGATATATTCGAACGGGTTGGATGGACAAATTACTTCAATGCTAACCGAATACTTGAATGAGAGAGCAGAGCAATTCGCAAGCACATTCGATGGACAACAAGCCATGGTAGTTGGCATATCATTTCTAGTAACAAAAGACTTGATTGGGCAAGTGACAGGACTCCCTCAAAATGGAGAAAATTGGGAGGAGAAACCCAATGCACAGCAAATCAGACAACAATTCTTCCAAGGGGAGCAATACAATCAGACAAAAGGGGGTATTGAGACAAGAAGCCTACCTGAGGCCTGGAGAGAAATTGTTACATTCATCATCAAATACTTCACATGCGAAGGAAGGTATTCCCTACTCTATACAATGTAATTTAAATACTTAAATCACTTGAGGCATGGAATAGTAATAAATTTCCCAAACCACTAGTTGAGTAGCCTAAAGAAAATGGCAAAATAATATCAGAAAGGGGCAAAGAACGCCTTGTCTCATCACTGTTTGATCTGGATAATCACCAAGCAAGGCCTCCAAAACATCCAACCCAAGATTGATTTAAACCAGGTAATAGGGAATCCAGACCAACCACCTGCAGCATCAGAAGAAGAGAAGAGTCAAGAAAAAGTTGAAGAAAGAGTGGAAAAAGAAGAAACCCCTGAGAAACAGCCACAACAAGAAAGGAGGACAAAAGAAAGCATATCATAAGGGTCCCTAAGGAGAGAGAAGAGGAGTCTAGCATACCCGTAGCAAGAATTACTAGGAGCTCTGCTGCTATGGGTAGAAGAAGGAGAAGGCTCATCATTTCCGTAGAGAAGGAAACCACATAAGAGGTAGGGAGTAAGAAAAGTAGCCCTTAGAAAGAAACAAATGCCTCTCTGTCTATAGAATCAAAGGGCTTTGTCTCCAAGAAGATGAAAGGTGTAGAGGCAACATCACTTGCTAGAGATCATAACATGCAGGAAAAGGAATAAAACCCCCTACACCTATAGTAGAGGAGGCACCTGAAGAAACTGAGACTACCTCAACACCTAAGAAAAAGGAAAAGAAAAGGTAGTAGAGGAAGTTACCCCCAAGAAGGAACAAAAGAGAAAAATGAAAGTTGTAAGAAGATCTCACAAGATAAGGAGGAAAAGAACAATAAAAACAGAGACCATAGAAATCAGTGAAGAAACACCTCTAAAGAAGAAAAAGGAAGAAGTCTTTATCACAAAATAAGGTTTTGAGATAGTAAGAGAGATGGATAGTTCAGAAGAAGAGGAGAAGCAAGAACAAATACCTCTTGAGATACCACAAAGCAGGTAGAAATTGAAGAGGTGAAAAGTGAAGGGAAACAAGAACTTGAATTCCAAAACTCGGAGCAAGCAGTGGAGGAAATCAACATTTTGAGAAGCATCATAAGAAACTTGGAGGGAACAAGAGGATTGGATGCCCTGATAGGAGCAGAAGAAGCCTTGGAAAAGACTCCCATGGAAGAAGAAAAAGAAGAAGAGCCTGCAGAAGAACCGAACGAACCTGAACCAAAATATGAAGGTAAATACAAAGGAGGAAAGAATGAGTCCTTACTCCAAATGGTCCCATATAAAGCACAGAAACAACCTACAGTAGAGCCTGAGGTAATACATTTTGACCTCACTTATGAAAATATCTATTCAGTTGGACCTAAGGATGACCTATATACATTCTTAGAAGAAAATTTTCTTGAAGATTATAATGTTTTTCAAAGGCTAGTACAAATATTTAAAGGGCATGTTGAAGCAAGGAAGCAACATGACACATTGGTGGAGAAGGTGGAAAAATAGGAAGCAGAAATAGAGGGACTCAAGATGAAAGTAGAAAATATGTATGATCTTTCTACTAGGATTTTAGAATGCAGACCTCCACCACGAGTATATGCCCTATATCTGTAGGAGAAATGGTTGCATTTCAGATATGAGAAGGTATACAATAACCTTCCCTATGTTGTGGATGACCCCAAAACATTCTTTAACATGTATAGAGAATTTGATCCTGACACTCAGGCACAACTGAGTGAGTTTTATATTCATAACTTCGATGTTCCTTCTAATGTAAAGTGGAATCATAACAAGTACACGGGTGACATACTTCTATATGCCTTCACATCTTACCTGAAAAATGAGAAGAGAAGGAAAGAAGAGGCAGATGAGTATCTAGAAATGGAAAAACATTCCGCCTTAATGATAAGGGGAGAAAGTGGTTACCTTGAGGACATTGTAGAAGAATGGGCAGAGTTTGTATCAGAGGATAGATTGGCTACATGGGTTAGGTAAAGGTGGATAGCTGTCCAGAACCGATATTTGATATTCCTGGATAAAGAAGGTAAAACAACTTATGTATCCTACAAATCAAGATGGGATGAGTTTCCCACTATACTGAGAAATAAAGAGCCAAACTCACCTGTAAATTTTAAGCAGGCCTTAAAAAGGGTGCATGATTACATAGAATTGGTAAGAATGAAAAAGGAAGGATGGATAGGATTGAGGTTTCATCCTCCCATCTTCTGGTATCCCATTCAGATTGGAGGGAAATAGTACCTTTGGATAAAGAAAAAGAGATAGCCTTATGGCATGAGCTTGGGATAAGGGGAGGTCTCTATGGATATGGCCAAATAGGTAATCAAGACCCCTATGACTATAGAAAATATTGTTCCCTCAAGATGAGCCAGCTTGCTCAGGGACGAGCAAGAAGCTAAGTTGGGGGGTGTGATGAGGCCACATATTAGCATGTTTTGGCCCCATCTAAATCCTTTTTGAAGCCTCTTACATGTAAATTTTGAGACTTTTGTCTCCTCTTGATGTTTTATATGAGATAAAGTTATGATTTTTCATATATTTAGTTTTATATGTTCATTAAGATTTAATATACTTATTTACTTTAGTGAATTTTGTCTCTTGTGAAAACCGATGTTTTGATGTCTCTATGAAAAAATACAAGATGCCATAAGCTTTTGAAGTAGTAGGCCCCAACCTCGTAGCAACTTAGTTGGCTCCCAACCCGTAGCCACTAAGCTGTGCTCCTACAAAGACAGCTCGTAGCCACCGGGCCGGGAAATGATAAGAGAGAATCATGGTATTCAACAAACAATGAGGCATCATGAAGTATATGGAGCCGAGCATACAAAGTGGAGAACAAGTCAACCAAGTGGCGGCATTGTTTGGAAAAGTCTAAGAAGTCTTTAGGTGATTTATCTTACATGTAGCAAGCTGTGCCCGCCCGTAGCATCTTCCATAACTACCTCGCAACAAAAGAGCCAAAGATAACTTATCCATCTCACACCACAACATAAGACAAAAAGTGCCACCATCCTAATGCATCATATGTAATGATATGGCTGTTTTGTTAAGTAGTTTTGTAATTAGTTCCTATCATGTAAATAAGACAGAATTATTTGTCTTCACTCAACAAATATGAAACCAAACAACTATAACTGTTTGAGTGGTTTTGATCATATTCCTAGTATAGAATAAGTTAGTGATCTGTATATATATATATATATATATATATATATATATATATATATATATTCAGATAGAAATGAGAGGAGTAATAGATTAATGAATGAAGTGATAACTATGTGAGAAAAGTAGAATTGTAAATGTGTGAAGATAGAATATATTAATGTGAGTTGTGCTCTTGAGTTCATTGTATCTCTCTTTGTTGTAGCAATATTTAATTGTTACAGCTCAATAGATGAATCATTTATCTTCTTGAGCAGTTCTATGAGTTTCTAGGGTAGGATCGGAACTCACTTCTGCATGAGAAAGGGCCCCCTCGGAAGGAATTGTAGGGAATATCCTATTCCTTCATTTCCTTATGTTGTGTGGATTGATTATTAGTTATTCATTTCATTTATCAAATTTAATGAGTACATAGTGTGTTGAGTTTTTAGATCTGTGAGACCAAGCAACCTCCATAGTTTACTTTCCAATTTGCATAACATTACTTTATACTTTTTGATGAATTTCTAGCCTACAAAGACTTCACTCCAAAGTACTATAGCATATATTTTACAGGGTCCTTTAAAAGCTTACGCCCATGGGTTGACATTTAATGAACAACAGAGTATGAGACTTAATATCATTGGTTGATTATTTTCACATCATGCCATCCAACAGAACAAATCCTCTCACAAATGACACATATTGTATACCTATTATATCTATAATTTGCTTGGGCATTACCGAGCTAATGGCACAAGAATCAATCATGCACTTGTGCACTAGGTGGTTACCAATGATCGGGGAAATATAGAATGGTGGCAGCTTTTTTACTTTAGGTATAATTTTCCCTTCTTTTTGACACAAACTCAGAAAGTGATTGTTGCTCCATGACTTGATGATCCGCTGGTTGTACCAAAACTGTTCAGATCCTCTCATAACAAGTTTCTTTGAGAAGGAATTGAGAGTGCATCCCACATAGTAACGCTCAAGTTGGTTTTCTTCATCCGTTCCACTATGTTGAAGGTAATTGCTCCTACTTTTTTGACGCTTCTTTGAGCATTGGGATCCTCCTTTGGAAAATGATTGTTGGGTATCATGATGCCTGATGAAATTTCTTTTCTTACGGCTTGGCTAATAGGTATTTCTGGTGGTTTCTCTCCCACATTTTTATCAACAGCCGCATGTTTATGAAGTTGTGAAGTGGATGTTTGATCATATTTGGAAGTTTGAAGTTCCATTTCTCTTCTTGGAATGAGTGTTTTCCGCCACTGATGAGGGATCTGTATTCAACCTGCAAAAATCTTCTACTTTCCAGTTTAGCAAAGTGGTTTCTTCAGGTGCCTACGGTTGATCTACTATTTCTTACGTAGATGTGTTCTCTGTTTTCTCAGAAGGGGCAGATATGCTTTGAACCATAAGGGCCTAGCCAAGAACTCCATTGGGACAAAGATTTTGATTGTGGGGTTGAGAACAAGGGTAACACCATTCGTAGTCTTGAACTAGATTATTCTGGACAGGTACAATGGCTCTAGATGAACTAGTAGTAAGAGGGTTCCGAAAGTTCAAAGGTCCGACGTTCATGACCTAATTTGTAGCTTGATTTTGTGGTTGATTGTTCCCTTGAAAAGGATGACGGTTAGCCTGATACTGCTGATTTTGTGGCTGATATGGACGATTGTATTGAAACTATTACCTCTTGAGTGTAACAAGCTCATTTCCAAACATTTGCGGTAGTGACTTGAATTCAAATAGAACATTTGAAGAGGTAGGGGTAGACTGAGATGGTTGATTAGAGGCTACTAGAATAGAAGCAATGATAGGCTGATTATTTGTAAGATTCGGAGACAATGGCATTGGAGGTCATGGAGCTATCTTTTCAGCGTGAATCAAGGAATTTTCTGCTCGATGACAACGTCATAGGCATCGGGTAATGTATCCCCTCCCATGGACTAGATCATAACTGCTACATCGTTATTCAATGCTCGCAAATAATACAAGAATACATTATGTGCGAAGGTTTTACAAGTGTCGGAATCCTATTCCAGGTCCTGTGGAATCGGAAGTTGAATTCACTCATGTATTCTTAGGGAGCTCTCATCATCATAGTGAGCTGTTCCAAAAGTGAAAGATTATCACTCTTGTCTTCAAACTATTTACAGAGCTTTTCTCCTAATTTTTCCTAAGTGGTTACACTGCCAACACTTAACCCTTGAAACCATTGAAGTGCTTTTCCCTTAAAAGAGGTAGCAATAATTCTAACCGCAACGTTATCCTCCGTGACATTATGTACGACACAAATGTTGGCCACATTAAGAATATGTTCCACTGGAGTAACGTGAGTTTCCCCTATATAAAATGGTAAATTTTTGAGTGCCGCAACAGGTATAGGGTCACATTGAGCCAAGAAGAGGACCGCTTGCTTTCAAAGGGGGAAAATTTGTTTCGTGCCATAGTAGAAAGAGGTTGATTGTTCCTTGGTGGAGTGAACCTTCCGTACAAAGGAGTTGAATGACCCCTACAAGGTAGAGTTGCAACTGGTGATGTTGAAATGCCTCTTCATCTTCTCTTTGGAGGAGACAAGGAAAGTTCGATATGCTGATAATTTCCTTGCTTTGAAGAAGATCTTGTCTGAATTCTTCGAATAAGTTAATGCACTAAGATTTGGAATCCAAAGATATAGAGTCACCAGGTACTTTGACTTGTGTAAGTGAGAAGAGAAGTACCAACTCTGTCCCACCGAGTGTGCCAAAAACTATTATCGCAAAATCACTACACCCTCTCGAATGACCAAAATTTTGACATGACGTTTGGTATGATTGGGACACATGGGATCACCTCTCAAGCTATGGTACTTGGGATCAAGGTGAACCTCCGAGAGAAGGCCGGCTTCCTCTTCCTAAACTAAGTGTTGTACTACTCCTAGTGTAATAAAAAGGCTATCTAGTCCTATGCTAACATTTTCATGGAGTTTTAGGGAAAGAAATTTGTAGAAATGAAACTATACTAGGGATGGTGATGCACCAAATAAAGGTTGTTTCTAGACTCATGAAGGGTTAATTTGAAGAGGGTGTGTGCACCACAGATAAACTTCACCTACTATAAATTAGAGAGGGTATGAAATACCACATACTAAGAAACATGTGTTCCCTTTATTAAACTTGATCAAAAATAGCAATATATCAGTTTCCAGTGAAGAAAGATGAACTTAAGAAGGGTGAACAAACACCACAACTCAACTACATGGAATACTCCACCACTTGATAAAGCAGAACTCCAAGAACTTGCAATAGAAACATGAACTTGCACAATGTACTTGCAAGCATGAGAAAAGGCACAAGAAAGTATAGAAGGATGAAAGGACCAAGATTAGTAAAAAAAACACACTTTTATAACTTCAATAACATGCACAATTCATCATACATTCGGAAGAGGAGGCTTGAAAGTTCTCTTAACACACAAGGACAACTTGCGAAGAGAGAGGACTCTTGAAAATTTTCACTTGCCTAATAAGTATAACTTTCTAACCTATCCGATCTATTGGAAGCCCTTTGGAATGAACCTCCAACTTACATTTATAGAATAATATGTGAGAGAGAAGAGGAAAGGTCACAATTACATCCCTAAATTGAAAATACATGATGGTTCATTTATTACAGTTGGTTGAACCACTCTAGAAGGTTTCATCATGTGTCATTAATGCCTGGTTGACCTAGTCTTCTCAATTAATTAAAAGAATATTTAAATAATAATAATAAATATTATTATTTTAAATATTTAAATAAAAATACTAAGTTAATTTAATTATTGGTGGGCCCCTGTTGACCGGTTTGCACTAGAGGGGAAATTATGGGAAAAGGGCCCAAAAATAGCCCAACTTGGTGGTTGTCTCATCGAGTTGGGTGAAAGCTTTGATGCTTACGTGTATTGGCCGAGTCCATTTCCATCGCATCGAATGAGCTCTCTCTTTCATCTTACTCACATGGCAACTTACCACCGATGCATCGAGCTCCAAAATGAGCTTTGTCTTTTACTCCACGATCGAGCCAAGCTCCCTTGCATTAAAATTCTCTTGACCAGCTCATTTAGTGAGCTCCTTCCATGTTTTACCACAACCGAGTTCCCCGTGTCAAGCTCCCAAAATGAACCTTTCACCTAGTTGTCCACCGAGCTCCAATCCGAGATCCATCATTTACACTTCCATGTTTGCCAAGTTTCATCATCTCCGACTCGGCGATTGACTCGGTTTGTATGAGCTCGCTCATAGAGCTCCTTATTCTTAAAGATCTGCCGACATCATGAGTCACTTCTTTAGTTAAACTCTACATCATCTCGAACCTATGTTCCCTATGGTCTAGTGCTCTGAAATTGGTCCATTCATATATGTAAACACTATGTTCATACTTCCAAGTTCAGCCAACATTGAGCCTTTGAGATGGCTCGTTTTTGTACTCCCTCCGAGTTCCATTAGCTTCCTCACATCGACTTGAACCTGCCACTGAGTGGCCTCAGTTCCCATCCAAGCTCTCCCCGATATCTTCTCAATGAATGGTGAATGGCCCAACTTCTATGTCATCGTTTCCAAATTGTTAATCAACTCTATGAGACCGAAATGATTTGACCATCGAGCTCCACAAGCTTACACTAGTGAATTCATTTCATGTATTCTTTTGTAGATGGTTAAAATAGAAATGTTTGAAATGTTAGCCTATTTCAAACCGAGCTCATACATGAGCACCATGTATACAATGAGCCTCATCCTCTATGAGTTATTTTCCCACAACCGAATAAATTTCCATCGT
This sequence comes from Taxus wallichiana var. yunnanensis, assembly GCA_018340775.1. Lineage (NCBI taxonomy): Eukaryota > Viridiplantae > Streptophyta > Pinopsida > Cupressales > Taxaceae > Taxus > Taxus wallichiana. The sequence goes on along the minus strand of CM031240.1, from coordinate 341,778,092 downwards.
GTCACCTCACCAAAAGTAGCTTGTTCTCTTCCTAGTACAACTCACTCACCACACCGCACCACCGAGCTCATAATGTGATCTCTCCACCAAGCTCTAAACTAAGTTTCAAATCGAGCTATATCTTTTGTTAAATCAAATCCTCAACGAATATGTCGATTTTCACATGATCGGGACCCATTGAACTTCCAATGAGCTCTTCGATGAGTTGTTATTCAGCCTAGGATTAACTCATCTTAGCGTCTCACTCTCAGGATCAACTCGGTTCAAAATCGAGTCCCGACAACCTCGCGACTCGATGATTCTCCTAAAGTGTTTCCACCGTCAAGCTCCACTTCAAACACCATGGTCTCAATTTTATGCATGTTTGGCTCATGCAATCCTCTTTAGTGGCCTTTTACCAACCCGAGATCCTTTAGCTTCCATTGTAACCAAGCTCCATCATCTACACTTACCGATTTACCAAGCTCCATCATCTTTGACTCGGTGAGCTTGCACGTTATTCCCATGGAAAGTCATCTCCTTTCCACTCTACTAAGAACTCCATGCCAAGCTAATTCAAATCTCCTTCATCTTCTTGAATTAGAACGATAGAGTTATTCCATCCTTACGTGTAACCAAGCTCGCATGTAAGAATTGAGCCCCTCTTGTTCGATGAGCTCACCATCACTGTGAACATTGCCCATGAACCTCCTTTGAGCTCATCATCGAGCTCTCCACGTTGATTTTTTTCTTAGCCATGAGCTCCCATGACATGATATTTGCATCGAATGAATTTCCATTCCATCTATAACCTAGCTCCATGCACCATTAAGCTCCTCCATCAAGCCGAGGTCCATCCTCTTCCTTCATATCAACCGAGCTCATCTCTTCATCTTGCATGCCTCCACAAGTTCCTAATCTGAATGAGCTACTCTTGTATGTGATGAATCACCTCCCTATAAAATCTTGTATCTTTTCTTGTCTTCATTCAAACTTGACCGAGTAGCCTATCCGAATTCCATGCGTGACAGGCCACTTCCAACTCACACTATTTTTCCTAAGTGGCTCGCTATGTTTGATAACTCCATCGAGCTTCAATAATCTAACTTACTTTCAACGTCCATACTACGCTCATCTTGACATCTCAAATTCTCCTTTGTCTTCTTGAATGAGCTCCACATATTGACCACCTTCACTCAACTATCAAATGGATCGACTCAGCTTCACCTCCGAATGAATCATTCCACACTGACTCGGTTCATAACAACATTCCTCTATGCATTATCTGCAACGTTTTCTCCTTTCGAGCTTGGACATAACCAAATCAAACATCGAGGTTATGCAGAGATGGATTTTACAAGATAGAATCTATCTAAGTGATTTTACATGCCTGTGTATTCATCAAAACACTCATTAATTGATTATATCCCTTACGCCAACCGTATTCAAAGCCATATTCGAGGAATCGTGTCCCCTAAATTCATTAGATGACCTGGGTCTTATGCATATTTTCTAGGTTTCTCCTAACCTTCCACTTAACTCGGCTTGGATGGCATCTAGAAGGAGGGATTGACACACCTTGGCTACACTCGCATGAACCTCCATGTGGGGAATGCACCTTGGCCCGCCATCATTGGAAACCCACATGGAGAATTATCCATGGATCTCCATCTAGTGGAATTTTTATGATGGTTTCATGCGGAATGAAAAATATCCCCTATGGAATTTATGGCTTGGAATGCCTTCCGTTATTTCCACTTAATAATGAACTTCAAAATACCCCCATCGAACTCAATTTTTCTCCTGAGTCAAGATCTGAGCTAGCTCCAACATACATGCCTTACCAAAGCAAGCCATCCTTTAACTCACCTCTTGACTCCAATGACTCGATCCTCATATCTCTTCACATAAAGTTCTATCGAGCTCCTTGTAGAGTTCCCTTCATTTGTTTGGTTTTGACGAGCTATATTTTGCATTTGACACAAAGTTCCCTATTAACCTAACCCCGAGCTCCTGAAATAATCTCTCCGTCTAAGTGGGTGGTTGTGATTGTTTGTATTAGACTCTTTGTTGTGCAAGATCCACATAGAGTTCCCCACATAGACCAAACTCCAACCTGAGCTAAGACCTCGACTCTCCCGAGTTATGTTCTAAGCTTACCATAGACCATCTTACGAGCTTTGTTTCTAAGCCGACCGTAGACCGAGCTCCTTATTAACTCGACACCAAGTTGGCAATGGGCTATGCATCGAGTGGCACCGAGTTGAGCCTGAGTTGGGCTAAGTGAGATCACTTATTTGTTCATTAATTATTTTAATCTTTTTGTCTCCGTGATGACCAAAAATGGGCCCCTAGGAACAACTTCGTGATTTGATCGAAGTAGGACCCCGTTGTCCAATTTTGCCCTGCGTGAAAAATTAGATAACACCGTGGTTGTCAAGTTTTCTATAATTCCAAATCGACGGCTAAATGGTGGTCTCGAGTTAGCAAGGATACAAATTCGAGGATCCTTGTCAAATCCTTTGAATCGCATCTTGCTCTATGCAAAGCACTCTGTCAGTACGCATGAGTGAAATAAACTTGACATGTTGTTTGTAGCTAGATTTTTAGGTTAGGAATGGCATCATCCACAACGCATTGTTTTCACGGGAGTAGGATGATGTGATTTAGAGGGCTTTAGGGTTTTGATGGGGCCCAAGATTTGGAACTTGGTGTGAAAGGTTTTGGGTCCGCAGGTCCATGTTTTGAGTCTCGGTGTTTGTAAACATTGTGTGTAGCAATAACAACAATATTAGCACGAGAAAGGTGATATCCAGTTTGAGAAACAAGTTATTTTCTTCTTCATGAAACTTAATTTTGCAATTTGTAACAAGGCTTTTGTAGGAAAGGAAAAATGTGCTTAATTTGAGGCTTCCTTTATAAATGTTGACTACTTCATCGAAATGGAAGTCTCAATAACCCTCATAGGTTTTATGGATATGGCATTTATATAGCTTAGATTCTTTAGATATTCATTTCTTCGATTGACTTATGACCCATACCTTGTGATTATAGATTCACAAGAACCCGCATTTTGTAATGGCACGCCCCCACTTGGGTACTGCACTCATTAAATTTGGTGATGCTCATAGGGATGAAGAGGCAGGGCTTTGTAACTTCGGATTTGCAAAACCCTTACCCTCTTTGGCTTGGATAAGACCTTCCATTTGTAGTTGTCTTGTGTTTTTCTAAAATAGATGGCAACAATGGAGTGGTTGATTGCTTGAAGTCTGTGAGAGAAAGAGTGCTTTATAGAACTTCAAAATCCAATAGCTACGCACTAGACCAGCACTCACTCCCTCAGAGCGATCCTATTTAACGTGCTGATAATAACTGCAGTTGTTTCCTAAAACTCGTTTGTTATCTTTTAATGAATGAAGAGAAGGATTCTAGGCTATGTGAGAATGACACACTTTTAACATGGAACTACGCAGATGGGAATATATGTTTAGTTCTGGAGAATGAGATTTGGGACCTTAATATATTTTGATAGTTGGATTGGACGATGATAGTTGAGACATAGGTGTTGCACTCTTATTTGGGGAATGCAAATTTTCATGAAACCAGTAGGTATATCTGTTAGATGTGCCCATTTTGTCACAGGGATCTTTAAGGAACTGTCTACTACCAACTTCAGGGCATGTTAGTCCTTGAGAATGAGATTTACAACATTTTTTAATGTTGTTTAATGGATTGGGCGGTATGATGGAAACTCAGGCATTAAACCATTGGTGGGGAAATGCATCTGTCCCTAAAACTAATCATAATCTCTCAAATAGGATTATCCCCAAAAGTTGGTAAAAATCATACAAACTGGAATACCCCCAAAAGTACAGATGTAGTTCTTGATAATGAGCTTTGCAACTTATAATGTGTTGTGCTTAATGAATTAGATGATAATAGTAGAGACGTAGGCATAATGTCTCTTTTTTGGTGAATGTCAGCTGTCATGTAACAAATAGTTAGCTATCAAGGTGTTTCTCGTTTTGTCTCATGGATTTTTAAGCTACTGAGTGTTTCATAGAGTTTATCAGAATGGAGATTCATCTCATTCATGATATTTTTTACTCTTAAAGAACCATATTTTCTGGCCTCAGTTGACCTTTGGGGCCTTTGATGGAAAAATGAATGGAGTTCTCACCGTGGGATGATTTTGTAGGAACTGAAAGCATCCCCACTCTTTTGGCCCCAATTGATCATTGCAGTTTTTGATGGAGATCTGGAATAACTCTTTCCATGGAATAAGTTAATTGAAATTGAATGTGTCCCACTGAAAAGTGGTGGTTAGCAATAAAAAACATTAGAATATCTTCCATGTCATGCTATGGAAGTTGAAATTTGTAGCAGACTTTGTGCATGGAACACATGTTTTCCAGTAATATTCGATTAAGGGAATAGATGGCAATAAGGCCAAATGATATTTTTGAACCCAACCAATCATTGGAATTTTTAATGGATTTCGAACACACTTTTTCTTCATGGTATTTCCATTATGTGGAAATGCTTTGGAAGTTGAACTCCTTTTGCAGTAATCTGCATAGGGAACTCCTTTCACCAATTTTACTTGTTAATGAAAAAACTGACAATAAGGCTAAAATTGTCATCTTTGACCCCAAGATATCTTGTATGTTCTTTGATGGATATCTGAACACAGGTGTTGCTATGGAATGACTCATGGGAATTGAATGCAATCCCGATGATTGGCATTAGGCAGTAACAACCTTTAAACTCACTGACATGTTATCAGACTGATCTTAAGCAGGTCGTCCATTGGTGTTTGGACTTGTAACATAGGGTAGGTATTTTTAGCTATGATGTACTATGGGGACTTATACTTTTTCTTCCCAAATGGGAACATGATTTCTCAACACCGGACCCAATCCATCTTTTTCAAAATCTTAAATGTTAAACTAAAGATGATATTTGAGATACTTTAGGCAGTTCCGGTGCAGGCCTTTGCCGTGTATTTCTCATTTACAATGTTATAAAACTATCAATAAATAACCAATGAGGTAATAATCTGTGTAAGACACTTGTTGTTGGTCTTGGTACAGGCCTTGCCTGGTCATTTTCCATATATTATAAGATGACAATTATTGATAACTAATCATCAACAAGGTCCTTATGTGGATAACTCTTATGAACTTCTAGGCTTATGAGTTTATTGCATAGTTTTTTTTATTAGTTAATTAAATTATTTGATTAGCCTTGTATTTTAAAGTGAGGCAGGGGCTATTAGACATAAGAAAATGTCAAATATGTCAGGTCAAGATAACCTTTCTCATTCTTGAATAGGGTATAAGAGTGTTGAGAATGCATTGCATGTTTACATTTGTGGATTTCTAACTTGTAGATATCTGAAGTGTGCATTTGTTCAGCTTGTAAAAAGATGGAAAGTGGAGAAATAACCATCATCAGGATGGATGATCAGGTCATTTTCAGTGTCTATGCAATTCAATTAGCCTATCTTCATCTTTTCCTATTTAGAACCATGTAGTGGGACCTTTTTGGGTTCTCAGCTTTAGGGACTTGTTGAATGAAGGTTCACAGAGGAATTTTAACTATAGATGAGAGTGTCATCCAAGTGAATAAAAAAATAGCAAATCTTGAGTGGCAGATAAACTAACAATCACATGTGTACAATGCAATGTGAACGTTGAACGGTATATGTTATTTGTTTTAGAGGGATAGTTATTACTTTTGTAGTTGATTTTGTTTAAACTATGGGTGATTGATTTTGTAAGTGTAGAAATATAGATGAACCACTTTTAAAAAATTGAACATGAGGTCTAACCCTTAAAAGAATTCAAAATGCAAAAAAGTGATATAATGTACAAAGCTTTGGATGGAAACAACTATAAATTGCATGGTTCTTTTTCGATATTTTAAAACTATAGGTATTTGTGTGTAGATATAATGAAGAAGACATTAAAAATGTGTTGTTGTTGGTTTACATAAAGAAGCGAGCAACATTAAAAAGGAAAAATTGAACATGTATGTTGAAAAGTGTAATTTTGTAAGTGTAGAAATATAGACGAACCACTTCATTTAAAGGTATCATGTCTTCATTTCAAACTTGTTACAAATTTGTACATATACATTTACAAATCTCATATCATGAGTGGTAGCATTTTGCAGACTATTTTATTTGAACTTAACATGAATACATGAAGACTTTCGTGCATGTGCATATTTTATATCATGAGTGGTAGTGTTTTATGGCCAATTGTTTGGTTGTAAACATGAATACATTTGATATCGTTGGATTGTTACTTAATTTTGGGTAATTGTGTTAGTGTTGCATCAATTTTTTTTTTTTTGGTATTTTGTGCCATGTGAATTCCAAATGGTATATGTTATTTGATTTAGAGGGATAGTTATTACTTTTTTAGTTTATGTTGATAAGGGTCTTGATTGATTTTGTAAGTGTAGTTATCACTTCATTTAAACATCTCTACATTTAAAACTTGTTACAAAGTCGTATATATACATTTTCGATTCTTATATCATGAGTGGTAGTGTTATGGGGAGTAGTTTATTTAAACTAAATATGAATACATGAAGTCTTTTGTACACTTGATAAGGTGTGTGATTGAGAGTGGTAGTGTTAAAATATAGTTTTTACACTACATTGAAATGTCAGATGTTTACATTTTAATTTGTTATAGATTCATACATATTTAGTTTTTCTACGCTCTAGGTGACGACATCGCTGCTCAACATTTATGTGATCTTTATTTTTTGCGTAGTTCTCTCTTCGTCGGGCTCATTTTGCAGGAGTCGACATGATTGCGAAGTCACACACCTATGGAGTACATACAAATGCATAAATAAGTCAAAATCAATAAACTATACACAATTGAAATGCATGTGGAGTTCCAATGGGAACTACTCGTAAGAGGTAACAATTTGAGGATAAAAAAACTACATTTGTTGCTTAAGGAAAAGAATATTTGTTATATGGAAAGATACAATACGTTCTAATAGTATACAAGGATGCAAATACATACATAATAAAAGTGCAAGTAATATTCATTTATTTTCTTAAAAGTACTTACAATCCACATAGTAGTAGGAGACAATAGTATGTCATTGTATAATAAAATACAATAGTTTCTTTTGAAGTAGGAAAAAGAGAAAAACATAGATATGAAATAACTAACATAGCGGTGATAGTTCAAAGTATAGAATGGGATGGGTGAGGGGGTAAAGTTTGAAGGACGGGTGCGTTATAATTATTTTTGTAAAGAAGGTTACGGAGGAGTTGCATTGTTATCCAATTTCTTTGAATTGAGGATGACACATTTCAATCTATTGTTTCTGTAGTATGTCTCTTTTTTAGGGAAAGTGTGAAGCAGTATTCATTACCAATGAAATTGCTTGTAATTTCATTAGTTGCATATTCATCTATAGACAATAGGTGGAGGTTGCTAGCTGCAACACCCATGATTGACTCAGTTGTCTCATCAAAAGTGGTAACTGATTAGAGTTCTCTTGTTGGGTCCTTTAGATTGATCTTGAGTGCATATCTATAATCATAGTTCTGAACTTGTACATTACAACTCAAATAGAACCATGAACCATTACCATTCTCTCTCACCTTTTTCCTACATTGTTTTTCACCTTTTTGAAGAGGACATGCCTTGTAAAAAATGTTTTCCATGCTGATATTTTTTATTTATGCTAGTAACCATGGCCCATTCATTTCCCTCAATGTTCCCCATCTATAGGACCTGCAAAATCATTGTTATAGAGGTCAAGCTTTTTGGAGGGCCCAAAAATTTTCTTGTGATAGAGGGCGCTAGAAGGGACTATTCATCGAATCAACCCAACCACGAAGTTTATTTTTTTCTAAAATTAGAGAGTCGATGTAAAATTTGGTACTTGAAATAGTGTCAATTGAGGTCCCATTGAAACTGGATACATGAAAACTTTCAAAGAAAGGACTGGAAGAGGTGGTATAGAAAGCATGTCTTCAAGTTCTTTGCTTATCTCATCTAAATGTTGTCCCCACAATGTGATACTTACACTGAATCTCAACATGTCATTTAATTGTAGATTTTTTCTCTTTGTTTCAGACTTGTCATGCCTACGAATTTTTGATCATGGTGACATCGCAAGAATATTGCCAATTAAATCAATTGTAGAACTGTAGCGCTTGCAGGTATGTCCTTAACTTTGGTGAAGTGAAAGTGATGGGAAGATATTTTATCCTCATTGTCTATGAGTGGAGTTATGGTTGAGGAAGGTTGTAGGAAAATATCCAAAGCATTGTTCAAATGGTTGTAACATAGCTTTACATCAACAATCCTCGCAATCCTCCCATTAGAAATTGTATATAGCTTCCCATTTTCAATATGCTCATAGAATGCTTCGGTGGCCTCATTGAAACAAGTGATGTGGATTTCCCCTCCTTCTTGATCCACAAAATCAAACCCAAAAATAGAGCCATCTCCCCTTGGATTGTGATATTCGTGAAGGGTTTTTTTCTAGGGCATGACCCTCTACGGACCACATGCGCATAGATGTATTCAATCCACTTATTTTAGTTGGTTTTCTCACAAAATATTTTTTAACCTAGTTTGCACTCGTATGCATCTGTTTTACGGAAATTGGTGTCTTGGAGAGAATTTGTTGGTAGTCGGGTTGGAGCACCAATTACCAAATGTGTTTCAACAAAAACATCCATTTCAATGATAAGAACAATCCTGTAATGGAAAATAAGATCACGATAGAATTAGAACTCGAGAAACGGATGTAAAAAATAAATAGAAAGAAATTATAATTACTATAGGGAGTTTATATACATTGGTAATTAAGCAGGAGATGAATCTTATAGTTCACTTTTTTCATTCTAATGTGGGATTTGTGTAAGCACACAATGGAGCCTTCTTGTATTGATTTTTTGGTTACACGGATTGCAAATTTGAAGGGTATAAGTGTTTTTGAAAATGTATCCCATCTGAAAGGTCAACATGATGTTGGGAACCCGTGTTGAGATTAGACCTTAGGGAGGACAAGTTCAGTATTTGAAATGTGGGGTCGACATTGGAACCGCCCTCAATTAATTGAGAAATTCCTTCGTGTGTCAAAGTTATTTCCATGGCAACTAAAATATGCTCGAGATAGTGGGAGTTCTGCAAATATATGGTGGAAAATGTAAACTTGTAGTGCATTCAAACATGAAATGAAGGATGTGTTTAGGAAAGCATGCATTTGTAAACAATGAGAACCTTTAAATTTTTCTTCCTTATTCATTTATATTTTCTAAAAAGTGCAAACATGAAGTCTAACCCTTTAATAATTCAATATGCAAAAAGTGATATAATGTACAAAGCTTTGGATGAAAACAACTAAAAATTACATGGTTCTTTCTCAGAATTTTAAAACTATAGGTATTTGTGTGCAGATATAATGAAGAACATATTAAAAATGTGTTTTTGTTGGATTACATAAAGAAGCGAGCAATTTTAAAAGGAAAAATTGAACACCTATGTTGAAAAGTTATATTCTGTGTTCCATATGTTCCACTGCAATATATACATGCATTTATTTGAAATGAATTACAAATTATTATGTTAAGAAAATATAATGGAAAATAATAAGAACAATATGTACACTTGAAGTAAGTAAACTATAGGTATTTGTATGGAGATATAATGATAAAGAAATTAGAAATGCATAGTTGTTGGTTTACAAAAAATTGAACATGTATTTAAAAAGTTTGATTCTCTGTCTAATATATACTGCCACAATACATACATGGAATTATTTGGAACAAGTTATAGTTTGTTTCAAAAACACTTATAAACAAGATATTTTTTAAAATCAAATTTCTTGCTTTTTGGTGCACAATTTTCTTTGCACGTTTGTTGTATTTTTTTCAATTGCGAGATGCCTTGATTGGTATTCACATTCTCCTCAATTTGTGGGGTGGTTCATATTTCAGTGTAATTTCATTAGAATTATAAATCAAGAAAAATCCTTGGGAATGCTCTCCAATTTTTTGGAATTTGGAGAGAAAAATTGGGGATGTTGGAAACACGCAGAGGCGATCTTTGATCATTTCAGCTATCTTGTTTTAGGTGCTTTCATTTTCTGCAATGCAAAACATTAACAACACATTGAGGAAGTTTAAAATCTTCCTCCCTTTACAAGCGAGGTGTATTTAATGTCAAGCCCATTGTAGGGAGGAGAATTGTGTTTCTAGTCTGCATCATATTAAAATAGAGAGGGAAAATAAGTGTGTTAGTCCAATAAGAAATTATTAAGTGTGACGAGTAGCTTTAAAATACTTGTCGCGATCAATCTAACATCCAACTTGAGACACTTGAAATGGCCTCATTGGGGAATGAGCCCTCAAAGCACATAATGAATCATGTCATTGATTTGAAGGCACATGCCCCCACATGTCACTTCAGAAAAAGGATTAGAGCCAACTATAAATATAGATATAACAATAAAAACAATAACATGAAAGCACTTTGTACAATAATTTTTTATTCCATAACATGTGATAAATAAAACAAATGAATAAATACTTTAATAAATATTGAAACCCACCTGAAGTTCACTTAGAGACAACACTCTATTCTTTCTTTGCGCAAGAGAAATAAAATCACAATTATCCTACAAAAAAGCAAAAGAAGAAGTTAATAAAACTAAATGTATCTGTGAAAGGATTTATACACTTAACTGTACGATAAAAGCCTTATATTAGACAAATATCAAAAGGAGGGTCTCCTCCATTAAGATTATTTTGTATTTTCAGTTTCATACTTGATATAATACAACAAAACCATTTCAGAAGTTTAATTTCACAATATTGGCATGTTCAAGACTATAAAAGCACAATACTATAATTGTGTAGCATTTAAGATCCAAGCATAAGTGTTGAGTAGCCTTTTAAACTCAATAAAACTAAATGTATTTTGGGTATCTTTGAACAATTCTAGCATACACACATATTCTATCAGTCTCACTACCTTTGATGCAACAAAATAAGCAATTGAAGAATTAATAAAACCAAAAGATATCAGAAAAGGGCACGGGAGCATTTACAATTGGAACATAAATTTACATGGAAAATCAAATATTTGCAAGAAAAGGGCACGGGGGCATTTACAATTGAAACATAAGTTTACATGGAAATTTAAAGATTTACAAGAAAATTCTAGAAGGAATTATGCTCTGCAGAGACAAACTCTATCAACAATCCATTTTGGCATTTCACAAAGATTTTGGCATTTCATAAATTTAAATGGCGATTCAAAAATTTGCAAGCAAATTCCAAAGCACAGAACCATCTGCTAGAGACAAACTCTACAACAATCTATTTTGGTATTTCACAAAGGGTTCTTGCAGCGAAATTTCTTTAGAAATAAATAATCCTTGATACCTATCAAATAAATGACATTTAATCTCTAGCTATGTCCTAGACCACAAATGCATGTGCCATCGTACTAAGTCTTGCAAAATGAATCTCCTAGAACATTATCTTATTTTATGTTGTAAGGAATTTGCATGAAAATTTATGTTCTAGAAGACGATGAAACCTCATTGGAGGGATCACATCAAACACTTTGAGGAAGATGAGAAGGGATATTCCTATCCCTTCCCTTTAGTCTAGAAGATGATGTGGAATCTAAGTTTTACAGTTCTGTATGTTACTGAAATGAACATTCTGTTTGATGTTGATGCAAGGCTAATAAAAAAACTGAACATATAAATCTTGCAACTTCCATTAATGCACTTTTTTAATGGTATGGAACTACTAAATCTGATTGGGTCTTGCATGTAGGTAGTGTTCGTAATTATAAAAATTTTGTTCCTTGTTTATTAGGATAAGCTACTTTCTTCAGTCTCCTTTTATGTTTTCAAATATCCGAGGACTCTGTTTTTGGCATTTCATCCTATTTTAGTTTATTTCTTTGAAGCCAAATGGAAATTTTCAGTGCCAAATTAGCTGGCCTTTGTCCTTATTGTTAAAATAATACCCATTGTTCTCCACTATTGGCCAAATTTCTCTCAGTACCATGGTGCCTAAGCGAATAATATCTAGATCAGATGAAACACTTCAAACAGAAATGTGGGTTCCATACAAATTGGATTTGTTATAGTGATTTGGCCCTCATAGTTTTTAAATACTAAAGAAAATCAGTAAGAGAATGTGCCAACTATTTATTGATGGAAAACATGTGATATAGTTTGGAACATACATGTAGCCACAAGAAAAACCATCACTATCTTCAATGAACAAATTGCTTCTTCCATCAATTAACAGAGAAGATCAATTAACAATTCCAATTCAATTCAAGGAAGAACAATCTAAGTTGTGCAAGCACAACTAATGCTTGAAATTAGGACAAATAATATTTTTGATATAGAGTTAGTGGTGCATACTCAGTAATTTAGATGTAAGGAAGACAAAACATATCAATCTAAAGTTGGGGAAGAAAAAGTCTTAAAAGATGGATAAGATAGAGAGACTCTTGAACTTGAAATTAAAGATCTTACTTGAGGTGTAGAGAGTGATACGCATAGGGAAACTAAATTATTATTACCTTAAATTGAGTATGCAGAATGTTGTAGAAGTCACAAATATGGGTAACATGTTTAAACAAGTTATGTCTGATATATTGTGTAGAATGAATGAATTTCTTGATGAAGGATTACATAATTAGATGACATAGAGCCAAGGTAGAAGAAATATGGTGGATCCAAACTCAAAGTAAAAGAAGAAGAACAACCTGAATAAGATAGAGAAGATGAAAAGTAGTTAAAATCATAGAGCCAAGTGAAGATGAAGCAATGATGGTAATGGGGAAACTAAAATACCACTTCTCGTCGATTTTCATAGAGCAAGAGCGTAATACATCATTGTTGGGAAGTCTAAATATAAATCTCCAAATCAGAGTCATCATCGTTGTGGTCTTCTGCATCTTCATCACAAAGTGCTCATTATTGATCTCATAAACTATCTACTTTGAAATCGTTCACAAAATCACAATTAAATGTTGATTTTATTCTTTCGATTAGAAAATGACAGATATAGCTAGTGAATGAATTTTCTTATGCTTAGAATCAACAATTGCAGGAAAGGAAAGAATGTAAACTTATGAACACCAACAATTTTTATCTTGAAACCTCGGAGGAGGAAAAACCAGGTCAGGAAGTGAAAATACTCTTTCTTCCCACTTTTTATTGGCAAATTCAAATAAGAAGTACATAATTTACAATAAGTATGAAAGAGAAGTAGATAATATCTCACACTTTCTCCCAATTACTTGCGTACTCTCGCCTCAAAACTTCTTTCTTCTACAAAAACAATCCTAGCACTAAGAATTCCTTATTCACTTTGTTTCATGCTTCTATGATCAAAAATCTCCTTTTACATGTATTTACAGCCTTTCCCATGTCCTCCATGCATTGGAGGATGGGGAAGGTAATGGAGGAGAAGAGACATGGAAAACCTTTCCAATTCTGGGATTGTTTGTTTCAAATTTTATTTTCTATCTCGAAAGTGTCGGGACCGGTGGTCACATAACCGCTTCCCTAGCTAGGTGGCTGATTCTACAGGACCGCCACTGTTTGATGGAAATTCTATTAACATAAAGATAGAACCTCGTTTCTTCATTTTCCTTCTTTTTTTTGCTGGTTGATCTGATGAAGTAGATTCATTTTGGATCCCTATGGATCACACCTCCCCTTCTTAGGAGGATTTTGGTCCCACAAAATCTTAGTGGGGATTAGATGAGGAAATAATTCCCTCACTTTCTCCTTCGAGTACCACCAGGCCTACCTTGGTGTCTTTCCTTTCAGTCCAACCTACCAAGACTCCTACTGGACCTCTCCTAGTCTCTCTGACCTTCTTTTGTAGCACTACATCCTCCTCCAATTCACCTCGTGAGTCTAAGACACAATCCTCAATGGAAGGTAGAAAATGTAGTCCTTAATATTCATCTAGCATGGATGGCTCATATAGGTGCAATTTCTCATAGTTTTCTATTGAGTACATCCTCATAAATGGTGGAAAATCAAGTCGAAAATTATTTTCTCCAACTTGATCCAATATGGTTAAGGGTCCATATCGTAGTGGATTGAGCTTCGTGCTTGACCTTGTAGTCTCTCCTTTCTCGAGTAAATCCAAATTGTATCCCCAACATGAAGTTTATGTTCTCTTCTGTGTTGATCGTGCCTAGCCTTATAATTGGCTTGATATTTCTATAACCGTTCTTTGACTTTGAGATGGATTTTTGGATCCTCTCAATGAATTTGTTTTCTCTAGTCACCTTTGTGTCTCGTGTCTCCTCCTCATCATGCTGCCCAACTACTATGTCCAATGGATTTGTAGGTAGATATCCCAAACATGCTTCAAATGGTGACTTCATAGTGGATGTGTGTACTACCGGTTATAGGAATGTTGAATGTAGGCTAAGGACTCATCCCAAGTCCTTGGGTATTTTCTATTATACCCTCTAATCAATTGTACCAAAGTCTTGTTCACCACCTCTGTTTATCCATCTGTATGTGGATGGAAAGCCTGCTCCTCTATAACCTGGTATCCATCTTGTCCCACAAAGTAGTCCAAAACTTCCTAAGAACCTAGAATCCTTGCAAGAAACAATAGACTTCAGCAAGCCAAAATGCACCCATACATTAGCAAAGAAAATATCTATTGCCTCATGTGATTTTATTATCTTTTTACATGCCATAAGAATACACATCTTACTGAATCTATCAACAAAAACATAGAGATAGTCATGGTCATGCGTATACATAGGTACTCCTCCTAAAAATTCCATAGAAATGTCCTCCCACGGATGATTAGATCTTTGGAAAAGGCATATAAAAACCCTCCTTCCTAGTCTTAGGCTTTACTGGTATAATGAAGTTTACATCCACGTATAAATTTTGATACTTCTTCTTGCATATTGGGCCAATACACGTACCTTTGCAAGTGGGCTAGGGTCTTACCAACACCGAAATGTCTCGCTAATTTTGAGGTATGTGCTTCCCTCATCAATAGAATTCTTTCTTCTTTAGGCACACAAATCTTTCCCTGTTGGTAGAGTATTATGTCCTTGAGATAAAAATCTTTAATCCATGTCCTTTCAGCCCCTTGGGACTGCAACTGCTGAAATGTCACCCTAAAGTCTTTGTCCTAGGAATATGCCTCTCTGTAAGCTTCCTTCGTGAAGGGATCGATTTGAGAGATAGTGGCCAAGTAGGAGAACTTCTCATGTGTGGGTGGCCTAGACAACATGTCTGCCACCAATTTTGTACTACCCTTCTTGTATTTGATCACCAGATGGAACTGTTGAAGGAACCCCATCCATTTGTAGTGAATTTCCCTACTGCAATTTAGACTTGTGCTTGCAAATACTAGAGAGGTTTGTGGTCAGTGTGCACAATAGTTTCTTTACCCAACAAATAATGCTTCCATTTTTAATTTCCTAAACTAGTGCATACATTTCCTTATCATATACTTGAATATCCTTTAATTGCTAAAGTAAAAGTTTCATAATGATAGCATATGGGTTTACCTCCCTGAAGTAACACTGCACCCATAGCATAATCACTGGCATCTGTCTCTACTTCAAAGGGCTGTTATAAATTAGGAAGAGCAAGTATTGGAGAATGACTAATCTTGTATTTCAATAAATAAAAGGAATTTTCTTGTTCCTTACCCTAGTCAAAATCATTACTCTTTGCGGCCATTATACGTAGAGGTCTTTGTGCAATAGTGGAGAAGCCTAGAATTAACTTCCGCATGTATTATAATGCTCCCAAAACTCCTAGTCTCTATGGATCCTATTTGTATTGAAAAAATGGTGATGGATTCCAAATTATTTGGATCAACTCGTAGCTCTCCTCCTCTAATCACGTGCCCAAGATAGACAAGTAATTTTTTGGAAAATTCACATTACTTCATATTACAAAGCAGTTGTTTCTCCCTGAGAACTTACAAGACTTACTGCAAATGAGTTAGATGTTCCTCCCATGTGGCACTAAAAATCAGGATATCATCTAGATAAATAATGACACATGGATTTTAATGACACATGAATCTATAAAATCCCGCAATACGTAATTCATCAATCTCATAAATGTAGTGGGTGCATTACATAAACCAAATGGAAGTACTAACCACTCATACAAACCTTGTTTTGTCTTGAAGGCAATCTTCCATATATCCTCCTCCTTCATTTTGACTTGGTGATAACCTGACTTGAGATCCAACTTCGTGAATAATTTGGCATGCTGAAGTTGGTCCAAGAGATCATCAATACGGGGAAGTGGATATCTGTTCTTTATGGTGATCTTGTTCAAAGTGCGGTAGTCGATGCAAATTATCCAAGAACCATGCTTCTTCGGAACCATCACAATAGGAAAATTGCATGGTGAGGTGCTAGACGTATCACACCCTAGTCTAGTAGTTCTTGTAGTTTTGTATTTACTTTATTACTCTCCAACAAGGATTTCCTATACAACTCGATGTTTGGTAGAGGGGACTCTAGCAACAACTGAATCTCATGCTCTACTTCTTGTTTTGGTGGTAACCCACTGGGAGCCTAAAAATTTCTGAAAAGACTGAATAATACTATCCAAATCCTATTTTCCCTAGTTAGAAATATCTGAAACTTCTACCCCATCTTGTTTATCCTTTAACAAAAGTAAACAAAACTAATTATGATTTTCCTGAATAAGTCATTTTGTTTGGTTAGCACTCACCATAATAACTTGTGTCTTATCATTGGTGTGCCTGGATGTTGTAGTTGATCCCATCCTTGACCCATCTGTATTATTTTTCCCTTCTCATAAATATAACATCCCTGATATACAAGTAAGGACTCCCAAAAACAACATCAAAAGCATCAAGTGGAATAACATCAACTTCCAATACATCAATATACTAGGAATTTATCCCAAACTTGACCTTACATATTTTTTACCTAAATTTCAACACCCTTCTTCACCCAACCCAAAGGATAAGGGTGTGGATTCTCATAAGTCTCAAGAACAAGCTTCTTTACAAATGCTTTAGAAATCAAGTTAGACTGAGAACCGGTATCAACCAAAGCATTTACCTTAGTTCTCTTTATCTAAATTTTGATCTAGAATAGTCTAATCATCTCCTTTTCCTATCTTTCCGTGTTGGTGGACATGCATCCAAGCCTCTCATATATATTAGATTCATCTTCAATTTCTACCTCCCCTTTTATCTTTATAGTTTTCATGGACTTCTTTGATTCCTTGGTTTGGTTCTTCATATGTAACTCTGGATGCAACTTCTAACATGTAGCGTCAGTATGACCATTGATATCATAGTTCTTACAAAATTCTTGGGATCATTACAAGTATTTAAAGTAGTGGTAGCTTGTTTACCTTTCCCTTGCCACTTACCTTTGTTACTTGTTTTCCCATGCTCTTTGTTATGCTGATTTGTTGACTGCTTTTCCCTTGGCTCTTCTTCTCCTTGATTCTTTTCATCATCTATATAGTATGTCTACACACACACCTCATTGAGATCTTTGGGATTCATGGAGATGAATTTTCTTCAAAGGTGAGTGTGAAGTCCTTCCAAATATTTAGTCAAAATATCCTCGTCCTCCAAGTCCATATTCAACAACATGGCCTGCCTCCAAAACTTTGTAGTATAGTCCTAAAAAATTTGACCACTTTCTTGTCTAAAATAATTCCACTTAATCATTTGGTTAGTCTTGTGGCCAATAGGATATAAGTTATCTCTAAGTAATTCTTTAAATTCTTATCAAGATTTCACAATAGAATGTTTCTTATTTTCACAATTGACTAGATGGGTTTCCCACCAAACCAAAGTGTGTCCCTCCATTTTGAGACATGCAAAGGTGATCCTCTGTGCCTCAGTGACATTATGGATGCTAAAGTAGAATTCTAATTGTTTTAACCATTTATCAATCAATTATGTATCTACTTGTCCTTCAAAGCTTTTAATTTCAACTTTCGTCTCAACTTTAAAAGGAGCATGATTAGATTTTACCTTCTCTCTTGCATTTGAAGTCTCTTCTTCATGTTCTTCCCCATATTCTTCCTCATGGTGGCTCCTCCCTATGCCAAAATTTTTAGCTAAGCCTCGAACCACTAATTCCATGGATTCTTTCTTAATAGAAGTCATCTTCTACAAATTTGCAAGTTCTTCTTGTCTTCTAAACATCATATCCATCATGGTCTCCAAAGATCTCGATTTTACTGGACCAAGTTTTCTTCCTCGATTTGTCCCCGAATTCTCTATTTCCAATTCCTTGTAGAAATAAATGATTTCAAGGTAAATCCTCTTCGCATTTAGATCTCGTCATTGTCATACAAATCAAAGAACGAATACCACAATCCTGAATACTTGTTAGCTTTGATACCAAAATGATCTGTAAACTATCTACTTTGGAATCGTTCACAGAATCAAAATTAAATGTTGATGTTCTAATTTCAATTAGAAAATGACAGATATAGATAGTGAATGAATTTTCTTATGCTTAGAATCAACAATTACAGGAAAGGGAAAATGTAAACTCATGAACACCAAAAATTTTATCCTAGAAACCTCTCGGAGGAGGAAAACTAGTTGAGAAGGGAAAACACTCTTTCTTCCCAATTTTTATTGGCCAATTCAAATAAGAAGTACATAATTTACAATAAGTATGAAAGAGAAGTAGATAATATCTCACACTTCCTCCCAATTACTTGTTTTCTCTGCCTCAAAACTCCTTTCTTCTACAAACACAATTCCAACACTAAGAATTCCTTGCTCACTTGCTTTCATGCTTCGATGATCAAAATATCCTTCCTACATGTATTTATAGCCTTTCCCATATCCTCCCATTCACTAAAGGATGGGAAAGGTCATGGAGGAGAGGAGACACAGACAACCTTTCCAATTTTGGGACTGTTCGTTTCAAATTTTATTTTTCTATCTGAAAGTGTTAGGACCATTTCCCAATGTAGACCACGGCCAGGGATCGCCACCCTAGATAGGCGGTAGTTACAGGACTGTCACCTTGGTTGGGTGGAATTTTTGTAATCGCTTGTCTCTCTGCATAAAGCGATAGTTATGTTAACATAAGGATAGAACCTTTATTTCTTCATTTTCCTTCTTTTTTGTTGGTTGATCTGATGAAGTAGAGTAATTTTGGATCCCTATGGATCAATTACTCACTATATGTTGATCTCATGGCTTCAGATTTGTGTCCCTGGTATTCTTTAGTATATCATCATAGGCCTCCAATTCCAAAATAGGTCTTCAAAATTAAAAAGGCAGAGGACCATTTGTATGGCAATATTTATTTTGTAAAAGCAATGTAGGAATGTTTGCCCTACAATACATGCCAAAAAGGTAACATATACTGGTAACCTTCATACATATATTGAGCTACACAAATTACCTAATAATTCTTTCCTAAATAGATGCTAGGCTAATGGATTCAAGTTGATTATTTAACTGATATGCACAATGTATAGTTGATGACATGGAAAACAATGAATGTATTGTATATTCTTTTATATTATCCAAAATAGAAGCCAACAGAGACTAATAGTTCACTCAAATTGACCGCATCACCATTATACATTAGTGTTTTAATTTGAATGAATTAAAACTCACTGATGATTCTTTGTTCTAACATATTGAGATCTTATATCCCTACCAACCTGGGTTAGCTTCATTTCATCCAAAATTAACTCCTTTATCTTGCTGGACAACATGTCTACAGGAGCACTCAAATCCAGAGCAAATCTAATGTCTAAATTCTGAAAGTACCATCAAGACTGAGAGACTGAGGAAAGGAGTGTAGTTGAATTAGGGTTTGTTGTTGAAGAGAGAACAAATTATGTGCATAGTAAAAGGGCTGTCAGAAAATTTTTGATGAACTGACTCCAAAAATTTAGTATTCCCTCTCTATTACTAGGAAAATATGGCCACACTCTAAGCACTTATTAAATCTCCGTTTTCAATCATCACAGGAGCAGACCATTTCATCCAAACCAAAAATATTTAAATTAGATGAGTTTTCTTAATACTCTGGCTGGAACACCTCTTCCACGCAGGCAAAACCCAAGTTGGGGAAACAAAATAATGATACATTATCCAAGATAAATACTCTCCCATGTAAGCTCTGAAGATGGACTATGGATCACATCAAAATTTTATAATAATAATAAAAAATTAAGGAAGGTACACAATGAAATAAAGCACATAAAATAAATCTTACCAGTTATGGAGGTTCGGATAGATATTCCACCTTTGTGCTGCAACAATCGAGATAATTCGAGATGAATATTGAGATGATTTAAGATGAAGATCGAGATGAATCGAGATGAGGCTTATGCAACCTATTTATAGCCCAGTATTCCATCCATCAACTAATGTTAACTACACTTATCTGCCAAATATGATCATGCATGGGATATTCATCCACCGACTAACTGTATCCATCCACCTACCGACCGCAAGGTTTATTGAGTTATGGAGCTCAATTACTTCAAATTAGCATGCAATAATAAACTTGCAAGAAAATACAAGAATCGACATTAGATATGGAGGGACCGACATCGGCTAGGGGAAAGGAGGAACAAACATCAGTTAGGGCTAACCCGCATCGGTTACTGTGTATGAGTATTTTAATTAACTCATGAGAATTAGATCTAATTTTAGCATAAAATCATATCTATTGATTGTAATTGCATGGCTAAGAGGGTTTAGAAGTAATAATTAAGAAGAAATTGAAAAAGTTGATTATTGTGAGAATAATTCAAGAGAGAGAATTATTGGAGAAGAAGAAAAAACTTGAGTTGAAAGAAAGTATTGTACATCTGAAGAGATGTGGAAGATTGTAAATCTTTATTGTATATCTTGTGAAAACTTTAGATAATATAATGGCTTGTTTCTTGGTGGATGTAGCCCACACTGGGTGAACCTTGTTAAATCTAGTGTTGATTTATATCTCTTGTGTTGTATATTTCTTCTAGTAGAATATCCACTTTTATTGTATGTATGTTTAGATCTGATATATTATTTGTACAACCTTGTGCTAACCCCAACAACTTATATCAAAGATTTGTTTGAGGGTTTTATGTGTTGACATATTAACTCACAGATATTTTTTTGATTGAGTGTGAGCTACAGCAATGGCAAAATAAAAAAAAATACAAGGTAGAGAAGTTTGACAACCGAAATTATCAATTATGGAATATGTAAATTGAGGATTATATGTATCAAAGAGATTTTACTCACCATTGGATGAAAATTCTAGACCTACGAAGATGACTGATGAAGAATGGAAGATTCTTGTGTAAAGGCTTTGGGATCTATAAGATTGAGCGATGGCATCTACGTGGCTTCCAATATTACATAAGCGACATCTAGGGTAGAGTTAATGAAATATGTTGCTAATTTATATGAAAACCTAGTACTTCAAATAAATTTTATTTGATGAAGAAACTATTTAGTTCTAAGATTAATGAAGGTGGATCTACGACATCTAATCATTTGAATGATTTCATATATATTGTAAATCAATTAAAATTGGTTGATATTCCATTTGATGATGAAGTGAAATTGCTTGTATTCTTATGTTCTTTTGCACGATAGTTGGGGTAACTTGATAATGGTTGTTAGTAATACAACATTTGCTAATAATATATTGAAGTTTGATGATGTGGTTAGTATAACCTTGAATGAATAAATTCGTAATCTGGGAATGCTTTGAATGTAGAAAGTAGAGGCAAGTAGAATGAGAGATCCAAGAGTAAGAATAATGGGAAATCAAAGTCAAGGGATGACATATCTAAATCCAAAGGTAAGGGAATTACTTGTTGGAAATGTGGAAAGAAATAACATGCAAAGAAAGATTGTTGGTCAAAGGATAAATAAAACCACCATCTAGACAAAGGTAAAGAGTCAAATAAGGAGGAAAATATTACAACAGAGGTAATGCAAGATGCTCTTATTCTTTCTTTGGATAATAGAATAAAATCATGGGTTTTAGATTCAAGAGCTTCTTTCCATGCAACCCCTAATAAGGGTTATTTCAAAAATTATGTCCAGGGTAATTTTGGGCATGTTTATTTGGGTGATGATAAACCTTGTAGTATTATGTAAAGGGAATTTCATCGAAAATTGTAGAATGGAAATACATGGGTATTAAAAGATGTGAAGTATGTGCCAAGGCTCAAGAGAAATCTTATTCATGTAGGGAAACTAGGTGAAGCTAGTTTCATGGTTACATTCACAGCAGACTCTTGGAAAGTCACCAAGGGTTTTTCTTGTGGAAAGAGGTAAGAAGGTAGGAACATTATATTTATCTATCTCGTGTTCTTGATTCCTTTTCGCATTATCTACTTCAGATTCGGATGCATGTATTTGGCATAATTGGTTGGGCCATATGAGTAAAAAAGGAATTTAGATCTTAAAGGCTAAAGGTAAATTATCATATTTGAAAGATTTAGATCTTGATTTCTGTGAGCATTGTGTCTTTGGAAAGCAAAAGAGAGTGAGATTTCTCAAAGTTAGGGCAACTAAGAAGGAGAAAAAATTGGATCTTGTAAACTTATATGTGTGGGGACCAGACTGTAGCTTCTCATGGAGTATCCCAATATTATGTTACTTTCATTGACGATGCTACAAGAAAGGTATGGGTTTATTGTATTAAACATAAATATGATGTTTTTAAGACTTTTAAAATATGGAAAGCCCTTGTTGAGAATGAATCAAATTCAAAGTTAAAGTGCCTTAGATATGACAATGGTGGTGAATATTATAGTAAGTCTTTCAATGATTATTGTTCAGTGAATGGAATACATAGAGAAAGGATGGTTCCAAGAACACCACAAGAGAATGGTGTTGTAGAAAGAATGAACAAGACAATCATGGAACGTGCTAGAAGTATGAGGATACATTCTAGATTGCCCTTATAGTTTTGGGCAGAAGTAGTTGATACAACGGTTTATTTGATTAACCGTGGGCCTTCAAGTTCACTATATGGAGGAATACCAAAGGAATCTTGGACCAAAAAAGAGGTAGATATTTCTTTTCTTAAATTTTTTGGTTCAGAAGCTTTTGTGCATATTGATAAGGAAAATAGGAAAAAGTTGGATGCAAAATCCAAGAGATGCACTTTCATTGGTTATGGATCTAGTGATTTCAGATTTCATTTTTGGGATTTAGAGAATTCTAAAATTATTAGGAGTCGTGATATTGAATGGAATGAAAAGAGAATGTACAGGGATCAAATTTTGGTACCCAAGGACGAACCGGTTGAGAAGTTTGTGAATGAAAATGAACTCTCGGATTTAAAATTAATGCCGACAGTGGTTACCCAATAAGCGGTGCCGATTGACTCCTAACCAAAATTGATCATCAAAACCGATATTGGTTACGAAGAGCCAAACCAACATTTGTTAGTGGAATCGACATCGATTACGAGATGACCCACATTGGTCACATGCCGATTTAGATACAAATGTCCGGGAAGTCAGAATGATCCTCTGGTACCCCAAACTTATGTGAGAAGGTCACAAAGGGTAAGTAAACCTCCATAAATATTTACACCTTCTCTATTGTATTTATTATTGACTGATAATGGTTAACCATTTTTTTGAAGAAGAAATACAGGACAAAACCCATGTGTAGTGGGAGCATGACATGGATGAGGAGATGGACTCCTTGGAACAAAATTAGACTTGGGATTTGGTTAAGTTGTCCAGCAGGTAAGAGGACATTGCAGAACAAGTGGGTTTATAGGATCAAGGAAGAAGATGGTGGAAAGAAAAGGTACAAGGCAAGTCTTGTAGTAAATGGGTTTGCATAGAAAGTAGGTATTGACTTTGGTAAAATATTTTCTCCTGTTGTTAAAATGAATTCTATACCTACTTTATTTAGTTTAGTTGCAGTACATGATTTGCATTTAGAGAAACTAGATGTGAAGATGGCTTTCCTTCATGGTGATTTGGATGAAGATATTTATATGCAGCATCCACTTGGGTATGAAGTCAAGGGTAAGGAGAAATTAGTGTGCATGTTGAAAAATATCATATATGGGCTCAAGCAAGCTCCAAGGCAATGGTACATGAGGTTTGATAGTTTTATGCATGAGCATGGATATTTGAGATGTGGATCGACCATTGTATTTATTTCAAGAAGCTTTAAAATGAGGGCTATATTATTTTGTTATGTATGTTGATGATATGCTTATTGCATGATCTAGTATGCAGGACATTGGTGAGCTTAAGGTAAAGCTAGCTCACAAATTTGCTATGAAGGATTTAGGAGTTGTAAAAAGAATCCTTGGCATGTAAATACACAGAGATAGGAAGAACAAGAAATTGTATTTGTCTCAGGAAGATTATATCAATAAGGTGTTGGAAAGGTTTAACATGCAAGATTCAAAACCTATAAGTACACCTATGGCTAGACACTTCAAATTGAGCAAAGATCAGTGTCCATCATCACATGAGGAGGTCAAATACATGACACAAGTACCATATGCTTCAAAGTAGTTGGGAGTCTCATGTATGCTATGGTTTGTACCAGACTAGACATTACACAGGTAGTGGGAGTTGTGAGTAGATTTATATCTAATCCAAGTAAAGAAAATTGGAAAGTAGTCTAATGGATACTCAGGTATTTGAGAGGGACATCTAGCATGTAATTATGCTATAGAGGTTCATATATTTCTTTATGTGGCTATGTTGATTCGGATATGGCTGGAGATCTAGATGGTATAAGGAGCACTACTGGATATATTTTCACAGTAGGTGGGATGACAATTAGCTAGATTTTAAGATTGCAGAAGGTTGTGGCTTTGTCTACTATGAGGCAGAGTATGTTGCAGCTACAAAGGCTAGCAAGGAAATGATATGGATGAGAAGGTTCATGGAAGAGTTGGGAAAGGAGAAAGATGATTGTAAATTGTTCAGTGATAGTCAGAGTGCAATTCATTTGGAAAATAACTTAGCATTTCATTCTAGAATGAAACACATTCAATTGAGGTATCACTTCATACGACAGGTATTGGAGGATGGAAAACTGAAACTGGAGAATATTCATACGAGTGAAAACCATGTGGATATGCTAATGAATCCATTAGCAAAGAGAAGTTGGAGCTACACTCCACTTATGTTGGTCTTCGAGTTTGAGACTTGAAGAGGAAGAAATAAAGCTAAGAAAGGATCGAAGAATGACGTTGTACATGTATAGTGCATTAATTTATCTCCAAGTGGGAGATTTTTGAGTTGTAAAGCTCAATTACTTAAAATTAACATGCAATAATAAACTTCAGAGGAAAATACAGCAACCGACATCGGTTATGGAGGGACCGACATCGGTCAGAAACGAGGAAGCGGCATCGTTAGGGCTAACTAGCGTCGGTTACTGTGTATGAGTATTTTAATTAACTCACATGAATTAGTTCTAATTTTAACATAAAAGTAGATCTATTGATTGCAATTTCATGGCTAAGTTCCCTAAGTTTATATGCCTATATAAGCATGAAAGATAGGGTTTAGAAGTAAGAATTAAGAAGAACTTGAAAAATTTGATGATTATTGTGAGAATAATTGTGAGAGAGAGAATTCTTGGAGAAGAAGAAAAAGCTTGAGTGAAAGAAAGTATTGTACATCTGAGAGGTGTGGAAGATTGTAAATCTTCATTGTATATCTTGTGAAAGCTTTGGATAATAGATTGGATTGTTTCTTGGTGGATGTAGCCCACACTGGGTGAACCACGTTAAATTTGGTGTTGATTTATATCTCTTGTTTTGTATATTTCTTCTGGTAGAATATCCGCTTTTATTGCATGTATGTTTAGATATGATATACTACATGTACAACCTTGTGCTAACCCCAATAGGGTTTAAGTTTTTGTGACAAATAAAATAGGAAAATAAAAAAATAATAAAAATGAAAAAGAAAATATGTGAAAATAGCAGGGAAAAGCTAAACATGTCATAAGTAGCCGTCAAAACCGTCATTTCAGACATCAAATTTAATGTCTTCGAGAAAACTTTCAAATGACCATCAAATTTGACATAGTCCCGTGAATGTTCACAAATCCCTTTCCCATAGGGGGAATGCCTTTAGTGTAAATATACATGTCGTTCATATGACCAGTTGTTGGAGGGTTCAATTATCGATGATTTTTTGTGCATCATATGTTCTCTTGCAATTAATCAATCTTAAAACTAAAAGGGGGGCTACAAAGTTCTGTAACAAACAAGCATTGTGGTTGGGTTTCTTGGATCTTCACTAATAATTAATTTGGCCTCTTTAAGCACAAATTGCACTCGTGTCAATAATGCAAGTGAGACTGAGATGATAAAGTGGACCAAAGATAGAAGACATAATTTAGGTAGAAACAACATGGGCCCTGGAATAGGTGTGGACATGCAAGGTAATTCCCACCTTTTTATTTCCAAATTTCCATTCGTGTCTTCATCATATCTAAGAAATTAAACCTTCAAAAACCTTGACACTAAAAAAAAAATAGCAAACCCTGATTGGAAAATAAAATCTACTTGTCACTCATATGATCATCTACTAGAGGGGCTCAATTTTCAATGATTATTGTCATTGATGGACATCATCATCATGGGTGTTGATAGAGGAAACCCTAATTGCTACCCTGATAGCTAGAGAGGCTTTAATTGCTACCATAATAAAGAAGAGTTTCACATTGGTTCCCTATAAGGCCCTTCTCCTCCCTCTGCCCCCTTCTTCATTTCCCCTCTTTCTCCTATAATGTTACACTCCAACAAGTTTAACTTCTTCAACATATCCCTTTAGCGTCTCCATTGCACATTTCACGTGTGATTGCTAGTTTTTATTCCCTTTGTGTTTTAATAATATAATAATTTTCTAATAAAACTCTCGTATAAGCCAACTACTATGCATGATTTTTGAATATTTGATGTTTTGGTGTGAACTTACATTTAGAAGTTAGGATATTAATTTTAAGGTCCTTAATTTAAATTTTACTTATTTTGAAATTTTTGTAATGGCAAAAAAAAACATAATGAAAAAACACACTCTAAATTCCATCTATAGAGGGTGTGCATGCTTATTACATCGAAGGAATCTACAATTTGGGGTGAATCCTTCTCCACTCTGACAGTGGGTGAGGAGGTGGATGACATGGGTTGATTCGTAATTCATTGACATAATATATTTAATTTAGATCCTATGGCACTCGACACATTCTCCTTATTTTCCATTATTACGCCAAAGGCATTTACAAGTTGGGCTCAGTCCTTGCCCCTCCGACAAAAGACAATGATGTGTGCGACTAACATATTATCATGCATAGTTGAAATATTAATATTTTAATTTTGACATAAATGTACTCGCATCACCATCAAGTCTCCTGCCTATTTCTATCATGTCCACATCCATATCTACGTTGGGAATGGTGTTGAAACGGTTATAATGCATGTAGCACGATGTGTTCAAGTAGAAAAATAAAATCAATACAACTTGAGCTACACATTACGCCCGAATGAAGCACCTCATACTCCTCAATCTTATTCTTTTGCATAAAACAAACAAAACAACGACAGGTAGTAGTTTCCTCTCGAGACAATTGAACCCGATGAGATGACACATAGTGGTTTTTATTCTCGTAAGAGGTTTTCATTACCCATCAAAATAAGAAGAAGCTTGTTAACCCCGTCACTTCTTTTTTATGAATCCCTAGAGGGTACCTACTCTATATTACAAACACCATGGCTCGTCATGGACTAGGATAAACTAGAAAACTAAAATTATATTGAATTGGCGTGATTTGAGCTCGCATGATGATTTGTAACACCATTAGAAGGGAAGGATATTGAGGCCCATAATAGTCCCCTCTATTAACCTGGATTCAACAGTACAGGTGCATGGCCTTGAGGATTTACATGTTCATATTTCCTTCTTTCTAAGTATTGATACCGTCAAGATACTTATATTGTTGTTTCCTAACCAAAAGCCTCCAGTTGTTGTTTGAATTGAGTTTCAAGCCGGGGATGCTATTTTCCTTAGCAATAGGAATGCCTATCAATTCTACGCATGTTTGGAAATTAAAAATATCATTCAACATCTATGGGCCTATTATTTACATGTTTGAAATCTCACAATTATGCCTTCCTCTACAGAAATCCTTCTCTTTTGTAGGGATATGAAATTAGAGAAGTTGTAGGATGAATTCAAAAAATATTTGTTGATAGTAAGAATCTGTCGATAGCTATGTAAATCTTTGAAGCATGCTTCACTTCTTCCAGATATTAGGATTGTATGAGTCCCTTTTAATATGACTCCATTTAAGCATCGACGTATAACAAACCCTAAGAAAATTATCCATAACTATGGGTTTCGAACTATAACCCTGCTACACACATATGCAAACAAAAAGAGTTGAAGAGCAGATCTCAAGATTCGATGAAAATAATATGTAATGTTGTTATTCTATTATATTTTGTAAACCGTCGTAATTAATGTCGTTTGGTAATCTTGAGCCACCCTCACAAGTATTTCAAATCGTTTTCCCCGTTTTCTATCTACATACCGACATGAATTTATTCATAATTTTTTTTGGTTGTTTCTTTTATGGCTAATGAGTTTTGAATTCTGCACCAAAGCCACAGGCCATGTGGCATTTTTTGGCATCTTTTATTTCTAAGTCTTTGGGCTGACCTAAGTCCACAGAATTCACCACATTCATAATTCATCGGGTTGGGTTTAGTGGTTAAGCGAGTGAGTGGAGATCTTAATCGTCTAAGGTGAGAGACACGTGGCAGTAATCTACCACACATTTTGGTGATGAGCCCTGGCAATGAACTCAACCCTTTTAAATAAGCCAAACTTATATTTCTTAGTTATGTTTAAGTCAAGGTAGAGACACATGGCTTCATCTTTATGGATCTCACGATTAAGTTAAGAAAGGTAGAGAGCTATGATGTGAATCCACAACCAATCATAGACAAGCATGAAGCTAATAATATTGACAAGGGTGAAGGGTGTGGAGATTTTCCATTGGACGAGGCTTCCCATTCTACAAATAGCATGGAGCTCTTCTACTAGTTCAAGCGTCGCAAGTTTGACAAAGAATACCGACAGTGTGACATCCGTGGAGCTTCCTCATTGGTTCGATTTTTACAATTCTGACAAGGGACTAAAAATGTGAAGGAAGCATGGAGTTATTTGTTTGATCTAAGCTTCACATTGGATAATTGAATTTTTATAAGGCTCGACATCAGTAACAGTTAAATTCCGACACGTGGAGGCATTTCAATCAAACAAAAGGCAAAGGATTTGAGAAAATTTAAAATCTATGAAGAGTTGGATTTAATAGATGTTCGGGTTCATGTCGAGGTCAACATTTTTTAAGAAATGAGGATTTATATAATTGGGTCGACTAATTTAACAATAAATAGAGGATAAGAAATATATGTAGCAACATAATACATAAGCTAGAGAGATAATAATATACTGAGAGATCCTTAGCTAGAAGAAGAAGGAAGAGAATAGATATGTGCAACAACACGAAGAAGAAGGATTTTTGTAAGAAAAAGAAAGCGAGATTTGGACACAAGAAGAGAAACAAAAAGGAAAATAAAATGTGTAGAGTCGTAACTCTCGGTTTGTAAAATATTTTCAAGCTTAATATATATAATATATTTGTGTGTTTTTTTGTTTTGGATGTGCCTTTCCCTGCTCTTTGGTTGTTATTAACACCAAAGTTTGTAAACAAATTGTTATCGAGGAAACAAATAGCTCAATAGATCGTGGGTTTGAGATTTTATTTTTCTGGGTTGAATTGTAATGGATTTTATTAGCAACAACTCGTGGAAACAACCCCCAATATTTGATGGGAAGAACTATGACATTTGGTGCATTAAAATGAAGACATATTGTTCTCTTCTCAAGAGATATGGGAACTATTTGAAGGAGGATATGCAGAGGTAACAAAACAAACTACTTTCAATGCACTCACACAAGCACAAAAGAATGCTTTAAAGGAAAATAGAAGAAATGATGCAAAGACTCTGAGCTATATTCATAATTTTGTCACTGATTCATTATTCCCAAGTATAAAAGCAACTATAAACTCCAAACAAGCTTGGTATACCTTGAAGAATGCATATCAAGGAAGTGACAAGGTGAAAGTAGTTAGATTGCAGATGTTGAGGAGATATTTTGAGACCCTTCTCATGAAATAATCAAAATCAATAAATGATTTTTTCACAAGAACAATGACCATATTCAATCAAATGAGGACTAATGGAGATGTGGTTGAAGATCATAAGATCATAGAGAAGGTATTGAGGAGCCTTCCAACCAGATTTGATCCAGTTGTGGTTGTAATAGAAGAGTCTAAGGATTTGAGATAAATGAAAGTTGATGATTTGATGGGTTCTTTGCAAACCCATGAAAAGAGGATGAGTAGATCAGCCAACTCCTCCAATGAACAAGCCTTCAAGACAAATACAAATGTCAAAGGTAGGGGGAGAGGAGCATACAATAGAGGAAGAGGAATATTTAACAACCAACAAGAAGGTGGAAGAAAAATTCATCAAGAGCCACAAGCAAGAGGAAGAGGTAGAGGAAGGAACAACAACACTTCCATAGGTGGTTCTACACAAAGGTATGTCAAAAAAATGTACAATGCTACTATTGTAAAAAGTTTGGGCATTATGCAAGTGAATGCAAAAATAAAGAATATGATTTGAGAAATCATAATCATAATGCAAGCTTCTCTAATGAAAAATAAGTTGAACCAGAGAAGAAAGAAAAGAGTGGAACTTTCCTTCTAACTTGCAATGTAGCTGAGAAAGGAAACAAGAAAATATGGTATTTGGATAGTGCTTGTAGTAACCATATGTGTGGAAACAATGATATGTTCAGTAATATAGATGAATCAATCAAATCAAGTGAATATGGGAATAAGGTGAAGTTTGAAAATGGATATAAGGTGAAGTTTGAAAATGGAAAATGCATGCCATATGATAAAGATGGAAGCAACAAGCTAATTGCAATTGCATAGATGACATAAAATAGAATTTTTCCCTTGAGGATACAAAGTGTAGCAGGTGTGGTAGTGTTCAAAACAATAGCCATTGATTAATCCACTCTATGACACCTCAAGTATGGAAATTTGAGTTTTGGTGGATTGAATGTTCTCTATAATAAGAAAATGGTTGGAGGAATTCATCCTATTGAACAAATTTATAAGGTTTGTGATAAATGTATATTAGGAAGCAACATAGAAATGTTTTTCCCTTAGGTAAATCTTGGAGAGCAAGCTTACCTCTTGAGCTGATACATTCAGATTTGTGTGGTCCCACGAAGTCTCCCTCCTTTCCAAGAAAGAGTATTTCATGACTTTTATAGATGACTTCAATATAAGGACATGGGTTTATTTCTTGAAAAATAAATTAGAGGCATTTGAAGTATTCAAACAATTTAAGGCCATGGTTGAGAAGCAAAGTGGCCATTATATAAAGACATTGAGAACTGATAAAGGGGGAGAGTATATATCAAATGAGTTTTTAAACTTCTGTAAAGAGCACGAGATCAAGAAACAATTCATAAGCAAGGTATACACCTCAGCAGAATGGTGTAGTAGAGAGAAATAAAATAACCATTCAAGAAATCGCAAGAATCATCATGAAAGCTAGAGGATTGTTCAATGAATTATGGGAAGGAGCAATTGGGACAAGTAGTATATATGCTAAATAGATGTCCTACAAAGAGTGTAAGGAACATGATACCTCAAGAAGCATGAAGTGGAAGAAAGCCAAGTGTTGAACACTTGAGAGTTTTGGATGTGTGGCATATGCACATGTGCAAAGTAAATAAAATAAAAATGGAATAACAACAGAGAGAAGTGCATTTTTATTGTGTATAGTGAGCAATCTAAAGCTTATAGATTGTATAATCCATTAAAAATAGCTTATAATCAACCGAGATGTTCAATTCATTGAGAAAGCATTTTGGGAGATGCACAAGAAATGGAGAAGCCAAAAGAAAATTTAAATACACCTATAATTGTTGATGAACCAATAAATGGCAGAGTAAACAATGTACCAAGTTGGACACCCATTTCACAAAGGGGTGAATCTTCAAATGGAAGCAACCAAAAAAGCATGCAAGGACCAACAAATGAAGCATCTTCATCATCATCTAACTCATTGCAATAGAAGGAATAATGAGCACTATTCAAGAGATCTATGATCAGTTAAGGTATGAAGAAAATGAAGATGAAATGATTAATTTTTCTTTATTTTCAGTAGTTGATCCTATTTATTTTGAAGAAGTAATTAAGGATCATAAATGGTGTGAAGCAATGGATGAATAAATGCATGCAATATAGAAGAATCAAACATGGGAATTAGTAGATCTTCCTAAATGAAATGGAGTCAAGTGGGTTTATAAAACAAAAACTACTCCCGAAGGAAAAATTGAAAGACACAAGGCAAAATTAATTGTCAAAGGCTACAAATAAAAACCTTGATGTGATTACAATGAGACATTTCTCCAATAGCAAGGCTAGAGACTGTACGAAAAATAATTGCCATAGCTTCTCATCACAAATGGAAGGTCCATCAAATGGATGTCAAATCAGCTTTTCTGAATGGAGAGATAGAAGAAGAGGTTTATGTGGGACAACCACCAAGTTATGAGGTTCCATGGCATGAGAGAAAAGTATACAATCTCAAGAAAGAATTGTATGGACTTAAACAAACACCAAGGGCATGGTATAGTAGGATAGATTCCTATCTGATTAGTAATGGCTTTAACAAAAATAGTAGTGAGCCCACACTCTACATAAAAGTAAACAATGGTGAAATTTTTATTGTTGTTTTGTATGTAGATGATTTAATTTTTATTGGAAATGCAAGCAAGACAATAGATGAATTTAAATTAGCCATGAAGAAGGAATTTGAGATGAATGATTTAGGATTGTTGAAGTATTTTCTTGGCATTGAGGTCAAGCAAATGGAGCAAGGCATATTTTTCTCAAGCAAAGTATGCAAAATAAATTTTGCAAAGATTCAAAATTTTGGACAGCAAACCAACATCTACACTAGCTAAATTAAGTCTAAAATTGATCAAAGATGATTACAACAAAAATGTGGATCCTATAAGATATAAAAGCATGGTAGGAAGTTTGATGTATTTAACTGCAACAAGACAAGATATAATGTATGTAATTTGTTTGATTTCTAGATTTATGGAGACACCAAAAGAGACACATTAGAAAGAAGGAAAGCATATTTTAAGATATGTGAATGGGATAAGAAATTTTGGAATTCTATATTCTGCTAATAATGATTTACAACTAGTTAGATATATAGATATTGAATGGCGGGAAGCTTAGATGATAGAAAAGGCACATATGGATGTGTGTTCAATGTTGGATTAGGAACCATTTCATGGGCTTCAAATAAATAGTCAGTTCTTTCACTATCTACTGCTGAAGCAGAGTATATTACAACAAATTCAGCCACTTGTCAAATGATATGGTTAAAGAGAATCCTCTCATATTTGCACAAAGAGAAAAAAGGAGGTTTTGTTATTTTTTTGATAATATGTCTTCGATTGCATTGTCTAAAAATGTAGTTTTTATGGTAGAAGGAAGTGTATAACACTCAAATATCACTTCCTTCGTAAACTAGTTGAAAAAGGTGAAATTGAACTTAAATTTTTGAAGACTAAGCTATAGCTAGGTGATTTTTTTACCCAACCTCTATCAAAATAAACATTCGAGCATTTAAGAGAAAGTTTGAGCGTCGTAGATGTCCAAAAATTTAAAACCAGTCCTTGATTATATTTTGTTTGGCTCAAGATTAAGGGGAGTGTTAGAATTAATGGTGTTTGATGATCTTGAGCTGCCCCCTCGCAGTGCTTTAAATCATTTTCCCCATTTTTTATCTACTTTTGATAGGCATTTATTCATTTTTTTGGTCATTTCTTTTATAGTTGTTGAGTTTTGAACTCCCCTCTAAAGCCACAGGACATGTGGAATTTTTATGGCATCTTTTATTTCTAAGTCTTTGTGTGGACCCAAGTTCACAGATTTCATTACATTTCACAATTCATCGGGTCCGAGTTTATTGGTTAAGGCAAGTGAGTAGAGATCTCAACCGTCTAAGGAAGAGACACGTGGCAACATTACGCCACACATTTTAGCGATGAGCCACAACGGACCTCAACCCTCTAAAATGAGTTGCAACTTATATTTC
This sequence comes from Taxus wallichiana var. yunnanensis, assembly GCA_018340775.1. Lineage (NCBI taxonomy): Eukaryota > Viridiplantae > Streptophyta > Pinopsida > Cupressales > Taxaceae > Taxus > Taxus wallichiana. The sequence goes on along the minus strand of CM031240.1, from coordinate 341,743,827 downwards.
ATCGGGTTCATTTAATTCAAGGTAGAGACATGTGGTTTCATCTTTATGGAGTTAGTGATTAAGTTAATAAAATCATAGATTTGTGATGCAAAGCTCCAACAAATCATAAAAATTAAGCTAAAAATAAAGACAAGTGCAAAGGGTGTGGAGATTTCCCATTGGACGAGGCTTTTAGCTATGATAAATTTTATGGATGAATACTAATAGCTACAAAGAGTGTGGAGCTATTCTTCTAGTTCGGGCTTGCATTCGATAAAGAAGACCGAGATGTGTGACATTTGTGGAGCTTCTTCATTGGTTCAAGTTTCACGATTTTGACAAGGGACTGAAAATGCGAAGGAAATGTGGAGCTATTTGTTTGATCTAGGCTTTGTGTCAAAGAATTGAATTTTTATAAATCTTGACATCATAACTAGTTAAAGGCCAAAACATGGAGACACTTAAGTCAAACAAACAACAAAGGATTTGAGTGGATTTAAAACCGTGAAGAGATGGGTGGTTGGAGTGCATGTCGAGGTCAATGTTTTTGAAGACATGGGAGCTATATAATTGGCGTGACCGATTCAACAAAGAGATAAGGGGAAGAAATATATGTAACAACATAATATAGAAGCTAGAGAGTTAAGAATATATAGAGAGTCAGAGTCCAGAAGAAGAAGGAAGGGAATAGATGCATACAACAACATGAAAAAGAAGGAATTTTTTTATAAGAAAAAGAAACTAAGATTTGGACACAATAAGAGAAACAAAAGGAAAATAAAATGTGAATAGTTGTAGCTTTGAGTTTGTAAAATATTTTCAAGTCAAATATATATAATATATTTGTGTGTTTGGTTGTCTTTCCCTATGCAGTTGCGGTTGGCACCAATTTTTCCAAATTATATGATGCAAATATTATTGTACCCATTATGCTTTGATTTTATAATGTTACTTGTGATCGGTACATTGGTAACTAATCATCACATGCATCATAATCATTGTAAATATTCACAACCCCACACATGCTCCAAGTTACCCGACAATAGAAATAAAAAATTATCAAGGTTTTAATACTCAATGATCGCCACCTTATTTCAAACCGTGGTGGGCAAAGCTAGATAACTACCTCTTAATCGATAATTTGACAGAATGCTTCTCTAATAAACCTACCCATTTCATTGTATAGTGATCTTAGATTTCATAATCTAAAATTGAGCAGAACCAAAATATTGTGTTTCGTAAACATTCAAAATAGTTCTAAGTAAATTTGACAGAAGAAGAAAAACCATGGCTATGGGTAAATGATTTGAAGCTTACTGTTGCTCTAGAAGCCATCATGTCTATTTTTTTGTTTGTTTTCTTGCTTGGTCAGATAATGAGATGAAGATGGACCAGTTGAATATTTTCTATGCAGTGTATGTTGTGAATTGAGGAAGGCATAGATGATGATATAACAAATACATGGAGGGGTGGGATAGGAATTTACGAACTTACACTTGTTATTTCAATAATCCGCCAGCTCCCAAGAGCACCCATTATGTTGGCACGTGATATTCTAGGGAAAACATCACATTTTTACACATATCAAATATGTTATGTTAAGGTTACAAATTTATCTCTGTGTGCACCTCGATTTAACCCATAATGGTGTTGATTTTAGGATGGCTATTAGCGAGAGCTCTATTTAAGAAAGTTTCGTATTCCTTTGGTTTTTTATTTATCTTTTTCTTGCGGATTATTTTATTACAAAGTCTTCTAAATTAATTGATAATGATGACTAGTGGATTTTTAATGTCTTTTAAATTAATTCCATATGTAGGCCCATCACAAAGCAGATTTTGATTATAAAATATTATGATTCCCATTGTTCTACGTCCTTTTAACTCTCTACAAATTGTGTACTAATTATTGCTAAATTTACAACGTTAACTTGGGTTTTAGCATGGTTAACGCCTCTAGATCTCATATAAAGTTCTTGTATTATTATATAAGGAAAATGATAGGTCTGAAAGGATGTTTAAAATGTGTCGCTCTCCATGTTCTGCTTTGGGTTTTGAAGAGTGCTTAAACTGGTTGGTGGGTTTATTTGACATGGGTATATTTTTCCCATTCAAGTTTTATTTTTTTGTTAAATACGTGGAGAAACAAACAATGGATATGCTACTTTTGAAGCTATACAATCCATATAATATATTTTTAACTGGAATCTTATCAATTTAAGGAATATCTATATTGAATGCCCTTAAAAAGAAATAAAATGCCGTGACTCTAAAAATCCTAAATTTCCTACATTAAACCTGTCTTATTAAGAAAATATTGATAATGGCGTAGATGATGAGGATAAATAAACACGCACCCCATCGTCTACGTGTCTCACTTCAAATGCATGATGCCCTCATCGTATTAGGCCTCCCCTCTTTCCGGAACAAAACATTGGTAGGAATTTGCTATGTTGGTCGTCAGTATCTCCATTCTAAATGACATGTTTACAGTCTCTTTCGTCCAATCAAAGAGACCAAGTGAATGTTAGCATATTTCTTGTGATCTATTGAACACGCATCTTCACCATTTCCTTCAAATGTAAGCTTTTATTGGCACTTTTCCATGCCATATTGAGGTCTTTCATATATGCCAATGTTGTTTTATTGAATTTGAATCTATATAGCCTAAATTAATACTATTTAATTTTCCATCTCAGACGTAAATCCATTCCTGACGCAGATCATTTTGGATGACGGTCACATGTGATCACTATTTCAAATTCCCACCCGATGTTTAAATATTTTTGTCGTCTGGTGCCAACGATGAAATTATTATTGTTTGATCATAAATGTAAAGGTTAAAATATATATATTTATGTTGAAGGCATGTTAGAGGCGAGTTTTGGTGGGGAGTAGTATAACGGAGGTTATTTTGGTAATCTTGAATGTTAGAAGGTCATCAAGTCTGAATGGGGATTATTATTTTTGTTTAAAGAACAAAGCTAGGAAAAAAATAGGATTTAAAAACATTAAAATTAAGTGGACAAGATTCTCCTCATCGCTACTAAAATGGCCATATTTTTCCATTGTATTTAGTGTCTCTCTTTAGCACCAAAAAAATTCACATAATTTTTTTTGAAATGAATTGGTCATTGAAACCCTTGCAAGGATAGAAATTCCACAAAGATGAAATGGGACCATGTTACCATCATCATTGAAGTTTCGTATATGTACTTGAAAATGTCCACAAAGGTTTTAAAAATGCATTCGAACAAAACACAAATCAAGGACCTCAAGAAAAGTTACTTAAATTTTGTTAAAATATAAAATATATTATATCCTGGTAATGGTTTGCTTAGTTGTATCGATAACTGGTTTCTATTTTGATGTCTCGTGTTACTCATTACTTATTTCATCATGTCCCACAATTGAATCATGGCTCAATACAAAAGCTTATGAGTGGGAACCTTAATCATGTTCTTCAAATTTGAAGAGAAACCATTATCATACATAAACGTGAAAACGAAAACATAATGAACCCTCAATGCAAAATTGTAGTTTCCTTAATAATTATTGAATTCTACATTGAATAAAAAAATGCAAGTTTTCCTTTATTCTATTCATTGAAAACACCTTGCTTTCTAAGATATCTTCAGATTGTGTTTCCACCACACCCTACACGTCGTATCCCACTTCTTTGTCAAACAATTGACAAAAAATACACATGACACATATTTTCCTCCTCCAAAAAAAGATAGCTTCCACAAAATGCCCCCCAACATTATCCTCTCCCAATTCTTTCTCCTCCCTTTAACCCCCTCTTCATCCTTTATGTTTTGGTCTTTCAAAATCAACCTCATCGTAAACTTCCCCTTCGGTGTTCACATCACACATTTCATGTGCGATTGCTAGTTCATATTTTATTTTGATCTGATTCCTCTTTTTTTACCCACATATTATTTTTATAATATGATTTGAGTACATGGCTAATGGACTGTTAGACAACCATGGGAATGGTGCTGCAAAGCTTACATCCATGTATTGTAGGTGTTCAAAAGAAGAAGAAAAAAAATCAATACAGGTAGACATTACACCCAAACGAAACACCTCCTAATCTTCTATCTTCTTCTTATTCTTCTTCTTCTACATACAATAAAAAAAACAACGTCATGCGGTTGAACCCACTTGAGATCAATCAATTTATATATAGTAAAATGAGGAGATATTATGGTTACAAATTTATCTCCTCGCGAGCTACAGTGGTCAAACTCCATGCCACATTTTCTATTGACTCCCAAAAAAACAACCATGGCTTGCATTTGTGGAGGGAAAACAAAACTGTTGTTAGAATTGGACAGGAAGCGATGAAAGACCACCATTGCTTGCAAACGAGAGCTAGGTGAATCTGAAATTGAAAGGAAAGCTAAAACTATCTCTATGACATCATCTTCCAATGACACGTAGGTCGATTCTTCCGTTTCATTGTCCTTGTGATCGGGGTTAAATTTCACTCCCACCTATGTCAGTCAAACAATTCTTGGGTGACGGTAATTTTTCAATACCACCCTTCAAAAACACAAAATAATGTTATTTTTACTAATTATTCTATATTTATTATATCTTTTATAATATAAATTTACATATTTTTTTATAATATTTATACAAATCTATATAAAAATGACGGTCACATTTTAAATATGCAAGTTGCGTGTGACAGTTAGATTAGATATTTACAAGTATTTTACGTCCAAAATCACAAAAACGTCTAAACGGCCGTCAAATTTAACCCCTACTTGCGATTATAAATTTTCCATTCCATAGAAATGTGGCTTTTAACATAGAGAGATAAGGCTTGCACATGACAACCTTAACAATTTCCAAGGGACGTGCAACTCAAACCAAAACACCTAAAGCTCAAGGAATGAATAAGAGACATTTACCAATATTTTATTTTTAAATAATCACAAGGTGAGATGGAATTGGGTTTCACAACTTGATAATTTTTGACATAATAATGGATGATGACCTTTCATTAATTATGTTAGTGGCACACTTTGGTTTTCCATGTTCTGCTAACCTCAAGCTTGTAGTGTCTCATCATTATTGGAACGTTCCATATGAAAAGTGATGTTTTATCCATTAAAGAATATTGTTTAATTAACTAGCAATTGTAAATGAAATGTGTGATGGAAATGTCAAAGGGAATGCATCAAAAAAATGAAATTCGAGGAGTGGAAAGAGCAACAGGAAGAAGGGTAAAGAAGAAGGGGTTCGTGGAAGGTATAGTCAAAGGACATGGAAAATGCTACGGGTAACCTATACGAAACTTTTAATTCCTTCAACCACGGGTCATTTTTGTTAATTTTTGACCTTTTTATCGATGTCAATGCTTTCATTTAGGTGGCATTTAGTATGTTAGATAAGACAAAGATATGAATGTAAACTTGAAATGAACATGTACAAATAAAATGCCTGTATGCACCATCGTCTCCATTTCACTTGTATTTTTCATATGGGTGCAATTTGTAGTTAAAGGGGGTCAAAATAAAAAATTGGAGAAAACCAATAGGTTTTTCAGGTTTGAGCCAGCATGATAGTTGCCATAAAATGATCTTTCGGGCTTAAAGTGGCCAAAAAAAGGGGTAAACTATTTGTTCTCCACTTTATCAACTCAAAATTTGTAAAGAGGACAAAATTAAAAAAGGAGAATGTTGGGGTTAGCTCACCGGTTGTAAGATATATTAATCAGATCTAAGCATAAAATCAATCAATATGGAAATAAAAAAGAATAAACAATACATAAGATTTAACATGGTTCACCTAGTGTGGGCTACGTCCACCAAGAAACATCCAATTTATTATCACAGAGGAAATAAAATGAAGATTTTCAATCTTCCACACCTTGGATGTCATGTACTTTCTTCTCTACAAATTTATCTTTTTCTCTCAAAAGGAAACTTCTCTTAATTCTCAATTGAATCTATCTTCTAAACCCTAGCTTTATGCTTATATATGCATCTACAATCTTAGGGAACTTTAGTTATGCAATTAAAACCATTAGATTCACTTTACAACTAAATATAGATCTAATTCTCGTAATTTAATTATAGTAGTCACACACAGGCAACTGATGTCGGTTAGCCTTAATTGATGCTAGTTCCTCCTTTCTTGAATGATACCGTTCCATGGGTGACCAATGTCGATTCATTGTGTATTCCAAAGAAGTCTGCAAAAGCATGTCGTTAATGGAGAAATTAAGCTCCACAACTCAAAAATATCCCACTTGGAGATAAATTGTTGCATTGTACCATAAAAATCCTTCCTCTGATCCTTTCACTGGCTTGTTTCTCCCTCTTCAAGTCTCAAACTTGAATACCAACAGAAGTGGATTGTAGCTCCAACTTATCCTTTTCCAATGGCTTCGTTATCATATCGCATGAGGATTCTCCTTTGTATGAATTTTCTCCAACTTCAGCTTCCCATCCTCCAATACATGTCGTATGAAGTGATATATCAACTAAATGTGTTTTGTTCTAGAATGAAACGCTGAGTTATTTTCCAGATGAATTACATTTTGACTATCACTATACAATCTACAATCCTCTTTCTCCTTTCCCAACTCTTCCATGAACTTGCTCATCCATATCATCTCCTTGCTAGATTTTGTAGCTGCAACATACTCAACCTCTGTAGTAGACAAGGCCACAACCTTATGCAATCTAGAAATCCAGCTAACTTGTCATCCCACCTACTGTGAAAACATATCCAGTGGTGTTCCTCATGCCATCCAAATCACCAGCCATGTCTAAATCCACATAGCCATGTAAAGAAGTATCTGACCTTCCATAGCATAATTACATGCTGGATGTCCCTCTCAAATACATGAGAATCCATCGACTACTTTCTAATCCTCTTTAACTAGATTAGTCGTAAATCTACTCATAAGTCCCACTACTTGTGTAATTTTTGGTTTGGTACAAACCATAACATACATCAAGCTCCCAACTATTGAAGCATACAAAACTCATGCCATGTACTCAACCTCCTCATGTGATGTAGGACATTGATCTTTGCTCAATTTGAAGTGTCTAGCCATAAGTGTACTTACATGTTTTGAATTTTGTAAATTAAACCTTTCCAAAAACTTATTGATATAATGCTTCGAGACAAATACAACTTCTGTTCTTCTTGTCTCTGTGAATTTGCATGCCAAGGATTCTCTTTGTAGCTCCCAAATCCTTCATTACAAATGTGTGAGCTAACTTTTCTTTAAGCTCACCAATGTCCGTATACTAGATCTTGCAATAAACATATCATCCACATACAATAACAAAATAATATAGCTCCCATTTCCAAGCATCTTGAAATAAACACAATGGTCATATTCACATCTCAAATAACCATGCTCATGCATGAAACTATCAAACCTCATATACCATTGTCTTGGAGATTTCTTGAGCCCATATAGGCTCTTTTTCAATCTACACACAAATTTCTCCTTACCCTTGACTTCATACCCAAACAACTGATTCATATAAATATATTCCTCTAAATCACCATGAAGAAATGTCATCTTGACATCAAGTTGCTCTAAATGCAAATCCTCTACTGCAACTAAACTCAATACAGTATGAATAGAAGTCATCTTAACAACAGGAGAAAATATTTCACCAAAGTCAATACCTACTTTTGTACAAATCCCTTTACTACAAGCCTTGCCTTGTATCTCTTATGTCCACCCTCTTCTTCCTTGATCCTATAAACCCACTTGTTTTGCAATGCTCTTTTACCTATTGGAAACTTAACCAAATTCCATGTTTGGTTCTGCTCTAAGGAGTCCATCTCCTCATTCATGTCATGCTCCCACTGCTTGTGGGATTTATCTTGTATTGCTTCTTCAAATATTTCTGGTTCACCACTATTAGTCAATAATAAATAAGACAAGGAAGGTGAAAATATTTTTGGAGGTCTACTTACCCTTTATGACCTTCTCACTAAGATTTGGGGTGTCGAGGCTAAATCTACTCATCTTGTATATTTGTATCTACTTTTGACAGTGACCGACATTGATCACCTTCTATCGATGCCAGTTTGTCTAACCGACGTCGGTCTGTCTCATCTATAACCGACGCCGGTATAGGGGACCGATTGTCGGTCAGGGGTAAACTAATACTGGTTACTGTGTAAACCTATAGGTGTTAATTTTAAATTTGAGAGTTCATTTTCATCCAAAAAATTCTCCATCGGTTCACCTTTGGGTACCAAAACTTGATCCATGTACATTCTCTTTTCATTCCAATCAATGTCATGACTCCTAATTATCTTAGAACCTTTTAAATCCCAAAACTGGAATCCAAAATCACTAGAGCCATAACCAATAAAATTACATCTTTTGGATTTAACATCCAATTTCTTTATATTTTCCTTATCAATATGCACAAAATATTCTAAGCCAAATACTCTAAGAAAAGAAATATCTACCTCTTTTCCAATCCAAGCTTCTTCTGGTATTCCACCATTTAGTACACTTGAAGGTCCACAGTTAATCAAATAAATCGCTATGTCTACTACTTCCACCCAAAAATGCAAGAGCAATCCAAAGCATGTATCTTTATGCTTATAACACGTTCCATGATTGTCCTGTTCATTATATCTGCAACACCATTCTTCTGTGGTGTTCTAGGAACTATTCTTTCTCTGTGTATTCCATTTACTGAACAATAATCATTGAAAGACTTGTTATAGTACTCACCACCATTGTTAGATCTAAGACATTTTAACTTTGAATTTGATTCATTTCTATAAGGGATTTCCATATTTTAAAAGTTTCAAAAAAATCACATTTTTTATTTATACAATAGACCCATACCTTTCTTGTGACATCATCAATGAAAGTAACATAGTATTGGGATCCTCCATGTGAAGCTACCTAGGCTGGTCCCCATACATCTGAGTGTACAAGCTCCAATTTATGCTTCTTCTTTGTTTCCCCAACTTTAAAAAATCTCACTCTCTTCTGCTTTCTAAAAATACAATGCTTACAGAAATCAGGATCTACATGTTTTAGATCTGATAACTTACCCTTTGCCATTAAGATATGCATTCCCTTTTCACTCATCTGGCCTAGCCAATTGTGCCACATGCTTGTATCTAAATTTGAAGTAGATAGAACAAAAAAGGAATCAGTAATACAAGTAGACAAATACAATGATCCTACCTTCTTGCCTCTTACTACAACAAGAGATCCCTTGGTAACTTTCCAAGATTCGACTATGAGTGTAACCATGCAACCAATTTTACACAATTGTCTTTCACAAATTAGATTTCTTTTTAGGCTTGGAACATGCCTCGCATCTTTCAATATCCAAGTATTTCCATTCCATTATTTAAGATGAACTTCACCTCTACCAGTAATATTGCATGGTTCATCATCTCCTAAATAAACATGCCCAAAATTACCTTGGACATAATTTCTAAAATAGCCCTTATTAGGGGTTGCATAGAAAGAAGCTCCTGAATCTAAAACCCATGACTCAATTTTATTATCCAAGGAGAGAATTAGGGCATCTTGCATTACCTCTTTTGTAGAAAAATTTTCTCTTTACCTTTCTCTAGTACATTCTCTTTGTTTTCCTTGAACCAATAATCCTTCTTTGCATGACCTTTCTTTCCAAAATTCCAACAGATTATACCTCTACCTCTGGATTTAGATATGTCATTCTTAGACTTTTATTTCCCATTATTCTTGCTCTTGGATATCTCCTTATGCCTTCCCTGCAATCCGAAATGATGATTCTCATGTACTTTTCCTGCATATTTCTTCATTCAGGATTATACTAACCACATCATCAAACTTTAAAACATTAGTAGCAGACGTTGTATTACTAACAACCATTACCAAGTTATCCCAACTATCTGGCAAAGAGCATAATAATAAAATTTCTTTCACTTCATCCTCAAATGGAATACTAACTGATTTTAATTGATTTACAATAGACCGGAAATCATTCAAATGACTTGATGCAGATCCACCTTCTTACATCTTTAAAATAATTTTTTTCATCAAATAAACTTTATTTGAAGCACTAGGTTTTTCATATAGATTTGCTAAAGATTTCATCAACTCTACCGTAGATCCTGCTTCGGTAATATTCAAAGCCACAGATGCTGCCAAGCTCAATCTTATAGATCCCAAAGCCTTTCTATCAAGAATTTTCCATTCTTCATCAGTCATCTTTGCAGGTCTTGCCTTCTCATCCAACGGTAAGTATAAATCTTTCTGATATAGATAATCCTCCACCTACTATTTCACTTGATTCTAGATCATTTCTTTGAATATTGATTGAAACACATAAGGGTAAATGGGCTAGGAGGAATACATGTTAATGGTTGAAGGTTGTTACGTGCGTATGACTTCTTGATCCACGGTTGGTCGTGAGAGTTTCCTTTTGGCTAGGAGGAACTACGAAATAGAAAACAAGACCAAAAATAGAAGTTAAACAATATATGCGGTGGACTGCCTAGCGTGTGCTAGATCGGGAAGTGTGATACTCCTAGATGGTTTTCAATCCTTTGTTTAAAATAATTCAATGTTAACGATAAACAAAATCATACCGTAGTTAAAATGATTTAGGTATCTCATTCGACTACAATAAGAAAATTCGTTCACAACAGGCTAAGCTATGATTGAATTTGAAGGTCAAGGTCTTTGTCAAAGTACTAGTATTGGTCAAGGTTTGGTTCTGGGCTGTTTTGGGTATTTGGTGGAGATTTTAAGCTTTGTTCTTGGTCTAAGATAAAAAACATGGAGACCGATATCGTTCGATATGACCGATGTCGGTTTAAGTGAACCGGCCTCGGTATGGTTGGGGTAAAGGAAACTTATCAAAAACTTGATGTGAGGGTAGATCTGAGGCTAAATGGAAATGGAGAGGGAAATGGAAAGGTCTATGTAGGTCTTAGATATACTTAGGGGTAGTTATCGGTAGGGTATGGGAAGTTTAATGGTGTGGGTGAAGGAATGGTCAAGTTTGCATGGAGGTAAATGGTGGGAGAATGGGAATGGGAGTAGAAACTGATAATAGATATAACAAAACCTACTAAAATGAAAATGGATGAATGTTGGTTAATAAAACACTTACTGTTGTATAAACTTGATGGCTGGAGAGAAATGGCAGTTGATTCAGATGGATGGAGCTTGATGTGGTGATGATGCTTCCCTAGGTGCTTCCATGAATGTAAATGGCTCTATGATTTCTTCTAATGCTGGATGTGGATGCTTTGATGCGTGTATGAATGTTGGTTCTACTTGCATGTAGCTTTGGTTTCATCTCTTGCTCTCAAAAAATGTGCCAACCTTGAAATTAGGTTGTTTTGGGGAATAAATGGTAACCGATGATGGTTCTGGTTGACCGGAAATGGTTTAGGGTAACCGGCATCGGTTAGGGCAGGATTTCCTAGGTTTTCTAAAATGGGAAGATCCCCTTGATTTTCTTGGATCTCGTTCATTTTCTTCCATGATTAGAATGGAAGCTTCCTTTCTAACATGCGGGAATGTGGTTAGAGGGAATGTAGGATTTTATTTTTAGGGTTTAGGTAGGTCTTAGTTAGTTATGGCAACATACTAAGAATAGGTCTTAGGGTGAGGTGGCTAGATGAGGTGTATAGGTGAGGTGGTGGTGTGAATTATCTCAATTAGGATATTTAAATAATAAATATTATGAGATCATGAATTAATTTAATTAGATTAATTAAATTAATATTAGAGTGGGGTGTAATGGGCCATGGTTAGGTGAGTGTGTTCAAGTTGATTATTTGTCGAGGGACCAAGGGGAGTGTGACCCAATTTTGGTGTCTACATTTTGCCCCTTTTTGTGGCGTAGCTTGTATTGGTAAGCGACGCTAACAAAAATAAGGTGTGGTTGCCCCATGTGTTGGGTAAAGGTGATCCCCTCAAACCAGGGCGATGAGGTAGAAGCGGGAATTGGTGAGTGGTTTGATAAAAGGTTAGTGTGATGAAGAGGAAGGTGGGAAATGGGAGAAAAAGGGGGAAAGGTGTAATCGGGTAATCTAGGTAATTGGTCGGGTTAAAGGTAGTAACATTCAACACACGCACACGTATATAAATTGCAGCATGGTACCGAGGTTAAAGAGCAAAAACTCTACATTGTAAAAGGTCGATAGGTTTATCCAAACAAGGTTGAGGTGATTCGGTATCAAGGTATAGGATATGGTCGGGAAACACAACGCAAGTCAGTGGGAACGTTTAGGTATGTTCGGTACACCAAAGGTTGGAGTCAAGATAAACGGTCACGGAAAGAGGCAAGGTAAGGTTAGTATGTCAATCAACACGGGTAACAATGCTGTCGCAAGGTATAGCGAGCACATGAGGTCACGGTCACTAGCAATGTTTTAGGTCAAAGTAACTAGGTCATGGTGTGGGTAGGGCCGAGGTATGGGTAAAATAATGAGTCCCCAAATGAGGACGAGGTGAGGTAGTAAATGATGAGGTCAGGAGGATAAAGTGAAGTGTCCAAGTCAGGTGTGGGTGAGGTAAAAAGGATGTAGGTCATCAAATGAGGGGTAGGGGTAGGAAAAGGACTAAGCAGGATAACCGATAATGGTTATAAGGAACCGATACCTGGTCTCAATGGACCGACCATGGTAAGCTAGGGCACAAGACCGATGTCGGTCAAGGTAAAACCGTCACCGGTCAAGTCGGGTAGGTTATAAAAAAGGAAATTTCTGCTTTTTATGGAATCATTTGTCACTTGCCAAATAGGAGAAAACGACAAGTGAGAGAGAGAAAGGTGGAAAGTGTTCATGTGGAATGAGAGAGTTGAGTTGGTGAGTAGTGTAGTGGGTGATTGGTAGTCAATAGGTGGGGTCCACGAGATCAGATTGATCGATTTGGTTGGTTGGAGGTGAGAAGGTTGATTGGGTGATGGCAAAGGTAGGAGAGGGGTTGGGTGGACCACCGATGCAGCGGCCCGATGTACCACCATGGTGACGAGCGAAGCATGATGAGGTAAGAGTTAATCCTGTTCTTTGTTTTGTGTGTTAGATTGATTTAGATGTCAGGTGGGAAAAAATGGGTTTGCGGGGGGAAATGAATTTTGAATTGGTGGGAGGGAAAATCGGGTAAAATAGGCATGGGGGGGAGGTGATTGGGTGAAGGAGGGTGGGGGAGGGTGGAGGGGGGATTTGGGTAGGATTGGGTGGGTAGAAGGGAGAGAAAGGAAGGTTTAAGAAGAGGGGGGTTTTGGGTGTTGCGGTTTTGCGTGTGATAGTGTGGCTCGGTTAAGGATTATCCGGCGTCGGTGGTAGTGAACCGGCATTGGTCACAAAAAAAGGTGACCGATGTTATTTTATGGGGATTGGGGTCATTTAGAGATAACTGGTACCGGTCATGATTTGGGGAAAAAGGGGCCAAAAGTGACTTAGGTTGGGTGAGTGAGATAGGTAGTGGTAAGTAGGAGACGTTTTGGTGAAAATCATAACATAGGTAAAGGGTGAAAAATAGGTAAAGGTGAATGATAGTGGGTTAGGGTTAGGGTGGGTAGATAGAAGATGGGATACGAAGGTAAAGAGGTCTAGGGAAAGAGAGGTAGGGTGGTAAGTATAGGTGAGGTGTCGAGAATGATTGTGGGTATGATTAAGGTGTAGTAAAATGATGTTTTGTGGGATGCAGGTGAGAGATTAGCTAAGGATGCGAGACAGGGTGCCACCCCTGCTCATAATAGTTCGTGGGGCTGTGATAATCGAGGAGTGGAGGCATGTCATAGATGTGGGTTTGAGTGGGGTCAGATGCTACCGACATGTAGTCCGTAGTCGAGCTTGATGGTCACTCTCATCGATAGATGGGATTCGGCGACCAACACGTTCCACCAACCAATGGGGGAGATGATAGTCACCCTAGAGGACATGTACAAGATCCAGTGGTTACCTATATTAAGGAGGCAGGTATACTTGATCTCCTCAGAGGCCTCTTGAGGAGTTGATGCTTGTGATGATTGGTGAGGGATTGGTCGAGATGCCATTTCACAACACCATCCTGAGTTATGGAGAGATGTACCTAGCCCATCAGAGGAGACGAGGCTAGTAGTATTATTGATGGAGGCAATCTGTTGTTTTGCATTTCCAGATGTAGAGGGTGGGAGATTCCCACGATCACTTATGGGGGTGATGCACGATATGATGATGGACATGAATGCTTTGCATGGGTGCCAAAGCATTCTAGTGCAACTAAATAGAGAGCTATGGGCATATGGGCGGCTCCGTCGGTTCATCATCTTATGCCGCACATTTATTCTACTGCTTTTTGGGCCTATGAACACATTGTGTGTGTTCATCGATTGTATGCCCCTTGAGTGGATGCATTCGAGCCAAGTTTGGTGTGGGTAGGTTACAGGCGATGGGTGCCTGTGATTGGAGAGAGTAGATCAGACAAGGCTACTCATGATGTAGCATATTACAGGTAGCTACTGGAGGGATTGTCCGGTGTGGACATTATTTGGAGACTATATGTGAGTTATCCCTCATACAGAAAGATGGCCAATGAGTTAGACTTGTAGCTACTTAGATGGATTGAGGGGCACCGTCATGGGGGAGCATGAGATGATCCTAGTGGATAGGGTTAGACAATAATTTGGGTTACTGCAGGATATACCGCCACCCTTCCCACAGTATAGGAGGGATGATGTGGAGATACCACTATTGCTACCACATCCAGCCGACAGTACCTATAGGGTAGGAGGAGTAGGTGATAGACCGATGCATTGATGATGTCAAGGTGACTGATAGGTATAGATAGTGGTGGGTGGCTCATTTACGTAGTAACACCCGTGCCAAGACAATTGATTTAGATACCATCACTATTCGAGAGAGATGCCCTACAGGGGTAGGTAGTGACCATGATTACATAGTTGGGGATGGTACATGGGTAGTTGGTAGTTTTAAAGGTGGAGGTGGCCGCTTTGCATGCATAGGTGGCCAGTCTACAGGCCCAGATGGCCTAGGATGGAGATGGTGATGGGGATGATGATTAGGTGGCCCCCTACTACAAGTGTGCGTGTTACGAGGTTTGCAAGGCTAGTTAGCTACTACGCAGTGTAAATTAAGGCCTTACAGCATAGGGTGCAAGGGAGGCGATGACATCACCATAGGCACGAGGGATAGGGTCCTAATTCACGCGGGGCGAGACGAGGTCCCAGGAAGAAAGACACGGGGGGGAAGAGGTCAATGAGGCCACCACAGACATTAATTATATCCAGATTGTGGGATGCCCTAGGTGAGGCCATTTTACCAGATTAGTTGATGGTAGCAAGGATAGATTTTCTATCCTACGAGAGAACAGGCACACAGCAGCCTCGAGTGAGAAGACCGAGATCATGCGCCACACATGTGGAGAGCATAGGGGACATTAAGCCCAGAGAAGATTAGGGTGAGGCCACTAGTTCATGGAGGCTAGCCCCAGGTGATGTACCAACAGGGACCTAGCCACCCCATGAGAGGCGGTGAGATGTTAGCAGGCTATCTTACGGGAGCCGAGGAGGATACAGAGAGACCGATATGGAGGATATCCGGTAGGATGATGTCTCGATGTATGTCCCTCCATTTTGATGTAGTTATTCATTTTTATATATACCAGCTTGCATGCCGAAGAGAGTGAGGATGTATATGAGAGTTTTGTTTATTTTTTATCATATACCGGCTGCGTACCAAAGATGGTGAGGTTGTATATGAGAGTTTTTTTATTTTTGATCATATACCGGCCTGCGTGCCAAAGATGGTGAGGTTGTATATGAGAGTTTTGTTTATTTTTTATCATATACCAGCCTGCGTGTTGAAGATGGTGAGGCTTTATATGAGAGCTTTGTTTATTTTTTATCATATACCGGCCTGCACGCCAAAGATGGTGAGGCTATATATGATATTTTTTAGAGATGCATATTATTTGGTATCAGTGTATATTGTATGGATACACAAATTTATATGATGAGATGGATGATTTGGTGATTATGGTCATGATGTGTACATGGTTGTGTTTATCTTGTTATTTTGATTTGTATATTTGATGGAAAGAAAGTAGTATAGATATGATAGAGTCAGGTCATAGGCATGGATCAATTCAGGTTGTTGGTTTAGGCATGGATGAAGTTAGGTCATTGGCATGGATTGAGTCAGGTTTGTGGTTTAGGCATGGATTGAGTCAGGTTCATAGGCATGGATTGAGTCAGGTTTGACTTAGGTTTGATGAAGTTTAGGTTGGTTAGGTATGGTTGGGTTGAGTTTGGCTTAGTTTGTAATTCATTAATTTGTGCAATTAATGATGATATGGGTCACGTTAATATGTGTTATAGTAACATGCATGATAATGGTAAAGAATTGTTAGACATAATGAATGTATGAATGATGATGGTAAAGATGTGAAGCAATCTATTTTTTGTTTGGTTTAATTTCTAATTATTGATATAAAAAGGAAACTAACTAGGGTAGGATGTGATTAGGAAAGGGAAAGGGGAATTGATTAGGGTAGAGAGTGGCCGAGCTAACCTCTAAGGGCCCCATGCCCTCGGAGTGCTACCTACATAGTCCCGGTGAAAAGGGACCTCAGGTCGATGTAGTTCTCCCATAAGCTAGGGAAGAATGCGAGGAGGTATGAGAATGAGTTGGTAGGTTATAGGCATGATTGAGTCTAGGTATTTTAGGTATGGGTGAATTGTGGGCACATTGGTATGGGTGATTTTGAGTTGATTATGGAAAAGGAGGAAAAATTACCCAAAGATAAGCATCGAGGATCTAGTCTTGTATAGGATAATCAATACGTAATGAAGAAGGTTAAAAGATAAGAGGAGGAAAGGAAGCCACCTGATTGGTAAGGATCATAACGGGTGGGTCATACCTTAGATAAGATGATGAACGTAAGACCCTAAAGACATTACATGATTGATTATTCTAAAGGTGAAGAATAGTCACATGAGCACCAAATGTCACGGTTCCATTAGGTCCCTTGAGGCGGTAGGAAATGAAAGTGTGAATGGTGAGAGGGTGAAAAGTGGTTAGTTTATATGGTATTTGGTAGCATGCCTTTTGGCAAGAGATCCAAGATCACAATGAGAAAGTCCATGATGAAATTTTTTTCTGTTTTGACTTTTATTGGAGATAGAATAATCGATGCGGGAAGTCTATATGGGATGAGGAAATTAACTCCTTGAGGTCTTTGTGAAGCTGATCGATGTGGGAAGCTTTAGATTTTTTTTTTTTTTGAAGCAGGCTTTATATAGTTGTCCTTCGAGGGATCAGTCTATTTATATGGCGATGTAGAGAGAAAGATGCCATTTTGAGGGAGTCATCTTTTTATTTGAAGTTTGACTCAAGGAGTTAGATCCCATGTGAGGGATTTTAAGTCATGGATAAGACTAAGGTGAAGAATCAGATTCTTGTTCAGAAAGCAAGGTGAAATGACCATGGGATCTCATCTAAAAGCAGATGAAAAGTATCCATGAGAATCATGCCATGTGTAGTGTCATGGTACACATATTTAAGAGAAGATAAAAGAGTGATGGGTACGCACATGATTCTTGTTTAATCATTAGGGATGGTATAGTGAAAGGAGGGAAGTGAAATAGCGCTCAAGGGATGAGCATGAAAAGAGACAAAGGTGAGGTAGGACTAAAATTCAATAGTAGAATGGTCAAAGATGCAAGGCATTAAGGGGTTTAGGTTTGGGTTTACCATCGAGTGAAGATAAATGATATGCACCTGATCCATAGGTATGAGTCATGATGTATGGTCCAAGCCAATTAGGAGAAAATTTTCCCCGTTTACTTTTTTTTACTTTGGTTATATGTTGATTTTCCTTTAGGATGAGATCACCAACTTGGAAGGTTCATTCATGGACACGTTTGTTGTGCAGGCACATTTGATACATTTTTAGTAAACTTGAAGATAGTCAAGAGCATTAAGATGGCATTGTTCATCTAATAACTCAAGTTGTGCTAAACGGTCCTAGAAAAAGTCATCATCATTGAGCATGTCATGGAGAGAAATACAAAGTGATGGAATCTAGACTTGAGAGGTGAAAACCTTTGTACCGTAGACAGAGAAAATGTGTGGCAGCAAGTGGAAGTGTGAATACTAGTGTGGTACGCCCACAGAGAGAAAAAGGAATGTGTGTATGTCGGTCCTTCCCAAATATCATTAACCACTTTCATTAGAATTTTGTTCATGGTTTTATTATTGGATTGGCTTAGCCGTTGGTTTGTGGGTAATATGGTGACGAAACTTAGTTGAATACCAAAGGCATCGTAAATTTTCCGTAAGGTTTTATTTTTGAATTGTTTTCCATTATGAGTGATGAGGCGATGATGAACACCAAATCAAAAAATGATGTGATGATTTATGAACTCACATATTTTCTAAGATCTTTCTTGGAGATGAGAGGTATGGCTTCAACCCATTTGGTGTAATATTCGGTAGCAATGATTATCCATTGATGTCTCTAGAAATAATGGGGATTGATCTCTCCGAAAGATCCAAACCCCATTAAGAGAAGGGCCAAAGGTCATGGGCGAAACCTATAAGGCATGGTGGGTGTATGATGAAGGTTGGCATGTTGATGGAATTTTACACAATGCTTAACATAATCACAACAATCATGGTTGAGGTCGGCCGAGTAATAGCCTAGTGCAAAGGATGCTTAAGCAACCACGAGACCACTGAAGTGACCTCCACATATGCCATCATGAACTTACTTAATGGTATAGGGAATTTCAGAACTCGTCATGCATCGTAAGAGAATATCATCAAAGTCACACTTATAGAGGAGGCCACCCATGATGATGTAATGAGATACCCCTTTGAGAAAGGCGCATTGTCCATTACGAGTGAGGTCGGGAGGTAAGATGGAGAGGGAAAGATAGTTCTGAGTATTGTTTATACCAAAGGCCACTGGATTGGGAGAAGTGGTTTGATAGAGTAAAATTCACGAGGTAAATAAGAGGATGATTGAATTATTTGTACGGTGACAAATATTTTAGAATCGGTGGGTGAAGCGGGTATTTGGGAAGCTAAGCAGGCCATGGTATCTGTAAATTTGTTGGTAGAATGGGGGACGGTTTGAAGGGCGTAATGGTTGAAAGGTCGTAAAAAGTATGTCCACATGATGTTTATACTTTTGAAGTGTCTCATTACAACATTGGTATACACCATTGACTTGGTTTATGACCAATTGAGAATCACCAAAGATGTTGATGGACTTAACATCTAAGGCATAGGCATCCTGGAGACCCAATACGAGTGCTTCATATTCGGCAATATTGTTTGTATAATCAAAATCGATTTGAAATATAAAGGCATGGGTTCACCATCAAGTGAAATGAGGATAACACAGCCCCCCCCCACATTGACACTTGGAACCATAAATAAGAGTGTCATCTAGTACGTGAGTTTTCCAGGGAAAGGGTAGCAATTGACTCATTTGGAAAGTCAAAGTTAGAGGGTTGATCCCCAAAAATAAGTGCATCACCAATTGGTTGGTGATAGCTTGGCCCTTGATGGACTTTTGATAGATGAATTCGAGGTGAGATATGCCAAAATCATAAGCCGTGTGCGACACATTGATTTTGGTAAGTTTTGGCATAAATTAAGTGTAAGGGGTGGTGTTGGTCAAAACATAGGTTTTGTGATTAAGTAGGTAATGGAGGAGTTTGGTGGCAAAAACTAAGGCTAAGAAAAGTTTTTTGCATGGGTGTATCGGGTGTCATAGTCTAGAAGAGTGTGGATTATATAATAAACCACCTGCTCCTATGTTGTTCATCGTGATGAGCAAGCATGGCCCCTAAGGAGTGATTGGTAGCAGAGATGTATAGGTAGAATGGTTTGAACATCTTTAGGTGGAATGAGTATGGGTGGTTGGAGAAGGTATTGTTTTAAGGCCTCAAAATATTTATGGAAATCATCATCCCATTTAAAGGAGACATCCTTCTTGAGAAGATGATGAAATGGTTGACATCCTCGGAAAGTTGCGAAATGAAACGGTGAATAGACTACAACTTACCTTGTAGGTTGTGGAGATGCCACATATTAGTGGGTGGAGGCATTTCAAGAATGGCCTTGAATTTAGCAGGGTCAACCTCTATACCACATAAGGAGACGATAAATCCTAGGAGTTTTCTAATGAGATCCAAAAAGACACACTTCTTGGGCTGAAGGTGAACGATACTTAATGAGGTAGTCAAAGATGGTTTTTAGGATGGTGAGGTGCTTGGAGCGGTGTTTAGATTTGGCAAGGAGATCATCTACATAATCTTCCAATATACGATGCATGATGTCATGGAAGATGTAAGTCATAGCCCGTTGATATGTGGCACCAGCATTTTTAAGGCCAAAAGGCATGAATCGATAGCAGAAGGTCCCCCAAGGGGTGATGAATGTGGTTTTGTGTTGATCCTCTAGGGAAAGCAAGATTTGGTTATAACCCGAGAAACCATCCATGAGTGATAGCATCTCGTGACCAGCGGTAAGGTCAACCAGTTGGTCAATACCGGGTAGAGGAAAGTCATCTTTTGGGGAAAGCTAGGTTGAGGTCATGGAAATCCATGCAAATGTGAAGTCCCCCTGTCACCTTAGTGATAGGGACAATGTTAGAAATCCATCGAGGATAATCAATGGGTAAGATGAAGGAAATGGAAAGGAGGCACTGAAGTTCTTCTTTAACTAGAAGAGCAATGTGAGGGTGCATTTTCCTCAGCTTTTATTTTACGGGTTTGGCATCAGAATGGTTATAATATTGTGGACCACTATGGTGGGGTCAATACCGGGCATGTCAGTGTAAGACCAAGCAAAAGCATGGTTATGATTTTTGAGAAAAGAAGTGATGGCTTCTTGTTTAGTAGTATCTAAAGATTGGCCGATCTTTAGAATGTGTAGGTCATCCTAAGTATGGATGTTGATCTCGATAGTCGATTCATTCAACATGGTTTGCATCTCAGATGGTAACGACCGATGAATATATGAGTCTTGAACCAAGGTAGGTGATTATAGATTCATCATCCCTGACATTGAACAATGTTAATGAAGGTGTATCATCATCAATCATTTCAGGGTATAGTAAAGGAAGAGAAGAGGGAGCCTCGCCCTCGTGTTGATAAGTCAGAGGGCCCCAAGGAAATGGTGTTTATGAAAAAAAAAAGTTAGGAGGGATGGATTATAGATCCATCGACTCTGTCGATGAAGGTGGTGAAGGAGGTGGGGAAGGTGAAGAAGGTGGAGAATGGCTAATGTCCTCAATGAGTTTAATGCGGGCCTTCTTGGTAGGTGGTTCAAGAAAGTTGATACCACTACGGTCGTTATTTTTGGTAGTACATGGAATAACATTGTGATGGCCTTACTCATAAAAGCTAAAACTAGAAAACCCTTCCATACACATCGGTGTAGGAAGGTGTGGATGAAATAGCGATTGGTGAGTGACTGGAGGTCTGCAGAAAATGGGTGAGTTTGTGATGTTGGTTCAGGTGTATAAGTAGTGGTATCAAGTCCCCCATAGGTGAGATTGGTACAAAGGTGGGGAGGACCATAAAGGAGGTGCTCTTTTATGTAGTGATCATAAGCAAGGGTGTTGGTGAATACTTCCATACTCTTATGGAGTAAGGAATGTGTTGACACTATATAGGTGATACTCCCCCAGAGTGAGATGTTGAAAAATTCCTTCTAAGGGATCGGTGGTCGATATGTGGGTGGTTGGGATAGATGATGTGTCGAAGGTCAGATCGGAGGTGGAGCTAAGCGATTGGGAGGCTAATGGGTCGGCCAGGAGGTTGTGGCAACGGTAGGAATGGAGGATGTAGGTGCGGTTGAGGTAGCAATAGTGGTGAGTGGAGGTGTAGGTGAAGAGGAAGTGGTCATGGAGGCAGACGCTTTAATGGGTATAAGCACATCATTGGGTGGTAAAGCATGTTATAGGTTTTGAAAGGTGATGGGTTGGCTGGAATGGTATAGGTGTGTCCTTCATGCTCAAACTTCACACAAAAATGCAAAGTGGAAGGAACACAACCCATAACACAAATCCAGGGTCTACCAAGCAACAAAGTTATATTAAAATTCCCCTCCAAGATGTAAAATAACTCTAGAATAGTATGGGGGCCCACACAAACATGGAGGATGGTGGTGTAAAGTGTAGAAGTGATAGCGTCATTGAATGAATGCAACATGACAGGATGTTTATGCATGTAATTGTCGGGTATGCACATTTGGACGAATGCATGGGAGGAGATGATGTTAATGCTAGCACCCCCATTGATCATAACACGTTTTACACGGATATTATCGATATGGACAAAGATGAAAAGGCTAGATCGGGTCATCGGTTTGGTGTGGTGTGATCTCTTCATCTCGAGAAGCTAAGGGGCTACTTGGTGATTAAGTGGAGGTGTAGGAGAAGACGAAACTTGGTGAGAGAGGCTACATGATGAGGTGTAATAATGGAAGCCATGGGTGTAGGGTCATTGGGTAAGACCTCAATAGACTAAAGAACCTCCATGAGAGCTTGACGATGGGATTTAGAGGTTTGGATGAGGTCATATAGGGACATTTTGAGGGAGGATTGGTGTAATTGTTTGAGCATCGCGCGATGTGTAACCCCATTAGAAATAGGATATGTGGGGCCATGAGATAGTGACTTTAGGTGTAGGTGCAGATGGTATGTTGGGTATAGGGTTGGTTGGTGGGTCGGTTGCCTTTTCCTTGCCTTTGTCCTTCTGAGCATGGGTAGCAATGTGGATCATGTTGATTTGAGGTGGAGAGGTAGGTGAAGTAGGTGAGCCATGAAAGGTGTAATGACAAGAAGGGAAAAAGCCAAGGGGTGGGAAGGAACCTTGTGAGATGAGCTGGGCACACCGACATTTGGGTGGAGGTTTGGAAAGTTCTCTAATGCGAACCATGTTAATTTCAAATCTGGGGGTGGCTCTAAGAGTTGTGGAGGTGGAGGTCTTGTTTCTGTTGAGTAGGAAATGAGGGAAGAAATGTTAAAGTAGTGGTGGCGAAATGGGGTCCTCATCGAGAAGGTCATCATCGTCAAAGTTTTCTTCAGGAGGACACAACTAGATAAGAATGGTTTTCAAAGCCTTATAATTCTCTACATCGTGTCCTGGCACATGATGGTAGGCAAAATTTTGTGTCATCAAACCCCTTTGGTTTGGGCTTGAGTGGGTCATAAGGTCTAAGAGGCGGTAATGTGATGATAGAAGTTTCAAGGATGTTGGTTAAGATTTTGGCATAGGATCCCATTAGTGGATCACAATGGAAAGTGAATGTGGGTTTGGGTGAAGGTGCGGCTGATTGTATAGGAAGGGTTTTTATAAGAGGGGGAGTGGGTTGAGCTATGGTTTTAGGTGTTGGCATGGTCTTAGGTGTTGGTCATGTCTTCTTGGGTAGGGGCATGGTAGAGAACTAGCAATAGAGTGTGTGGTTGGTTTGACTACCTTATTGGAGGGTAGTAGATTTTTGCTTTTAGGTTGTACCTTCTTGGGTAAAGGTGATACAAGTGCACGATATCTAGAGGGAAAAGTGGATGGTGGAAGAGGGCGAGTTACCCATGGGGATAACTAAGGTGTTGTGAAGGTAGATGGCGCGGGTCATGCAGGAGGTGTGAGGGAAAGAGACTGAAGTGTCATGGGTAGTGAAGAAGTTATCGATGGTATTAGAGGTATGGGTGGTAAAAATGTTACAAGTGTGGGTGGAAGTTGTGTCGGGCACTTGGGTATGTTAGAGGTCTACGAGGGAGGAATGGGCTGCTATTTTTAGTTTACCAGCGGGTGGAGGTTTCTTAACCAGGCTAGAAGGGCGAGGTCCTAAGATGGACGGAAGGGGTAAAGGTGATGAAGGTGTGATCGGTGAGGTTGGGGTATGAGATCTAGGGGATTGGTTCTTTTGTTTGGGGATGGATTAGGTTTAGTGTTAGTTTTGGAGGATGTGGCTAAATCTAATTTGATGGGTGGATGAGTAAGGTTGGTTGTTGGGATGATGCCTAAGGTAGTAATAGGTTTAGGTAGGGAAGATGATGTAGGTGTAGGTTTGGATGTAGAAGCATTTTGAGTGAGTGGTATCATGGGAGAATTTTTATGGTTGTGGTTGTGTTTGGTTCGATTGGCCAAAATATTTTTGGATAGATAGTGGAGGTATCAACGAGTGACATCTGCATTTGTGTTGAGACATGAAGTAAAAGATGCCCCCAAAGTAAGGCTCTATCCACATAATCTAGGTGATCAGCTAAGCATGATAATGGAACCGATGTAGGTGAGGTCGATGTGGATCCAATTGCGATTCTTGTAAAATGTTTCTTAGAAATAGGGAATTCACTAGCTTCATCCTTTGTGGGTAAGAGAGACAAAAGTAAGTCGGCGGGATTTTGGGTGGTTGATGAAGAATGGTCACCTAGAGGTAGCGGTATTTCTACCGGATCCTCGATAGGTGGAGGAGATGATGGGTGCTCCTCTGTGGGTGGAGGAGATGAACAAGCTTCTCCCGTGTGTTGGAGAGGTACTGCTAGTGATGGCTCTTTAGGTGGAGAAGCCAAAGGTGAAGTGGTCCCAATGTTAAGAGAAGGCTCCTTCACAGGTGAGGGAGGAGATGAAGGGTGTTCCTCTGTGGGTGGAGGAATAGGTGAAGTGGGTTCAAGTGTAGGTGGCGGACCTCGAGTAGGATTTCCTCTATGGAAGGAATATGAGGTAATTGGGAGGCAACTAGTGCGTCACTGAAAATAGCATGGACCTCGCGGGTATGGCTATCATTAGTTGAGGTCTCTCCAGTTTGATAAGAAGAAGGGGCGTGATTGGGAAATGGTTTCTTGAAGATGTGCAGGTTTTAGTTGGCGCATTCGGGTTATCCAAAACTAACTCATCGTTCTCGAGCATTTCCTGGACAATGTTCTTGAAAGTGATGCAATTTCTGTCACTATGACCTTTTACTCGATGATAGTTGTAGAAGTCATGTTCTTTGTACCATGCGGGTGTGGGGTAAGCAGGATCAAAACCAGTGTGTGGTTTTACGGGAGGAAGGGTGATGGCCCTAGCTTTAATGAGCTTTTCTAAGACAAAAGAATAAGGCTCCCCAATTGGGGTGTATTTCCATTGTTCTCATGTTTGAATTGAAAGGTCTGGACAGGAGAAAGATTAGATGAGAGGTTAGCCTAATTTGATGGATGAGTTGGGCTGGCCTTGAGTACCATTGTGTTAGCGGTTCCCTTGGCTTTTAATAATTATTTTATGGTTTCGAAGAAGAAGAGGTATCATTTGACTTGAATTCCTATTCTTATTATATAGTTGAATTTTCTTTTCTTTGATGGCCTAAATCTCTAGCTTTCGTGCCATGGTATGAATGCCTCATTAAAGGTTTGGAAAGTTTACACTTGCAGGGTCAATGAAATATGTCTAACACAAGCCCACGTGAAGAGCTCTATGAGTTTGGTTTGTTGTATTTGGAATGTGATTTGATTGATAGGCTACGCCAATGAGTGACAAAATCTTTGATAGATTCATCATCATACTAGCGCATAGAGTAGAGGTCAGTCATGGTAACCTTCTTAACAACGTTGATGGAGAAGTGATCCAAGAAGCTTGAGCTGAGTTGCTCGATTAAATGAGAAGATAGAATGTCTAGGTATCCCACTATACTAGTCTAATGCGGCTCGGTCAAAGACATGGGAAAGGTCCTCAAGCAACAAAGCATCATCACGGGTGATCAGATAACACCCATGTTTGAAAGACCACAAATGTTTTGCGGGTCCTCTTTTTGTTGAAACGGTTAAATTTAGGCATTTCCCAATGCATGGGATATGGATGGATAGGAATAGATGGGTGTATGGGCTCATTACATTGACAAATTTCATCATAGGTGAGAGTGTTACGGATCCGAAACCAATGCCTCCAATGTTTACATTTTGTCCATCATTAACTTGATTACGTCATTGGTAGGTGGTGATGGATGGGTGCCTCTGTAGCATAAGAGGGCTGGTTTGGGCATATGATGGAGGTGGCATTCCAATATATGGTGATGCCACATAGGTAGGTTGAGAATGAGGGAGTGAAATAGGGGGTATGTACCCAGAATGAATGATAGATGAAATGGGAGGCTACGATAGTACATATATGGAGGCGGAAGGGTCGTGGTGACCCTAGTAGTGATGGGGGCCAAGGATTGTGGAATGGAAAGGAAAATGTTTTGAAAAGGGTAGGGGTCACCGACACTGGGGGTGGTTGTGTAGCTATGGGTATATGTGAGACAATAGGCACGGATGAGGTTATGTTATGGGTGGTTAGTGAAGGTATAGTGGATGTGGTGGGTGCAATAGATGTGGTAGATGCGGCGGTCATAAAGAAGTATAGAGCCTAGCTATGAAACGAATAGATGGGGGCGAGTGCGAATAGCGTGGAGATAGAGGGGGCTGACGTAGAAGTAGGAATGAGAGTCAGGGGGATAGATACAGGCATGTTTATATCAACTGACCCGAGGCATCTTGAGTGGATGAGTGGGAAAGATAAAATTGTAAGGTGGTAGGGTTCTGTCAAGGAGTCATGTGAACTCCTCATCCCTTGTGGTGATAGTGATAGGTTGGGTAGGATCCATGGGTGATAAAATAGAAGGTGGTGAAGAACTAGGTGGGAGTGGTTGACAACTGGCATGGAATATGAGGGCTTTTGATTGGCTATGCATCAACACCATGTGAACAAGTGCTGATCTGGTAGGACTGCTTCCTGTAAATTACACATAAATATAGTAGAAATGGGGAAAAACATGTATTGGTAGGTAGATTAGGTACAAAATGTCAGCTAGAAATTTGAACATGCTAACCGATGTCAGTTAGGGTCAAACGTCGACGTCGGTCACGAGTAACCGCATGGTCGACCTTTGTGAAAAATGGACAGTTTGTCAAAACAAGGCAGAAGGCTAATAATCTACTAAGTAAATAAGGTGTTGATGGATTTTATTAGGAAAAAGAAGATGATGAGAGTTACAGAGACTCTAAATGATAAAGAATATGGAACAGGTGTCCTTTTGGGTAGGTTAACCAAAAGAACAATAAACCGATGCCGGTTGGGTAAAACCGATGATGGTCAGAGGGTAACCGACGACGGTCGTTGGACCGACACAGTTATTATGAAATTGAAACAGAGATGAAGAAAAAGTGGTTGTGATTTAAAATCAAATGTAGAATCAAACCCAAAATTCTAAGAATGATGAAAATAGGGTCAAACACACTCAGATGAAGCTGGAATACACCAACTATGATGAGGAGCGTGCAAGGAAAAATAAAAATGATGAAGAACGTGTCCTCTCACCTCAAAAACGTAAGCCAAGTAGAAACACTAAGAAGAAAAATACGATCCTAAGAGTGATTTTTCCATTATGTTTGTTTAGCTTATGCTATTAAGGATTGACTCATGAACTTTGGAATAGAATTTTCGGTGAGGAAGGCTTCTTACGAAGAAGGAAATCTACAAGGAGAGGTTTCAGGTATGTTATGGTGAGGGGGGTCCATCTTGAAGTATGACTCAACGAAGTAATGAGTTGGGAGTACCTACAATCCTCGATCAAAAGTGTGATCATTCACGAGGCATTCTAGGAAAGATGTCATTTAAGAATTTGTATAGTTTTGAATTTGTGCGGTTTGGTAAGACTCGGAGAGAAAGAAAAATGTGCTTTCTATGATTCGTTTATCAACCATCGGTGGGAATGACTTCAAGCGTATAGGTTTCCCTCGGTTAATGTGAGCTAATGTAGAAAATCGTAGAATGAAATGAAGTTAATTTTTAAACCCAAATCAAAATATTGAATTGATGACACAAAGAGATGAACAGGAGAAGGGATCTAATCCACTTATGCTCTTTCACTAATGCGATATTAATGAAAGGAAAGAAATGTGTTTTAAAGCACCAAAATATGATTTCTTTAAGATAATATAAGAAGAGAAGATTCCAGGGGAGAAATTTTAATGTGAGAACCTTTTAGAAAGGAAACAAACATGTAACTTTTCACCTAGAAATGAAGAAATGCAAAGAACCCCGAATGGGTCCCACCAGGCATGCCAAAATGTTTCACCGATTCTAGAGAATTTCTTTGAATATTGACAAAAAGATAAGAGTAAATGGGCTAAGAGGAATACCTGTTAAAGCTGGTTGAAGGTTGTTGCGCGTGTATGACTTCTTGATCCACAACTGATCGTGAGAGTTTCCTTTTGGCTACGAGGAACTACCTGAAATAGAAAACAAAACCACAAAATAGAAGTTAAACAGTATATGTAGTAGATTGCCTAGCGTATGCTAGATCCAAGAAGTGTGATACTCCCTAGACGGTTGTCAATCCACTATTTAAAACAATTCAATGTTAATAATAAATGAAATCCTATTGTAGTTAAAATGATTTAGGTATCTCATTCGACTACAATAAGCAAATTCATTCACAACAGGCTAAGCTATGATTGAATCTAAAGGTCAAGGTCTGTCAGAGTACTTGTATCGTGTCGGGGTCTAGTTCAGGCTGTTTTGGGTATTTGGTGGAGATTTTAAGATTTATTCTTGGTTTAAGGGTAAAAAATAGAGACCGACAACGATGTATGAGTTTAAGTGAGCTGGTGATGGTTTGGGTGGGTGCGGCGTCGATATGGTCTGGGGGTAAAGGAAACTTATCAAAAACTTGATGTGAGGGTAGATCGAGGCTAAATGGAAATGGAGAGGGAAATGGTGAGGTATGTGTAGATCTTAGATATACTCGGGGTATTTATCGGTAGGGTATGGGAAGTTTAATGGTATGGGTGAAGGAATGGTCAAGTTTTCATGGAGGTAAATGGTGGGAGAATGGGAATGGGAGTAGAAAAAACTAATAATAGATATAACAAAACCTATTAAAATGAAAATGGATGAATGTTGGTTAATAAAATACTTCTTGTTGTATAAAATTGATGGCTCGGAGAGCAATGGCAATATATTCGAGATGGATGGAGCTTGATGTGGTGATGATGCTTCCCGGGTGCTTCCATGAATGTGAATGGCTCTATGATTACTTCGATGATGGATTTGGATGCTCGATGCGTGTACGAATGTTGGTTATACTTGCATATAGCTCGATTTCATCTCTTGCTCTCGAGAAAATGTGTTAACCTTGAAATTAGGTTGTTTTGGGGAATAAATGGTAATCGACGACGGTTCTAGTTGACATTAAGGTGGTATTTTAGGTAACCAACATCAGTTAGGGTGGGATTTCTTAGGTTTTCTTAAATGGGCGAGATCCTCTTGATTTTTTGGATCTCCGTTTCATTTTCTTTCATGGATTATAATGGAAGCTTCCTTTCTAACGAGGTGGGAATGTGGTTAGAAGGAATGTAGGATTTGATTTTTAGGGTTTAGTTAGGTCTAGTTAGTTATGGCAACATACGAAGAATAGGTCTTAGGGTGAGGTGGCTAGATGAGGTGTATAGGTGAGGTGGTGGTGTGAATTATCTCAATTAGGATATTTAAATAATAAATATTATGAGATCATGAATTAATTTAATTAGATTAATTAAATTAATATTAGAGTGGGGTGTAATGGGCCATGGTTAGGTGAGTGTGTTCAAGTTGATAGCAATCGATATGAAAATAAAAAAGAAGAAACAATACACAAGATTTAACATGGTTCACCCAGTGTGGGCTATGTCCACCAAGAAACAACCAATTTATTATCACAGAGGAAATACAATGAAGATTTGCAATCTTCCACACCTTCTTGGATGTCATGTACTTTCTTCTCTACAAATTTCTCTTTTTCTCTCAAAAGGAAACTTCTCTTAATTCTCAATTGAATCTATCTTCTAAACCCTAACTTTATACTTATATATGCATCTATAACCTTAGGGCACTTTAGCTATGCAATTACTATCATTATATTCACTTTACAACTAAAGATAGATCTAATTCCCTCAACTTAATTATAGTAGTTATGCACATGCAACTGATGTCGTTTAGCCTTAACCGATGTCACTTCTTCCTTGTCCGATCAATTACACGGTCCATGGGTGACCGATGTCAATTATTTTGTATTCCAGCAAGTGCAGTGCAAAAAGCATGTCAGTGAAGCAATTAAGCTCCACAACTCAATAGAGAAAATTGAAAAAGGTTTCGTGTTCAAAACTCAACCATAATGCTTGATTCTCTTGTAGCACTTTCTCAGAGCCTCCCTTTCTAGTTGTAAGTATAAGCAATTATAGGAAAATAGGCGATGTAAAATAATCATTGATAATTGAGCTCCTCAAGCAGTTGGGCATATGAGTGGTAGGTACATTTTATTGACCAATCACGATTTGCTATTTTTTTATTTAATGACATTAAGATTTAAGTTGTACGATGCATGATTTGATAGATAACACGTAGATATGAATGAGAAATAAAAATGTGTGAATTAAATACCTACATGTTCCACACCTATTCCACATATGAGACTATTCCTACTAAAACATTTATGTTATTTATGCTTCACATTATCGATCCAAAGATCACAAAGAGCAAAAAATAAAAAATGGTAAAAAAGCAATAGGTTTTGGATCCCAAACCCATTTAGAATGCTTGCTTCTTATAGCACAATGTATCCTCCCTTTCTAGTTGTAAGCTCAAATAATTGTAGGAAAATAATTGGTGCCCAAACAATCATTGATAATTGAGCCCCTCAATTGGCTGGTCATATAAGAAATAGATATATTTTATTTTCCAATCAATCTTTGTTATTTTTTTATTTCATGGCATGAAAGTTTTCAATGGGTCAACATTTAATTTGATAGACAAGACATAGACATGAATAAAATGTTGGAAATAAAAAAGGTGGGAATTGAATATGTAAATGTCCCACCTTATTCCATGGATTATATTGTTCCTAACCAAAAATATTTTCTATCTTTTGCCATTGTATTTAGTGTCTCACTATAGTGGCGAACATTTTCACATAAACCCCTAGGGATGAAATGGTTGTTCGAAACCCTTACGAGGATATAAATTCCACAAAGATGAAATGGGACCACATTACCATCATCATTGAAGTTTAGTATATGTACCTGAAAATGTCCACAGAGGTTTTAAAAATTACATTCGAACAAAATTGGATCAAGGACCTCAGGGAAAGTTACTTAAATTTCGTTAAAATATAAAATATATTATATCCTGGTAATGGTTTGCTTAGTTGTAGCGAAAATTGGTTTCTATTTTGATGTCTTGTGTTACTCATTACTTCTTTCATCATGTCCCATACCTGTTCCACGACTCAATATGAAAGTTTATGAGTGGGAACCTTAATCGCATTCTTGAAATCTAAAGAGAAACCATTATCATACATGAACATGAAAAAAAAAGATAATGAACCCTCAATTCAAAATTACCTACATGTTCCACACCTATTCCATGGATGAGACGGTTCCTACCAAAACATATATGTTATTTATGCTCCACATTATCAATCCAGTCTCACAAAGAACAAAAAAAAAAAAATTGGGAAAATTCAATAGGTTTTGGATCCAAAACCCATTCAGTAATTCTTGCTTTTTGTAGCACATTGTATTCTCCATTTCCAATTGTAAGCTCAAATAATTGTAGGAAAATAATCAGTGCCCAAACAATCATTGATAATTGGGCCCCTCTATCGGTTGGTCATATAAACAATAGATATATTGTATTTTCCAATCAATCTTTTCTATTTTTTAATTTCATGACATGAAAGTTTTCAATGGGTCAACATTTAATTTGATAGACAAGACGTACACATGAATAAAATGTTGGAAATAAAAAAAGTGGGAATTGAATATGTAAATGTCCCACCTTATTCCATGGATTAGATTGTTCCTAACCAAAAAAATAATTTCTATCTTTTGCCATTGTATTTAGTGTCTCACTATAGTGGCGAACACTTTCACATAAACCCCTCGGGATGAAATGGTTGTTTGAAACCCTTGCAAGGATATAAATTCCACAAAGATGAAATGGGACCACATTACCATCATCATTGAAGTTTAGTATATGTACCTGAAAATTTCACAAAGGTTTTAAAAATTACATTCGAACAAAACATGGATCAAGGACCTTGGGGAAAGTTACTTGAATTTCATTGAAATATAAAAGATATTATATCTAAGTAATGGTTTGCTTGGTTGTAGCGAAAATTGGTTTCTAATTTGATGTCTCGTGTTTCTCTTTACTTCTTTAATCATTTCCCACACTTGTTACGTGGCTAAATACGAAAGTTCATGAGTGGGAACCTTAATCGCGTTATTGAAATCAAGAGAAACCATTATCATACATGAACATGAAAACAACAACATAATGAACCCTCAATGCAAAATTACAATTTCTTTAACAATTGTTGACTTCCACATTGAACCAAAAATGCAAGTTTTCCTTTAAACTATTCATTGACAACACCTTGCTTTCTAAGATATCTCCAGACCGTGTTTCCACAACGCCCTACATGTCGTATCCCACTTCTCTTTCAAACAATTGACAAAAAATACACATGATACATATCTTCCTCCTAGAAAAAGATAGCTTCCACAAAATGGTCCCTTCCCCCTCAACATTATCCTCTCCCAATTCCTTCTCCTCCCTCTAACCCCTCTTCTACAACCCTCTTCCCCCTTTTATTTTTTGGTCCCTCGATTTATGTTTTGGTCCCTCGAAATCAACCTCATGGTAGACTTCCCCTTCGACGTTCACATCACACATTTCACGTGTGATTGCTACTTTTAACACTACTACCTTGCACTTTTACTGCCATTAGACTTAAATATAGTTGCTAGTTAACCCAAAAAAATTAGAACATAAAAATTTGAAAATGTCTTTATTACCTATTCGAAATATACACCCCATGGATTGGAAGAGTACCTGCCATGAGGAACTAATAATCAAAAGTGAAGGAAAATTACCATGGATTTGTGTACCCTTAACTAAGTCCAGAGTCAGTCAATTCTTGCACCCATACTCGCAGGGTGCAAAATTCTTTAATAAAAGTAAAAATATCACCCTTCCAGAAGATTAGATAGAAAAAAATGCCCGTGAAACCAATACCTTTCATAAATCCTGTGCATAGTCAAGATTAGAATAGGGAGAGAAAAGCTCATCAAACCAACTATTCTTCCGCAATGGATTTCGTCCCATGTCTCTGCAGAGATGGTCGTTGTCCGCAATCTGAAAAGTTGCATGACAAGATTTCCAGTAAAAGGGTGTGATTCTCTTCACATAGTTCTCATACATATCTGTATACGCTTCCATTTCTTTGATAGATGGTAGCACTATTTTGCCAGATATAAAATGAGCCAGCCACTGAGATCGTAGCTCCGAAGAGTGCAGATTTGATAAGCTCTCTGAATACCCAAGAATTGCCATTTGAGAAATGCGTGGATGGACAAGACCCTGCAATACCATAATGTCAAGACAAGAACACTAATTTAGGCTTTCAGAGCTTTTCCACAACAAAATTCAGTAATAAAACAGATCCAATTGCCACAACAAAGTTCAGTAATAAAACAGATCCAATTGCTCATGATTTAAATCAAGCTCCTCCATGAACCAGGTAATACAGAGGACAGAGAAAAATGTGTCTAACAAGTTTCAACATACCTGTATAAAGGAACCACACCAGCCGATTTCTCTAGAACATCTCCAAATTTGTTTGGAAGCAGACTCTTCAATTTCTTGACCCCATCAAAACCAGTACCCAAAACCACAATATCAGCTTCCAACTCTGTTCCATCATCTAATATAATCCCTTGCTAGAAAAACTCCAGCTAGATGATTTTCGAAAACGTATGAGACCTTCCTCTGCTTTTGAAAAAAAATTGTTCGGAAATAATCCAGTGTAGCAAGAAGATATCTCCTGAAGAAAGCTGTGATCTGGAATAAGTCCATACTTTCTCAAGGGAAATTTCCAAAGCAGGGAAAACTCCACAAACTTGGACACTGCCCATCTCTGTAGGAAAAAATCATCATTTCAGGTTGATTGAGATGCTAAGATTGAACTTGAATTTGTTTACTTGTAAATGTAAATCCACGCTAAAGAAACAAATCAAATGATTTAAAGAAATGTACCAACGGTGCGAATAGGTACGATATCGAGTTCAACATAAACCCCTGATCAGGTTTTCCAAGTAAAAATTGTGCAAACCGTGTACCATACAAATAAGCTAAGTGCACTCCCGAACACATGTAATCCTCAGAAAGAATCCAGTGGGTCCTTCTGAAAACCATTGTACAAGGATGCCCATTTTCTCCTGCAAACACAGATCAATTTCCTTGTAAATATAAATCCACACCAAAACACCCAATTGGGGTTTGGCAAATGCACTTCCAATTCGTTTACTTATTTATCGTAGTCTCTCTCAGACAGAGGTTTTGAGCTTCCCCATGCAATTGAACCAGGAAAACATACATATTATGCCTCTAATTTCTAGCATTCATGTATACCTTGATTTGCCTCAGCACATTCCACAGATAAATCCATTGCTGATTTCTGATATCCGATAATTACAACTCTTTTTCCTTTGAGAAGTTTGTAAGCCTGTTTTTCCTCTAAGGCAGAGTAATCCATGGTATGCAAAACTTTTCCCTGAAATACTTCTGGTCCTTTATTTGGAGGAAATGATGGGATTTTTGGCAGATCCCCATATTTACCAATGCACAAGACCAAGAAATCAAAATGATGCCACTGCAGAAACCTCACACAAGCGATTTCAGTATAAAAATGAAAAAAGAATTAAGGGGTCTTGATATCTATCTAGCTCCAGTTATGCATTATGCGTGCTTACAATGAAGCTACACCATACTCTGTATCATGCGTGAACATACATGGTTATAAGAATTAACAACTAACAAAGTACCAGAGTCATTGTTAAGCAGATCAAGAAAAGTTACAGCATTAAGATTGTTTCTCCATGGGATCCAGAGGTGTTATTGGGTTCAACCCACAATCCGCCTGTTGATATTTGGTTAGTTGCTTGCATCTTTGCTGTAAGGTGAAAATCCAACCACTTTTTTCCCTTGGGATTCTTAACTACTGCATCACTGCTTCATATCTTCAGAATACTTCTAACCCTAAAGAAGGGTATATGATGAAGGGAATATGGTAAAAATAAAGGTGTATAGGACTTGAATGAATATGGCCTATGTTGTTCCCAATATATCAATCTGTGGGCCTTGACACTCTTACAAAATTTCAGCAGTATGACCCTCAAAGATGATTGCAACAAAGGCAGTCTTGAAGCATCCCTTACCTGACAAGATTGAGATATTTGATTTTTAAATTTTGTTTTAATGATGAATAAGATTTCCACTCTTTGAAGGAGCTCAAATGGATCTAAAAAGCCCTAGCACACATTTAATGGCATTACTCTTGCCAGTACAGGAGCAACAGAATAGTTTGTTAACCTAGAAGCTGAAGCAGGCATACTCTGATAGTTTTTCATTTTATGGTACCATTTCATACAGAGTCTCCTTTGGTGACTTATCCTATGTTTGAAAAAACAAAAATAAGACCAGATCATTTCGATATTTGAAGCTAGCTGTATTCAATATATAATTTAATGCAAACAGTATTTTGGGAAACAATTGTGTATGAGATTTTTCAATCAGCGTTTTGCATCATGCCATGCGATTAAATCAATCTTTTTCATTCTCTGTTTCGGATCACAAGTCATGATGTACTCAATCTTTTTATTAACATTTTGGATCACACCACATGATCTATTCAATATTTTTGATTCAATGTTTCAGAGCACACTCCATCAATGTTTTGGGTCATATTATGTCAATCTTTTTGATTTGATGTTTCGGATCAGACCACCTGATCCATTCAATCTTTTTGATTCAATGTTTGGAACACACCACGGCCCACATCAATGTTTTGGATCATATTACATCGATCTTTTTGATTCGACATTTCGGATCAGAACACATGATCTATGAAGAAATTATATCTAACTAATTCTTAACCTAGAGGGTGTGTGCTAAGATAATGAAAATAAGAACAATATTATGAACACACACAAACTCACAAGAGAAATAAAAACAAACTTTCTATTAAAAATACTCTAGAGCACTTTGGTGCCTTTCTCTTGCTTTTTCAATTACAAAGTGAAACCTCTTATTTATAGAAGTTTTCCAACCTTCTAGCTAAGGAAATATCTTATATTAGATATTCCAGATCTTTTGGATATTTCTTAGATATTCCTAAGATATTTCTCAGATATTTTCTAGATATTCCCAAATATTTCTAGATATTCTATATAATATCTTTTGATATTTTGGAGGAGATAATATTCACAATAAATGTGAATATCTTTTTTACATAAAATTGAATTCCATAAAGTTGGAACTTATCTATCAAGATTATATTTCCAACAATCTAATCTATCTTTTTATTCACATTTTACTATTGGAACTGCCCTTTATATTAATTAAAATAAAAGAGAGTTACATAGTAAGGGGCGAATGGAGAGCGCACGGTCCCACAAAACGCCACAATGGCACCAACAAAGTAGAAAACGCCACAAGGGCTACATCAAAATGCCCACAGGGCAACCAGAGAGCACATTAGAAAAGACAACCACCACAGTCAAGCACAAGCTGCAACACCAAGAGGAGGGGAATTTACCAGCACTAGGAGGAGGGGGGCTGGTAAATTCCGATTCATTCGCTTGTCCGGCTTGCCTGCTCCGGGACTTTTTTATGGTGTAAAAGTTCTGGTTTATTCACATTTTATATCACACCACATGATCTATTTAATCTTTTTAATTCACATTTTAGATCACACCACGTGATCCATTCAATCTTTTTATTCACTGTTTCAGATCATACTTCAACAGCATTCTTGATAATGGATCATGTAGTGTGATTTGAAATGTCAATTCATTTCATACATAATTGTTTCCTCAAAAACTGTATGCATTAACATATGGACTGTGGATTCTGGAAGCCTGGAGTCTCAATTTTTTTTTATTTTTGGTTGATTTAGCATGGATGGTAGTGATTGTATATAGGTCACATATGGATCGATTGAAAATTGGATCCATTGCACCATGTGATGAATACAAAGCGATATCGGAAGTAGGTGCAACTGCAGCACATGCCATAGTATATGGTATACTTGAGTAATTTGTATGACCATTTAAGCCTCACTTTTAATGTGTTATTCTATATGCAAATCAAGAAAATTACACCATTTTTCTCCCCAGATCCAAAATTCCAAGATTATATATATAAAAAAGAAAACAACATAATTTATGGTTGCGAGCTCTACCTCTATGGATTCTCCATTGCTTTTCTGTACACCTACTTGCCAAACTGTACCGTCAGCATACGGGCCTCCATTCTTACCCCACAAACCAGCAGATGCAACGGTTTCTTTGCCTGTATATTGAATATCTACTACTTTGGTATTGAACTGAATGCAATCCAGCAGCCCAAAATGGTTTGCATAACTGTGAAAATAATCCATAACCTGGGACTGTGTGGGTAATTGGGTAGTAACATGACTTGGCCATGGAAAATCAGTGAACTGGAACGCAGGACGAGGAGTCTGTAGCTTTGTTGATGCAAATGTTTCTCTCCAAACTCCTCCTATTCCTTGTTTGGCTTCAAATACAGTGGGATTCAGACCTATATTGAGTAAATATTTAATTGCAAGAATTCCACTCATTCCTGCTCCTATAATTCCCACCTTCATTTTCCAAATCCATAATAACTCTTTGTTTCCTGCAACGAATCCCTCTTACAACTAGCCATGACTAAAAACTAATACCAGTACTTTGGGAAGAAAAGCTCTCAAAGTTTGATAACTGCCTTGGATTTTAGAGAACAAGCACTGTCGTCTTTGAATAGGAATCGGAATTGTCGCCTGTTTTGGCCGCTTCATTGCTTCCGTGTCTCTAGATGTGTCATCAGAGTATGGTGTCAGTCATTTGTGTTTTAGCTTTTCTAAGACGTCGTTGAACTTTTAAGCCATATGACGAGTCCAGTGATCAAATTTGAAGGGCTAGTTCCAATTTCATTGTGAAGGGTAAACATTGGACCAACCTTTCAACTATGAAAAGTAGTATAATCATTTTACACTTCATATGAAAAGAGTAAATCAATCACACATGTCACAAAAATTGAACACTTTTTATAAAGAGAGATTTTTTTTTAATGAGTGATTGTACAAATTAAAAATGTCAATGTATCATGTCTAATAAGAGTATCTCCACTTAAGATGTAATAAATTCCATTTCATAAAATAATGTAATGAAAAAGATATATTTTGAGGTGTAAGAAATATTGTGAAATTAAACTTCTAATCTAGAATGTTGAGAGATACCAAATTCATAAGCAAGTGACAATTTTTTTTATCCTTCTTGGATGACCAATGGAAGCCATTTTCTCACAACTAACATGACATTTGTCACCTATTCCAATGAAATAATTGTAAATAAATATCAAAATAGTGTTTTCACATGAAATTTCATGTGTATTTATAAGCAATTAAACAAAAAAATATATATATATCATTTGAACTTGTATGTTCACACGAAACTAAAAGTAATTCAATTATTTAATAACATTTTTTTCAAATTGATCTAGTAACTTCTTATCATAATGAGATTTTCAAAATATTTATAATTAAGTGATCTATTTATCAACATACAACATAGTGATTCAAGCATGTAACTCTTATATTTAAACACACTTAATCACAAGTTTTTTACCCTAAGCCATAAGACTTAATCACAAGATTTTTACCGTAAAACATAAGATTTAACCATTAGTGATTTTCAAAGACCCAATATATAAAATATAACTCTATAAAACTTCACCACAATGATATTTAAGAAAATAATTTAGAATAATTTGTATAATCATGCAACACTAAAATTTCATATATAAGGTTACACTAATAGAGGGTTGTGGATTCATATTCCTTACCTCTTCACGCTTGCAAACTACTCTCTACAATGTAACTTTTCTTCCTCCTGAAGCTCTGATTCTGTAGCTAAATTTGCACGAAGCCATTTGCCCCTCAACCCTGAATAGGAATTGGAAAATGATGAGATATTTGTTTTCATTCCAAAATTCAACATATACAATGCATTCTCCACTTTGTAGGTCTCATAAATATGAATTCAATCAGGTGCAAGAGACACATTTAGTCAAAAATATCGAGCGTCTCTGCCCACGCATCTGCCAAAAGACAAAGATTTGACTCCGCCCCATGTGTTCACTCAGACCATTCCAGGACCATGCAACAATCAAATATCATTGACTTCTCTCTCTTCTTTGTTCTATATTATTAAAATCGTATCTGTTATATATATTTTGCAGGCATGTTCCTGATTTCTCCAACATCTCATGCCTACATATGATGATTTCCGTCTGATTTATGTGAATCAAAAGCATCGAGCTTCAATCCACATTAGATCCTCCCTCAAATTCCAGATTGTAAATGAAAGGTGTCTGTCTCATTTTAAGATATTCATTTGCTCAATATATTAGTTATTACAATTTAGAGGTTTAATGGATTTAATGGATATAGCCGCCATATCTGTTCTTTAATGGAAAAGGTGGGAGTCGTGGCCCGTGGGAGTAGGTAATTGTAGCCACAAGCCACCACCATAGATAATTATCCAACCATGGGAATTTGCGATTCATTAATGCACAAATATGAACTATCCCTTACCTGTTACTTCATACGTTACCTAAACTGGTAGTGGCAAGTGGCAGCCCTTCACATGACAATTTAAAAAAATAAAACCTTCCCTTGTGTCAAACACTTTTTACATTCTGATTTTTTTTACCGGACAAAACTAAAGCTACACTTTTCTAACGTGTTGAGAGCCCTCTGATGGGCTGTGACATGTTCAATTTTGAACACTGATGACGACCCAACACTAGCTTCTGTGTTTTTAGTAATCTGTACTATTTCAATTTAAAACTAGCAATTCCACGTGAAATGTACTATGGAAACGTTAAAGGGGATGAAGTGAAGAATTTAAACTTGAGAAAGCAAAAAAAGTGGGAGAGGAAGAGGGGTGATGAATAAGGGATATGGGAGAGAAGAAGTGCAAGGATGGGAAATCGATGCAAGGGAACCATTACGTAACTCTTCTTTTTACAATAGCATACCATTTTTGTCAACCGTTTGAAGGAGAAAAAAAAGGTGTAAGTCATCAAAGCAGCGTACAGACTTGAGATGTATTTGAACACAACGAGTGGGCCATCAATATTGCCATGTCAATGCTTGTTAGCGATTTCACCTCTTATGTTTATAGGGTATTTGGAACACATGTAAATATAAGGGGAACTCACTTGCGTGTCTCACGAGACACTTTAGATAGAGATAGATTGATATGGGGAGTGGACCAAGCATCCCAAGACAGTGAACCCGTGCACAATTCCAAATAAGATTTCTCTCTAGCTATTGGGGTAACGATGAGGGTTTCCATTTTTTTCCTTCATAAAAAATGGGGAAAATCCACTAGGTTATTGGTTGAAACCCAACCATAACGCTTATTCTTTGTGGCACTTAGTTACCCCCTTATAAGTTGTATGCTCGAGTAATTGTAAGCAAGAAGAAAATATCCAAATAACCATCTTTGAATATAAACTACAAATCTTCACCCCAATAGACGGAGGAATGTGAGAACATGGTATTGAGTGGTCATAAGTCTCCTCCATACTTTGATTGGTAGGAAGGAAACTCGTTCTTGGCATGGAAGAAATGACACCCATTCATCCATGAGTGCTATCTATACTTTGATTCGAAGGAAGGATAATTGTGCTTAGCATGCACCGGGGGTTGTTTGGCAACGGCAATGACGATGCTTGACACAAAATGGGCTTGGCCATTTTTTTAAAATATATTTTAAGTGTCAAGGTTATCGATTGGATGACATTTAATTTGTTAGATAAGATGAAGACAAGAGGAAAGTTGGAAATAAAAAGGTGAGAATTAAAACCTTGCATGTCCCACACTAATTCCACTTTGCAATCATGATCTCACTTGTAGTATAACAATCATTGGTAATTGAGCACCTTCAATTTAAACTCGAGTAATTGCAAGAAAACAAGTGATGCACAAACAAGCATGTCATATAAGTGGTAGGAAGATTTTATCCGCCAATCAAGATTCACTATTTTTTTAATGGTGTCGAGGTTTTCAATTGGACAGCATTTGATTTGTTAGATAAGATGAAGACATCAATGGAAATTTGGAAATAAAAAGTGAAAATTAAATACTTGCATGTACCACACCTTTTCCATAGCTCAAATTGTAACACCCAAATAATATTTGCTAGCCATGTTCCACTTTATTGTCACTATCTCGCTCGCATTATTCACGTGAGTACAATTTTTTCTTTAAAATGACAAACTAAACAATTGAGAAATCTAATAGGTTCTAGGTTCAAAACACAACCGGAATGCTTGTTTCTTGGAGCACATTGTAGCCCCACTTATTAATTTGAAGCTCGAGTTAATGCAGGAGTGATTGCTGGAAAATAGGTGATGTGTGAAAAATCATTGATAATTGAGCCCCTCCAATGATTAGTCATATGAGTGGCAAGTAGATTTTATTTACCAATCGAACTTTACTACTTTTTAATTTTATTTTTATGTAGTCAAGGTTTTTGATTGAACATCATTTGATTGGTTATTAAAGACAAAGACATAAGTGGAAAGTTGAAAATAAAAAAAGTAAAAAATATACTGTACCTTTTCCATGACTCAAATTTTAACAACCAAATAATTTTTGTTATATGTGTTCCACTTTATAGTCTCAATCTCACTTGCATTATTCAGGTGAGTGCAATTTTCACTTAAAGGAAATAAAAAATGGCCCAAAAATCCAAGAGGTTCTAGGTTCGAAACCCAACCGCAAATGCCATCAAGGTTTTCAATTGGACGACATTTGATTTGTTAGATAAGATGAAGACATTAGTGGAAAGTTGGAAAAAAGTGAAAATTGAATATTTGTTTCGAACTCGCACCTTTTCCATGGCTCAAATTGTAACACCCAAATAATATATGGTGTCTATCTTCTACTTTATTGACTCAAGCTTGCTTTGCATTATTCACATGAAGTATAATTTGCGCTTAAAAGTGTCAAAATAAAAATGGGGAAAATCTAATAGGTTCCATGTTTGAAACCCAACCAAAATGCTTGCTTTGGAGCACTTTGTACCCCCTTTATAATTTTAAGCTCAAGTAAGTGCAAGGAAACAAGTGATGTGTGAACAACCATCGATAATTGAGTCCCTCCAGTGGTTGGTCATACATGTTTGGCAAGTGAAAACTTTAGATTAATACTCCATTATTCACATGAGTGCAATTATATTAAAGAGGTCAAAATAAAAATGGGGATAATTCAATAGGTTCTAGGGTTAAAACCAAACCACACCGCTTCTTCATGTAGCACTTTGAGCCCCACTTTTTAGTATCAAGCTTGAGTAAATGCATGATTAATTGTAAGAAAACAGGGGATGCGTGAACAATCATCGATAATTGAGGCCATCTAATTATTAGTCAAATGAGTGAAAGGTATATTTTATCTCGCCAATTGAGCTTCATTATTTTTTATATTATTTTTTAATGTCGTTAAGGTTTTTGATTAGATGGGGAACCGACACGGTCACCGTAATCTGTCATCATCAAATGGACAAACATCGGTCAGAGTAAGTGGGAACCAGCCGCATGGTTAGGTCTAACCGGCTCAGTTACCTGTGTGATGTGTTTTATTTTTAGTCACGGGCTTTAAATATAGATTTTGTTTAAAGCAAATCTATTGGATGTAATTGCATAGCTAAGGTGCCCTAAGTTTATATATTTTATATATAAGCATGAAAGTTAGGGCTTAGGTGGAATAATGAGAAGGATCGGATTAGATCCTTGATTCTCCGAGACCGAGAGGATGAAGACGAAGAAGAAGAAGAGGAAAAAGGAACAGGTTACATGAAGACAAAGACTCCATGGAGAGGAGCTGGACAGAAGGAAATAACAGGCTACTGTATTTCCTTTGTATTGTTTAGTCTCATGTAATGGCTTGCATAGTATGCAAAGCACATAGCGTTTCTTCTTGTAGATCCACATGTTGGTGAGATCTTGTATTATAGATCTATGTAGATCTAGTCTTGCATTGTAGATCCATGAGATCTTGTATTATTGATCCATGTAGATCTAGATATTGTAGAGGTCTCGTTTGTAGATTCACAATACAGTGAGAGCTTGGCTGCACAGTGGTAGATGCAAGTGGTAGCTTTCAGTGTATGTGAGATCTAGTTATGTTTGAGAGGCACGGTTGGAGTGCACTCAGGTAGATCCGGTTAGAGATCTAGAGGAGACGTAAGTGGTGGTATGGAGGCACGGTTTAGTGTACTCAGGTAGATCCGGTTGGGGATCTGGGAGGAGGAGATACTCTTGTAGAGATACATGTACTCTTGTGCAGAAGAGTGGGTTTGTAATCTCTTGTTATATATATATATATGAGATATATTTTTGGTGGACGTAGCCCACATTTGGTGAACCACGGTACATGTTTGTTATGTGTGTGTACTTTTATGTGATTTGGATTATTCTAGTTTATCCTCCCACTGCTGTAGATTTTGTGGGGAATTGTTTAGATCATGTGTGCATGATTTTGTTTGTTATTAAATCATAGCACTATTCCGCTGCCCCTAAATCCCAACAGTTGGTATCAGAGCAGCGTTTGTTTTTTTCCTGATGAGAAGATCACAGGAAGAGATTTAATCTCAAGTGGGAGCTAGAAGAGTAAGGTTCAGTTGAAGAATAAGGTTGCTAAGTGGCAAAGTTACAGGGTGACCATGGTGACCATGGTCGCCATCGAGATCACCTAGTTATAAACAAAAATCACAGATATGAAGAAATGAAAGATACATAGAATGTATCTTGTTTGCTGAGGTGTCCCTAGTTCTTGGAGGCACAAGCATGTTGGTTAGATTGCAGATCCGGTTATTGAGGTATGGTTTTACCTTGGTATTGTAGTGCTTATATTATTTTGGTTGCACATGCATGTTTGGGACTGTAGATCTAGATCTGAGAATGAGAAAAGGAGTAGTTATGCATCCTTTGGTGTAGTTAGATGCATGGGCTTTGGTAGAGAGGCAGTAGCACAGAACGAAGATGGGGCTTCCATCAAGAGAAGCATGTACTTCAGTTGAAGATGTGGTTGAGTGTCTTGGTGTTGTAAGGTGATGTGTTTCATCTTGATGCAATTTATTGCATGGACTTGTTGTTAAGTTTTTTGTACGAGATTTGGATGCTTCTTGAAATGACTGGCTCACTCAACTATCAGCTTTGGTCAAAGTAGGCACCTGGTGTGGTGTGCTATGCCAAATTGTGTGGCGTTGGGTTCATTCCAGAAGCATTGACATCGGTCTGAGAACCGAGGTCGGTCACAGAGGAACCTAGTCAGCTAACCATGGTTGGTTAGGGGATGACTGTGGTTGGTCTTTGTGGCAACTTATCTGTACAGGGTTTTTTGCAGCAAGAGAGGGTAGATGGTTATGTGTCCTGTTTTGGAGGATCTAGTTTCTGGCACAGTGTGTATAGGTAGAAACCATGTTGATCACTTCAATGGTTTGGATCAGAAAAGAGGACGGAGTTGGCTCGGTTAGTCCATTGAGACTTTGAGTCAGGTATCTCTATATGGTTCATGTTTTATTTCTTTCATTTGGAGCAACTGATATTATGTTTGGACTGTGTGCACAAATTTACACCATGGTTTCTTGGTGTTGTTTGACTTTTACTTCCCGGTTGTGTGGAATCTTGAGGACAAGGGTTTCTAGTCTAAGGATGAGATCCTCAATGAAAATTCATGGTTAGACATAGTTACAGGTAATGAGAGATGTTGAGTACATATGGATGGAAAGAAGGTGATTCACCTACTTCACAAGAAGTCCAAACTTCGTGATGTAGAAGTATTCT
This sequence comes from Taxus wallichiana var. yunnanensis, assembly GCA_018340775.1. NCBI lineage: Eukaryota > Viridiplantae > Streptophyta > Pinopsida > Cupressales > Taxaceae > Taxus > Taxus wallichiana. Next base: position 341,698,895 of record CM031240.1, on the reverse strand, counting down.
CAGAGAAGAAAGGGAATCAATTTTATAGGTCTTTCATCTGGTTTTATTTCTCACTGACGTATTAGCAGGCAGTGCAGGGGATTTCGTGTTCAGTGGGAGCAAGCCATGGTTGTTGGCATTACAGGATTGGATACATGATGCACATGTAGAGTGAGAGGAGATTGCTACTATTCAGAGTGGCAGAGGCACTAGTTGGTTTTGGAGGACAGTCAAGGATTTGTAGGTATATTGAGTTTATTGCTTTGTGATGTCACTTCTAGTTTATTTTTGGTGCCTGGATATCCCTATGGGATTACAGTTGATGGTTAGATTCAGTTGGGTGAAGATGATAGAGCAATTTTTCAGAGTTTTAAGGGTTAAAAGAGAAAATCTGACTGTTACAGAGACCGGTGTCAGTTAGGATTAACCGTGTGGTCGATCATCTAGTAACCGTGGTCGATCGGAGTAGTGACCGGGGTCGGTTAGGAAACCGTGGTCGGTTTGGTCATAGGTTTAACAATAGTGTTTATTTACCATTTTTAGATGGTGCCCTTGTTTTTGCTTTCATCTTGGTTGATCTATGCGAGTATGTTGATGACATGTATGTTGATATTTGCACTTGGTATTAGTGGCATGGTTCAGCATGGATGTTTGTTATTGACATTGATGAGCACAAGATTCATATTCGGCTTTGGAGTTAGTCGGTGGCAGACTTGGAGCTTCTGGAGAGCTGGTGATATGGATGGATGTACATGGTGAGTTTGTACATGTTGGATAGATTCAATTTTGTGAGTCTATGATGATGCAGATGTTTGATTTGCACATGGATGCCTTGAGCATGAGTAGGGGATGTTTGTATTTCCTCTTGTTACTATGTTACTCCTTGAGAGATGTTATCTATAGATGGTTGTCTTGGACATGCTAGTTGTTTATGCAGAGTTGGATTTGTAGATTGCAGTGTTTGGATTCTATTGAGTTATGCAGGTTTGTGGATTGATCACCCACTGTTGCAGGTAGAACTCATGTGGGTTGTCTTTACCCAGGATCTTGTTTTGCTTTCGCATATTCTAGTTTGACCTGTCTTGGTCAGTTGCATTAGCGGTTGCATGGAGACATGGATAGATGGATGGAGAACATGGTTGGTTTTATAGGTATGGCTACGGATGCGATTGAGGCTCAGAACTTCAGTTTGAGTGGGAGCTCTTGCAGGTGTGTTAGTCATGATGGCTTGTTGCATGAGGAGCTAGGTTGGCTTGTTTGTCTGATACCAACAATTGGTATGGTGTTACGATTCAGTGGGAGCTTGAGGCTTGGTGTCACGGATCAGTTGTAGCTTCGTGTAGGTTTGGTAAGTCATGGTTTCATCTTCTTGGTTTGAGAAGATGGTTTTGATCTTCCTGGTTTTATTTTTTGAGAGAATTGTTGAAGGAAAGAATAGATGGTCTTCACAGTGTGTAGAGGATGGTGATGTATAGGTATAGGTACAGAGATTCAACAATTTATCTCCAAGTGGGAGATTGTTAGGTTGTGGAGCTAGATTGCTTCACAGTTAGCATGCAATGGAAAGTGACTGGAAATACAATGACCCATCATCGGTCAAGGGGGACATGGTCACCGATGTGGTCACCTAGAATGCCCGACTTGTCGAGCAAGTGGGAACAGTGACCCATCATCGGTCGAGAAGTCGAGAAAGTGGGAACCATCCGCGGTTAGGTCTAACCGTGCCGTTACCTGTGTGATGTGTTTTATTTTAAGTCACGGGCTTTAAATATAGATTTTGTTTAAAGAAAATCTATTGGATGTAATTGCATAGCTAAGGTGCCCTAAGTTTATATATTTTATATATAAGTGTGAAAGTTAGGGCTTAGGTGGAATAATGAGAAGGATCGGATTAGATCCTTGATTCTCGAGACCGAGAGGATGAAGACAAGAAGAAGAAGAAGAGGAAAAAGGAACAGGTTACATGAAGACAAAGACTCCATGGAGAGGAGCTGGATAAAAGGAAATAGCAGGCTACTGTATTTCCTTTGTATTGTTTAGTCTCATGTAATGGCTTGCATAGTATGCAAAGCACATAGCGTTTCTTCTTGTAGATCCACATGTTGGTGAGATCTTGTATTATAGATCTATGTAGATCTAGTCTTGCATTGTAGATCCGTGAGATCTTGTATTATTGATCCATGTAGATCTAGATATTGTAGAGGTCTTGTTTGCAGATTCACAATACAGTGAGAGCTTGGCTGCATAGTGGCAGATGTAGGGTAGCTTCAGGTATGTGAGATCTGGTTATGTTTGAGAGGCACGGTTGGAGTGCACTCAGGTAGATCCGGTTAGAGATCTAGAGGAGACACAAGTGGTGGTATGGAGGCACGGTTTAGTGTACTCAGGCAGATCCGGTTGGGGATCTGGGAGGAGGAGATACTCTTGTAGAGATACATGTACTCTTGTGTAGAAGAGTGGGTTTGTAATCTCTTGTTATATATATATATATATATATATATATATATATATATGAGATCTCTATTTTTTGGTGGACGTAGCCCACATTTGGTGAACCATGGTACATGCTTGTTATGTGTGTGTACTTTTATGTGATTTGGATTATTCTAGTTTATCCTCCCACTGCTATAGATTTTGTGGGGAATTGTTTAGATCCTGTGTGCATGATTTTGTTTGTTATTAAATCATAGCACTATTAAATGAAAATGGGGAAAATCCAATAGGTTCTGGGTCAAAACCTAACCACAACAGCAGTTTCTTCATGTAGCTCTTTATAACCCCCTTTTAATTCTTAATTTGAGTAAATGTAGGGTTAATTGTAGGAAAACAAGTGATACGTGAACAATGATTGATAATTAAGCCCCTCCAATAATTAGTCATATGAGCGACATGTATATTTTATCCGCAAATTAAGCTTCACCATTTTTTCATTTTATTATTTTTACATCGTTAAGGTTTTAATTGGACGGTGTTTGATTTGTTAGAAAAAATAAAGGCATCAATGGAAAGTTGGAAATAAAAAAGTGAAAATTAAATGGTCTGCATGTATTGCAACTTTTCCATTGCTTTCAAATGGAAAATATGATATGTTCCATGTTTGAAACCAAAACATAATGCTTTCTTCTTGGAGCACTTTATAGCCCCCTTTACAATTTTAAGCACAAGTAAGTGCATGGAAACATGAGATGTGAAAACAATCATCGATAATTCGGTCCCTCCAACAATGGTCATACATACATGTTTGGCAGTGAAAAATTTAGACCGAGACTTCATTATTCACACGAGTGCAATTTAATCTTAAAGGGGCCAAAATAAAAATTGGGGAAAATTCAATAGTTTTGAAGGTCAAAACCCAATCACACTTTGCTTTTTCATAGAGCACTTTGTAGCCCCCATTTTCAGTTTTAAGCTTGGGTAAATGTACGAGTAATTGCGGAAAACAAGTGATGCGTGAAAATCAATGATAATTAAGCCCTTTCAACGATTAGTCATATGAGTGACAAGTATTTTTATTTGCCAATTGAGCTTCCCTATAATTTTTATTTATTTATTTTATTTTATTTAAGGATAAAAGGTTTTTTGGTAGGATCCTACCGGGTAAAAAAGGCCAAGCTAACCGCTAAGATAAGGCGATGAATACCGAAAGAAACACAATCAAAACACGCTACGAGACAAACATAAAAGCAACAAACCAACACCAAAACCAAACCAACTAAAATCAACCCAAAGTGGAAGATTGAGATCCGAGTATCATGTGGGTAAGAGATGAATGCAACTTAGAAGAGGCCCTTTTCTTGTTGTTGACCAACATCCCTCCTCCTTATTAATCTCGTCAAATTTTCTAGGTTTCGCATGGGAGGATAATGCCACTAGAATAAATAGGTCAAAAGTGAGACCTATCAGGAGAAGAGGGTGTTTCCCTCTCCCGACGAACCCCGAGAAGAGCTCTAGGTATTATGAGTCACAAAAACCATTTCCTTGAAGGGAACACTCGAGGGGACTCATGACAGAATCTATCTTTGAGGGGCATGTATCAAAAGTAGAATCAGCAGCAGGATCATATGGGGCATTCATGGTGAAGTGAGAATGAAGGTGATCCTTCCACCAAGAAGGAGTAACCCCATTTGTTCTCTTAGGACACCCACAATCAACTATCAAATGTACAGTTTCAAAACATCTGTGACAATAGAATGCCAACCTTTCGTAGTCATGACGTTGAGTCCATATCCTATCTCTAATCCACAAATTGATTTTTTCAGGTAAATTTAGGGATGAATCTCGGTCCACTAACATCCGAGCATATGTGGTATGTAGCTTTGGGAGGTCACGTGATCATATTTTTCAAAATTACCTAACTTGTTCATAATGGCTTTAAGACAAGATTCATTCCATAGTTGTAGGGGGACACTGGGACTCTTACCCAAATAGGCATTTTGTCAAATGAGTCTTTTAGTGGGTCAAAAGTGGGATACGGGGTTTTTGCATGAGGTTGAACTCGATCTCCTAAACCCAATACACACTATCAATAGCCAAGTGGTCCTCAAAAGATTTAAAAATAGATATGAAATAAGCTTTTGAATAGGGATAGAGTTCGATCTTACCCTTGATTTTAGGGCTCCATCTCTCTCGTGATCCATTCGTGCAGTTGAGTGAGCTTTGGCCAAAAATGGTGGAACTTATAGATGAGCCCAAGCCCTGTAATAATCTTCCTCCACCACCCAAACCTTCTAAAGAACATCATCCTCAAGATTCAACTTTGGGATGTCATTGGCAGTTCAAGGGCAACATCCTTTCTCGGGAATCTTTAACTTTATCGAAACAACCTCAAAAAAATTCTTGTCGTGAATCTCCTAGTGCCCACCTTCCGAGAACCCCATTACTACCAATAGTCGAGGCCATGTAAGTTACCGGTTGTCCCATTTTCATTTGCATGCTCATGTTTCCCCGAATGCTTTCAAATTAACCCCGAGATCGAAGCGTCTAAGGGGAGAGATCCATTGCAATCGTGCCAGTTATAGATCCGCCCTCCCAAACAAATTTGGGATCTCATTTTTTCATTCAGATTTTGAGGGCTTGGGTTCCCTCTTTCACCAAACCCCACCTCCAACTCTACTTGATATGTCGTGTGGGTTATTCAAATTTCCATTTGACGCCACTTTGTAGGAGGAAGAGGAAAAGCCACGCGTGTAGAGGGCTCAAAGCCCCTTCCCCAAATTGCCATCACCACCGGATACAAAACTCTTGCACATTGTCTCTCTTTAGAGTTAGGTCTCATGTTCGTAGTAGCGTGAGGGCTCGACATGCTAGCATCTATTAATTCCACCAATATATAGTGAGAAACATAGAGGAATAATTTGTTTTATTTTGTATGTCACATGATAAGTATGTTTTATCCATGCCAATTGAGCTTCACTATAAAAAAAAATTTATGTCATCAAGTTTTTCAATTGGAAGACATTTGATTTATTAGACAAAACAAAGGCATCAATGGAAAGATGGAAATAATAAGTGAAAATTAAATGTGTGCTTGTACCACACCTTTTCCACAACTCTAATTGTAACACCCAAATAATATATGCCATTTGTGTTCCACTTTATTGTCACAATCTCATTTACATTATTCACGTGAGTGTAATTTGTGCTTAAAGGGCCAAAATTAAAAATGGGGAAAAAATAATAGGTTCTGGTTTGAAACCCCATATTTGAAACCACTGCGGTGGCGAGCCATGGTTTTGTCACCACCAAATTGATGTCATTGACATCAATGTCGGCGTGTTTTGACATGTTGTCTCGCTCATTTTGAAATGTTTCAAATGCATCAACCACGATTTGGTGGAGGAGTTGTTGATGGTGGCCAAGTCGGTGGGCCCGAGGTAACCATTAATGCTACCAAGCATAATGTTAGAGGTCGTATGTAGGAGCAACATGGTCATGTTATCTTAGTAGATGATTTTGTTTAAAGCATTGATAATTTATTTGAAGTGGGGTGAATTTCATTGTTCAATCGAAAATCACACCATTAAGTTAATACACTCTAGTAATAAATTTCAAAAACATTCAAACGAAAGTTGAGAAATCTCATGGCAATGAATGAAAGATGAACTAAAATTACTCATAATTGATAGAGAATTGTTTTTCAAAGACACTTACACACAAAAAGAATTGTGCTTTGTTGATAATTTTGTTGGGTAGGAAATGGGAAGTTCGGCGAATGGTGTTATGGAGGTGGAGGTAGAGAAATGCTAATGTTGTGGATTGAAGGAAGAGTACACACCAACCTACATTGTGCATATTAGGGAGTGGTTCCATGGTTGTTCAATTGTGGGCTATATAATAAAATTATTAAGGACGAGCTTTATCGAACAAAGAGAACTATAACCATGGTAGACATTGTCACAACCCACATGCGATTCGCATGCACTTAAATGTTAATCGGAGGTAAACATTATAGAGGTTTTGTATTTACAAGTCGTTGATTGTCATGTGGATGGCTAAGATTATGTTGTGCATTAATCACCAAAACCATCTGAGCCATTTATGCCTCTTATACTTGTCAGAAATAACAACCTTATTCTAACTTAGAAAGTGTCTTCGGCATAAATATATGTGATTAATAATGGGAAAAACTAAACAAAATCAAGTCCACATTATATATACACATCCATTTAAAAGGATATTAGTAGCATCAAAATCCCCTTTAAATAGATAATAATGGGTGGTAAGACCCTTTATTTTGGTTGTACCAGCCTCTTAAAAAACCATCCTTAATTAAAAAAATAGATAATAATGATGTGTTAATGTTTTCCAGAATGAACATTTACAATTAGATTTGTGTTCAACTAAGTGCTACATCGGATATGTGTTTTTCAATTTTTTGAGTGATTGTGTTTGCTTTTACTCAGTTTCTTGAGCTTCTTGCGAAACTTTCTTTCATCTATGATCACTCTAGCAATTTTGCAAACAAATCTTCATCAACTCTTCCACTTGGGAAACAAAAGTATCATTATAGGTCTCAAGATCCTTGTAGAACTGAAATTGACAGACCTTCAACTTTTCATCAATTTGATTGAGGTAGAGCCTTCGGATGTAGATCACCCTTACATACCCTGTTCATCCACTCCTCTGTAGGATTTTTCCCAAATCTGAGAATATGTCCTCCGAGGAAAGATTCAAGTACAGTGTCATATTTCTCTCCTATGTGAAAAAAATAACACAACTTATATCTCTTTGCAGGGCTAAGATATTCATTCCGAGCATCCATGTTGAGCACGGATTGGAATTCCTTCCAATTCAAAATGCTTGTGGGTATTGTGATTTTTGTGCAATTTCAGGATTCCTTATGTTGGAAACATTATCCAGACATCTCTGTGTTAGACCCACTTCTTGACCATCTTCATAGTGAAGTTCTGCAGACTGCAACTGATTAACCCTATTCTCAATAGGCCCGGCCAGTACTGTAACATGTGGGTTTTTCTTGGGTGTTATTTTTGTTTGGTAACCGTTCTGATATTTGGGTCGAATTACAACTTCCTAAGTTGCTTATGTAGATGGAATTAACCGAGCACAGTGGACGGCTGGGTTATAATTCAAATATTTTTAAGTTTAGCTGGTCTTTCTCTCCTTCACACATTATTCTAACGGAGACGACATTACTGTCTATAAATAGAATGATGGAGGACTGTTCTCGGATCGTGCCCAACATTTCACGTTTATTAATAATTTCATCAAGGCTTGTGTTCCGACACTAGATGTGTACCGGTAACGATCCCAGGCTTCTGTCGATTAACATAAAGCTGGTTAAGGTGAAAGCCAAGAACAAAAATTGTGAATATCCTTGGAAATGATGACATGGCAATTACTCACACGAGTGTTACAATTGTTGAGTTAATATTGGAAAAGGTATTGTTTTTCTTAAATTATTTTCCACCCAACGAATTCTGCTTAAGTGTAATAACTACAGATTTAACTATAGATACTTGTAGGTAGGTATTTTAGATACATTTATCTAATTTTAATATTTTTTACATCTTATTGACGAGGAAATAAATTATTTATATAGATATCGATATATCTACTTTTTAGAAATCAAATTATATTAAACAATGGATTAAAAGTAGATGAGGAAGTGTATGTATAAATTAGTTATTTTCTAGTATATTTTTAGTCTTCTTTTAAAATATGAGCTTTGAAATTGGGCATGGCCATACACACAAAAAAACATAATAGAGAAGGGAAGAAACTTGTTGTCATGTTAAATGTTTGGCATGTAAAATTTAAAATTTTGGTCATCACAACCAAACCCACTACTTGAAACCCCCCTTTCTCGGTCATTGTAAACCCTTCATTTAGCTAGCCTATCGACTCATACAACCCCTTTGAGTCTATGCCATCCTCATCCTGGCTAAGAGGAACATGCTAACATGAATTTCAAGTGTGTTTTATGTGTAGGAGGTATAATCAAGTGTATTTTGAGTCTATGTCAAATCGATCCTAATGTACGCATGGCTTACAATGCACATCCTCCTCTACCTTCCTACACTTATAAAGCCATGGAGGCTCATCCTATAGATGGAATGATTGGTACATCTATAAATGCAAAAGGACAATGACTGTGATTAAATTTTACAACCATGAGAGTATTGATGATGACTCAACAATGCGTCATTATTCATGTGTGCCTTCACTTACTCACACACCATACAAAGTGTTATGTTGGACAATGGGGCAAGTGACAACATATGCACTATGGCACTACTTACTAGCCTTGGTTAGACACATATACTTGATCGATACAATAGCCATGGTAAAAGCTTTGATGGACAATGTCAAAACCCTCTTGGGATATTTCCTTAACACTTAAGGTGTGGCTGCGGTTATCTTTTGGATCTTTTTTTTTTTTCAATTTGGGAACATTTGACATGTTATTAAGACAATGTGGATAAATAAGGTATGTGTGTTCCCATAGGCGTTATATTGATGCTTGAAATATATCCACAATAACCAAGTGGTTACAATTTAAGTTGCTCCTATGAGTATCCCACCCTGACCTAGGACATAACCTTTTATACTTCCACCACACTTAGTATTCAACATACGAGAAGTGCAACCCCCACAACCAATATGTGTACAACCTTTACAACAAGCGATTGAATTTTCCTAACAACCAATTCTATACGCCCATTACATTAACAACCTTCTCAAGTACAAAGGACCGACAATAATTCGAAGAACAACAACATGTAGAAACACCAACCAATAAAAGCCTAATTTCTACCAATACTCAATAAACACATAATACACTTGGTACAAAGCATTTAACTAGTCCCGGTAGACACCTAAATTTGGTACTTTATCCCTTGATAATGTCGACTTTGGCTTAATCCCTAATTTATGACTCATGCACCTATTCAATCCCAATTGTTATATCTTTAGACCTATTGCAAGACTTTAATAATCATTACATTTCTTGGTCGCTCACGAGAAAATCTTACATCAATCCATTAGTCATAATTGTCGTGGCACAACTTTACAAAGACATCAAACTCCTTTCCCGGACCAAACCGTCCAAATGGGACCAAATTGTTGAATAGTTGGGTCCAAAGTAATGATTTTGTTAGAGCCCCCAATGATCAATTTATAAATTCAATATCTTTTATGGGTCAATACTTTCCCTATGGGTTAGCCTTAATGCAAAATAATACATATAGAACCTTATATAAGCAATTCAAATGCACTCATTTACTCATCTTACACTTTTAAGAGCTCCCTAACAAATACCATTGAGAAAGCATACAAAGATCTCTAAATCATCCTAAAACAATAACAAACATTAGGAGTAACCCTTATACAAGTATGAAGCACTCCAAACATGGTTCTAGAGTCAAGTTTCCCAAGTTAAGAGCACTCAAAGCTAAGGCAAACACAAGCAAAACAAGCCATTACAAAACATTATCAAGTGATCAGTTTATCATACACAATTACATCCATATAATATTATATTCTATTGGTTAATTGGGAGCAATACAACTTTATAGTTTTCTTTAGTTAACTGAGAGCAAGATAAAAGGTTCTTTTTCAACTAAGGAACATATAAGACATTCCTAATTATTCCATTTTCAATTTAACATTTCCACAACCTATAGATCTAATGATGGAATTATCTCCTAGATATATATTTTCCTCACATTTAATAACATCTAAGAGGATATCGAAATACAGGTCATGTGCTAGAGGCACCACTATCTAGGATCCATTCATTTTCATTTGAAGTTGAGAGAGCAATATACATGGCAATAGATTTCTCAACATTATTTGCATGATTTTGTTTTTGATCTTTCTTTTAATTGATTAAATTTACATTTTTAGTATTTTTAACAAATTTGTTAGTTTTTACATAATCAGACTCTTTATGACCAAATTTTCCACATTTGTTACACGTGCCATTGAATTTTACTTTAAAATTGTGATTTGTTTCTAATAGAATTAGATTTAGGATTGGGTTTAAATTTTGATCTGATGTTAGATTTATGATTAGGATTGATATTATTCCTATTTTGAGAAGGTTTATGATTATGAGAGAACAATGCCATGAGAGGAAGTCTCTTTTGAATCAAAATTCTCCATTACACATTCTTCTTGAATTAGCAGTGAAGACAAGGGTGTCCAAATCAGGTAAATCATTCTCATTTTGATATTTAGAGTTAAGGATGGAGATATAGTTTCTAAATTTTTCATGAATATTTATCTAAATAATAAAATACAAAAAGCTTATCTGAAACAATTCACAATTACATCCATCCAACTGAGCTTTAATATTTTTAATTTTAGCTAGGTAATTAACAATTTTCTCATCCCCCTTCATGGGAGTTGTAAACAATTCCAAAATTAGTTTAATTATCTTGGAAAAATGATTGCCTTCATGCATAGTTTCTAATTGTTTTCATGCATCAACAGGAGAATCCATATGACCTATATGCATTAAAAATTCATCTTTTATGCTCTGCAATAGGATTGATAGAACTTCTGAGATCTTTGAGAGAAGGAGCTAAGGTTTTCAGGGTTTGCATGTCTTCCAGGTGGGTCATTTTTCCACACCAATTATAAGATCCAACAATTTTCTAGCCATGAAATAGGATTTTAACCTACTCTCTAAATACTATAATTAGTTCCATTTAATAACTGAGCTTTATCCATATTGAGAAACTAGCATTACTAGCCATTTTCTATAAATGCATTGTTATGTCTAAAAGTAGCATTAAATGCGCTTATCGGCGCCTCTTGCATCTCCGCCCTACCCGTCGATGCTTCGTCATTGTGCTACCATCCATAAAGCACAAACATGCTACCAGACGGTAGTACTTTATATGCTACCAGATGGTAGCATCCATACATGCTACCGGTCGGCAGACTCTGCGCCATTTTTTTCTTGCAAGTTGTTGATCCTTTGCCACCCACTTGTTCCTACTAGCATCCAGTAGCAAGCTATGATGTTGTCGACCGGTAGCATTTTTACTACCTGGCTTGTTTTCTTGACCTCAAAAAACTCAGCTATAACTTGGTCGTCGTGACTCACCCATCTCATCGCATCAACTCAACTCAATCAAAACTCGATCGAGCCACCCATGAGCTACCTTGTTCTATGAAATACATGCAATCCATTGATATCCAATGCCCAGGTTTGTTAAGTCATCCATTTTGTAGGGGGTGCAAAAATTGATAACAGATATGAAAACAAATTCAACATAAACACGAACAAACTCCTAGTAGGAGATCCAAACAGATAATAATGGATTAAAATTTCAAATAAAATGGCTCAAACCTTGATGAAAAATATCCAAGCAAATTTTAAGAACTAAAGAGGAAGACCGCAAAATACAAAAAACAAGTCGCGAGAAGGCTACATGGAGCAGAGGAAGAAAAAATATTAAATTTTCAGATTTTGAAATTTGTAGTTTAAAGAAAAAAATGAGATCCACGGTACAAAGGAATAGAACCCGTAGTTTAAAATAAATTTGAAAACCCGTGGTATATAGAATAAAAATGTGGTATAAAGAGAATAAAAACATGTGATACAAATAAGATTTTGAAAGGACAAGTGGCGAAGATCTAAACACGCAAAGAAAGTTACGTGTCGATTTTTAGAAAATTTACAAATAGATCCCCTTGGCATATGTGAAGTCCCCAAAATTTAATCAAAACAAATAGATTATCGGGTCCGTAACATGGTTGAAAATTCAACCAAAATATGCGGCTAACAAATAAAGAACCACGCGACAAAAAGATATATAAAAAGTTTGACACTACGAAAAATAATATACACGCGGTGTGCTTTGCTATTAGTTTGTACTTCATAAAGGCAACATACAAGTTCAAAGACCAATTAATAGAAAAACAAACTAACAAAGTGAAATGTGAAGAGACTTGGAGATTTTTTAATGTATCGGGTTTCGCATGGGTGGAAGCAAGTTAACAAAAGTTTGATTTTGTGAAGAGCGTGAAATTTCCTTATTTCCTCGCACTTCGCAACTGACATAAGGATCTATTAAAGTTCTAACATGAAAAACTAGATGGACGTTTATTATTGGCTAAAGATTTGCAATAAACAATGGAGAATGCATAAGCTTTAATCCTCGATCCAACCAAAGGCAAACACATGGAGTAGATTAATGATAGCCTAGGGTGCGGGTGTCACATTTTCGTGAGCTTTCCTCATAGAAGAGCCCGGAGGACGTGAATCCCAAGAAATAAGAAAAAATTAATGAATTTCGGGTCAAGTAATAAAAAAAAGGACATGAAAGTGGAAGACCGAGACTAAAGACTAATCAAAGAGTGCCACTTTGCGACGATCTAATGACCAAAGTGGATGGAAAAATTCCTTCAACCTTTTGAAAGATGGCTTTGGGAAGACGTGAAGTCGCCAAAATGAGCTAAAATAAAATGAATTTCGAGTCCACTCCTCCCTTCACAATCAAATAAAATGAAAAACATGAATTATTCAAATTAGACGATTAGCTATACTTGGCTATAAAGAGTGCAAAATAATTTTAAATATCCTACAGACATTGTGAAGAACAAGAACAAATAAACAAGGTCGCAGATGGAGAATAAACACGAGACTTAGGCACACAGATGCACAAGAAATGTCTCTTCAAAAAATCAACCGAAATTCTTATAATATTTTGGCGGAAATTGGAATTTTTCACCAGATTAACTTGAAGTCAATGGTGGAACAACTAGGGTTTCGTAAATCCAAAAAAACTTCAAGATTCTTTACTCCTAAAATAAAAAACATCTATATCTATCCCGCTCAACCACAACCACTCATTTATGATACCATGTTAGGGAATTAAAGGGAAGAATAATTAAAGAATTATAAATCCACAATATAATTGCCGAAGATTATAGATTATGAAGTGCAGTTAAATTAAACATAGATTTAGATGTTATATATTACACATTACATAATATGAAATGTAAATTAAATAACAAATAAAGTAAATGAAACAGAACACCAGATTTATAGTGGGGAAACTCGAGGAAAAACCCCACTCAGAAATAAAGCATTTCCTTTATTAATAATTTCACAAATACTTTTACCCAACACTTCCACTTGCTGCCGGTCTCATGAATAATTGTAGAACAATTTCTCACAATTTTACCATTTTTTTATCATAACAATCATGATTCGCATATCGTATATCAATCCCATGAGGGATCGCCCTATTTAAATATGATGGATGAACCAGTCGCACCGTTTCACTCTTAATTGTGGAAGACTGACATAATAAAGTTTAATAAATAAACTTTTTTAAAAGGGTCATGAAGTGGTGGTCCACCAAAAGGTATCCCCACTTGACATTATTACCCCAAAAATGTTGTAGTTCTTGCTCTGTTTTATAACCCCCTATAGTTGTTTTGTAAACTGACTTTCTCGAAGTATACATTGTATTTTCCTTACATACGTTTCTTACTTTACTTTCAATAAACAAGAAAAGTTCTAAGTTTTAAGAACAACTTCCACATTGTACCTATGTTTACATGATCATGTCCTAAAAAATGCAACATTGTATGAGCACATTTAATTTTTTACACCGCCCCCTTTTGTGAATGTATGGATTGATTTTTCCTTCCCTATGGCATTTGTCCCACTATGTTTATCTTAGACCCTTAATCCTTAACATACAAAACATGATATACGTAATATTAGCCGGTATATAAAAAAGAATTTTCCTTTCCTACATTGTTTACTATACTTTCGTGAATGTATGTATTGTTTTTTCCTTGTCTGTGTCATTCATCCCACTTGTTTGTTTAACATGCAACCCTCATATCCTTAGAATACAAAACACATAACAATTAATAGCACCTTAAATTGTCATACCCTTAATGTACTATATTACAACATAAAGCTACTTTAAGCCAACTCATTTGCTAATTCATTTACATCTTTCATTGTTTAGGAACCACATAGTTGCACTCCTCCATGATGCTGGAGATCCACAAACATCAAACATATGACACTCTATATCAAAATGCTCATGATGGACGCCATTAGATTGCATTCCACTGCACACATAAATTGTTAAATTTTCTAGAGCCTTTGGTTATCGAAGGTAGAGTCATCAAAATTGCTACCTACACAAATACATATAAACACACATGGTAAGGCTTCAACATCATCACAAATCCTAGCAGATATAGTGGTGACTTTTTTGACTAAGCTACATGCAAGCAAAACATATACAATCAAAGGAGGCATAGAGCCACAAAATCATGCACTTTGACATGATTTATCCTGGCCTCATAACTATTTAGAAGGTTCTTAAGTGAAGAAAGTTAATTAATTCCACCTTTTGGTCATCTTGTTTTATCTTTTGTTTCGTCATTCCCACATATTTTTATATACACGACCATCATTTGCACTTCCCCATCATTTTTTTAGACACCCATTTTTAGGGCGCCCTAATCCTTTTTTAACTTTTCCACCTCTTTGGGTCTTTTCATCCTCATCTTTCTATATTTGGCAAATTTGAGCAAGATAGTAAATTAAAGTTATGAGACCATAATCCAATCCTAGTACACGACTACTATCACTCCATCTAGAAGCATCTATTACATCACTTACATCCACATAGTTCCATGCATCAAGGCTAGAGATCTACGTCAACATATACTTCATGGGGATTTTATTCCATTCCATGAGGACACATATTATTACATTTTCTACATTTAGTTATTGATTGCTACTTCACAAAGTATGAATGGCACAAGATCACCTAGGGCATGGGCACACACTCGAACTACATTTGGGTATGAAATGTAGTGCAGCGCTCGATTTAGTAAGCCCATTATTGTGGCGTAGTTGAGGTCAATCTGACCCATTCATTTGTATCTTTTTATTTTTTTAGGGGCTCTCCTTTGTCTCTTCTCATATCTCCTAATCCACTCTTTTTGGGGGTAATCTTTCTAAATTTGGTAGTTAATTAAATCCAATGCAACAAGAAGTGGACATAAACACCCAGAAAGAACTAGGTTCGAGATTTTCAGAGACTAGGCGCTTATCATAGGGGTTTATATACCATGATGGCTCTGGATTTCATATCTTCATAATCCACTCTTTTGGGGAATTGTGGTTTAAACAACCAAAATTTGGCGATCATGGTTTATATACCGTGATCGTGGCTAAAGCTGTGATCGGAATTGTCCTTTGAGAACCTAAAAAATCGTGGTCCTTTGAGAGAAAAAAATAGACTGCGAATCCTCATTTTCCCCTACGAACAAGGTTCATTTTAAGATACCTCTTGGAAATCGAAGGTGGAAAATATTTGGTGAATATCCCTAAACCGGTTTCACGGGAAGGCAAATTTTTTGGGGGTTGTATCCAAAATTTTCACCTGATTTTTAAGTGGTGTGATAGAAGGCTGCAGACACGTGACAGGAGATTTGTTGTCACACGTCAACAAGGTTGTTGTCGCATGACAAAGCAAACCTCCTATCGTGCGTCAACAAGGTTGTTGACGTGTGACAACAAGTTTTTGTCACACATCAACAACCTTGTTAGTGCGACAGGAGGTTTGTTATCGCGCGACAACAACCTTGTTGATGTCTGATAGTAAATCTCTTGTCACGTGTCAGCAGCCTCTATCCTCTGGTCGTGCGACAAAAAATCTCCATGTCACGCATCAACAAACTCTCGACATGCATCTTCTTCCTCCACACTCCTATCATGCATCAACAAACTCTCCCTGTCACGTGTCAACAAACTCTCTATCGCACATCTGTAGCCTCCTCCCTCCTATCGCGCATTTACTGTACTTGATAATACATATGCCCCCATGTGGTATGAGTGAGCTAGTAGTGTTCTACCTAGAAAATAATCTAGGATTATATAGGGGATAGTTTCAAGGGTAGGCGAAGCCGACCCTAAAAAAATTAAACTGTAATTTTTAGGCAAAAGTCAGTCACTGACCTGCGCTAGAAAATTCACCTTTTCAAATTTTTCAAAAATGGAATATTCGCCACTAAAATTATCCCTGCCTACGAACCATGATTTCTCCTAGACCTTTGCACTTTCGAGCTTTAAAACACCCCTACGTGAAATTGCTCCGAAGAGGTAAGCCTCTTGTGATTTTCATGGGTTTTCAATTTTTGTTTATGTATACAATTTTTTTGTTTTTCAGTTGCTCAGAAAGCTCATAATCCTGCAAACCATCCAAATATTCCTCAAAACCCTCCAAACATTCCTCAAAACCCTCCTCCAAACGTAGATCCACCTCCTGTGGCTCCTTTTATCCCCACGGAACAGCAGGAACACAAGTTGATATCATTGGAAGAATCGACAAAATAAAATTCCATTGAGAACCTTATTTAGACTATAAGACAAAATCATGCCACAAATCCATCTCGCATGACTTTAGCCAACACATTGCAAACATTGATTGGAAAAGTCGACTCATAACCAACCAAATAGATAGATGGAATACCTTTAGAGGTGATTGTAGGTGGTGGTATGCGGATAAATTATCCCATGCGGCCGTAAAAGACAAAAAAAAATTGTAAAAGACCGCATTTGTGCATTATTTACTGACCCGAGAACCAATGCCCCCGTACCTACTTGCAAACGGTTCCCAATCCATTGGTGCCATGATGATCGAATCAAGAACAATTTTTTTGGGACCGATGGTGGATGGTTTTTGATTATCCACCATGCAACAACAATGAGGTTCCTCTCTATTTTTTGAAGAAATTATATTGTGAGTTTGTGCTTAATGAGGTCCCAAATTATTTTGACTTTTTTGAGTTTTATGGGTGAGGAGGTGGCTCTGCATAGAGTAGACCTGGTGCACGCGTTGGTCAACCAAGGATCCCCCATGCCCCAAAACCCCCACTACCTTCAGTTATCCCTCCTATAGTGAAGGAGGTTGTGGAGATTGACACACTACATGCATTAAGGAGCTCACTGACACTTTGACCCAACATAGTGACCAGATTACATCTAGTGATGTTGGTGGAGGTGTCCAGTTCTAGTGCACCACACCATTGTGGATCATGTGGTGTCGTATGCACTGTGGGTGAGACATCATTTGTTGGATCACATGATTTATTTTCTCTAGATGAGATGATGGCGGATGTTTTTGGAACTGGTGCAAATGATCTTGGTCTTTCACAGGTAAATGTCAAATAAATATATATATATATATATAAATAATATATATATATATATATATATATATAATAGTTTAATTCATTTGAGATTTTAATATATATGTATTTGATTACGTCATGTACATACATGTAAAAACTAATTTTTATTTTTTTATTTTAAACAACAAGAGCGGTGAAGGACACATCGGCGTCGACATGCTAGCTACTATTGGGCGTGTTATAGACGTAAGTTTCAAGTTGTACTTACATTTCAAATTTCATTTGATTGCACTTTTATTATTATAATGTTTCACGTGTACATGTACATATTAATATGTTTGTCTTTTATACGCAGGAGCCTGATGGGTCATCATCTGCTCTGGGCACTGAGGCTATTGGCACGCCTCACGTGACTTTTACGCAGGTTAGTTTCTCTTTACACTTTGTTTCTAATTGTGGAAGTTCAGTTGTGTATCTACTCTTGTAGGAATTTTGGAGACTCGAGTAACATCGAAGCTTCCCTAGAAGATCATTAAACCTAGATTCCTTGGTTGGTTTCTATTAGCAAATTAATATGTATTGGTTTGTTATGTGTCGATTATGCTTTGGGTCTGTTATGTGGCAGTCATGTAGATTAATATTGATCTGTACATGTTTTTGTATAGCTTATGACTGCCAGAGAGACTCCTCCATATATGCAAATTGTGGAGGCTCGTTGTAGATACTGCCATAGCATCTGCAGATCCACTAACTGAGGTACAATTTTTCAAATTTGTTAAATTTTGGAGGAATTTTTTCTTATTACTTAAATCTACAATATCAAATTTTGTACATGAAATATTTAATTTGAACTATTTATTTGTATGTAGCTTACCCCTCGTGAGTCTACCATTGACCTGCGATGTGTCGATGACAAATTGATAGGGATCATGAGATTGCGGTAAGATTTCACATGCATTAACTAAATTCTAAGTTTCTAAATTTTGAATGTATTTTAAAAATTTGGTGTTAAAAACTTGTTGTTTATGAATGTGTAGGCTAGGTTGCAGGCCTGCTTAGAGACACCTAGGACCACATGGATGAAATCCGTAGTGGCATCTCCCTCCACTACATCCCTAGGTCGTGGACATGCTTCTTCTAGCAAGGAAAAGAGAGGGAAGATGTTTCATGATTAGATTCATAGGACCTGATATATAGATATATATATATATATATGCCATCCATATGGTCCTAGTTCATGATTCTTCATATAGTCCATGTATATAGCCTTATGCGACCACATGTGGTCCTATATGTATGACACACTTAGTTCGATACATGTTATGAACTTATATTTTCAGAGACACATCAACACACTTAGTTTGATACATTATATCCATGTTGGTTTTCATAACGATATTACTTCTATGTTTGATTTGATTTCATTGCACATGATATCCTTCTATGTATGTTTTCATAACCATATTAGTTCTATATGTTTGATTTGATTTGATGGCCTCGATTATGTGACCATTATGGATATGATATATATGATATATGATATGTTAAATGTTATTGTTAAATGATATATGATATATGATGTTATGTTATATAATGGTTTTGAAGGTTCTTGGGTGCAAGATCATTTTTTTCAAGAGATTCAAGTGTGGACTTATATCAATTTTCTTATTTTAAGCATGTGGTTAACACACTCCAAAGTGGGACAAAATGTACACAATTAAAAATGGTCTTGAGGGATTTATTACAAGTCATTTTATATGTTTTTAGTGTACTTAAAATTTATTTGTTAAGTATTAGTCCAAATTAAACTTGTTATTGATGTGTGTAACAATAAGGTCCTAATTTGAATTCGCTTGTAAAAAATACAAAAACATTGTAGAACTTAGTTGGCACAAGATATGCAAAAAATATTCTTAAGACTCTATTGTGTATTAACATGCTTTAAAAAGAGATCATTTAACAATCATTAGAGTATTTACATGGTAATGTGTTAAACTTGTTGCAATCTCATTGATGTGAGCCGAGTAGCACGAGAAGTCATGCCCCGGGAGGTCGTGGTCCAACAAACTATCACTACCAATGCATTTGATTGGGGGGTATATGCCTTTGGGTGCTATGGAGGGCTCTAGGGAGGCCCGGTTTGGAGTCAGACCACCCGATCGAAGCCTTCTGGCATTCCTTGAGCCTTCGTGGCATAATTGTTTACAAACTACCTTTTCTAGGTAGTCCTAGGAAATGAACGAGAGGTGAGTAGTGAGAAGTCATGCCTCGGGATGTCATGGCACCAAACCGACTATGCCAACACATCTGGGTGGCTAGGTGAATGCTAGAGAGGAGGTTTTTTGGGTGGTGACAATGTCGTTGCTTCCGGGCTACTTCGTTTGGGCGTAGTCCCTTAAGAGCCATGAGACCAAAAAACCATTCAACTTCGACGGGTGACTACTCGGACTCCGTGGCACCTAGAGATGTCTCGTTAGATCCTACACCTTGGCGTAGGGACCTCTCTACATATAGCCTTGTCTCAGTTTTTTTTCCGTCTCAATCGGTGCTCTCGCTGCCCTATTGTTTGAAACACGTGAAAATAGTGTAGTTTGAGCCAGTGTAAGGTTGTCAAACACTATATTTTGAAAATGGTGTGTCGTGGCACCAAACCGACTATGCCAAAACATTCGGGTGGCTAGGTGAATGCTAGAGGAGGCATCATTTTTGGTGTGTGACAACGTCGTTGCTTCCGGGCTACTTCGTTGGGCGTAGTCCCTTAAGAGCCTTGAGACCAAAAAATCGTTCAACTTCGACGGGTGACTACTCAGACTCGTGGCACCTAGAGATGTCTCGTTAGATCCTACACCTTGGTGTAGGGACCCTCTACAATATCATGTCTTGGTTTTTTTCATCTCCAATCGGTGCTCTCGTTGCCCTATTGTTTGTAAATGCGTGAAATAGTGTAGTTTGAGCCAGTGTAAGGTTATCAAATGCTATATTTTAAAAATGGTGGGTCGTGGCACCAAATTGACTGCTTGACACATTGGGTGGCTAGGTGAATGCTAGAGGAGGCATGTTTTGGTGTGTGACAACGTCATTGCTTCGGGCTACTTCGTTCGGGCGTAGTCCCTTAAGAGCCATGAGACCAAAAAACCGTTCAACTTCGACGTGGTGACTACTCGGACTCGTGGCACCTAGAGACGTCTTGTTAGATCCTACACCTTGGTGTAGGGACCCTCTACAATATCATGTCTCTATTTTTTTTCCATCTCAATCGGTGCTCTCGCTGCCCTATTGTTTGCAAACACGTGAAATAGTGTAGTTTGAGCTAGTGTAAGGTTGTCAAATGCTATATTTTGCAAATGGTGGGTCGTGGCACCAAACCATTGCGACTACATCAACAGTCTAGGTGGCTAGGTGAAATGCTAGAGGAGGTGTCATTTTGGTGTGTGACAATGTCGTTGCTTCCAGGCTACTTCGTTCGGGTGTAGTCCCTTAAGAGCCCTGAGACCAAAAAACCATTCAACTTCGACGGGTGACTACTCGGACTTCGTGGCACCTAGAGATGTCTTGTTAGATCCTACACCTTGGTGTAGGGACCCTCTATAATATCTTTCTTTTTTTTCCGTCTCAATGGTGCTCTCGTTTGCCCTATTGTTTTAAAAGCACGTGAAATAGTGTGTTTTAGTTTGAGCCAGTGTAAGGCTAGTCATTTCAAACACTATATTTTGCTTTTAGGCAAATGGTGGGTCGTGGCACCAAAATGACTACTGACCTAAAACATGTCTGGGTGGCAAGGTGAATGCTAGAGGAGGCATTTTTTTTGGTGTGTGACAAATGTCATTTGCTTCTTGGGCTACTTCATTCGGGCGTAGTCCCTTAAGAGCCCTGAGACCAAAAAAATTGTTCAACTTGATGGGTGACTACTCGGACTCCGTGGTACCTAGAGATGTCTCGTTGGATCCTACACCTTGGCATAGGGACCCTCTATAATAGCCTATCTCTATTTTTTCCATCTCCAATGGCATTGCTCTCGCTGCCCTATTGTTTCCAAACGCGTGAAATAGTGCAGTTTGAGCCAATGTAAGGATGTCAAATGTTATATTTTGCAAACGGTGGGTCGTGGCACCAAACCGATATGTGCCAAACACATTGGGTGGCTAGGTGAACACTAGAGGAGGACTTCATTTTGGTGTGTAATAAACGTCATTGCTTCAGGCTACTTCGTTGGGCGTAGTCCCTTAAGAGCCTGAGACCAAAAAACCATTCAACTTCGACGGGTGACTACTCGGACTCGTGGCACCTAGAGATGTCTCGTTAGATCCTACACCTCGGTGTAGGGACCCTCTACAATATATGTCTCTTAGTTTTTCCGTCTCTAATCGGTGCTCTCTTTGCCCTATTGTTTGAAATGGTGAAATAGTGTGTTTGAGCTAGTGTAAGGTGTAATTTGTCAAATGCTATATTTTACAAACGGTGGGTCGTGGCACCAAACCAACTACTATGCCAACACATTTGGGTGGCTAGGTGAATAGAGGAGGCATTGTTTTGGTGTGTGACAATGTCGTTGCTTCAGGCTACTTCGTTTGGGCGTAGTCCCTTAAGAGCCATGAGACCAAAAAATTGTTCAACTTCGACGGGTGACTACTCGGACTCCGTGGCACCTAGAGACATCTCGTTAGATCCTACACCTTGGTGTAGGGACCCTCTATAATAGCCTATCTCTAGTTTTTTCCATCTCAATCGGTGCTCTCGTTGCCCTATTGTTTCCAAACGCGTGAAATAGTGCAGTTTGAGCCAGTGTAAGGCTATCAAATGCTATATTTTGCAAACGGTGGTCGTGGCACCAAACCAAAGCTATTAATGCACACATGCAGGTGGCTAGGTGAATGCTAGAGGAGGTGTCATTTTTGGTGTGTGACAATGTCGTTGCTTCGGGCTACTTCGTTTGGGTGTAGTCCCTTAAGAGCCATGAGACCAAAAAAACTGTTCAACTTCGACGGGTGACTACTCAGACTTTGTGGCACCTAGAGATGTCTCGTTAGATCCTACACTTTGGCATAGGGACCCTCTACGTGAAATAGCAATATCTCAAATGGTGTTTTTTTTTCTGAGCATAGGACTACTCGGACTGTGGCACCTAGAGACATCTCGTTAATCCTCTTGTCTTTGTTTTTTTCATCTCAATCGGTGCTTCTTTGCCCTATTGTTTCCAAACGCGTGAAATAGTGCAGTTTGAGCCAGTGTAAGGTTATCAAATGCTATATTTTGCAAATGGTGGGTCGTGGCACCAAACCACTATGCCAACATGTTTGGGTGGCTAGGTGAATGCTAGAGGAGGTATTTCATTTTGGTGTGTGACAACGTCATTTGCTTCCAGGCTACTTCGTTCGGGCGTAGTCCCTTAAGAGCCCTGAGAGAAAAACCGTTCAACTTCGACGGGTGACTACTCGGACTTCGTGGCACCTAGAGATGTCTCGTTAGATCCTACACCTCAGTGTAGGGACCCCTCAATATAATGTCTCTATTTTTTCCTTTCTCAATCGGTGCTCTGTTGCCCTATTGTTTGAATACATGTGAAATAGTGTAGTTTGAGCCAGTGTAAGGTTGTCAAACACTATATTTTGCAAATGGTGGGTCGTGGCACCAAATGACCCCGACTATGCCAACACATGCTCAGGTGGCCAGAGTGAATGCTAGAGGAGGCATCATTTTGGTGCGACAACGTCATTTCTTCGGGCTACTTTGTTGGGCGTAGTCCCTTAAGAGCCCTGAGACCAAAAAACCATTCAACTTGACGGGTGACTACTCGGACTCCGTGGCACCTAGAGATGTCTCGTCGGATCCTACACCCTCGTGTGGGGACCTCTATACAATATCTATCTCGATTTTTCCATCTCCAATCGGTGCTCTCGTTTGCCCTATTGTTTGCAAACGCGTGAAATAGTGTAGTTTGAGCCAGTGTAAGGCTATCAAATGCTATATTTTACAAACGGTGGGTCATGGCACCAAACCCGAACTACACCAACACATCAGGTGGCTAGGTGAATGCTAGAGGAGGTGTTGTTTTGGTGTGTGACAACGTCGTTGCTTCTAGGCTACTTCGTTCGGGCGTAGTCCCTTAAGAGCCCTGAGACCAAAAAACGTTCAACTTTGACGGGTGACTACTCGGACTCCGTGGCACCTAGAGATGTCTCGTCAGATCCTACACCTCGGTGTAGGGACCCTCTCTATAATATCTGTCTCAGTTTTTTATCTCTCAATCGGTGCTCTCGCTTGCCCTATTGTTTGAATACGCGTGAAATAGTGTAGTTTGAGCCAGTGTAAGGTTGTCAAACGCTATATTTTGCAAACGGTGGGTCGTGGCACAAACCCACTATGCACACGCATAGGGATGGTCTTGTAAACACTTGGGAGGCATCATTTTTGGTTCTCTAAGCTCCGGTGCTTACAGGCTACCTCCTCAGAGCAAGAACCCCCTCCATGGTATATAAATTGTTTGTTAATTACTTCTCTTTTCTTGTAAAACAATGAAAGCTTCTCTTAGCTTTGAGAATATAAAATTCTCTACTAACTAATTACCCGACCACATGAAGGTGGAAGCATTTTTTAGCACCACTAACCTGCATAAAAGTGTTAGTCAAAGAAATTTAAGTTTCAAATCAAAACCATACTAGATATATACAAAATACACAAATTTAATAAAATATATGAACTTGAATCTAGAACTAACAAATTTAAACAATTCAAAGAAAAATTATATATCAGACGAGCTTAGGTAAATTCATTCCAATGTTCACCATCAGGATGTGAAAGTGTCCAAGCTTTTACGCACCACTAACCTGCATAAAAATGAACTAGTCAAAGAATTTTAAGTTGAATCAAAACCATGTATACTAGATATATACAAAATACACAAATTTAAACACTTATTATACTAAAATACTAGATATATACAAAATACACAAATTATAGATGGTTGAAAAATTTAAACACTTCAAAGAAATTATATATACCAGACGTGAGCATGTAAATTCATTCCAATGAACCATCAGGATCGGATCTACTCTGAATAGTAGACAAGATTGCTTCATGATCTGACTCTCGAACCTTCAAAGAATCTTGTTATTAGGCCTTCCTCGATATCTATATAGCTGAATATTTGTTGCTAGAACTAGATGCGAATATAAGAGTATTTTCCTGTGTGTCTCAAAGTCTTCAAACACCCAAACAAAGGAGTTTTTAATGGATACCGTCGAAGCCAAGTTCCAGTAACTACCACTTGACCTTGTAGGGTACTCAATATCTTCACCATCTATAATAGGAGAAGTCAACTTCTTTCTTTCCTCGATGCAACGACATAAGAAATAGTTTGTTCCTTCTTCATTGTCTTTATCGCAATAACTGCAAACACATGTCCTAAAAAATAAAGGTTTCAACTCAAATTTAAATTACATATTAAAATTTCAATGGACATAACTCAATAAAAAAAATTTAAATAACCATTTACCTTGTCACCAAAATCAAAATTTCATCAAAGTCCTTGGATGTTGTAACTTCATCTGTAGAAACAAGTCGTAATGCTGTGGAGGTTGATAACTAGGAAGCGGAGTTAGAGGCCTACAAATCCATCCATCCACCCATTCTTGTGAATCACACTCAGTAGTGACAAATTTGATACAAGATGCACAAAAACATGCCAACTTTCTTGTCCATGTGGCCCCATGAAGTAGCGTCGAGCTACAAAATGAGTGCATATCATTGGACCCTGTGAGTGTCATATAATCCTCGTAGTTAGCAATTTTTGTTCCTCTATCAACCAAAAATATCTATGAACTGTGGAATTTTCTTGAGAACCTCGGGCCATGTTATCAATACACCATTCCACTATGCTCTTTGCATCTTTCAATTTAGCACCATCTTTGTACTTCAACTCTTCTCTTGCAAGAGCTCTTTTCACACATGCCCCTGCACCATCATGCTCTCCTTTTCCATGTCCAACCTCAGTGAAACTCCAAATATGTTGCACACCCATCTTGATGTGCATCTTGCTCATCAATAAAACATTCGTGCATTCTTAAACTGAGACATGTAATTATCTGACCATATATAATGTTGTTTGAAGTGGATGTCCCTATCAGACAAGTTTCCATAAAATAACTGGAAACACCCTTGCACAAATTTAGTAGAATGAGTATGATCATCACTGATATAAAAGTGGTACTCTCTTAAAAATTTTGATCATTCTTTGTCTTTTAGGAGAATGTATAAATGCTATATGCACAAAAATGACAACTTGTATTGAGTTGTAATATTGCGATTGAACCTCCATTTGTGGTTGTAATGTGTAATTCTCTACAAAATTGACCATTGAAACAATAGTACCAATAGGAAATGTGTCCTTGCATATCTTGAATTGTTCATCCAACCATCGAGCTCTGTGTGTATGCCTAGCATACTCATAAACAATTTCATCCTTAAATTTTCTCATAAATTGAAAAATAGGCATATGTTTGTAACTAGCTCACACCATTTAGACTCCTTTCCATCTTTCAACTAGTATGGTACTGATTTATATTTATCAAACTCAACTAAATTATGTCCTATTGCACCTTAATTTTCTCATGGATAACTTTCCAATTTAGGTAATCCATTGCATGTACCACAACTTCCATCTAAACAATCTTGACTATAAAAAAATTGTCCAACTTCTCTTTCACAAAATATCGTAGGTATGAAATCCTGGAAGATATTGGTGGAAATTGAACACCACATTTCGATAACATAGTTTCAGAATGAAAATTAGAATGAATACGTAAAAATTTAGCATAATGCATAACAAATTCAACATGTTGCCTACAACAACAAGTGGTGCGAGCGTGGTTGATTTTCACATAGAATGGTTTCAACATTTCAAAAAAATGTTGACTAATTTTAATTTCTAGATGCTCTTGTTCAAACTTACGAAAAAATTGAGTTTGAGTCATATCTAAGAAATGCTTTGGATGTGGTTCACGATTAGTAGAACCAACTCTCCATTTTACAACATCTCTTGTATTAGGTGAAACTCTAGTGTTATCATGCCAAAATTGAATAACAACTTCTCTTATAGCATCATATTTATCTTTGTCCTTACGGTGCTCTAGTAGAAAATGCCCAAAAATTGGTGTTATTGAGTGATTGAAGGATATTACGTCTTTCAATTGCTTTCATTAGAGTTTTTGATTAACTTTCAACATTGACTTGTTTGCGTAATCAAATGCTTTTTTTATTGATTCACTTACAACACTAGTAGCAAGTACACGATGCACAATATTACTATCCCTAGTGCGTCTCTTGACACCAACAATGTGATATGCATCATGAAGGTTTTCAACAATTGTAGAGGTTTGACCACATATATTAGATGTTGTCAATCCTAAGGTGTTTAATGTAGGTCTCATTTTAATCAATTTCATCAAACTAACCAACAACTGACATCTTTGGAATCATTTAAAATTTCAAAATGATTATCCCAAATTTCAGTGGCTTTTCTTTTGATTTTCCATTCAGAAAGTTTTGTCAGACATTGGTTTCAAAATGTTTTCATCAATTTCAATAAAATAATTAGGTTTCTTACGTAAAATCCTAGGAGGTGTTTTTGTCAAATTTTGCTTGTCTGATTTCAACCTGAATTTCCTTATTCACATTTTCATTGTCTCCTTCAATTTCAACATCAGCTACATCACGAGTATTTAATTCTTCTTCAACATTGATAGTAAAAACATCTTCATCACGAGTATTTAATTCAACTTCAACATTGATAGTAGAAACATTACCTGGTTCCTCATTGCTTACAATAGTAGGGGTTGAAGATGAACCTCTTCTTGATTCATGAAGATTCCGCATTCGCTCAGCATTTTGAAATTTGTTTGCCTCTAATTCGTTTGGTTTTTTTACTTAATGACTTCCTTTTTTGACTTCATTTCTTGTCTCCCATGATGTTTTTCTTCGGTGATAAGAAAAACGTGTAGAAAGTGACAAAATTTTATAGTAATTCATATGGTAAGGTCAAATAGTAAAAATCACATGGTAATTCAAACATTGGGATGTGTGTAAATATGATTTAAGAACCGTGATCATGCTTTATAAACCGTGATCGTGGTTTATAAAGCGTGATCACGGTGCTTGTTATCAAAACCATGATCATGGTTTACAAACCGCGATCGCGGTTCTATCTGTATCATCAAATCCGACCCTAAGGCTTAGGAAATCTTTGTTTTCCCCAACCAAAGCTATGGGAGGTCATTATGGTGTGTAAAAGGTCAAAAAACTTCAAATTTTCTCTTCCATGAGACTTGAACCATGCGTTGAAAAACTGAAAACATTTCACAAAAATGGTGCCATCGCGTAGGGAGACTATTAGCTTCGTAGAAATATTGATTTTAAAGTGAATAGAATAAGATAAATATCATTTTATAATTTTTACTAACAATAGGTCTTTAAGACATTTTTTCCATGAATGTTCATGTCTACGTTTAAGACTACAACTTTTGTTTCGCTTATCAAAATGTGATAAAACTTATACCATCCCAAGCGTGGAGAAATTCTATACACGTTAAAAAAAATATATTTGATTTGATATTTTTTGATATAGTTATGGCGGAAAAAGGGAAAGTGCTCCATTTTCTAAATTTTTTAGACCACTTTCACGGAAAAAATCATTAAAAAAATATTGCTCGAAAAAATACAAAATAAAATCCATCCCAAGATAGACAATGACATCTAACTTTTCACCAAATGAAAAAAAAAAACAAGATTTGGTCATCCAAATCGCGGGCAAACAGACTACAATCTTATAGGTTTTTAAAAAAAAAAAACCAAGTCATATAATATCAGTTGAGATTTTGTTACTTCTGTATTTTTTTTGCACATATGACGTCATCCACTTTGAGTTCTTTCCTTACCTTCTTACATATTAGGGTTTTATTTCTACTAGTTCAATCATTTTTAATCATTTTAGTCACTTCATATTACTTTAGTGCATTTATTTACAATGTTTATGTCCTCCTAGATTAGATTAACTATTATTACATTTCCCCATTTTAGTTAATTTTAGTTAATCATTTTGGTGAACCCAACTTCTTATCATGGCTAAGCATAATCCTTCTGAATCTCCACTCGTTCTCTAATTTGATAGCTTTGGTCATGCCTTTGTTGATACTCTTGCTGATCCTTTTGGTATAGACCTTGTCCTTCGTTTATTTAGCTACCATCTTCTAATATGGACCCTAAAGCTATAGATGATGTTGTTGTTTCTTATCTATGTACTATTGACCCTGCCATCTTAGCACAAATCATCAAAGAGGCTCAAGCCCCTCTCCTTGATCCAATCATTGCAAATTCTGCTATAACTGAACCACACAATGATTCACCTTCACATGTTTACTCTCCTATAGTTGATTCTCCTAATGCAATAATTGTCCCTACCTCTCCATCTTCTACTTTTGGACCATAATCTCTTGAAGCTCACGAATGACTCGGTCCCTACTATTTATATGGTTGATGTGGTCCCCATGATTCATCATTAACTCTTGATGTCACACAATGCCATGATACTTTATACAGGGTCTACTCCACAATATTCTCTTTCTTTACCTATTCCTTCACCACCTCCATTATCAATAAGAAAACAATTGAAGATGACATTCACATGATAGACATAGTTCCTTCCCTCCACCTATTACTACTACTATTATCATTCCATATCAGGGGCCTCTTCAGTCCACGGACATCACTCTCTCATGCCCTTCAGTATGCCCACCATTCAATTGTACTCTCTTCATGAATAATTCTTATTGGCATATACCACTAGATATCTCCTGCAAGGCCATTGTATGTTCACACATGATGGTCTCCTTCAATTGGGTATTGCATTTGAGGACCTCCATTCTCCTTTATATGATCCACATTTATATCATGGATCTATTATTCTCACCGTTGTGTATGGGCTTCATTTTTTCATCTCGTTGTCCACCTTGCACATTACCCTACTCTCTCTCCACTTACTCTTGGCTAGTCTTGGTTAGATTATATTGGAGGCACACTCGATCTAGCTCTCAAATGATATGGCATTTCCCATGCCCTTTAGTATTGTGTGTATTTGTAATTCCTTTCTTTGTTATTCACCCAACTTCACTATGTGGTATTCTCATGGATGTCCATTACCTCCCTTTACTGATGAACAATACACCATGACAATGTATGTATTACGCATTCATGGTTATTTGGATGACCAACCTCACACCTTCACTTATCAGGTCTCTGTGGTGTTCAATATGACTTTGACAACAATACAAATGATCTTTTAGACAATTTAGTTTATCCATTTCCTTTCTTCATTGATGACACTCCACCACCGCACCAAATAGGTCCAATATTTGCCCATTTAGCTGAAAGCTCTGGACCTCATAATCACCCAACTAATGCATCTCCATCGGACTCAATTCTTTCTTTACATACCTTATTTGTTTCACGCTATGGAATCTACGATTTCCTCTCTTACCGCTGAAATTCAACAACTTAAGGATGTTTTTCAATCACATGTTTGTGCTAGTTCTACATCTCATGTGTGCTCTATGACTGATACTTGCCACTTAACCGAAACTCAAGGCATACCGTCACTTGAGCCTCTCATTTGAACATAATACTCCAACCTATGACATTCTTATTCAACTTCTTAAGAATCAATTAATCACTTTACCGCCTACTCCTTATCATCCTTCACAACTAGCACAATATCGATGTCGTCCATATTGCCACTATCATTGAATATATGCACATCATGATAAGTATTATGCAATTTTCATAAATAATTAAAGATATTGAATGTCTGCTTCTTATTTCATTTGCTACACAACCCTCTAATACTATCAATCACACGCATTGGGCTCGTATCTCGCATGCATATCTAGCTAGTGTTGCTTAACTACCTCCTAAGCAATGCCCTTCTACAAATAGTTCATCATCTCTTCACCCCTCTTTGGCATCATCACAACGATCCTTTTCCAAATCATCAAACCTATCATTTATTCTTAACCACCCCCACCCACCTCATCACCACCACATGTCACTACACCACATTCTTCATCTTACACTCATCCCTCTTTACATATAGACTTCATTCATCGGCACAACATTTATCTCATATGCCACCACTTTTAGATCATGGCCTTGCACTTTCTTCATCACACAGACATCAATGAAGGACCTTCGGCCTTCACTTTAATTGGTTATTTTTCCCATTTATACGCTTGGGGGAATTACACCCCCCCCATGTTTTTCACTCATAGTCTTACATCTATCTTTTTATATTTATTAGGCATACCATATCACACATCATAGCACCATCATTACCCTAATGACACACTCTTGTGCTTTGGTTCACACTTGATTGTTGAGAGATTACCATTACATTCAACCCCACACACCACACTTAGGTATTACACATTTCATTTCATACATCATTCATTCTACATACTTATTATACATTATACTAGTCCTCGTCTATAAATAACACACATTATTAGGCTATCCACGCATAACCTATACATAGTTACATCATCCACTACGCATTTCTACACATATTATGCTAGGTTACATTACATATGGGTATAGCTTTACATTTTATCACTACATATTCTATTTCTATCTACACCTATCATTGCATCTTACATATCACATAGTATACATCCTACACACCCTACACATCCTACGTTACATTGCCCACACCACGCATTTATAAATCCTACTCATCACATGGCCATCTAGTTTCATCATACATGCTACATTGTCTTCTACGCATTGCATTCACTACCCTATGACGTAATTTAGTTCCTCGGTCCATACTCAAATGCCGAGGGTTTACCAATCAAATAGACCTTACACTCACCATGCGACATTTCTAACCTAGTGACCTACGATTTAGGCTAAATCGTCACCTATTCTATCGTCTTATAGTGATATACACCTTAGGTTACATCACCACTCCCTCCTTTCATCTTTTAGTGACATACACTTTAGGCTAAATCATCACCTATCTCTATCATCATGTAGTGGTATACGCTTAGTGCTAAATCATCACTCATCCTTTCATCATATAGTGATATACACTTAGGGATAAATCATCACTCATCCATTTTATCTCATAGTGATATACGCTTAGGGATAAATCATCACTCACCTATTCAACACATCGTGATATACGCTTAGGCTATAGGGTTCATGCACATTTATCCACTTTTCGTATCTCATTTCACCACTACACACACATTCTTCGCAACACACTAGACACAACAAAACACTACTCGACCATTTCTCGATGATGCACTCTCATTTTACGAGTAATTTTGGACTGCAAGGGGGAAAAAAATGAACCTCATTGCATATACTTCCATCCACTCGGGGGGCACGTGGCTCTATCATTCCATCTTACATTCCATTCCATCCATCCACAACATGTTGCATTGTCTTGGGGAATTTACTCTTGCTTGCTATTGTTTTGCATGATCACTTTACTACACATGTTAGATTGATTTCTTATATGTCATTATCTATATCATCCACACATGCACGTTCACACCTTTGTTTAGTGTGATTATAGATACTGAGACTCTTACACAGTGGCATGGATGCTCACCTTCTACCCTTCCTATACTAGTCATTGGGGGCATCCACATTTGTCTCATCTAGGTGTTATTGTTTCATTTTGTACTTAGCATCTTATATTACTTGATCATACATGCTTTGACATATTGGTTATTTCTTTAACATGCTAACGGGTGTTCCATATACAACACTTTTTTGTAGGATTATATGTCTCCATGACTTTTTGCTTATTTGTTTCTACTTGTCTTCCATTATATGTGGGATTTGCCCTATGTTTTTGTGCACACTTGTTTTTTGTTTGTGCCATGATGGCCTTGTGTGTATGCGACATCATGAGTGATGTCCCATGTTTACAACCCACCTTTTGTGGTTTATATGTTTTTGCGTGTTTACACTATTGTGTTTGGTAGTTCTTTATTGCGTGCATGTCTTTTATACTTGTCTTATTGTATGGATGTGTTTTGGACTAACACTTGTTTTGGCTAGCCATCCTTGTTTTTGTGCACCTTGGTTTCTACCAAGCACCCCCTTTCCCCTGCAGGGAAGAGTTATAGAGTTTAGAGTGCGGTAGGTCCTCTTTTGGGGCCACATTCTCCTATCAACGACGTCACATGCACCCCAAAGAGGGGGCATCATTGAGGGTTTACATACTAACACAATGTATTTACACCGATTCAAGTATAGTGCACTTTTCGCCCTTGGCATTGTGGGTTTACATACAATGAGTGGGTTCATACCAATCTACAAACCCCATACACAGTGGCTTTTATAGGACATGGTGTCCTTAGCATTTTTGGGAAGCAATTACAGGCTTGGAGGTTATAGTGGGTGTGCCTCTCTACACTACTTTGGCCAGTGGCGTTGGATCACCCAAAAAACTAGGACAATATAGAGATCTCTTCACACACATTTTAGTAGAAGTGGTTCAAATGTTGGAGGACACAGAGCATTTCCTCCCTACACTTCTTCATCTAGGGTACCATGAGATTGTTAAAATAACTCATGCAGCAATACATGATATCCTTTTACACCCTTTCTCTTGACATGGATCAGGTGCACATGTTCCATTTACACTTTCCTTTTCACGTATTTTACATTTATGTATTTTACACATTTCTATACACATGCGTATTTTACATAGCATTTTTACACACATACATATTTGACTACTTGATCATTTTCTCTTTGCAGAGTCTAGCCGTATGAGAAAAAAGTAGTCAAATGGGGGCAAAAACAACGATGACATGATGATAAGATAACAACAAAAACAACAAACATTCCACAATGGCACATGCCTTACTAACCATGCAGGTACATTACACACCACAAGTAACTACACACACATTTCACCCTAGGTTCACTCTCATCACTTTTTCTATGCACATTTTTCATCTATAGTTTCCACGCTCCTCCATATTTTTATCATTCCACGCTTTTTCTAGTCCTTCGGCATGTTTTCTACTACACTCTACATGGATATCAGGTACGCATCTCTATCTACTTATGTTACCAAGATTTCCTCTCACCAACATAAAGTGGGGGAAAATGTAGTCACAAAATCATGCACTTTAGGCATTATTTAGCTCGGTCTCATACTACTATTTAGAAGGTTATTAAGTGAAGAAAGTACTAATTAATCCCAACTTTTGGCCATCTTGTTTTATCTTTTGTTTTGTCATTCCCACACATTTTTATATACATGCCCAGCTATTTTGGCACTTCCCATAATTTTAGCCTAAACCGAGGCATTCGGACTGTCTTGGGGCACCCCGATCCTTGTTTTACTTTCTCACTTCTTTTGGGCTCTTTCTAGCTATTTTTCATCCTTATCTTTTTCCTAGTTGGCCATGTCAGGATTAATTATGAAATTAGAGCAAGATAACCCTATAAATATAAAGTTATGAGACCATAATGAGGGTCCTAACACTTACTACTATCATTCCATCTAGAGTTACATCCATTGTATCACTTGCATCCACATAGTTACATGCATTAAGGCTAGGATATCTGCATCAACACACACTTCATAGGGGGAGGGATTCTATTCTATTCCATGTACACATACTATTACATTTTCTACATTTATTTATTTCTCGCTACTTCACAAAGTGAGACTGACATAAGAGAACCTAGGGCACGACATGCACACACACACCAAAATTGCATTTGGGTACAAAATGTAGTATGACAATTAGTTTAGTAAGCCCATTGTTGTGGCGGCAATTGAGGTCATCGAACCAATTCATTTGCATCTTTTTTTTTAGGGTTTTGATACTCCTTTTATCTCTTGTAGGTCTTCAACTTCATCTTACTATATTTGGCACATTCGACGCAGTTCAACGAATCTAGTGTGACAGACAACGAAGGTTACAGAGCATCTTATGACCTAAAAAGAACCAGATTCCTAGAGCTTTTTTAGAAACTAGAGGCACCTATTATGCAATATCGGGGTGCCCTAGTACCCTCCTGGGTGCTCCAGTCTACTCAGATCTTCCAAATTCACTCTTTTTGAGACCTCTATGCAGTCGTTCCAACTTTTGTATTTTCTGTCAGACCTGCGACACCTGCACCAGTCATCCATAATCAATTGAGTTCATTCCTTACCTTCCTCTTGCATATTAGGGTTTTATTTCTACTAGTTCAATCATTTTAATCATTTTATTCACTTCATATTACTTTAGTGCATTTATTTACAACATTTATGTCCTCTAGATTAGATTAACTATTATTACATTTCCCCATTTTAGTTAATTTTAGTTAAGCATGCACATTGTGAAATGAAAACAAAGATTACAACGATTCCACGACTCCTTGGGACATCATCCTAGACTTAGAATCCTTTATAAATCTCAGTACAAATCAGGGTGCTGAAATTCCTCAATACCTTTTCCATTTAAAAGTAATAGTAGAAATCAACTCCTTACCCACCAAATCCACCATTGACCTCCTTGTTATTGCACTATCCATTACTGTCCCCTCCACTATTAGGAAAAGCAATAGTACTTTCAACCATAAACACACAATTTTGCTTAGTGATAACTCCACACTTTGTATTGAGGCAACCCTATGGGGTGCTTTCTGTGATAATGAGGGAAATCTTCCGAGTGAATTGTGTGCATTACACACAATATAAGACCAGTTCTCGCAATAAAGAGAGAAAAATACATCTTTCAAAGGAACAACATTAGGCACAGGCCCTAATACACAAATATTCATTGATCCTGATATAGGTGAGGCTCACACAATGCATGCATGGTTTACTTCCCTAGGCTCAACCCATGCATACCCAT
Organism: Taxus wallichiana var. yunnanensis; assembly: GCA_018340775.1. Lineage (NCBI taxonomy): Eukaryota > Viridiplantae > Streptophyta > Pinopsida > Cupressales > Taxaceae > Taxus > Taxus wallichiana. The sequence continues at coordinate 341,663,355 of CM031240.1, read as the reverse complement.
CAATGAGTATTGACAACATTGAAGAAAAATATATTACAGGCATAAAATCCTCCTCCCAATCAAGTAAAGCAATCACTTTCTCCACTACGATGACAATCATCCACATGAATATGTCCTCATTTAGCTATCCATCTTGCACATCAATTGTTAACAATAACCATTGCAAGAAAAAAATTGAACTAAATGCAGACTCCTCTTGGTATTGCCAAAAATGCAACCATGGTGTCTCTAGTGTGAATACAAATATGCATTACACTTCATCATTGAGGACGCCACAACAACAACATGGGTAACTACTTTTGATGAAGTTGTTACATCGATAATGGGCATATCAGCACAAGAGCTTCAACTTCTTGCACCAACACCCGACATGTTTTGGCCCATTGTTAAGCCAATTCTATTCCACCACTACATGTTCAAAATATCCACGAAGCTAGAGGTCTACAACTCACAAGAGAAAGCCTAATGCACTATTGTCACTATAGTTAAGGACATGACCTTTAACACGCATGAATCCCCATTAGATGCATTCCTTACATCCCCGTAACTATGTATTCTTGAAAATAACCCTACACCACTTCAAAATAAACTTCACACCACCACAATATCTCCATTTACCCAAAGAAGACATACTATACTTTACACACACATTGTTAGGTATTTTTCAATATATATTTACTGTATCACCTACTCCACATATAGGTGTTTGCATTAGAAGTTTTCTTACATTTGTTTCACATGAACATTTTTATGGTTTCAAATGTCTTGCAAGCAAAGAAATAATGTCACTTTATTAAAGGAATGCAAGCTCTATCGAACTTATTAAACATCATTATGTAGTATTGATATACATTGTTGCACTTCACATAAAACATACATAAGTACCTATATTTTTACATTCATTCACTTTCTTCTATACCTAATTATTATTTCCACTTGTCCTCATTCCACGTAGAACTAGTGTGCACGAAAAAAATGTAATGGATCATTTGAAGTATGCAAGAAACAAAAACAACCTAAATGAATGTTGTTTTCATGTAGCTTGCATCAAATGACGTAAAGAAAATGAACACAAAGGCACCAACTTTGAATCCACCATGTTAGCTCTCTCAAAGAACATACTCCAGATCGGCATTCACTTCAAGTTACACAATGTCAATTCCGTCAAAGATTAGATCACCTCCCACCTCCAAACACATGTTCAATATGTAACAAATTATATGTTGGGCTACAGACAAGGGTTTACAAAGGTGCAATGCTTTCCGTAGATGCATTGCTGAAAAATATGGTCACCGCTTCTCAAGTTGGAATAACATGGACCCAGGCCCTCAACTGAAGTTCTATCCTCGCTTACTCAAGTTGAGGAAATGCTAATAGCAAGGGTCAACCTAATATTGCAAGTGACTCATGCTAAATGTGTTCAATACAAATGCACGGGGGCCGCACCATATGCTTCTCCCAAGATGTTTCATCCATAACTAGACACCTACCTTACCGAGTTGAGGACTTGAACATCTTGATTATCAAAAGAATTAGATAAACATAAAGGACTTAAGAATGCTTCATAAGTAGATCTCATGTTTTAGATGCATTGCAATTCAAAATAGATTATGACCCTTATTTCAAGGATGTTGTCATAGACCACAATGCATTACATTCCCTACCACCTCAAAGTATTGATATATCTACTTCCCTACCACACTTCAATTCAACTATCCCAGACAATGTTGACGTGGAACCTGAAGTAGACCTTCTCCCATGTTCCCCACCACATACACATGAGTGAAAACCATCATATTTTGTGTCCTCCCTCCCTCCAAACACTATAGAAGTTGACCAAATAACAACTTTCCTTCAAGGCAAGAACCAAACTCCACTACAGTCAATTGAGTGGCCACATATTGGTTCATCCCCAGTCAACAAATACAACACCGAGGGTTTTCTCTCTATGGATTTTCCATCATTGTTCCCTATAGGGATTGCATTGTTCCACCAAACACGCGTCAAAAGGGTTCACATGCATGAATACGCTTTGCACCTAATGCATTACCATGATAAAAGATTTGGAATCCACCCACATCGCTACTTCATTCTCAACATTATGTTTCACCATAGAAGTTAAACAACATCTACAATTTTCACTGGTAAAAACAATATAGGGTTAAACTTACCTACCACGGTCTCTATGTTACGTCACCAACTTGCGTACTTTCCATACACCCACATTTTAGATAAACTAATGCGGTTTGGGTCTAATTTGTGTTTGAAAAAATCATTTTTGTGAAAGCACGAGTATGAGCTCATGGATATGATAACCCAACTTGAAATCCCTATGCTTTTCTTCACTTTAAGTGCAACAGATACTAAATGGCCAGATTTACATAGAGAAATGTCAGGATCCCCTATGCCACCAACAACAACTGGCCAACAATGGAGAAACATGAACTTGAACATGCACCCCCATATCGTGTCTACATACATGGAAAAATATTTACAATATTTTGTGAGGAGGTGCTTCAAAAAAATGCATTGCACAAACTACTGGTACATGTGAGCTCACTACCACTTAGATTTTCATAAAATACCACCCCTACCCCATTTTCCAACATGGTTCCTCTTTGTGAAAGTATAGGTACAAATGGAAACACGAAGCTCGGCTCATATCCACGGGTTTATATGGCTTCCAAATGCACCAAACATGGAAGTGCTAGACTGGGATGACCCCCTTCAACTTGACGCAACAAAGTCTTTCTTCAACCAATTAGTAACCACATGGAATCCAAGGGGCCCTGAGAGTGGAACATCTGGGATTCACCGTTCCCGTGATGATGACCCATGCTTGTTAGACACATATGGGATACTTACAGATAACCCTACAACTGACTATGAAAACATGTTGAACTATGTGTAATAACACACAAAATGTAGTGAGACAACCTACTTGCAAAAGAAACGTGGCACTCTTCAAAGTGCATATATAAATCCCCTTAGCCACTCCAAGAGTATTCAATTTTAGGCATAGATGAAACAGAAAAAAAAATGTGCACTCCAACACGCAATGATGCACAGGTCAACATACACAACTCAGACATGTTGGCATTATGGCGAGCCAATGTTGACTATCAGCCTATTGTGTCATGTCATGCAATCCTACAATACATTGAAAAATATGTAGCCAAGGTAGAAAATAAATCAAAAAGCTACCATCACATGTTGACACGGATATCTAATGAAGTTAGCATCGACAACCTTACAAAGGCCGCCTACAAGCAAGTTCCTTTCAAAAACTATTGTTGATCGAGACATTGGTGCACAGGAGACATGTCACATGCTACTAAAACTCCCCCTCTCTAGTTGTAGTCATACATTCATTACCCTCTTCGTTAGTAAATAGGTATTCAAACGTGTCCTCACAGATGTAGGGAACACAACAAAATCCCTTCATTCATAGATGCATACATAAAACGCCCTTTACAACTAGAGAACACCTCCCTCTTTGAGGCCGCCCATTCCTGGTCCTTCAATAGCCAAAGGAAAGTTACACAATGGCTACAAAGGAGAACCCATGTAGTTGTCTGTGTATTCCCTCGTTACTGTGATGTCCCCGCCCCAAATGTGGAAAACTATGAAGGATTTTGTTGGTCAAAACTTCTACTTTATAAACCCTTTCAACATATCCAGATAAACATCGACATTACTACATCTGAAATAACTAACCAATGGGAAAAAAATGAAAAATCCTACCTCCCTTTACACGTACACAGAGCCACTACTCTAGAAGAACTTGCTAATGGAAAAAGAAACAATGATGATAAATCATAAGGAGTCATCCCCCTGTGGGAAAAATTTTTGAATGGGAGCATATATCACGGATGCACCTGTCACTCAATGCAATAATTGATGACATAGACATGATAGGCCACCATGACTTTGACATTAACCATAATTGGATGTTGCATACCATCCCCACTACCTTACAAAATAGTGCACCTAAATTCATAGACCACGTGCACAATGAGAATGCACTACCACTTGTTTCTCCACCTACCCAATTAGACACCCTCCCACTATCATCCAAACAACACCTTGCATACTCAATTGTAATTTCCCATGCAACTCAATGAGGGAAACACCCACCATTGAAGATGATCATTCAAGGAACCACTAGTATAGGAAAATCATACCTTATACAATGCATCGAAACGGGCTTCAAAATATCACAAGCAAAATAAAATCATCCATTCTTGTACTAGCCCCAACAGGTATTGTTGCATTCAACATAAAATCATCTACTATACATTCTACCCTCTCGAATACCCATTTTCGACATGAAACCTCTTAAAGGCCAAGCCCTAGCAATATTCCAAGAGTGTATGAGTGTCATAAAGTACATACTCATAGATGAAATGATTTGTAGGTTCTGATGCTAAACAACATTAACTAAATATTGTGTGAGGTTTTCCCCAACAAAATAACCATACATTCAATAGTTGTTCAATGATTCTAGTGGGTGACTTAAGCTAGCTCCCTTCGATCAACTATGTACCATTATACGCATGAAACAAAATAGGACTATCCCTCTAGCATGCTTTTGATACGAGTAATTACCTAGGACACAAACTTGAGGCAACAAGGCTTGAACCCAACGTAACTTGAATTCAAATAAATGTTGACCAACATTAGAAATGCATATTAAAAAATTAAGGATTGTTCTCTTCTCATGTCACGTAAAAATTCATGCATGTCTACCTCGAGAGAATATTAGATTCGCAACTCGAAAAGAACCTATTCATAATGAAGGAACTAGCAAAGAGACATAATAAAAAATACTAAAATCCTTGCACATGTCAATTGCAAGAAGCATCGCAAAAAAAGAAGACATAGCTATGACTCGGACATCAACAATACTCAACTGGAGAAAAAAAGAGTTCATATGCACCGGACAAGAGGTCGTGTTGACATCTAACTTGTGGGTTAACTCAGGATTGGTTAATGGTGCACTCGGGAAAGTAATCGATGTGGTGTACAATCTAGAATCACACCCACCAAACTTGCCATCCTTTGTTGTTGTCAACTTCAGACACTACCAAGGGCCCCCATGGGACGTACTCAACCCAACCCACTTGCCCCTACCTCATGTCACACATGGAAATAGTTTCCAGATTCTACTTAAAATGTCTTGGGGCCTCACCATCCATAAAGCACAAGGCCTAACTCTTGACAAGGCCACAATAGACATCGGAAATGTTGACCGTCAAGGACTGACATTTACAACAATGTCAAGAGTGTGCACCCTCAAGGATCTACAGATCTCACCAGATTTTACATTTGAACGCTATGCAAGAATGAAATATACAAAGAATGTAACTGCACACAAGGAAGAGGAGAACAGACTATGTCACACACAACTGCCACTTGACATACAACACATGTGTGCTCTACTACCTACATCATACACACAGTAGTGTTTACAGATCTTGTTTCCAACACACATATATAAACAATGCATTCCACAAATATAGATCCAAAACCCACTTGTAATGCAATACAAATAAAAGTCACTTTCATTTTAAAACCAAACCATATTGTACACATAGATTCAACCCTTCTCCGGTGTAATTTTCAACTCTTGTGTTAATTAATCTATCATACATGGTATATATATATATATATATATATATATATATAATTAATTAATAATTATAATATACATTCTATTTTTAATTCTAGTTGGATAAATTAAATAAGAAATCCCCACACTTATTCGAAAATTTAAATGTACGGAAATATTACATCTTACTCTCCACAAAATGATGAACGCTATATTGCAACATGAGCCATTTTCCATATAATTTATGCCTCGGAACAAGATATCTCATTCAAAAGTCAACATTTACCAAACAAATGGAAGCTTTTACATTGGCCATTCAAACTTTAACTTCATTGGGACATTACATAAATGTCCAAAAAAATTGTGTTGGAGGTTATACTTCTACTAATGAATCTAGGGTGGTTTTAATATTTTGTACAAGCTTAGAATCACTAATACTCGTGAGTGAAATGGATGTACCTATTTTAGGATTTGGGTTCACTTGACCAATTTGTATAAATTGAAAGGAATTCATTCATAAATCCCTTTCCATATGTATCATCATTTTGGTGTTAGGTATTCCGGGCTCCCCCTACTACTTCAAGGTAAAAATTGTAGACGGAAACAATGAAAGAGCACACTCTAGCCGCATATGGAAAATAATGTACATAATATATAAACTAGCAAAAGCATCCATAGGTGCTTGTGGAAGGCTGATAGGCACATGCCTAATGTTTAGAAAACAAAATTAATAATAACAGTCATTTGGTCCACTGGTGAAGTTGTTTGGCTCACATATAGCCCACTAGGGATCAATTATTACTGAGTGTAAAGCCCCTTGATGCCTCAATATGGAGAGTCAAATAGTTGAACTTTGTAATTTTATGTGTTTACTTCAAAATATGGATGTTGACATTCTATATTTAAATTAGTGCCTAAGGTAATGTGTCAAGTTTAAATTGTAATCTTCTCGTGAGAATGGGACTTGTAACCTAAGGTAATGTGTCATCGGTTACCATATATTCACTTTGGTAACCTTGTTTCAGAGTTTGGAAGAATTATTCAAGTTTTGGAGAAGAGATATCTGCATGCAAACACACACCAAAGCACTTTTACACATCCAGGACATCATGAACAGCACAAGCATTGATCGAAGAGAAAGCATCTACGGTGACATTTCGGGAAGCACGGCCGCACACATGACCACCAGTTCCACGAATCAACCATCACCTCTATCCAACCACCAGGTCTACAAGTACAAGTAAGTACCTTTTGGATCTGCATCTTTCCATACTTAGATTAGTTTCTTTATCTCTGTTTGGGAGTCCTAGTCTCCTTTGCATCTCATCACCTCTCACCTTCCCGCGATCCCTCCACCTAACCACCTCTGACCTTGCATCCCTCCATACTACGACTCCAGGACACCTCGAGTATTCCCAAGACCTCTTATCAACTTCACCATTCTTTATTTATTCTCTTTGCAATCACAAAGAGTCATCAAAACCCAACCTTATTGATTCCCTATCAGCCCGACCCCTCGATGTCGGTTAGCCTAAAAATCTTTGGTCTCCTCGGCCAAGCATCGTTCATACTAGACCGACGTCGGTCTTTGTATCCAGTAAATATTCCTGAATGAAACTTCATAACATTCACCCAAATAAACCAAACCACCAAAAACTTGACCCCGACCTATCTCAATCACCGATTCACCTATCTAACTTCGGATATGATCATAACCTAGCCTATTAGATTAGATTTGCTTATTGTACTTGAATGAGACACCTAAATCATATCAACTACAGTAGGATATTATTGGTTTACTTTATTTCTTGCATTAAGTTGTGTTAAACAATGGATTGAAAGGCATCTAGGAAGTATAACACTTCTAGTGGTAGATGGTTGTCAATCCACTTTTTAACACAACTTAATGCAAGAAATAACTTAAACCAATAATATCCTATTGTAGTTGATATGATTTAGGTGTCTCGCTTTAATACAATAAGTAAATCTAATCTAACATGCTAGGTTATGATCAGATATTGAAGTTATACATGTGAGTCATGTGGTTATGACAGGTCAGGGTCAAGTTTTTGGTGGTTTGGTTTATTTGGCTGAATGTTATGAAGTTTTGTTAGAGGTAGATTTACCGGATACGTAAGCCGGTGTCGTTTTGGTATGAATGATGCCGATTGCGAGGAGACCGATGACGGTTTAGGCTAACGTGTGTCAGTAGGGTTGGGCTGATAGGGACTCAATAAGGTTGGGTTTTGATGATTCTCTGTGATTACACAGAGAATAGACAGAGAATGGTGAAGTTGATAACAGTGTTGGGAATACTCAGAGGTGTCTAGAGTCAAGTATGGAGGGCTGGGAGGTTGTAGGGTGGAGGGATTTGCAGGAAGGTGAGAGGTGATTAGATGCAAAGGAGACTAGGAATCCTAAATAGAGATAAAGAAACTAAGTATGGAAAGATGCGGACATAAAAGGTACTTACTTGTACTTGTAGACTTGGTGGTTGGATGGAGGTGATGGTTGATTTGTGGAACTGGTGGTGATGCCATAGTCGTGCTTCCTGTAACGTTACCGTAGATGCTTTCCTTCGGATCAATGCTGTAACTTTGGTTTAGGATGTCCGGATGTGTAAGAGTGCTCGGTGTGTGTTTGCATGCAAATATCTTTTCTCCAAAACTCGACTAAATCTTCCAACCTCTAAAATAAGGTTACCAAAGTGAATATATGGTAAGAATCGATAATGGGTTAGGGTGACCGATGTTGGTTTCGGGTTGACCAAAGCATTGGTAAAGGCGGGATATCCTAGGTTTGCTAAAATGATAGATCTTGGAAATCTTTTTGGTCAGTTCTATCCATTGTCTGGATCAAAATGGAATATTGCGCTTAGATAAGCGGGCATGCGGTTAGAGGAAGAATAGGCATGTCATTTTAGGTTTGAACTAATGTTATCCAATTTTGCACACATGATAAAATTGGACAACCGAGGCCCATTTCTAGTTATCACAGAGGTAAAACGATAAAATAATTAATAATTTGCATAATTGAGCTCACCTAGCATCAAACGGGGTCAAATTGAGTGCAACTCAGTAACAACTCGGTGTTAGCTCGGTTGAGAACTCAGTCGTTTATCATTGGAGCTCAACTCAAAGGATCGGTGAGCCCAACATTGAAAGGAGTCGCTCGAGTCGAGAAAATATGGGAAAGTTTCCAAAAATAGGAGGATTTTACAAAACGGGCCAATGGCCATCAAGCAAACACCGAGCTACTCGGTGGTGACCAGTCACAAAAGCATTAAGTCAATATGAGAGCTTGGTTCAAGGAGTCGAGCTAAATAACAAGCCATAATAGTTAAAGCATCAGTGGCATATCAACAAGCTCGAAGGGAGTGGCTCGAACTAGGGATCAACTCGGTATCAGGATGAGTTGCAATGAGCTCAATCAAGGCAGCCATGTGAAGCATAAAACATTACAAAGATCTCGGTCGGTGGTCGCTCAATGAGTTAAGGGTTGGAGCTCGGTCGGTGGTCACTCGATGTGTTAAGGGTTAGAGCTTGAGCGGTAGTCATTTGACATAGAATGATGTGGTGAGCCATGAATATATATAGAGCTTGGATTGTATCGAGTTTTGAGCTCGGTCGAAGGAACCTTGTCAACTCAACGAGTTGGTGATGCATTCGAAGCATTTCCAACATCAAAATGATAAGCCACAAGTCGACACGGTTGATGATGGGGAGTGTAACTCCCACTAAAAACGCCCACACAAGACTCAAGAATAACCTAGAGTTAGCCAAAAAATTATGGAATAATTTTTTTGAAAAGCATGCCCACAAAAAGTTTCGTAAATGACAGTTGCCACATTAATGTTTCAAAGTCAATTATATTTAATAATAAAATTTTCCCCATTAACAAAACATTGAAATCCACATTTAAACTTTAATACATTTAATTTGACTAAGCATGGTTAATCTCCCCCTAAGTATTATTATTTTTATTTTATTAAACAAAATAATTCCTACTATAGTTAAATATTCCATATTTAAATTTAGAGGGTTAAAGGGGCCAAGATAAATAAATACCCAAGGTATTTAATTCCACAAGGTTTAAACAATTAACAAGGTCCCCATTTGACATGGGGTTAGAATAAACATTCCCTTACCCCATAAAGTGACCCCTTAAAAAGTCAACCCATGAATTTGAAATTAAAACATTTAAATTTAAAAGGCAATTTCACTCACCCACTCTCCACCTACTTTTTGTAGGGATGAATCTCATCCCTTGGATGGATTCATTTAGAACCCTTGATGAGGAAAAATGACAACTAACCCTAAAGCATGCTTAAGAAAACTTCTTTCTCTCATTCATTTGGCTCATTGTTTCTCTTTTGTTTTGCAGGTTGTTGGAGGAGGAAGGAAGCCATTGAAGGCCATTCCAAGCTTTTGGAAAGGCTTACAAGTTTTATTATTTTCTCATTTTGTTCACACCCTCTCCTAGGGTTTTAAATGTATTTAAATGTTCTATTTATCACATTATTTTAGTATTTGCCCAAATGGGCTTGTGGGTTTTGCCCCATTTTATTTATATAGTTATATTTGATATGCATTTTCATTTGGGTATATGTATGTATGTATGTACATACATAAACATACATACATACATACATACATATATAGTTATATATATATATATATATATATATATATATATATATATATATATATATATATATATATAAATACATATGTGTGTGTGTGTATTTATATACATATGTGTATACACACATATATATATACATATATACAAATACATGTGTGTGTGTGTGTGTATTATATGTGTGTGTGTGTGTGTGTGTGTGTGTGTGTAAATACATATACATACATACATGTGTGTGTACATATTTTATTATTTATTCATTTTTTAAATTTTCATTGACTAAAACCTAAATATAATTATATACCAAAAATAATTATAGAAATCTTTTATTTTTATATATATAAACAAAGTTCGGCCCCAAAATCCGCAGCCATACCAAGTAGAAAACGCAGGAGAAGGTAATATGTGGTACTTGCCGTTTGGGGTTTAAAACATTAAAAAAACTATTAGGGTGGGGTCATTGACCCCACCCCCCACCATTTCCTTTAAACCCTTAAGCATGGGCCATGGATTTTAGCCCTTTCACTACATTTTTCTTTTCTTTAAAAGTTCTTACATTTATAAAATTTTGTTTTATTAGAAGTTACTCATCTTTGTTTTATTAGATTTTTTTGTTATTCTAACCACGTATGCATATAACTTTACTCTGTGTGTGTGCGTGTGTGTGTGTGTGTGTGTGTGTGTGTGTGTGTGTGTGTGTGTGTGTGTGTGTGTGTGTGTGTGTGTATTTTAATATATATGTGTATTAAACATTAAAATATGTTAATATATTAAAACTATTAATAATATTTTAATTCAAACTTTTGGTTAATAGGTAGTAATGTTTTCTATTATTAATAATATTAACATATCTAAGCCTTATACTTAGAATTCCTATTTAAAATTTGATAATATTTTGTTGAGAAGTCTAAAATTAAATCAAATTTCACTTATTGCTACTTTAATTTACAAGGGAATTAAAAGTAAATCTCTAATAACTCTATAGTGAATTTACATATTCCCAATGAAGCTATGGTCTAAATTATAACAAGCAATTTCTTTACTCCACTAGATTTAGGTATTTAACATATTTTGTTGAACATGTAAAAGACAATTAAAATTTAAGTTATTTCCATCTTAAATATACATAGTTTTACTCTCTTTCAACAATGTAAGTAAATGAACACACTAGGCTAACTTTTTCCTTTACAAGCCTTTCAAATAACACAATGAAATGTAACATTTCTTAATACAAATTTCAACATTCCAAAAGAGAGTTCACAACAATATTTCCAATAATATATTTTAAAACAAGAGCACACCCTTTTGTGGGAATAAATCAACTACAATGGAATAAGTTATTTCCTTTTATAAGTTCCCTTTCTAATTCAACAAAACTAGCTTTACAAACACAATTCTTTCTTTCTCCTTTTCAACATACAATACAACTTCAATATCCAACAATCAATACAACTTTTCTTCCCAAAGATTAATACAATGTCTTCCACTTAAAGTGGAAAATTTTTACAAGAAGGAAAGCTAAAATGAACTTCAATTTGTCTTCAATCATAGCTCCAAAATCAAGTCTTCAACCAAGCTCCATCTTCTCATCACTTGACCACAACAACCAAAAATGGGGAGAGGCAACACTCTCCACCCAACCAAAATTCCAATGAGAAGAAGAAGCAATTCTTCTCATTGGCCCCGAGCCCCAACCACAAGGCAATAAGGGATGTTTCAACTCATGGCAACTAAAACAATGCTTCAACATTCACTATCAAACAACCAAACACATACAAGAGAAAATCACATAATACTTACTTTTAAACACAAAGAATTCCCAAACAAAGGCTTCTAAAATAGCCTAAAAAGAGATAGGAAAATGGGGTGCCCTTGTGCCTCCCAAGGGTTTGGATGCCCACCTCTAAATCCCTCCAACACACATTCAATCTCAAGTCTCTTATGCCTCCCTCACAACAAAACCAAGTCTCTTATGCCTCCCTCACTCTTATGGCTCCCACAATACATAATATAATAGTATAAAATAAGGTGGGGCATCCAAAACCCACTCCCTCCTAAACCCAACAAGAATCTCTTATGCCTCCCTACATTATTTCATCCCCATATCCAAATCTCAACACAACCTAAGGTCAACATTCTACCCAATACATCACAAGAATACCATTTCACACAAACACATTGCATGCAAGAATTTAGGAAGCAAGATAAAAGAATAAGAGGTCTATTTTACTTCCTAGATGGTTGTCAAGCACTCAACTTGAACACATAAACCAAATCCGAATTTCCAAGGAGATGTGGAGTGTACAACACTCAAGATCTCAAGCACTCAACTTGACCACATAAACCAAAGAGCTATCAAATCCAATAAATGAATTATTTTGTCACATCCATGATTAGTTTAACACTATAATTAATTTATTAACTAAACACAATTTAATTAATTAATACTGTTAGGAAATAAGGGATAAAATATGTGGAATAATCCCTCACAGAATCGCAACAGTAGAAACTAATATGTAGAAATTATTACAGATCTCAAATAAAATTGCAGAATAAAATAACACAACACAAAGAGACAATATTTAATGTGGTTCACCCAATTTGGGCTACGTCCACTAAGAATCACTTGCTCAAATTTTATTACAAGCCACCGCTCTCTCAATACAATACCCATATCCGTTTGGAGCTATGCTCAACAAACTCTACAGAATTCACAGCCGAATTCAAAGCACATCTGCAATGTTCTTCATACATCTATCATATGCATAAAACCATATAAATAGACAACTGCTTAAGCAGTTTTACAAAACCGTGGGTATCAAAACCATGGGCAAAACTTGTCCCATAAACCTATGGGTCAAAAATCTCGCCCATATGAGAAGAGCACGTTTCTCGATATGTCGGGTGCATTTTTTCGAGGCCAAAAAAATTTACGCCTAAAAAAATTATGTACAAGTATACATGAAAAGTGTACAGTACTCTTAGTGTATAGTCTTCAACACTTTCACACATAAAAACAGGCTCCACAACCTAACAAATACAAGGGAAAATACATCACTAAATAATCACATATCAAAATTAAATTAAAGGAACAAAATAAAAGAACACACACCCCTTGGTCACATTTGGAGGTTATCCCCCATAGGGACCCCTAACAACAACAAGACACACACCACAAAACACTAGTTGCCATGGTGACCCTTGTTGAATTCATCCGGTATTCTAATGTGGTTGGTCTCCAATCCCCATCAGGTTGTTGTGTTATATTTTACCTGCAAAACATACAATACCTCCTTCGGCCTCATGGCCGCATCAAACATCCAAGATAAAATATACAATATAAATCAACAAGCATCCACATATAATTTAAATTAAATTATCATCTAGATAAGTAACGTTACCAATTTCAATTTCTACACATCTCAATTTTACATTTCATCAATATTCATAGGATCACAAGATTAGTTTAACTGCTAAGGTCTACTCAATATAACAAAACATGAATGTCAGAATATATAACCATGTCGATAGTCCATCATCATCAATATAACATACCCCTAATAATCCACACACACATAATACTATAAATCAAAATCCAACCATAATCCATGTATCTCAATCATCTAACATCAAGCTAAGTCCAAAATGATGCTACAATGTCCATACGTATAGCCAATAATATCAAAATCAAAATAATAGGTGTCGAAGGGAAGTGGGCACTACATTCATGCTTTCACAATTGTGGTGGAGATAACACATTGCAAGCCAAGTCGATAATTACGTGTGGAGAAATTTGAAGAACTAATTGTATCAACTCGCATTCACAAATGAAAAAAAACAGAAAGACAATATACAATTTCTAATATAGAATATCAAGTATTAAAGCATGAACCAACTCTGATACCAATCTAATTAGCGATCTTTTACTCATGCAGTAATACATATATATTCTCAAACCAAAAGACAAAATCTTATTCAATGCATCAAATATATGTCACATATAAGTTGAATCGAAGAGAGGATTCAAGACTTAAGAACTTACAAGATTAAAATCTTAGAATACTTTAGACTAGAATCTTGGACTCTGGATTTCTCGATGTAGTGAATGAAACCAACCTCCCTTATTTATAGGAATTTTGGTAGCTTTTCACCGAGAAAACTGGAAACTAAGAAACCTACAACCGGGAACCCCGGTAGCCAAAAAGATTCTTACTTTTAGAAAAGTAAGAACGGACAAACACAACACATGGGTACATGCCACCCATGATAGCACCTTTAGTAAGTGGGGAGGTCCACCATGCTTCGGATAAGACTGTAAAGAGAATCTTATCTTACTTTATTTAAAGTCGGTAACATGCCTACCGACATAGCACTAAGGACTATACTGTACAATGGGTCCGGATTCATCATCTGATGAGGATGAAGTCTCATCAGTCCTTTTGGTAGTGGCTCAAGATTCCTCGTGTTTCTTTCAAACCATTGCCGTGAAGTTGATGCTGTTCCGTCTTCATTCCGGATGAGGTGGCGTCTAGTTGGAAACATGTATTGTTCAGGAATCCTTAAGAAATATCAGGAGTGGAGGATGTATATTCATCGTATGATGAAGTATTATCCTTCTCCATAATCTGTCCATTAGGATTGGCATGGTGTCCCCTAAAAATGTTAGTTTTCAAATAATAATGGATCTTTACATACCAATGGATTTTACAATTTATAAGGATATTTCTTGCAATATCAGGAGAGACATTTAAAAGAGGACTATCAGAGATTTTTGTAGGCAGATATTTTATAAGAAAATATTTGAAATGCTTAGAAATATACTACCTATCACCGAGAGTGTTGGGCACATTCAGGATATCAAATTCCAATGGATGTCCTTTTGGCCATAGAAGAGAGAATTCAAACCTCCATAGAGTATTTGGTCTTGGGAACCAACTATCTCGAGTCTCGAGTCCTTCAACTGGTAGATGATCATTTGGGTATTCAATATACTTGGAATGCCTCCATTGCCACTGTAAGGTACAAAATACCATAGGATCTTGAAGTGAATGAAATTCTAAGTTTGGAATTTCAAGATCCATAAACCTACATGCCACTTGACATATATATACTCTAAAGCGAAATGATGCCTCTGAAAATGGGATGTAAGCAATTGTTGTGCTTCTCTAGACATTGTGTCATCACATCTTTTTCTGGAATCTATATAATTCTGGCATGTCTCAGTATTCCATATTGCACCATCATATTCATGGAAAATTTGAGTGACATTCACTCTCTAGTTAAGTTTAATTCCCTGCATGAAAAATCTGCCAGAGAATTATCTTTCCTTTGATATGTTCGACATCAAATGAGAAGTTATCGAACCAGAGTCCCCATCTCTGCATTTTGTTGAATGCAGTTTTATTTGTTGGGTCTCCACTGTTGAGCCTTGCTTTAAAATCTTTAAGATCAGATCGTAAAACGAAATGATCATTCTGGATGAAGAACAAAAAGGCTTTGATTGCCTTTTTGGCTGCCAATATTTCTTTATGTGTAGAATGGTATTTCAGTTCAGATCCTTGGAAGGATCCTGAAGCATATCTGCAAACTTTTCTTTACCATTCTCTGTTTTTTCTTTTAAACTGCTCCCCAGAATAATTCACTAGCATCACATTCAATTATTTTCTGTCCTTGTCCAGGCAGGGACATAGGTGGAAGATCAAGAACTTGTTTCTTGATTCTTTTGACTGCTAGCGTCATTTCTTCATTCCAAGTAGGAGCATTCTTCTTTAACCTCTTATTCAAGAGGATTCTATCTGCAGCAATATTTTTATAAAATCCTGCTACATAATTTACACAGCCCAAGAATCTCTGTAATTGTTCCTTTTCTTTCAATTCATCAGGAAACTCTTGGATCTTAGACACAACATGTTTTTGCATTTCTATGCTTCCATCTTTTATTTTTATGCCAAGAAAGTCCATCTCATCTTTGAATGTTTCTATCTTAGATGGAGAGAGGCATAAACCATTTTTATACACAACATCATAGAATTTTTCTAGATGTTCTAAATGATCTTTAGGAGACTTGGAAAAATGAGAATATCATCAATGTACACAAGCAAGAAATCTGAAAGTTCTCCAAAGATACTATCCATTTTTTTTGAAAAATAGATGGAGCTGTTTTGAGACCAAAGGGTAATACCTTCCATTCGTATTGGCCTCCTGGAACAACAAATGTTGTTTTGTATGTGTCTTCAGGTTGTAGGAAGATCTGCCAAAAACCACTCTTGAGGTCGAACTTGCTGTAGACCTTGGATCCTTTTATCCTAGTAAGCAAATCATCTTTTGTAGGGATGGGATGTTGTACTGCAGATATGAATTTGTTCAGAGGCTTGTAGTCAACGACCAACCTCTTCTTTTGCCTTAGCTGTTCACTGCGCTTATTTACATAGAAGGCTGCACAAGACCAAGGAGAATTAGATTCTTGAATGAATCCTCCTTTTAATAGCTTCTGGATTTCTTCATGGCATTCTTTTCTTTCTGAAGGAATCATGCCACGATGATGTGCCTTGAATTTTGGGATTATTTCCTTGCCTTCTTTATCTTTTATAATCTGCAAATCAAGTGAACAGACATGCCTTTTCTAGAAATGAAGGCATGTGGATTATCAGAACAAAGATCTTTCTTGATCTTTGCTACTATTTCATCTATATTGGTTTTACAGACTGAAATGGATTTATGTATCCATTCATGATTAGATTCTTTTTATGGATACAGGTAGAGGAACTATGGTTTGGAAAGTATACCTTCTAGGTATCTGGACTTTAGGATTAAACAGAGATATAACATCTTTGCTAATATTGAATGTACCACAGTCTTGTAGAGAATCTACCCCTATTAAACAATCATAAGAATCCATATCATGTTGATAGAATCTGAATGTCCTAGTAAAACCTTCTATTTTTATAGGTATATAGGCCACAAACCTAGAAATGACTTCTTTTTTGTCAAAATGAATTTTCAAATGAGTTTTCTCCCAACAGTCTGTAGGGATTGCTAAAGACCTAATCATACTAATATCTGCCCCTGTGTCTATCATTGCATCTAGGCAATAGGGCTTTATATTTGGAATGCAGATGGTCATAGAAATGAAAGGATTTTGTGTACAATTTATTGTACATACCTCTCGCATCTCGGGATATTAGCGAGATACTTCCGTGGATTCCTTCTTGAGCTTCTTAAATCAATATCTGTTGGTATGCTTCTTCTAGGTCTTCCTCTTCATTCTTCTTCTTTTCTTCTTCTTCTTCTGCGATGAGCTTTTTGAACTCATCAGTGGCCTTTGAGATTACTTTTTGAAGAAACTCTATTTTGTTTCTTCTCCATGATGTAAGAATGCTTGGATCAGGAAAATTTTGCCGTGTGGTGATTGATTCTTGATGGCATTTTCTTCATAGGGTTTCTCTTCGGAAAGAGAAACGGGAAACTTCTTTGTGGAGGCGTGAAGCTTCTTCCTCTGTCTCCTCTTCCTCTCCATGGTCCACCTCTTCCTCTCGACGGGAACTTGTCTTTAACGGATCCTTTTTGCTGAAGAATGGAGGCTCGGACTAGTGCTAGAGAATAAGATTCTTACATGCATAGTAGTTCATCTTCTTCTTGAAGCTTGGATTTTCTATATTCTTCAAGATTGCTTTGTTGAAGATATCTTGTCTGGAATTCTTGAACCTTTTTCTCAAGAACATCTTTTTTGTAGTATCCCGGGGAGGACAATCTTC
Organism: Taxus wallichiana var. yunnanensis; assembly: GCA_018340775.1. Lineage (NCBI taxonomy): Eukaryota > Viridiplantae > Streptophyta > Pinopsida > Cupressales > Taxaceae > Taxus > Taxus wallichiana. The sequence continues at coordinate 341,645,349 of CM031240.1, read as the reverse complement.
ATATTCACTTTGATATAATCAGTAATCTTTGCTTTAAAAGAATGTTTGCACTTGGAGGAGCTAATGGATGCTGAAAATCAGCATTCATATTTATTCTAACCATATTTACAAAAGAGGGTAAAGAATCATACCTCGAAGTTTTCTATCACATCATCGTCTTTCAATCGTTAGAGAGTGAGCTATGTTACACTAAAAACTATCATCCATAGATTGATATGAGATGTCTGAAGAGAAACTATCTGTATCGCTGACCAAATAGTATTCTTCTTCTGTAATACCCTTTGGCAAGAGTATTTACTTTTGATTTTGCTTTCTCAGTATCCTTCGTGGACATTTGTTAGCATAATGTTTTCCTTTACAAATAAAACATGTAGGAGAAAATCTTTTATGCTTTCCTACATACTTTTTCTTTCGGAAAACAAAATTCTTGAATGGCCTTTGAGAGGCAAAAGAATTATCTCTATCTCTATACTTCTTATTGTACTTATTATATTTTTTCTGTTTTCTATACTGACCCTTCCCCTTTGAAAAAGAACAATCTGTACATTTAGATTTCTTGGGGCCATCTGGTTTGTCACAACCAAAAGGATCAAGAGCATACATGTCACAAAACTTATGACCAAGAGATTTTGCATTCTTTATGGCTTCTTTTCTTTCCCATTTTTCTCTACACAACCGATCATTAGTTTTATTAATGATCTGATTGATTGCTCCAAAGTTGAGCTCATCTGGATGAATACCATGCATTGCTTTCTTGTATTCTGTAGAAAAATATGGAGGAAAAGATTCAACATATCTCATTCTCATGGTTGTATCATTTATATTACCAGAGTTGTAATATAGTTTCTGCATATAACACTGGTATTCCTTTATTCTAGACATGTCACATAATCTGCTCTAAGAAACAGAGAAGTATTCAAAACTTTATCATCTTCTATTTTACCAATAAATTCTTTTATTATAGTAGCTGTCAAGCCCATATAGCCACTCTGCAAGATTTCTTTTTGATGTGGAACTGTATCCCACCATTCCTTAATGATACCAACAAAACCATTTGCAATGGCTGATGCTATTGTATGGGGATCTTTCTTATATAATTCTAATTGGGAATTTCCCCATCCTATCATTCCATGTATCATTTCCTTTATTTCTTCTAGAGATCTACACTCTAGTTTATACCAATTTGGCTGTAGGGTCTGTACTCTGGCCATGCCTTGAAGAGGTTCAGGCTTAGGATTTGAAGTTTCTCCTAAGATCATACCTTCTGCTTCTTGGACTTCTATCTTGACCATCCCTACTGATTTCTTTTCATCCTTTTGAAAAAATAAAGGATTATATTGGGCTAATAATTGCTTATGCTGTTGCTTATCAGTTTTAGTATCAGCAAGTTCAAACTTGCTTCCAGGAAACAGTATTTGACCAGTCTCCTTCTTCTTCTTCTTGGTATTATCCAAGATCTCATCTATTTTGGAATTTATCTCAGGTAGACTGCTAACTGTTTCTTGAACTAGATCAATCTTTTGATTTGTTCTTTCTATATTGTCATGCATATGTGACAGACTTGATTCTACAAGCTCATGAGTATGCCTTAACTTTGTCGTCATGTCACTTTTTATACTAGTAGTATGATCTACTAGGGGTTGTACAATATCAACAATATTACGAGAGATTACCTTGGGAACTCAAAGGCTCAATGTGTGGCCGAGCCATGGAGTTTCGGAGGTAGGGAACTCATCGAGCTCGAGCTTGTTCCAATGGGGTACACTGAGATATTCCATATGGCTTGATGGAATGAAGTTGAAAGGGCTCGAGTGAGTTTGGAAGTGAATTTCATCAGACCGAACCGAAGGAGATCGCTGCGCATAGTGATGAGCTCGCTGAGAACTCGGTTGCCAGGCTCACACGGATTATAAATCTAAGTCGAGCCATCAAATGGATGAGAGCATGGTAGTTGTCTCGATAACGAGATTACATGGAGGAAATTTGATGAACTCGACTAGGCAAGGTGATCGATCCACACGGTTGAGTAAATAGGAATGGATTGGTTAGAGCCATATCGATTCGCAATTACAAGTGGAGCCCATGCGAGTGTACAACTCATGGAGCAACTTAGCTTGAAGGATGAGACAGAGCTTAGCGGTGAGCTCATGTGAAGAAGTTGTGTTCAACATGGTGAAGCGTAGGGAGCTCGGACATGTCAATACGAGTTGGTGGTAGCTTGTGAGGATAATAGCTCGATCAGAGTTGGGCTCATGGCAAGGAGCTCGTTCACGGTGGGAAAAATGAAAGAAAGCTCGTAGGAGACCGAGCTCAGTGATGAGCCGGTGCTCACCAATGCACGAGGCGAGTCGGTGGTGAGTTCGAGGTGGCAAAACGAAGGAGTCCATGAGCGAGCTAATTAGAGTAGCTCGATACCCAACTCAGTGGGTTGGCAGGTGAGCCAACCACCGAGTTGGTCCATTTTTACAAATTAAGCTTCTTCAAGTCAAACCAATCAATGGGAGGGTCCCACATTATTTTTTAATTAATTTAATATTTTTATTTTAAAAAATTAATAATAATATTTATTATTATTATTTAAATATTCTTTTAATTAATTAAGGAGAACTAGGTCAACTGGGTATTAATGATACATGATGGAACCTTCTAAAGTGGTTCAACCAACTGTAATAAATACATCATGTGCCTTCAATTTAGGAATGTAATTATGATCTTTCCTCTTCTCTCTCACATATTATTCTATAAATGTAAGTTGGAAGCTCATTCTAAGGGGTTCCAACATGTCAGATAGGTTGGAAAGTTAGACATCTTAGGCAAGTGCAAATTTTTCAAGAGTCCTCTCTCTTCTACAAGTTGTCTTTGTATGTTGAGAGAACTTTCAAGACTGTAATGGCAACCATTGCCTCTTCTGAATGTATGATGCATTGTGCACATTTTTGAAGTAATAAAAGTGTGTGTTTTGTGACTAATCTTAGTCTTTTCATCCTTCTATACTTCTTTGTGTCTTTTCTCATGCTTGTAGGTACACTGTGCAAGTTCACATTTCTATTACAGGTTCTTGGATTTATGTGCTTATCAAGTGGTGGAGCGTTGCATGCAGTTGAGTTGTGGTGCTTGTTCACCCTTCTCAAGTTCATCCTTCTTCACTGGAAGATTGATAACTTGTTTGTTTGATCGATTTTAACAAAGGGAACGTTTGCTTCCTAGTATGTGGTATTTTGTACCCTCTCTAAGTTGCAGTAGGTGAAGTTGACTTGTGGTGCACACACCCTCTTCAAATTAACCCTTCCTAAGTCTAGAAACATCCTTTATTTGGTGCATCACCATCCTAGTATAGTTTCATTCCTACAAATCTCTTTCCCTAAAACCCATGAAAATGTTAGCATAGGTCTAGATAACTATTTTATTGCACTAGGAGTAGTACAACACTTATTTTAGGAAGAGGAAGTCGGCCTTCTCCGAAGGTTCACCTCGAGCCCAAGTCCCACAGCTTGAGAGTGATCCCATGTTTCCCAATCACACCGAATGTCATGTTCACATTCTGGCCATTCAGAGGGTGTAGTGATTTCGCGACAACATTTTTTGGCACGCTGGTGGGACAGAGTTGGTACTTCTCTTCTTACTTACACAAGTCAAAGTACTTGGCAACTCTATATCTCTGGATTCCAAATCTTAGTGTGTTAACTTATGCAAATAATTCAGACAAGAGCTTCTTCAAATCAAGGAAATTATCAACATATCAAACTTTCCTTGTCTCCTCCAAAGAGAAGAAGAAGAGGCATTTCAACATCACTAGTTGCAGCTCTACCTCGTAGGGGTCATTCAACTCCTCCGTACAGAAGGTTTCCTCCACCAAGGAAAAATCAACCTCTTACTACTATGGCATGAAACCAAGTTTTTCCCCTTTCAATGCAAGCATTCCTCTTCGTTGGCTCAACATGACCCTATACCTGTTGCGGCACTCAAAAGTTTACCCTTTTACAGGGAAACTCACGTTACTCCAATGGAACATATTCTTGATGTAGTCAGCATTTGTGCAGTACATAATATCATAGAAGACAACATTGTTATTAGACTTCGTGCTACCTATTTCAATGGAAAAGCACTTCAATGGTTTCGAGGGTTAAGTGTTGGCAGTATAACCACTTGGGACGAGTTAGGAGAAAATCTCTGTAAACAATTTGAAGACAAGAGTGATCACCTATCACTTTTGGAACAGCTCACTACCATGAAGAGAGCTCCCCAAGAATACATGAGTGATTTCAACTTCCAATTCCATAGGACTTGGAATAGGATTCCGGCACTTATAAAGCCTTCTCCACATAATGCATTCTTGTACTATTTGCGATCCTTGAATAGTGATGTAGCAATTATGATCCATTCCATGGGAGGGGCTACATTACCTGATGCCTACGACGTTGCCATAAGAGTGGAAAATTCCTTGATTCAGGTTGGAAAGATAGCTCCACAACCGCCAATGCCGTTGTCTCTGGATCTTATGAATAATCAGCCTATCATCACTCCTATTCCAATAGCCTCTAATCAACCAGCTTAGTCTGCCCCTACCTCTTCAAATGATCTATTTGAAGTCAAGTCACTGCTGTAAACTTTTGGAAATGAGCTCGTTGCTCTTAAAAGGCAACGATTTTATACAATCTTCCATATCGGTGATAAATTAGTAGTATCAAAGCTAACCATCCTCCTTTTCAAGGAACAATCAACCGCAAAATCAAGCTACAAATTAACCCTTTGAATGTCAAGCCTTTGAACTTTCGAACCCTCTTGCTTTGCTAGCTCATCCAGAGCCATAATACCTGCCAGAATAATCTAGTTCAAGACTACGAAGTTGTTATCCTTGTTCTCAACCCCACAATCAAAATCTTTGTCCCAATGGAGTTCTTAGCCAGGCCCTTATGGTTCAAAGTGTATCTGCCCCTTCTGAGCTAACAGAGAACACATCTACGTAAGAAACAACAGATCAACCGCAGGCACATGAAGAAACCACTTTGCTAAATTGGCAAGTACAAGACTTTTGCGGGTTGAATACAGATTCCTCATTAGTGGTGGCAAACACTCATTCTAAGAAGAGAGAAATGGAACCTCAACTTTCCAAAGCTGATCAAGCATCCACTTCACAACCTTAGACACAAGTGGCGGTTGATAAAGATGCGTGAAAGAAACCGCCAAAAACACCTATTAGCATAGATGCGACGAAAGAAGGTTCTTTAAACATCACAAGTACCCAACAAGCACTTTCTAAAATAGGATCCTAACTCGAGACAAGCTCACTAGAGAATCAAATGGCTCTAATGAAGGCCATGAGAGCCCTTTCAGGAAGGAAGAAATGGCTCAGGAGATCCCGACCTCAACATAGAAAAACGTGAAGCTCACCCATTGCACTAAGTCATGGAGGATGGGTTGTGGAGCTGGTTCAAACAACGGAGTGGCTCGGGAACTCAAAGGCTCAATGTGTGGCTGAGCCATGGAGTTTCAGAGGTAGGGCACTCGTTGAGCTCGAGCTTGTTCCAATGGGGTACACCGAGATCTTCCATATGGCTCGATGGAATGAAGTTGAAAGGGCTCGAGCGAGTTTGGAAGTGAATTTCATCAGACCGAACCGAAGGAGCTCGCCATGCATTATGATGAGCTCGCAGAACTCGGTGGTGGGCTCGCTTCAGGATTATAAATCTGAGTTGAGCCATCGAATGGATGAGAGCATGGTAGTTGTCTCGGTAATGAGATTACGTGGAGGATGTTCGATGAACTCGGTTGGGCAAGGTGATCAATCCACATAGTCGAGTAAATAGGAGCGGGTCGATTAGAGCCATTGATATTGATTCGCAATCGCAAGCGAAGCATGTGCAAGTGTACAACTTGTGGAGCAACTCGGCTTGAAGGATGAGACATATCTTAGTGGTGAGCTCATGCGAAGAAGTTGTGTTCAACATGGTGAAGCGTAGGGAGCTCAGACACATCAATATGAGTTGGCGGTAGCTTGTGAGGATAATAGCTCAATCATAGTCGGGCTCATGGCGAGGAGCTCGTTCACGGTGGGAAAAATGGAATCAAGCTCGTAGGAGACCAAGCTCGGTGATGAGCTTAGTGCCCAGTCAATGAGCGAGGCAAGTCGGCAGTGAGCTCAAGGCAACAAAACGAAGGAGTCCATGAGTGAGCTGGTTAGAGTAGCTCAATACCCAACTTGGTGGGTTTGCAGAGCGAGCCAACCCACCGAGTTGGTCCTTTTTTGCAAATTAAGCTTCTTCAAGTCAAACCAGTCAACGGGAGGGTCCCACATTATTTTTAATTAATTTAATATTTTTATTTAAATATTTTAATAATAATATTTATTATTATTATTTAAATATTCTTTTAATTAATTAAGAAGAACTAGGTCAATTGGGTATTAATGATACATGATGGAACCTTCTAAAGTGGTTCAACCAACTGTAATAAATACATTATGTACCTTCAATTTAGGAATGTAATTATGACATTTCCTCTTCTCTCTCACATATTCTTCTATAAATGTAAGTTGGAAGCTCATTCTAAGGGGTTCCAACATGTCAGATAGGTTGGAAAGTAAGACATCTTAAGCAAGTGCAAATTTTTCAAGAGTCCTCTCCCTTCTGCAAGTTATCCTTGTATGTTGAGAGAAATTTCAAGCCTCCTTTTCAATACTATAATGGCAACCATTGCCTCTTCTAAATGTATGATGCATTTTGCACATTGTTGAAGTAATAAAAGTGTGTTTTGTGACTAATCTCGGTCCTTTCATCCTTCTATACTTCTTTGTGCCTTTTCTCATGCTTGTAGGTACACTGTGCAAGTTCACATTTCTATTGCAAGTTCTTGATTTATGTGCTTATCAAGTGGTGGAGTGTTGCATGCAGTTGAGTTGTGGTGCTTGTTCACCCTTCTCAAGTTCATCCTTATTCACTAGAAGACTGATAATTTTTTTGTCTAATCGAGTTTAACAAAGGGAACGCTTGTTTCCTAGTATGTGGTATTTTGTACCCTCTCTAAGTTGCAGTAGGTGAAGTTGACTTGTGGTGCACACACCCTCTTCAAATTAACCCTTCCTGATTCTAGCAACATCCTTTATTTGGTGCATCACCATCCCTAGTATAGTTTCATTTACGCAAATCTATTTCTCTAAAACCCATGAAAATATTAGTATAGGTCTAGATAACTATTTTATTGCAATAGGAGTAGTACATCACTTAGTTTAGGAAGAGGAAGTCGGCCTTCTCTCGGAGGTTCACCTCGAGCCCAAGTCCACACGGCTTGAGAGGTGATCCCATGTCTCCCAATCACACCAAACGTCTTGTTCACATTGTGGCCATTCGGAGAGTGTAATGATTTGACGACAACAACTAAGTCTTAGTTAATTAAGGTAGGTAGGACTAAGTCTCGATTAGTTATGGTAAGTGGAGATTGAGTCCTAGTTAAATGGAAACATGCTAAGAATAGGTCTATGATGAGGTGTCTAGGTGATGTGGTGGGGTGAGGTGTCTAGGTGAGATGGAAATTAATTTAATTAAAATGTTTATTAATGAGTATTATGAGAATGAGTATTAATTTAATTGTAGGTAATTAAATTAATATACATGTGTATCTTGATGAAGGGGGAGTGTGACCCAAATTTGGTGTCTACATTTTACCCTTTTTCTTGCGTAGCTTGTATAGTAAGCAACGCTGACAAAAAAGGAAGTAATTGCCCCATGTGTGGGTGAAGGTGATCCCCTCAAACCAGAGCGATGAGGTGTAATATGGAATCGGTGAGTGGGTTGATAAATGTGTGATTGGTGAAAGTGAAGGTAGGTGGGGAAGGGTAATGGTCAACTCGGGTAATAGGTAATAGGCCAGGTCAAAATCGAGTAATGGGTAATGGTAATAAAATGCACACACACATATAGATTGCAACGTGGTACGGGGTCAAGAGCTTGCAAACTCTACATCATCCAAGGTCGATAGGTTTATCCAAACAAGGGTGAAGTGTGTCAGGTATCCAAGGTATAGGATATGGTCCAGACACACAACATAGGTCAAAGTGAAACATTTAGGTATGTCCCAGTATACCAAAGGTTTGGTTAAGATAAACGGTATGACAATAGGAAAGGTATGGTTGTTAGGATAAAACAACATAGGTAACAACATCGTAAGGTATACCAAGTACATAAGGTCAATGGTCACACCAAGTAGGTCGATTCGGTGCAAATAGGTCATGGCACGGGTAAGGCCAAGGTATAGGTAAATAACAAATCCCGAGACGCAACTAAGGAAATGTAGGGGTAGTTTGGGCTTGTAGGTAAGGTTCAATAGGTGTCCATAATGATAAAAGGTGTTTGAGAAATAATGGTTGCAGGCAAAAGAAGCCTAGCATTAATAAACAACTATAAGGGGTGACTAATTCCAGTTATATGGTGACCAACGTTGGTTGGCTAGGGCACAAATATGACCGATGTCGGTCATGTCAAATTGGGGCTAAAAAGGAAAATTCCACTTTTACGGAATCATTTGTCTTGTAGCTATTTGTGGAAAATGACAGAGGAGAAGAGGAAAGTTGGAAAACAATAAGACGAGGTGTAGAGATGAGGTGGCGAGCTACGTGGCGGGTGATTGGCATTTGATTGGTGGGTCCACAAGATTGGTTTGAGTGATTTCATTGGTTGTGAGGTGGGGAGTTGATTTGGTGATGGCAGAGGTGGGAGAGGGTTCGGGTGGACCACTCGGCGCAAACCAAACGTACCACCATGCCAATGGCACCGAGATGAGGTAGGATTCTATCTGATCTACGCATTGGTTGTTGAAATCGGTTTTGTATAAAATTTGGGTGTAAAGTTAGTTTTGAAATTGTTGGTAAAAATGAAGGAAATGAGGGGTGGGAAGGTCCAATGTAGGTTAGTTAGGGTTGGGAATGAAACTAGGGTAGGTTTGGGTGGGTTAGAGTAGGTTATTAGGTTAGATTTGTGAATTTTTGAAAAGTATGGTAGGGCTTTGCGAATTTCGACGCCGCGTGACAGTGACCAGACGGCGGTCAAGGTTGGCAACATTGATTGGCCTTAGCCGGCATTAGTCAAGTATTAGGTGACCGATGTCGGTTATGATGGACCGATGTCGGTCAAGAGTGACCGATGTCGGTCGGCTCTAGGGGAAAATAGGTCAATAAACGAGATAGGGTGGGAGGGAAAGATAGGTAATGAGAGATAAAGGTAGGTGTAGTGAGAATGGGTAGGGAATATGTTCAAATAGGTACGAGTTGAGGGATGTGAAATTGGGATGGGGGAAAAGGGGTAGTCTTTAGGGTTAGGGTGTGGTTATGGGGTAGTAAGTAGGGAGGGTCTTGGGAATAGGTTTTTGGTTAAGAGTTATGTTGGGTATGGTCAAGGTTTAACAATGTTGTGGTTTGTTGGATGCATGCTAGGGACCAAGCTGCGGATGCGGGACGCAGTACCACCTCTGTTCTTGCCTGTGGTATGGTCGAGCGTGACTATAGAGGAGTCGAGGCATGTGATAGATGTCGGCCTTATTGGGATTCAACATTACAAGCACATAGTTCGAGAGCCGAGTTTGATGGTCACACTCATCGATAGATGGGATTCACTACCAACACATTTCATTTACCAACGGGTGAGATCACAGTCACCCTGGAGGACGTATATAGGATCTTGCGGCTACTTATAGTGGGAGAGTAGGTTTATTCGATTTCCTCAAAGGAATCAGAGGAGCTGATGTTGGCGGTGTTTAGAGAGGGGATGACGGAGATGAGGTACCATAGCACGAGCCTAAGCTATGGGGACATGTACGTAGCCCATCCTCAGGAGATGAGGTTGGTTGTCCTGATCATGGAGGTGGTGTGTTGTTTTGTGTTGCCAAATGTAGAGGGTAAGAGATTCTCACGAGCATTAACGGGGTTCTCCATGACATGATGGAGGATAGGACCCATTTTTCTTAGGCACCAGCATTCTTGGTGCAGTTATACAGGGAGCTATGGGCCTATGGGAGGTTACGGAGGTTCAATTTGTGTTGTACCTTTCTTCTTCATTAATGGGCATACGAGCACATCGTATGTGTGCATCTAGTTAGTATGCCCGGCCTAATGCATTCGATGTGGGCTTGGTTCGAGTTGACTACAAGCATTGGGTGCCTGCTAGTGGAGAGCGAGGGCTACACACGATGTAGCATACTACATGTGCATGTACTAGAGGGTTTATCATGAGTTGACATCATTTGGAGGCCATATGTTGGCTTCCCTTCATACAAGCAGATAACAGTGGAGTTAGATGAGCTACGGATTACTCGAGATGGATGATGTTATGATCCTCATGTATGGATTTCACTAATGCCTCGAGGTTTTGGTGTAACGGTTCATTCCATTTGGTATTAGAGTGACCACCCAGGTTCGAGTCCGGCACGGGTTGCTACGTCGGCATTGCAGTGTTCACTCGGGGCTCGTATAGGGCAGGGTGTGGTCCCGTTATACGGGCACAAATCTAGCCCGGGGTCCGGGCTACAGAAGCGTGGTGGGATGTTATGATCCTCATGTGCGGATTTCACTAATGCCTCGAGATTTTGGTGTAACATTCATTCGAGATAAAGGGACGTCGTGCCGGTGAGCACGAGATGATACATGTGGATAGGGTCAGACGGTAGTTTGGGCTGCCTCAGATGTGCCTCCACCATTCCCACAATACAGGAGAGATGACGTGGAGAGGCCTATGCCTCTACCATAGCCGACGGCAGTCTTGATAGGGCAAGAGGAGCGGGCGGTGGACCGTCAGGTGAGGATCTTAGGGTGACAAACAGATACATGAGAAGTGGTGGCGGCACAGCTATGGGAAGCACCACTAAGGCCAAGGCAGCTGACCTAGCCATAATTACAGCTTAAGAGGACACATTACAGGGGCAAGTGGCTACCCTTTTGACATACCGGGAGTAGTGCAGGGCAGCTAACAAGATCGAGGCACGGGTTACCACGTTATAGTGCAGATGGTAGCCATGTAGGCCGAGGTTACACAGGACAGTACCCGCATAGGGTGGGGATGGTGATGGGGATAGGTGGCCACCTTACAAGCATAGATAGTAGGTTTACAGGTCAATTGGCACCTTTGCACGTGTGTGTAGATTGTGGCCCTACAGGCCTAGGTCACAACACATGCACCCTCACAGCCCATGGATAGGGTCCCATTTTACGAGCGTAGTGGGACAAGGTCCCACGATACTGAAGGAGGCGGGGTTCACAAGTACGGGGGTCGAGGCCACCGGTAGCGAGACAGGAGAGCTCGCGAGTTGCTGCTGCGAGACCTATAGCACCCCACATACAAAGTGTCGATGGCGAGATTGAGGATACCCGAATGAGGTTAGATACTATCATGATCATTTGACTGTTGTCGGGATAGATGTCCCCTCCTATGCAGAGTATAGGGTACAACAGGCCTCGAGTGAGAGGACAAGATCTCGTACGCATAGTGTAGAGAGAGTACATGGGGCAAGAGCCAGAGATAGGGTCGGGTGAGACCACTAGTTCACGGAGGTTCGACCAGGTGCGAGTCAAGCGGAGGCGAGACCTAGACCCATAAAGGGTGGAGAGATGATGGCAAGGTGCCAAGTGGAGGAGAGGAGGAGGAGATAGATGAGACCATCCTGGACATCAGATGGGCGCAATTGATGTCCCTGTACATCGTCATTTTGATTATTATTATTTTTGATATATATCGGCATGTGTGCCGATGATAGTGAGGTTGTACATGAGAGTTTTTGAGATTTTGATTATTGTAACGGACTGCGTGCTGAAGATTTTGAGGTTGTACCTAAGAGATACTTGTATTATGTTGTATCAATGTATATTTGATGGATACACAAACTGTTATTTATAGATGGTGAGATCGATGGTTATGGAGGATGTACTTGTGTTTAAAAAGTTCTTTTGTTATTTTTATATGGATGGAAACTAGGTGGATTAGGCATGGTGGAGTCAAGTCGATTACGCATGGTTGGGTTAGGTCAATTAGGCAATTGAGGTCATGTAGGCATGATTAAGTTAGGTGAGTTAGGCATGGTGGAGTTAGGTATAGACATGATGAAGTTAGGTCAGTTTAGGCATGATGGAGTCAGTCGGTTTAGGCATGATGGAGTATTGTTTTTAATTTTGATTTAATGTCCAAGTTATTGGTAACATGGGAAATAAATGATGAGTTATATGTATGTTATGGTGTAGATTTCCAAAATCTTTGATATTATGGAAATGTGAAATGATTGATTGGATGTTTTTATGATGTGATAACATGGTAGATATGTATGTTTGTATTAATTTCCAAGTGTTGTATAAAATGGAAACTAAGATAGAATATGAATAGGAAAATGGGGGAAATAGTTACGGTAAAAGTGGCTGAGCTAACCTCCAAGGGCCCCATGCCCTAGAAGTGTTGCCTACATAGCCCAGGGGAAAAGGGGCCTCAAGCCGATGTAGTTCTCTCATAATCTAGAGAAGTATGTGATGAGGTAGAGGAATGGTTTGGTAGGTTTCGGGCATGATTGAGTCTAGGTCATAGCAGCAAGGTTAAATGAGGTCACTTAGGCATGGTTGAGTTAGGTCACTTAGGCATGGTTGAGTGAGGTGATAGTGGAAATATTTTTAAATGTAGGTGTCGATGATTGGGTCCTGTATAGGGTAATCAATAAGTAATAAAGAAGGTGAATGGTAAGATGTGGTAAAAGAGTCGCTTAATTGATAAGAACCCTAACACATCTACCATACCAAAGATGGGCTTATGAACGTAAGACCTTAAAGGCATTGCATAATGGACTATTCTAAGGGTGAAGAAAGTCACATGATCACAAAATATCATAGTTACGAAAAGTCCCTTGAGCGGATAGAAAATTAGGGTGAAAAGGAAATGAGCTGAAAATGGGTGGTTTAGCGTAACTTAGTGTACGACAACATGTTTACTTGGCAAGAAACCCATGATAAAAAATAGGCAAGTCCATGACGAAAAGTTATCATTTTCTTCTTTTGTTTTTTTTTTATAAAGACTAAAGTCGATGTGGGAAGTCTATATGGGATGAGTATATTATCTCCTTCAGTCTTCGTGAAGTTGATTAATGTGGGAAGCTTCGGATATTTTTTTTTTTTTGCAAGGATATTCCTTTTTTATGATAGACTATGTACAGTATGGCAAGCTTTGTATAGTTGTCCTTCGAGGGAGCGGTTTATTTATAGCGGCGAGATAGAGAGAAGAGATGTCCCTTTTGTGGGAGTCATCTCATTGCTGGAATTTTGACTCAAGGAGTTGCGCATCCTATTTTGTTTTTGGACGTTTAAGTCATGGACAAGACTATAGAAGAAAATTAGGCTCTTGTTTAGAAGAAAAACCATAGCACACATAGGTTAACTATAAAAGAGATGGTTTCAAGTGATGAACGATTGTGGGATTCCACCTTTGATTAAGACAAAAGTATCCATAAGAATCATGTCATGAGTAGAGTCGTAGTACTCATATTGAAGATAAGGTTGAAAGGTGATGGGTAACCACATGATTCTTGTTTAGACATTGATCTTCAAAATAGGTAACATGGAAAGTGAATGGTGCTCAAAGGATGAGCGGTCAATAGACAAAATGTGATATAGGACTTGATTTCAACAATAAAATGGTTTAAGATGTAAGGCATTGAGGGCTCAAGTTCGGGTTTACCTTCTTGAGTAAAGACAAACGATAAGCCCGATCCATAAAGGCACGAGTAACGATATAGGGTCCAAGCCAATTATGAGCAAATTTTCCCCATTTACTTTTCTCTTCTTTGGTTACATGTTGATTTTCCTTGGGGACAAGGTCACCAACGACCGGAAGGTTCGTTCTCATGGACACGTTTGTCATAGGCATGTTTGATATGTTTTTGGTACATTTGGAGATGATCAAGAGCATTGAGACGATATTCATCTAATAACTCAAGTTGTGCCAAACGGTCTGGCGAAAGTCATCTTCATGAAGAATGAGGATTGATTTCTCCGACAAGATCCAAACCCTATTGAGAGAAAGGCCAAAGGTCTCATGCGACCTATAAGGCATGACTAGGTGTGTGATGAAGATTGGCATGTTGTTGGCATTTCACACAATGTTTGACATAGTCACAACAGTCATGGTTTAGGGTTGGCCAATAATAGCCTAGGCGAAGAATGTGTTTAGCGACAACTAAGCCACTAAAATGACCTCCACAAATTTTGTCATGAACTTCCTTGATGGTGTAGGGAATTTCAAAACTTGTAAGGCATCGTAAGAGAATACCGTCGAAGCCGCGTTTATAAAGAGACCACCCATGATGACATACCGAGAAACACCTTTAAGAAAGGCACGTTGTCTATTACGAGTGAGATGGGAGGCAAAATGGAAAGGGAAAGGTAGTATACAAACTACTTATACCAAAGGTCACGTGGGTCAAGTGCAACGGTTCTGACGGAGTTGACCTCTTGAGATAGATAAGAGGGTGATTGCAGCCTTTGTACAGTGACAAATATTTTAGAGTCGGCAGGTGAAGCAGGTATCTAAGAAGCTAGGAAAGCCATGGTATCTGCAAATTTATTAGTAGAACATGGGGTGGTTTGAAGTTTGTAATGGTCAAAGGTAGTCAAAAGTATGTCGACATGACATTTGTACTTTTGGAGTGTTTCGTTACGACACTGATATATACCATTGACTTGGTTTACAACCAGTTGGGAATCACCAAAGATATTAATTGATTTAACATCTAGGGTGATGGCAATTTGAAGGCCTAATACAAGTGCTTCATATTCAGCAATGTTGTTAGTGCAATCAAAATCTAGTTTGAAAGTTATAGGCATAGGTTCACCATCAAGAGGAATGAGGATAATGATTGCTTTGCCCGCTCCATGTTGACATTTGGAACCATCAAAAATAAGGTCATCCGGTAAGTGGTATCATCCAAAGAGAGGGTAGCAATAGATTAAATGGGAAATCAAAGTTAGAAAGTTGATCTCGGAGAGAGAGCGTCTTCCGGTTGGTCGGCGATGGTTTGGCCCTTGATAGGATTTTGGTGGATGAATTCAACGTCAAGGTCTGCAAGAAGCATGAGCCAACGTGCAGCACATTGATGCTAGTAGGGTTTGGCGTACATGTAATGTAAGGGATCAGTGTTAGTGATGACAAAGGTTTTGTGGTTGAGTAGGTAATGACGAAGTTTAGTGGCGACAAAAACTAAGGCTAAGAAAAAAAAATTAGCATGGGTGTACCTAGTTTCGTAGTCCAAAAGGGTACAACTTATGTAATGAACCCGCTTGTTTCTGTGTTGCTCGTCGCGATGAGGAAGCATGGCACCTAAGGAATGGTCAATGGAAAAATTGTATAGGTAAAAGGGTTGGTCATCTTTAGGGGGAATGAGCACCAATGGTTGAAGAAGGTATTGTTTTAAGGCGTCAAAGGATTTGTGGCATTCATCATCCCATTTGAAGGAGATGTCATTTTTAGGAGATGATGAAATGGTTAACAACGGTCGGAAAGTTGTGAAATAAAGTGACAAATAGATTTGCAACTTACCTTGGAAACTTTGAAGTTGATGGAGATTGGTAAGCGGAGGCATTTCGAGAATAGCCTTTACTTTAGCAAGATCGACTTCTATGCCACGCAAAGAAATGATGAAACCAAGGAGTTTTCTGAAAGTATTGCGAAAACACACTTCTTAGGTTAAAGCGAACACAATACTTGATGAGGCGGTCAAAGATGACCTTAAGGACTATCAGGTGTTCAGCCCGATGTTTGGATTTGGCAAGAAGGTCATCCATGTAATCTTCCAATATGTGATGCATGATGTCATGGAAGATATAAGTCATGGCTCATTGATATGTAACACCAGCGTTTTTAAGGCCAAAAGGCATGACTCGATAGTAGAAGGTCCCCCAAGGAGTGATGAAGGTAGTTTTGTGTTGATCTTATGGAGTGAGTAATATTTTATTATAACTCGAGAAACCATCCATGAGTGATAGCATCTCATGGCGGTGGTGAGATCAAACAGTTGGTTAATGCCAGTAGAGGAAAGTCATCTTTGGGGAAAGCTAAGTTGAGGTCGCGGAAATTCATGCAAATGTGGAGTCCCCCTATTGCTTTTGTGATAGGAACGATGTTAGAAATCCATTGGGGATAGTCAATGGGTAGGATGAAGGAAACTGAGAGAAGGCGTTGAAGTTCTTCTTTGACAAGAAGGGCAATGCGAGGATGCATTTTCTGCAGCTTTTGTTTTATGGGTTTGGCATCAGGAATGGTTATGATATTGTGGACCACAATGTTTGGGTCAATATTGGGCATATCAACATAGGACCAAGAAAAACATTGCTATGGTCCCGAGAGGAAAGAAGTAAAAGCTTCCTATTCAACAACATCTAAAGATTGGCCTATCTTTAGAATGTGTGGGTCATCCTGAGTGTTAATGTTGATTTCGATAGTTGATTGTTCAACATGGTTTGCGTCTCAGAAGGTAACGATCGGTGAATATAAGAATCTTCCACACCAAGGTAGGTGAGTAAAGACTCATCATCCCGACATTCAAGCAGCGTTAATAGAAGGTGTATTGTCATCGATCATGCCAAGATACGGGAAGGGAAAAGAAGCGGGAGCCTTGTCATCGCATTGATAAGTCGAGGTCTCGGGAAAATCATGTTCACAAAATTTTTTTAGGAGGAATAGATTCGGGATCTATGGACTCCGTGGGTGAAGGTGGTGACATTGGTGAATGGGGTGGAGAAGGTTTATCTTTCTCAATGAGGTCGATGCGGGACTTCTTGGAAGATGGTGTGGCAAAGCCAATGCCACTGCGATCGTTGTGTTTACGGGTGGTACATGAAATGACGGTATGACGACCTTGTTCATAAAAACCGAAGCCAAAGTCTTTCCATGCGCGGTGAAGGAAAGTGTGGGCGAAGGCGGTTAGTGAGATATTGGAGGTCAAATGAAAATGGTCATGTTTGGCATGGAGGTTCGAGTGAATTGGTGGCGATGATCAAGCCCCCATACATTAAGTTAGTGCGAAGGTGGGGAGGACCATAAGGGAAAATCTCTCCTATGCGATAGTCATAATGAGGGTGTCTTTGGAGCAAGTTTTCATACTCTTGCAGAGTGAGGAATTTGTTAATATTGTAGAGGCAAAAGTATTCCAAAGTGTGAGGCGTTAAAAAACACCTAAGGGATCGGTAGTCAATATGTGGGTCGTAGGATAGACGAATCACTAGATGATTGGGTAGGAGGAGTATCGGTTGGATGGGAAGTAGAGGGGTCAATGCGGACGATGTCAAAATAGTAGGAACAGAAGAGTTAGGTGTGGGAGAGGTGGTAGTAGCATTGGTGGATGGGGTTATGGGTGAAGGAGAAGTAGGGGTAGTGGCGATTCCTCGACCGGTACTACAAGGACATCGTTAGGTCGGTACAACATGTTACAAGTTTTGAATGGTGACGGGTTGGCTGGGATGGTATAGTTATGTCCTTCATGTTCAAATTTTACACAGTGGTGTAAAGTTGAAGGGACACAACCCATGACACAAATCCAAGGTCTGTCGAGCAATAGGTTATACTAGAACTCTCCCTCTAAGACGTAGAATAATTAGGGATAGTATCAATGGTGGAGGTGATGGCGTCGTTGAAGGAGTACAACATAATTGGGTTATTATGCATACAATTGGAAGGTATGCACATTTGATTGTACGCGTGGGAGGAGATGATGTTAATGCTAGCACCACCATCGATCATGACGCATCGTACACGTATGTTATCGATATGACAGATATGAAAAGGACAGGATCGGGGTCATCTTCTTTGGAGAGGTACAATCTCCTCATCAAAGAAACCGAGGGCGGCGAATCGATGAGTGGGCATTGGGGTAGAAGAAGGAGATGATTTTGTAAGAGAGGGCACGTGGTGAGGGGTGATAATGGAGGCCACTTTGGTGTGGGGTCATTGGGTAAAACTTGATGGATTGCAAAACCCGCATAAGGGCTTGTCTACATGAGATTCAAAAGTTTGGACAAGATCATACAAAGACATCTTTAGAGGGGATTGACGTAATTGTTTTATCATTGACGATGGGTGACTTCGTCGAGAGATAGGGTATGTGGGTCCTCGAATGGTGGTTTTGGGCGCGAGTGCGAGATGGTATATTGGGAACGGGGTTGGTTGATGGGCTACTTGCTTTGAGAACTACCGCGTTGGCAAATCCTTTGGATTTTGAATAATTATTTTGGGGTTTTCGCAGATGAAGAAGAATCATTTGGTTTAAACGGGGTGTTTTTGTTTCGTAATTGGATTTTCTTTTCTTCAATGGCGCAAATTTCCAGATTTCATGTCATGGTGAATGCTTCGTCAAAAGTTTGGAAGGTTTGTACCTCTAGAGTTGGTGAGATGTGTCCGCACAAGCTCTAATGAACAAATCAATAAGTTTAGTTTGAGGTAAGCTGGAATGTTAATTGGTTGATAAGACTTTGCCAGCGAGCAATGAAATCTACGATAGATTTGTCGTCATATTGTCGTGTCAAATATAGGTAGGTCATGGTGACCTTTTGACTACATTGATCGAGAAGTGGTCCAGGAATGCTTGAGCCACTTAGTTGAAGGAGTAGATGGAATGTCTAGGTAAACTATTGTACCAATCTAAGGTGGGTCTTGTTAGGGACATGGGAAATGTTCGTAAGAGCAAAGCATCATCATGGGCAATTAGGTAGCACCCATGTTTGAATGACTGCAAGTGTTGTTGTGGGTCCTCTTTATTGTTGAAACGGTTGAAATTGGGCATTTTCCAATGCACAGGGTATGGACGAATAGGAATGGATGGATGAATAGGCTCATTACATATTATGTCATAGGTCAAGGAGTTACAAGAGCCGGAAATTGATGCTTCTAATGTATGCATCTTTTCCATCATCATCCTAAGGAAGTCATTGGTGGGTTGAGGAGCCTCTGCAAGTAAAGGAGGTTGATGATGGGTATATGATGTGGAGGGCATCCCAATACATGAGGGTGTCGAATATAAAAACTGTGAAGGGGGAATAGATACATGTGGAATATACCCCGAATAAGCGATAAACAAGATTGGGGGTTGCTAGTGATGTGTGTAAATAGGTGGGGTGGTCGCAACGATTCTTGTGGTAATGGGTGGTAGAGACTGAGGGATGGAAAGACCCGGGGTTTTGGGAACGGGGTGTGGGTTGCCGACACTAGAGGTGGTTGTGATGCAACCGGTATATACAAGGAAAAAGGAGCAGATAGGGCCGTGTGTTCAAAGTAGTTGGTGAAGAAACAATTGACACCACATGTGCATAGACGTCGTTAGGGGAACAATTATGGAGAGGTTAGACCTAACTCGAGACCATAGGGGTAATACGGATGAGGGCAGTGCGCCGAAAGCTAGTGGTAGCTGACGCGAAGTGGGTGTGAGGGCAAGAGGAATAGATACAGGCATGCCGTACACTAGTTGTCCTAAGGAGTCTCGGGTAGATGAGTGGGCAAGATAGTATTGTAAGGCCGCGAGATTATGATCGAGGAGTCTTACGAACTCCTCGTCGCTGGTAGAAATGGTGATAGGCTAAGTTGGATCCATAGGTGACAGGATGGATGTGGCGATGGACTAAGTGGGAGTGGTGACAGGCGGCGCGTGAAATACAAGGGCATTAGTTTGGCTGCAAGTCAACACCATGTGAATTAGTGTTGACCTAGTAAAATTGTATTTTGTAAATGGCACAAAAACAAGAAAAGCAAAAAGGATGAAGTCTAGGGGGAAATATGGTGGTGTTTTGATTAAAAGTCAAACACAAAGAATCGACGACAGATCGGTCAAGATGACCGATGATGATTAAAAAGGAGAACCGATGACGGTTATGATAACGATATCGGTCCACCGTGGGAAATACGAGTTTGAGCAAAAAGAGCGAAATTGATGAAAAATGAAATGGGGAAATTGTTCTTAACAAAAATACTAGAATGTTAGGAATATGATGATGTCCCGAGGACCAAAAATAGAAAAGAATAGGTGATGAAGGTTGTTTCAGGTAAAATAACCAAAAGAGCCAGAAGCCGACACCGGTTAGGTAAACCGACGACGGTCAGATGTAAACCGACAACGGTCAGTGGACCGATGGCAATTATTGTGAAATTAGAAGAAATGAAAAAAATAGATTCTTGTGAATTAAACTAGATAAATAATCAACCCAAAAATCTGAGAATGATAAGATGAGGTCTTGACACACTCAAAAACAATTAGAATACTCCAACTATGATGGTGGAGTGTGAAAGGAATAAGAAAATGAAGAATTGTAACCTCACACCTCAAAACACAAGTCAAGAACAAAGCTAAGAGAAACACACAATCCTAAAAGTGAATTTTATGTTTGTTTTAGCTTATGTTATTTAAGACTGACTTGTGAATTTAGAACAAAGTTTTTGGTTGGGAAGGCGTCCTACGAAGAAGGAAATTCTAAAAGGGTGGTTTCAGGTTATGTTATGGCGGGGGTGGTCCTTTCTTTGAGTTATGACTGGACAGAGAAACCAATTGGGCACCCACTGTCAATCCTTTGATCGTGTGATCGTTGACAACTTCTTCCGGGTGGGATGTTGTTTAAGAAGATGTGTAAATTCAAATTTTGTGCAGTTTGGCAAAGAGAGAGAAGAAAGTGCTTTCTACGGTTCAATTGTGTCAACCATCAGTTGGGCATGACTTCCAACATATAGGTTGCCCTCATTTTTAAATGTGAGCTAATAATGCAACATACAAGGATGAAATGCAACAAATTTTATAACCCAAATCGACAATTATATTCGATGAAGCAAATGATGAATAGGTCAAGAACGTGTTCTTTCACTACTATGCAAATGCAAGAAGAAATAATTGGTTCATTTTAAGCACCAAATGACAAATTTTGTTGACAATTAAAAGAAAAGAATATTACCAGGGAGAAAATTAAATGTGTATTTTCAAAAGAAAAGAAACACAAAAGTTTCCCTATATGAAAAAAATGTAATGAACCCAAGAGAGGGTCCCACCGAAGCGTGCCAAAATGTTTCGTTGATAAGTTGTGTACGTAAGAGCAAAACAAATAAGGTAAGGGTGAGGAGGAATACCTGTGAATGAAGGTGGAAGGTAGAGTGTGCGCGTTCTGATTTCCCGATCCTAGTGTTGATTGCGAGAACTTCATTTTTGCTAGGAGGAACTACTTGCGAATACAAAACAAGACCACAAGAAGAATATTAAACAATATATGTCAATGGATTGCCTAGCGTATGCTAGATCCGGGAAGTGTGATACTTCCTAGATGACTGTCAATCCACTATTTAACACAACTTAATGCAAGAAATAACGTAAACCAACAATATCCTACTGTAGTTGATATGATTTAGGTGTCGCATTCAAGTACAATAAGCAAATCTAATCTAACAGGCTAGGTTATGATCAGATCTAGAAGTTAGACAGGTGAATCAAGTGGTTGGGACAAGTTAGGGTCATGTTTTTGGTGGTTTGGTTTATTTGGGTGAATGTTATGAAGTTGTTATTACTGAGGCGATTTACGAGATACTGAGAGAGACGAGACATCGTCGATGCTGGGATGACCAATGCCGGTTGCGAGGAGACCGACAACGGTTTAGGCTAACTGGCGTCGATAGGGTTGGGCTAATAGGGACTCAATAAGGTTGGGTTTTGATGATTCTTTGTGATTGCACAGAGAATAGATAGAGAATGTTGAAGTTGATAACAAGTGTTGGGAATACTCAAGAGGTGTCTGGAGTTAGGTATGGAGGGCTAGGAGGTTGTAGGTGGTTAGGTGGAGGGATTGGCAGGAAGGTGAGAGGTGATGAGATGCAAAGGAGACTAGGACTCCCAAACAGAGATAAAGAAACTAATCTAAGTATGGAAAGATGCAAATCCAAAGGTACTTACTTGTACTTGTAGACCTGGTGGTTAGATGGAGGTGATGGTTGATTCGTGGAACCGGTGGTGAGCATCGTGGCCTTGCTTCCGAAACATTACCGTAGATGCTTGCCCTTGAGATCGGTGCTTGGTGCCGAGTTCTAGATGTCTAGATGTGTAAGAGTGCTCGGTGCGTGTTTGCATGCAGATCTCTCTTCTCCAAAACTTGAATAATTCTTCCAACCTCTAAAACAAGGTTACCAAAGTGAATATATGGTAACCGACGATGGTTTAGGTGACCGCATCGATTTCGAGGTTGATCGGCATCTGCGGTTAAGGCGGGATATCATACGTTTGCTAAAATGACAAATCTTGGCAATCTTTTTGGCTAGTTATGTCCATTGTTCGGATCAAAATGAAATATTGTGTTTAGATAAGCGGGCATGTGGTTAGAGGAAGAATAGGCATGTGATTTTAGGGTTGAACTAAGTCTTAGTTAATTAAGGTAGGTAGGACTAAGTCTCAGTTAGTTATGGTGAGTAGAGATTGAGTCCTAGTTAAAAGGAAACATGCTAATAATAGGTCTTTGATGAGGTGCCTAGGTGATGTGGTGGGGTGAAGTGTCTAGGTGAGGTGAAAATTAATTTAATTAAGGTGTTTATTAATGAATATTGTGAGAATAGGTATTAATTTAATTATAGGTAATTAAATTAATATACATGTGGGGTGAAGGGGAGTGTGACCCAAATTTGGTGTCTACACTCACACACATCTCATTGAGCATGATTGTCCGTATGGAACCTTCATACACCTTAGAAGAACACATTTCCACAATTCACTTTGACATCATGATTTGACACATGAGACCACTTGGGGACACTTTGACATCAATGGACACTTGACATCAATGACAACATTTTGACACATTTCCCAACGGGTTATATTGAATTTATCATTATATTTGAGATTCATATAATTTTTTTGTGAAAACATGAGAAAGATGGTGATCAAATGTTAGCATTTGACGGTGGAAGCCGCAGAACAAGCCCACATTACAAGGCAGCTTTTCATATACTCTCCTCTTTCTCCATTTGGAGATGGCAGCGAGTTTTGTTGTTGTTGCTCCCTCTTATTATCCTTCTGATCATAGGTCGTTATAATTAGATGCTTGAGCTCGGGAAGGAGATTCATTATTCAAGGACTCAATTGCTCGTTGCCGAACATGAACCGAAGTTCAGTGAAACCTCTTATCTCTTGAAATTCCATTTTTGTTCTTCCTTAAGTATCACATTCCATTTCGTTTGTTATTGTTGTTGTGGGAAAGGAAGAGGAGACGAACAATTAAGAATATGAAGAGATCCGGAAGTGGCCCAAGAAGCAAAATTGCATATATGCAAAAATAAATATAAAAATATTAAGGAAATGATGACGATGATTAAACAAAAGTTACAAAGAAAGTTAACTTTAGGAAGGCCTATCGGCCAATGAGAATAAGGTGTATAAACAACCCTCAAACCAATTAATATTTTCACTAATCTTAGGCATAGAAGATAACATCAATAGATCTTCGTGGCATATAGTTATAGACACAAAATCTGAAACCATAAAATTCATATGAATGTCAAGTCCAAAACATTCAAAAAGATTGATTGGGAAAATTATTTAAGTCCTTAAACATTCAAAAAGATTAATTGGATCAAGTGGATAGTAGTTCAATAGTGTAAAAGGTGTTGTGTAGTCATCTACCAAGGTTCGAGTCCTAAGAGATACCATGTAATAAGGGTTGACATCAGGGTCATACCCCAAACAAATTTGACAGAATAGAAACCCCTCATTCCTTGGTAGGTAAGCTTAAGAATTATCTGCACCTAACCCGTGCAAATATTCAATTCAATCAAAAAGATTGATAGGCAAAATTACTCGAATAAATCCTAACAACTTAAACAGATTGATTGGGCAACTACTCGTCTCAATTGAAGTTTATAAGGCTTAATTTCATCAAACGGTCAGCTAAAATCCTTTGGTTCTCAAATTGAAAATTACAAAATATCATTACTCATACTAGCAGCTGAATATAAGGGACAATACAGCAAAGCGAGCACCATGTGCATTAGAGTTTTGAGAATGCTAGCAATTCTTTGAACATTAAATATATTCACCCTGGTGAGGAGTCACTACAACGCCTCCCTTAGCATGCTCGGACTAGAGTTTTCCAAACCTCCTGTTCGCATCGGACGTGGTGTCATGGACCTTTTGGTTCTTCCAATCTACATCATAAAGACGATGGGCTGTTTTATACCATGAGATCTTGTACAGTATGAGAGTTTCTAGGGTTAATCTCCTACATCTCTCTACAATCATCCCCCTTAACCCTACTACGATCATCCAATCCATCCCCCTTAACACTAGGCAGTCCCCTATAGAGTTCATCAAATCTTGTATTAGGCCTTTTGTGGTAATTGCTGATGACGACTCTTATATTTCTGAAGCAAAACAGATGAATGGCAAAGGAAATGCCAAAGCTTTACACCAATTTTCATACCTTAAGTTTTATGATAGTGTTTGTCTCCTCTTCTTGGCTCTTCTAATATGGATGTTTGATCAATAGCATTTACAGGCATCCACTTTGGATAATCTTCTTTGACTTGTGTTGGTCCAAACTTACATTTTGCATTACGGATTTATGTCCCTAGCTTCAGTCCATCACTTCTGGTTGTTTTCGTAGCCCCATTTCCCTATTTTGGTCAATCGTGACCATTAATATGATTTCATTCGATATCAATTCTCATAACAGGGTGTTTGGGCACTCAAAATATAAATATGGATGCAAGAGTATTGTTAGGCTCTGTGGACTGAGTTGGAACAGATCTGCAACACAATCAGAGAACTACATTTTAATCCCAAGAATCAATTAGTAGGCATATAAATCAGGTCCCACAGACTTGCTATAGGCGATCAAGATATTTAAGAATCCTACAATCCCAGAACATGGAAAAATGTACAATATCTACATCCCAACAACTGGAGAAACATGAATACTGACCTCTGATTTTGCTAAGGTGATAAATGAACTAAATGACAGATTTTTCAAAGGTGCTAGATGAACTACATGAGTGTAAAGGAACAGCATTGAGATGCATATCTTTAGAATTTAAATAATATTTGTCAATATAAAGGAATTACTTTCTGTGATTAGAGAGACTGATAGAGCATTTGTTGTTGCTATTGCCACAGCTCCCATTTATTTCAATACTTGCTCAAATTTAATTATCTTTTCTCAAGTGGCTCAACATCTTGCTGATATCGTGTGGCAAGCTGAACTAATCAAGTGTACTTTCTTCCATGCCACAATAGAACTCAATAGCCCCGACAGAAGGTAAGAAGGGGAGATATTTTGTTTCACCTAGCATTTTGTAAGTCATCTTAAGATACTCTCTAGTGTTGCTATTATAATAAAATATGCCAACTTCTCTAAACTCTTGCACAGTTTTCCAGATAAAACTAGCACTATGTCAAACTGTGGAAATCTTAGAAAATTAACTGACCTACGTGTTCACCGTCTATACAGTATGTAACGAAAACATCAGACGACAAAAGTGGTGCATTTATGGCAATTTTGAAATGTAACGTGATAAGCTTAGCCAATGGTAGGTATATAGTCAATGTACAAGTCATAACAAACAAGCTTTCATACATGGACAATATTGTAAAATAGTTGTACCAGCCCATTTTGAAATATGGGTCTGTTCAGGGAAATACATGCAAAGTGTTGAGAGACATACGTGTCTTAAAATTTGCTACAAGATAGTCTGATTTTATAAGCCCTTTTTCGTAGTAACTCGGCTGAAATATGATTCACATCTCTTTTAACATTTCAGAAAAATAAAATGGAAATGCAGTACAAACAATGAATTCCAGAATTATTCACCAATATTCAAGTTATAACTATATTCTACAGCCAATATTGTATGATAATTATAGTGATTGACAAACCCCTCTGTTACAAAATTCATATATATTCCCTTATTCTACCACGAAAATTCCCTAAGCCACAAAACATCATTTTGATAATAAATTTAATGGGATATTGTATGGTACGGAGACAAGATGCAGCTGATTAAAACTGACTATTGCGCTTATACAGGATCCACCAAGAAATCTTGAGGATCTCTCCATGCTATTGTCCATACTTATAGCCGGGACTTCACAGTTTTCCTGGGGAGCTCTGCATTTGGTTTTCACCAATGAGAAAAATCTTGGTAAGGAATCTTGTAAAAAGGGGCCCATGTCAAATGATAATGATCAAAATGTGAAATGGTATTCTACTTACCAGCTTAGCGGTATTCTTAGCTCTTTCTTCCAAGTATGCACAAGGTTTAAAAAAACCGCCATATATCTCAGACCAGCTCTTTAGTTTCTTATAAATGTATTCTGGTCCAAGAGAATCTGCCCAGAAAATAAGACCGCCCCTGAAGAAAACACTATTTTAGTAATTTGAATAAAGAAATTATTGAAATCTTTTTATCAAAAACATATTGAAATCAAATGTAGGAGTCATTGGGGAATTGGCTAGCCGGCTTTGAATTAAAATTTAGTCTCGCCAGTTTTTCCAAAATCGCTAAAGATAGAAGAAGATTCCCATTAGTAATCCACCTTTATCCCCTATGCGAGTAAAAGCCATAATGTCGGCAATAGGATGCAAACGAAGATGAGAGAACACTGAGACTTTTGAGTTACCTGTAGGGTGGGAATCCCATGCCCATGACGGATGCAATATCAAGATCTGAGGCTTGAACTGCTATTCCCTCATCTAGAACTCGACAAGCTTCATTGACAACGGAAAGAAAACCATCTCAATTATATCCTTATCTGTGAAGGAAAGGGTCTGCAAACACACAAAAAAACATGTACGGTGTTAATTAACTCCTAAATGTGATCACAAAAACAAAATAGGAGTTGTTGATTGCAAAGGAATTACAGAAGGAATAATAATACTTTTCCATCAGTTATCAAGCCAGCTATTTTCCTTGACTTCTCGATATACTTCTTGATTTCAGGGTCTGGTCGAGCCTTACGTCGATCATCATACAAATAGAAGCCTTTACGTGTTTTCTCTCCTGAGAAAGCATATTGGATTACAAAATCAATATTTAAAAACAAAAAAATTAATAAATAATCAATTTCGTCATAAGCTAATTTTAGAATTTTTGAATAGCCAGTGTTGCCTTTATGGAAACCTGACTTTACCAAAGTTTTCTGAATTTCCAGGTTGTTCAAAAACTTATTTGTTCAAACATTGGGACTTTTTAGTGGTCAGGGTTACTAATTGTAGGGTAATGGGAAATTTATTTCACATGCTAGTGTTGTGGCTGTAATCTTTAAAGGGTTTTCTAATACGCAAATTTTCCGTTGATCATTACAGCTTTGACATTCCAAAGAATATGCCTTTTCTGGTGTAATTCTTGTGCATGTTACAAGCTTTTTACCGAATCTCTTGTCTTCCATCATGAATGGTAGCAAGAGTGACTTGTAGACGCGCTCTGGAAAATGCTCTAGGTACTGCATCCCTGTTGCTACTGCAACCTCAAAACCGACAAGATCAGCCAATCTGCAGAAAATTTATGAACAAATCAGAATACATAATTATTTGGGCAGGTGCTTGGAAGTTGGTGCGAAATAGATACTCAATTTTCAATGGTACCTAAATGGACCCATAGGCATTCCAAACTTGGTAATTACTCTATCAATTTGATATACGTCCAAGCCAAGATCTATCAACAATAAAGCCGATTGAGTGTATGGAAAAAACATGCGGTTGACAGCAAACCCAGTGCAGTTTCCAACCACTATAGGAGTTTTCTTGATCTTTTTCCAACATCCATGAGGTCAATTATAACTTGAGGTGATGTCTTTTCTGCCCGCACTATTTCCAGGAGTGGCATTACATGCGCAGGACTGCACAAGTTCATCATAAAACAATCAACATCCCAATTGATATAACGAAAATCTGACGTCCAATGCATGCCCTTTTCCAATACAAAACATTAAGAGATTGACTATCAAAAGCAAAGAGAGAATGTGCACAGCAAAACATTTCTTAAAATGAATAAGAAATACCTGAAAAAGTGTGCACCAACAATCCGATCCTGTGAATTGGTTTTTTTACCAATCAAGTTTAAATCTATAGTAGACGTGTTTGTTGCTAGTACACAATGTGTCGGACAATTTCTCTCGAGATCAATAAATATTTGTTGTTTCAGAGAAATTTTTTCAATAACAGCCTGCACAGAAATGAAGCATCTTCAATTGAGACAATTAGCCTAATGCAATAAATTTCTTTCATGTGCATGTATGAAGACAAAATTGTTCAGTAACGGATGTTAGATAATACTTACTTCAATTACCATATCCACATCCCTAAAATTTTCATACCCAAGAACTCCTTGTACCAAAGAGATTGTCTTCTCAAACTTCCCTTGGCTCATTTTACCTTTCTTCACGCGGCTCTGTAAGTTTGCTGCAAACATTCAGACTATACTAAGAATATACATGAATCCATTCTCAACAGGTTACTCAAACAAGTATAATATCCCTAGTAAAAAATAACAGAATCTACCAAACAGCTATTTCCATCATACAAGCCCTGACTAGTAATAAATAAGTAGGATCAACTACAGTCACAATACTATTTACATGCCCTCTAAAAACAGACAAGGGGATGATAAACAATAGGTGTAAGAACAATTTGGAAACATATCACATCACATTCAGACCTTTGATTCGGTCAAGACCCGCCTGAAGAAATTGATCGTTTACTTCTTTAAGGATCACAGGATAGCCACTCAAAATTAAAGCTGTGGCTATGCCAGATCCCATTAAACCCCCACCAACAACAGCTACTTTTTGTATTTTTCTTGGCTTTACACCTATATCTGTGACTCCGGGAACCTGTAAAACCAACTCTCTTATCTAAGTTCCAAAAGAGAAATAAAGGATTAACATTCTGATTCCGTGAAGCTCACATATGCTTGTTTTTAAATGTGAGAGCAGATAACCACCTTTGAGGTTGACCGTTGTGCAAAGAAGATATGAATCAATGCCTGTGCAGTATCAGAATTGATAAGCTCTTCAAAAGCACTTGCTTCCTGCCCAAAACCAAAACAGTAACAGAAACTTGTGAGAAAAAAGCTGCTCAATAGCTCATTAGGAGTCATATTCTTGCATGGCAACCATTTATGATTGCCCTGCCAATGACGAGTGTCTGGCCACAGTTCCACATGAAGAGTCAGGAGCCTTTGAGAACAGAAAAATAAATCATATACATGAAACCCCCTCATTTCTACCTTGAGCAAACCAGCCATTGGTCCAGATGTTATACCCTCTTCAATAACATCAAGGCAAACAAGAGGATGTTTGAGATTGGCAGCCCTCTTTTTGTGCTTGATTTCGTGTGAATTTTAAGATTTCACGTGCCTCTCCAAAAGGCTCTAATTTGTCAGTTCGGTAAAGGCTGCGTACCCAAGGTCTTCTAAACTCTGCAATGTCTAATGCCCAGCAACAGGCTGTATTTACCAGTTCCGCAGGTGGTACTATAGCATCAACAAGCCCCAACTCACTTGCCTCTTCAGATTTGATTGGTTTAGACAACTGTATTGACAAAATGGATGTAGTAACCATTAAAGGTAAGCAATGGTTGGAGGAAACCACCTAAATATGACAGAGAAACCCCTTTAATATGAAAGAAGAAGCAATTACAAAAACTTACAAGTATCATCTCAAGTGCCTTGAAAGTCCTACTAGGCGTGGAAGCCGCTGTGTGCCTACATCAGAAAGACCAGTGATCCAATACCATCAGGAGAAAGGAGATTCTGATTTAGTCTCATTTATTATTAAGGAAAATCATTTAAATCACTATAAAAGGAGAAAATCAGAGGTCTAATCTACTTGAAGAAATGCATGGCCCTAATGGGCATCATGTATGAAAATCTACAGGTTACCTGCATAAGCTGGTATGAACAATTTTTATAGTAAAGTGATCACAATTTTGTAAAAATCACAGGTCCAATCTATTTAAAGCATAGTTAATATATAAGGTTGATAGTTGACTGTTTTTTCCAGAAAACTTCAGAAAATTTTTAAAAATAAATAATATTTTTTTCCCTAAATTAGGGCCAACCCAGACCGAATTTATCCGGGTCAGCTGAAAAATCTAGATCCGGCCAGATTTTGTGCAGATCCAGCTGGCTTTGGTAACTATGATTTAAAGATTTAAGAAATACATGGCCCTAATGGGCATCATATATCAACAATGACAGATTACCTATGTAAGCTAGTATGAACACGTTTTCTATAATAAACTTAAAGTGATCACAATTTTGTAATTCCCCAAATCCAGGTCAACTTACCTCCAAAACCAGGGATAACCCCTAGTTGGAGTTCAGGTAATCCGAGTTGAGCCTGTGGTGTGGCTATGCGCCCATGACAAGCCTGCAACAATAAACAGAGTCACCAATGGCATTTTCTTTTCTTGATGCCTTTCAACAAAAACAGCCTCACCAGTGCACAAGCCTAGAAAGATACTCGAGTCCTCCTAGTAAATACTCCATATCCATAACAACAAAAGTTATAAATACGTACCATTGCAATCTCAAGTCCACCACCAAGAGCAAGACCTTGGATAGCGGCAACTGAAGGTTTCCTTGCACCTATGTATTTATACAATTGCATCAGTTGTATACTATTGATCTTTAAAAATCGAAACTAAAGCACAAATTACACGTAAAGAATGCAAGTCTAAATCAGCTAGCCCTATCATTAAAGATATCCTAGATGGTAATGAGCTAATATTCTTTTCTCACAATTACCTTCCAATGATTGAGTTATAATTCCCACTGAGATGTCTACTCCATTGGGCAGTCCTGTGTAATCAAAGCATGTATTCAGATTAAAAAGTATTTAAGAATCTGTCCAGAAGACGATAAACATAAATCATATTCGTAATACCTTCAAGCTTGGCGTTCCCTAGTGTTCCTATATCAAAACCCCCAGAGAATTTGCCACTTGCACCTGTAAGAAAAGTTCAATGTTCCACCTGTTAGCTGCTCAAACTTCACAAAAATGCAGACGATATACATAAATACACTATTATTATCATTATTATAATTTACACAATTGCAATGTTCTAAATAATAAATCAGTAGTTACAAATCCATTGAGAGTAAAATAATGGATCAAGACCAATTAAAACCCATCATTTCAGTTTATACCAGTAACAACTATTGCTTTCACATCAGGCCTTTGCATGGCTTCCTCATATTTCTCTTTCAAGCCTAGCAAGACTGCACAGAGAATATTAAAAAAATCATTAATAATAACTATATCCAACGACTTCATGACAAGCATAAAATGCAAATCCAACACCCAACATATATGAATAAGAAGCACATATTTGTACCAGATTTCTGATTACAGAAGAAAAAGGTCAAGTTACCAACATTAAACTCCAAGAAACTAGAATCTGATTTGCAAGGAAAAACTTCTAATGTTTCACAGGAAACTGATCCTAAGTTTTAATGATTTACGTAAATACAAAAAATAAAAACATCATCCGTCTCAATAACATCCACCCGACAGCAAAAAGTCTTAATTAGACTGAGATCTTCTGGAGAAAATAAAATCTTAAGAAACTAGAATCTGATTTGCAAGGCAAAACCTCTTACTTTCCACAGGAAACTAGTCCTAAGTTTCAAAGCTCCCATTAATTTAAGAACATAGCTCATCTCAATAACAACCACCTGACAACAAATTTTCATAATTAGAGAGAGTTTCCGAAGGAAATTGCACAGAAGAATTGTTTTGATTTGACGTTTTGGCCTTCAGACCACTTTGTTGCTCATCATCAAGATTAAACATGGTGATGAACTTAATCAAACTCACCAGCAAAATTTTCCCATTGGCATATACTACCAAAGCATGCACTGGTCAAGGAGTTGTGTCATGGTAATGGGGGCACTTTTAGCAGTGTGGCCCACAATCAAACCCTCCTCACTGCAAGAAGGTGCCCCATAACTCCAGTTAATATGTTGGCACCCCCAAACCCCTGCTTCTTGGTCTGTTATTCAATGCTTCCAAGTTGCCCTCGCTACTAGGTGGCATATTGCTCGTGTATCGAAGACCAGAGGGTAAGGTTTGGTCTGACAGGCAGTCAAAAACACTTTTTCTTGCTTCATGTTTGCTCCTCTCATTGCAGACGCATTTTTGACAGAGCCCAACGTCCTGTGTTTTTTGGGTATTTTTCAAGCGCATTCTTGCATCCATCATGGCTTCTTGCACCAATTGCCATACTCTCCAGTCAGAAACGATATGCTATTTTATAAGATCTGCTCATTTCAAGCAAACATCGTTTTGTTTGTAGAAGAGAATAGGCAGCTTAAAAAATAAAATTATTTTTGCACACCCTCATTTCCGGCAAGGAGACCCTCATACATTAATTGCAACACAAAATTGTAGATAAGTAGTATCAACTTGATTGATTGGACAGACAATCACTTGCACTTGGTCCACCTTCAGACATCACTCCTGCACCTACTGATTTTGAATTGTCGGTATTTGAGCATGTTTTTTCGTTGTTGCACTTTGTGAGCATGATACTCCTATTATTGCATCCTGCGCATTTGATGATCCTACTCCTGCACATGTTTCTTGTCCCATTTCTGATCCATCTACTTACTTTCCTGGCTCTTTTGAGAGACATACTACTGGACTTGGTTCTCGCATGCTCCATTCCATAAAATTTCTTGGCAGAGGTATTAAGAAACACTCGCAGGATATTGCTTCCCCTATCCAACCTGTCAGTGGCATTCTCGCCACGACATTGCTTTTGACGCAGGCACTTCATTGGGATTACTTGATGACAGAGCTCCAGTTTTCGTTTGCTCCACTCTTCGTGAGGATCTTGAGCAACACATGAGTTCCGTTGCACTTTCACTCGAGCCTGAGAACTGTGAGATTTCAGTTGTTAGACATGATCAACCTGACACACATATAGATGTTTCCTCACAAGCACCGGTAGTTCATTTTGCACCGAATCATATGCAGGCATCCTCCTCAACCATTTGTGTTCATTTGGGATGGATCTTTGATCACTTGTAGTGGAAATGTAAGTGTTCCTTGAGAGGGCACTACAAGCGTGCCACCTCCACCATAGCTTCTTTGTCCACTCACCAATCACCACTCCTAAATTGTAATGTTCCTTTGTTGTTTAAGCTATTTCCTTTAGCAATTGTTGAGAAACTCTCTTGCTTTCTTCTTGAGAGATTTATTGTATCTATATCTTCAACACATCTTTTGATAGATTGATGGGCTTTTTTCGTAAGAAGTTATTCTAGTGCATACAGTGTTAGCTTGTATGTGTTCAAGTAGTGGATTCACTCCACTCATACAAATGTTTACATCCTCTCCACCCATTCAACATTATGGGGTATGTTGTGCAATACCACTTTCATTTGGTGGATGTTAAGTGTCCCTTTCATCTACTTCAGGCAGTTATATGGTACACTCTTTTATTTTCAACATTTCTTCAATAGATTGTCGGTATCCTTATATGGAGCTATCCTGATGCATACAATGTCTCTTTGTCGGTGTTCAAATAGTGGATTCATTCCACTCGTACAGTTTTGAGTTTTTCACATTTTCTACCATTTAATGTTGTAGCATGTCTTACACTTTCTTCAATGATGGCTTTCATCCCATCCAATGCATTTTCAGTAATGGATTTCATCCCATCCAATGCATCTTCAATGGCTTTCAGTCCACCCAGTGCATTTCGTCAGTGCATGTGATGACTTTCATTTCATCCAGTGTCGCCTTCAATGGTTTTCAGTCCACCCAATGCATTTTAGGTGATGGCTTTCATTCCACCCCATGCACCTTCTTCAGCATTGTTGTACTACTCGTGTGTTGTAATGTTTCTTGGGACACCTTGCAACATATCTCAACACCTTCAAACACTTTGCTAATTAGAGGTTTTGAGAAACCTTGCAATGACTCATTTTTCCAATTTCATTCATTTATCTCTCTTTTGAGGAGTTCTTCCTATGGGTTTTCAACTTTTCTTCTTTTTCTCTACATTTAAGGGAACCTCTTTATTGTACATGGATACCCCATCGGACCTAATTGTCAAGACCCATTTTTCAAAGGATTCTTAGCCCTTTTTATTTGTATATACCTTCCTAAGTTACACTTAAAGGGGGCGTTGGTGCATTATTTTTATGCACTAACGTTAAGTTTACTTAAGAAGTTAGTTTATTTCATTAATTACAAGTGTTACACGGTGACACGTCCTGCCATTTTCCTCATGTCCCGGATGTCCAAGACGTCCCGGGGACTTGGGGATGGGGATGGGACGTTTCCCTGCCATCCCTAATTTCCAAGAAAAAAGGGGGACGTCCCCCACAAACCAGGAATGCACCCGGGACGTCCCGGTGCAAAGGGACTTTGGGGACTTCATTGGGGACGTCCCGGGGACTTCACAACGTCCCCAACGAAATCTGCACTTTTCCAACATTAAAATATGTCGAATTTCAGTTTTATAATACTTTTTTTAATATTTTTTAAAATTTTAATACATTCTAGTAAAAAACAACATGCAAAGTTCTCATAATTGCCATAAACTGCAGTTTATTATTTTGGTTTGCCTGAAAGCAGAGTAACTGATTATCTGTCAATAATGACGAACTAAATGGAAAATGGTCAGAGAAAGATGAAGGCCTGTAGTAAGTACCATCCTTGTGAATGATGAAAATTCCCAATATATCTCACTGTTCTACTCAAGTAAGCACTGTCACTGTACTGGAATAATATTCTGAGGTGACCATTTTCGACATGTCACTTGCACAGAAATTCAAACTTCATTAGGGAAAGACAAGCAGACCACATTTATTCTGCCTTGCCAGTACCACTTTATGTTTTACGGCTCTCCATATGTCTAAGCAATACTCTCAATAATTGTCATTCTTGTTTTCACTTTGAATTGCCATATGCAAATTGCAAACCATAACACCTATAAAACAAAGGTTACCTTTTGAATTAAAAATCCTAGCAGCCCGTGAAAGAAAGAAAAAATGGATATATATACATACATATATATATATATATTCAAAACATATAGATCTACTTAAATGGGAAACAGAAAAAAGTAAAATGAAAAACTTCAAATAAAGACTCTTACCTCTTAAATCCCGTCGAAATCTTTTGAAGCTGATGCAAATGAATAACTGGATTAATCATTATGGTTTCAATCTTCAAACTTTCAATTTTAAGTCTTAGTTTATTGAATTATTCATGTTATATTTGTAAAATTAATAAATTATATATATTTTTTATTAGCCGTCCCCTTGCCGTCCCCAAATTTTCAACAAAATTGCCGTCCGTCCCCCGTCCCGAGTCGTAGGTAACTATGATTAATTATATTTAGTGTGTGCACATGTCTCGTGAAGTGTGCATTTATCCCTACTCACCTCACATGTGCTATATCCTTTGGAGGCCACCTTTGGTGGAAACCACCTTTAGTAGAACCAATAGGGAAAGGGGAGCTTGGTCTTGCGCAAGCTATTTATACCCCTCATCTCCCTTTGTATTTGTATCGTGAGTTTAACCAGAATTTTGGGTGCAACCACTATTATGAGAGATCACTGCTATTATTCTGTGTAATAATATTGTCTACTTCTATTATGTTAAGTGTGTGGTTTTACTGTGGTGATGGTGTGCAGATTAGATCCTAGTTGATTGAGTGTTTGTCAATCCTACAACATTTGTACCTCACATTGCCTATTGATCTTTCATTGCACAATTGCTCTCACATTCAGATTGTCAATTGCTAAGAGTTGATCCCACACCACCACAATTACCAAGTTGATTAAGGAGCTTGCAACAAAGAGCTTAAGTGATTCTAGGTAAGTTGCATAATTGAGTTAATGGAAGCAGCACAAATACTCCTTGCGGTTCTAATTATCCGTGTGATGTTTCTACCTCTAATGAGCCACATGATGGTTCTAATGAGGCTCTTGTTGAATACACTAGAGAGCATTATGATTATGAATATAATGAATATGTTGATTTGGCTTGATTTTTGTGTATTTGTAATTTGTAACATTTGCACAATGAATATCCTGACATTTGACATTGAATTATCAATATATTTGTAGTTATTTTGTTTACTATATGCATATTATATAGTTAATTTGCTTGTTTAGATTTTTTAATATATTTATAATATTTTATGTACTTTTTGTACAGTCATACCAAAAACCATACCCAAGCCCCCCAAAAAAGAATGGCATATTGATGTACCAGGTCCCTGTCTAAGTATCCATACCGGCTACCTAGGTTACATTTGAGCCTAAACCTGACAAATTCTCCTAGGTTACATATGAGATTTTGGTGTAACAATGAAAGGTAACATTTAAGTGTGACCCAGGTTTACAAATCTTACGAATGTGGTCTAAGCTAGAATAAAGTACAAGCTTACTCCACACCAAATTAAAGGTGGTCCATAAACTAACAAACAATTTATCATGGAAGATAACAAGCATGTCCTTGTATAGTCTTGAGGAACTTATCTTCCTTAAGGTTTCTTGAATTTACCGATTGTTTATCCAAATGCCAAAGACTGATCTGTTTACCATGTAAGCAACAGTTAACCATCTAAAAGACCGATTGTTTCGTGGTAAGACTTGGTGCTTACTATACGAACTTCAATTTCATGTGCATATTGCCCATCAAGAGAATGCTGAAAGATCTTTGATGTCAGTGAACTCTGGTTAATTAAGACGGACTATGGTAACTGTGTCACAATTAACCTTCCAATATTGTAATCAAAAGCTCTTAAGCAATTTTTCTTTGGACTCTAAACCAAGATCACAGGCTACTGATGGATGTCTAGGCTATCAATAGAACTATAACCTAGCCCCATGGAGGGGGAAAACTGTAAAGTTTTTGCAGCCACTGCAGCTTGATTTGAGGATGCTTTTGCAGAAAAATGGTTCCGTGGTCTATACATTTTTATGCTTTGCTACTGTATTTTAAACTACCATTAGATTTTTTCAAACAGAATATACTATTTACCTTAGCCAATTTGCAGATTTCAATTGGCAATAAGAAACTGTACAATCTCTTTGGGGATCCTGAAAACTCTCAGCCCCCAACAGCACGCTCAAGATGACATTGCTCTCCATAAGCAGCCACTGTTCCACAGTTTTTGGAAAAAATCTAATTATTTGCAATTTTGCAATAGAAGCAGCAGCCCCCTCCATGGGACCCCTTGAAAAAACCTAGATTCTTTCGTTCCTCACCAAAAACTCAGGTCAATCTCTTAACGATGTGAAAACTTCGACATAACCTAATTGATTTTCTAATTGGGCCCAAGTACTGTCAAAATAATATAGATCCCCTCTTCGGCAAAAATCTAGGAGCAACAATTGAATGATGTGGGTATTTTCTACATTTGTCCCATCTCTCTGCCCTAACTGAGCGATTTCATTAAAACATGCCAACAGAATGCAGTGAGAAATTCCTCGTTTTATTGATCTGTGAATACAGCTCACTCTGTGTTTTACCCGTCATCAAAACCTACATGAGAATCAAATTTGATCAATCTACATGCCTACCATACACATGTCAAGACATTAGATTTAATCCATGGCCAAATTGTAACCAAACAAAACCCTAATTAAACATAAACAATCTTCACCAGATACAAACTTGGGAGCCCAAATAAAAATATGCATGGAAGGAAATTTTACATGTCATACATCAAATGCCCAAACAGAAATTATACACGGCATTGATCATACACCCCAAATAAGTAAAGTCGTAGAATACCTGGGATTGAGAGAGAATTTACAGGCGGATTTGTGATGGTTATGAGTGCCACCCCATCAGCCCTGACCTCCATATCTACTTTTCCTTTGCCCATGTTTTCTCCTTCAACAATCTCAGTTCAAATACAAATGTTCAAATATAGATGGCAATATATATAGACCGATCACAGAAGAAAGACCAAATAAACGAAAATAATTTAGAGAGGGCGTTTGCGAGCAAACACTGCAATTACGAATCACTAGGCCGTAATGCGTACTAAACTTCGCATATAATCATGGATATTTTTTCGTTTAATTATTGTTCGCAATGTGTGTTTCCGTGTTGGATATTGTTTTTAATTTGGCTTTTGTGCAGGTGAGATGGCGTCATAGCTCTTTTATTGTTTGAGAGTTCGGCTAACCGCCTTACCCACTGACGTTAGGTAATTTACTATTTGTGGAGAGACGACATTTTCAGCAGTTGTGTATTAATTGGGGTCAATGTTGTAGCCCCTCCTCATTAGATACACTAGCAAGGGCACCTCTAAACATCCAAGGTGGTATGGGAGAGGAGCCATTAGTTGTGCACCCAACTTTAGGGGTGTACAACACACATTTAACTACATCAAATTTTTAAAAAAAAAAATACCCTTTAAAAGATTTTTTTTTCTAAATCTAAATTTTTTTTTTTGAACATTTTTATTTTAT
This sequence comes from Taxus wallichiana var. yunnanensis, assembly GCA_018340775.1. Lineage (NCBI taxonomy): Eukaryota > Viridiplantae > Streptophyta > Pinopsida > Cupressales > Taxaceae > Taxus > Taxus wallichiana. The sequence continues at coordinate 341,606,893 of CM031240.1, read as the reverse complement.
GGAAAGTGGTTTTTAAACGGATTTAAATCAAGTAGTTTTTCATACAAAGGAAAAAAATGTAGACCATTAGTAGGGCATTATGCCATGCATTTTTTTTCACTTATGTGGCATCATGTGATTGGGTGATTTTTTGATGTGATTTGATGTGACACTTTTTATTAGCTACTTTTTTTTCAAATGTTGAATGACAAATGTACATGTACTAGTCACTCAGTTCACAAATACCCTCACCATTACTGGTCCCCTGCTCCACTATTGGCTCCTCTCCCTTATAGAGGGTTGGAATAAGCGAATTTGAATGGAAATAAGTATTTTGGGTACCTGGTAATTGTCACACTTATTTGGTCCATGGTTCTTGTAAGAACTATTTATTGATAAAAAAATTATGTATTAAAGAGATTTTCTAAATATTCAATTCATATAAGAGTAGAATTTAAACTATATAGTGACGCGAGGAGGAAGGAAATGAAATTAAATGAAAACTTTTTAACGCCTAGGAGGCTAAAAATAACCTATGAGACAAGAAAAGTAGTTTCTTTTATTTTCATCATTTTTTATCTTCTTTTTTAATCTTAATGATGAAGTCCCCATTTTAGCTATCAACTCTTCACCGAACACATCATATAATGACAATGTTGTGAAATTGATTATATATCTCAAATGGATATCATTATAAGCACTACATTCTATAATAAAGTGTTTTTCCGATTCCACGCCTGTTAGAGTAAAAGACACAGAGTCTCTCTTCCCATTTTTCTTTAGGTTTTTTCCATCTCCTTGTTTCGCATCTAAGCCAATGAGAGTTAGTCCTTAGTAGAGCTATGAGAATCTTAGCTCTCCAAGGGATCTTTGGGGGCCTATGTAGGCCTTTGTTGATGATCACAAGTGTAGTTAAAATTTTCAAGGTAGTATCTCTTTTTTTCCCCATTTTTTCCCACGTAGCTTTGTGGAACTTATCTATTACAAATGTTTTCATTTCTTTATTGTCCTTGGGCCATGCATTCCATTCCATATTCCATTTTTTCATCCACTTGATGTTTTGATTCACCCATGACCCTTTTCCCCGCATAATGGCTCTTTCAAGATTATATTGGGCCACCTACTTATTGCCATTTGTTCAATTTTATTGAGGTATCTTAGAAGTTGAATCATAACAATGACCTTGATTGAAACCGCACTGTTTGAGCTAAAAGAATCTCATAAGGGATAGAAATTTTCAACTTGAACTTGTTTGTGATCATATGTTTTTGAATTCTCCCAATTTGATTGCATTTTGATATTGGTATGTTGTTGGTCCATATTTCACACCCATAAAGCACAACCAGAGTAACTAACAATTCAAAAAGGGTCTGAGTAGTTTTCCAATCCCATAACTTTGTTTCTCTGCATTTATTTTGTAAAGCATATAGAGCTCTCCACCCTCCTATTGTTTTCTTTTTTCGCAAGTCTCCCAAGTAAGTTTGTTGTTGAATTCAATCCCCAAGTATTTGTAGTTGGTTACTTCTTCTAGAATACTACCCTCAAAGGAGAATTGTTGTTGATTTCTTTTCCTTCTATTGCTAAAGATCATAATCTTGGTCTTGTTGATATTAACTTGCATACCCACTTTTTTACAAAAAAACCAAGTGTGAGCAAATGTTTTTACAATCCTTGAGCGAATGTAGCAATCAATATAAGGTCATCAACATATAGAAGAAGCCTTATAACATACTCACCCAACCAAATACCATCACCACCCTCCATAATTAACAATTCTTCAAGTTGGTATATATATAAACCAAAGAGTGGGTGATAATGAACATCCCTGCTTAACACCAATGCAACTCCTAAAGATCTCATAAATGCATGTTTGAGTTCTGATTTTAATATGCACTTTTTCATAGAGTCTATGAACCACTGCTCTAAGTTACACTGGTATGCCAAGCTCTTGCATTCTACACCATAACTTATCCCTAGGGACCATGTCAAAAGCTTTCCTGAAATCAACAAAACAACAAAAGACTTCTTTCTTTTCCTCCCAATCTTTTTCAATGATATGTCTTAGAGTAATACCATGATCTAAAGTGGAGTGTTTAGGTCTAAAACCAGCTTGCCCTTTTGCTCTCTTCTCATTTTCTTCTACCCAATTGTTGATTTTGTGTTCAACCATGCTACCAACTAACTTTGCAAATAAGGGATTGATCATGATGGTCCTATAATTGGTTGGGTTGTTAACATCTCCACTCTTAAAAGAGGTACCACCATACTAGTAGTCCAATCATTTGGAAAACCACACTAAATGATGTTGTTGAATATATTCAAAATGTGAGGAGCAAGGGTATCTAAGCCCCATTTTAGGTACTTTTCTTGTAACTCATCTAAATCCTTGGCCTTACTTGCACTTAGTTTTTTTATGCCCGTAATGTGAATAAATTTTTTTGTGTGTACTAGAGGTGGGGCCTTAACCTCTTGTTCTTGTTCATATAATTGTTTTGCATAGTCTAGTCATCGATTCGTTGTAATGTTATTTATCGCTTTCTTCTTTCTTTGTTGAAGTTCCCTTCAAAATAATTTTAGCATATTTTCCCTAGGTAAATGAGTTCTCCAACTCCTATTTCTCGTGAACTCATCTTTCTTTCTCTTAATAATATACATGTACACCTTTATGTATGTTTTCTCTTTCTCGAAACCTTAAGAGCTTTACTTGCAACTTTGCATTCCCCATCAAACCACTTATTTATTGGAATGCAATTTGATTTTTCCTCTTTTTGGGACCTCTTGCATCTCCTAAGTGCTTTTTGAATATTTTTGTTCGCTCATAACTTTTGATGTCTGTAAATCTTCTATTTTTGTCTGCATTAAATGTTCTATAGTTTCCTTAAAGACAACACAATTTTCTTATTGATGAAAATTCTACCCTTTGTTGGAGATTGTTGACAAGGATGCATTTTTATTATAATTGATTTTGTGATCCCCAAGATATCACTATGCAAATTGAGTTATGGTCTAATTTCAAATCATGCATGGGGTCAAGGGCCAAAACATTTGTTATCTTTTCAATCAAACTTTGTGAACAAATGACATAGTCAACAACACTTGCCGTTGTAGGTTTTACATCTAAATTTTCTAGACTTTTTCCATCTACTCAAACTCGTACAAATAATCGATCATGAAAGAGGGAAAAACAAGAACTGATGTCGAAAACAATGCACCACAACACAGTTGCACTCCGATGGTAACGTCAAGCTCCAACGCAATAAACAAGATTTGAAACAATGGAATGAAAATGCAAGTAAGAAAACATGTCTGCTCATCCTCATAGATCGAAAAAGGAAGTACAAATAGGGGTGTTGTGTAACCCCATGCCTAAACAAGGAAAGAGAATTAATGACGCCACTGACGCATATGACGTGATTGACGCATATGACGTCACTTTAAAGGATGAGTTACAATTCCAAATAAGGAATGTAACTCCTATGACGATCGACATAAATGACAATGACAGATTCTATGATAGAATCTGCCACTTGCCATTTGACTTCCTAAGACCTATGACTCTCACAAGGCAAGATGACTCACCAGCTGATGTGTACGATGACTAGGCATGTCACACACACCAACACCCCCTTCATTGAAGCGAGGAAGAGGTCAAGGTAAGCGTAAAAAAAAGAAGACTCCCATAGACAACTAAGAAAGATGTGTCAATGGGGCCCAATAAAAGGCCTGATAAGGTGCCCATATACAAACAACATCTTCCTAGAAGAAGAAGAAGAAGAAGAAGAGAAATGGGTCCCAGCATAAAGTTTGATGAGGTACCCATGCACAAAAATAATTCCCAAACAATGAAGGAAAACCTAGTAGGAAAAACATCCATCACAAGATAACAAAATACTCTTGAATCTAAGAAAGATGCCAAGGATGGGTCCTAGCCATAGACTAGCCTATAAAGGTACCCATGAACAAAAGGGAAATCTCTCGGAAAGATGAAAAAGAGAGAAGATGAGGGAGATGAGATGGATGCGGAAGATGCCATGGATGGATCTGAACTCTGCAACTCTAAGAAGTCTCCCAGAAGAATGTTGATGACGAGATCCTCTACCTCTAGATTGAAGAAGAGCCATCCACACCGAACTATGTGCCTACCCTTAGGAAGGATAAAAATGACATGTTGGAAGTCTGCCCACTCCATGAAGGAAATCAAGGCAACAACACAAAGAACTTTGAGTCTGGTCCACAAAAGTGTGACATAGGTCTAACAAGTGAGTGTAAAGGATCCGAAGGTAATGCCACGTGCATAGAACTATCAAAATGAAGAAGGGGAACACTGTAGAAAGGATGTCCAACTGATGTGAAGGCAACAAAACATCCCCCACAATAGAAAATGGATCCACAAGCAAGGGTGGATCAATGAACGTCTCCGGAAAAGTGGAAGTGGTAAGAGTCCCATAAGGGGGGAGATGATGAACTCCTCTGAAATACCTGTAGATGGATGAGGAACCTGTAGTACATCACAAGTGTACTCTACGAAAAGACGACTAAGGTCAGGAAGATACTCATCCCAATGAGGGGGCTCAACAAACAGAAGAGCGATGTCAGATAGGTATGAGTCATCCAATGAAGGTGGAGGAGTGAAAGGGGCCTCAAACATTGAAGGTGGAAAAGAGGCGGGTGTGATGACTGTATGAGACTGTATAGGAGACTAGCTCGATATTTGATGAGATGTGGGATGTGTCAACACTCTCTGGAATAGTGAGAGAAGGAGGAGAAGAGTCCTCTATAGTACTCTTGAAATCAAAATTGGACGCACAATCCTCGTCATCAGAAGTAGAACCAAACGAGTCTGTGTCAGTGGAACTGTCATCACACAGAAATATGTGTGGTTGGCCCTTCGTAAGAAAAAGTGTCGGTGAACTCACTTTTCTCCATAGATGCAAGATCATCAACAGATCCATAACCAGATAAAGGAGGATCAAAGTCTCCATGAAAATTTCGAATGAAATTCCAAGCTTGGTGCGCAGACTCAGTGAATTCTAATCGATGTTGAAGGTCCTCCGGTATAGTAAGACAAAGAAGCTCATATGCCATATCATTCTCATTCAACCAATTTTGGTGATGAATGCGGTCAATAGGTTCAGGTGCCAACCTAAGAAGATGTGATAACAAGTTGTACATAATGCAATGATAGAGTATCCCATTCTTCCATTGTAGGTAGTTTCTTGGTCCTAGTTGAACAACGGAGCAATGAAATTCAATGTCCATGACGAGAGGAGCCTCCAAAGAACACAAGTTTAACCCCCTTTTTGTGGCACTTTATAGTTCAATGTGTTGATTACAAACAAATGTGACTATGTGCCGAGAACCAATCTGTCACTCACCTTGCAATCAGCATAATAACGCATAATGGTGGAAACAACAATCAAGGTTCGTAGGGCACAGCAGATCAACACGCAAGCAAGCACAAGAACGAGAGGAAACAAGAAGGGGAAGAGAAAGCCTTGTGAGAAATAGTGTCTCACGTCACACAAAAGAATCCCTTTGCTGTAATATTGTGGCGGATGTGCTCACAAGTCCACAAGCAAAAAGGGATAGAACAAAGCTTAAGAAAAAAATGAGCTGAATTAAGCAATACAAAGACACCCCCCAGAATGCGGCACTTTATAAAAATAGTGCATTTACAAAATTGATAATCCCATCAACTAGAGTGCGAAAAAACATCCAACTTTGACTAAAGAAGTGCTCAAAACCGAGTAACGAGTCAAAAGTTATAACAAAAACCAATTCCCGCAACTGATGGAAAAATATTAATAAGCCTGCAAACGGATTAAAAAAGTTCCCTAAATGCATGCAAAGGGTTTCATATGTGTGCTCATTGGAAATGGCATCAAATTTTAGCTAGGTTTTGTTTTTCATTGTGAGGGGGGATTAGCCTCCTGCCAACCCTGGACCTCACCCTCCATCTTCGACACTCGAAGGAAGGTTAATAATACAAGCCAAAATATTTAACACCTTAAAATATTAAAAGGTGAGATCGATTTAGCAATAATCAATACCAAAAGGGTCTTACCGCCAAATAGGTCTAAAAAGAAATGTTGACCGTTGAAGACACAACCGTTGAAGGAGTGCGAGCAAATTGCGCTAAGGGTTGACCGAGTAAACTGCTGTGGAGAGGGGCTACAGGACAAGGCTAGAACGGTCAGGTTAGAGGAAAATTCTGAGGTAGAGCCACATGCCACGGTGCCATACAAGAACAGTTACACAAAATTCAACCCATTTCCAATACAGAGAAAAAAATTCTAAGTCAGTTGTAGAAACGGCCAAGAGAGGAGAAAACATAGGTCGAACCACGTGCAAGTAATGCCAACAAGCTTTGACGAGAGGAGAGACCTCGGTTGGCTCGAATGTGAGACCACAGGAAGCAATAGAAAAAATAGAATGCACAGTCCGAGCAGAAAGGAATGAACTAGGGCCGTGAGGAAATGCAAACCGAACCACCGAGATCCTTGCAGAGAAGGTGCAGGTTGAAACCTGAACGTGAAGAATGTAATGCTGAGGCAGGATAATGAGCCCCTAGAGAACGGCAAGAGCACAGAGAACAAAGGGAAACAAATGAAGTCTCACGCAGAATAAGGAAAGGTGAGATTTTGAACTGTAGATCAATGCAGAGCCGAGCCCAAGGCAGCAAGAACTCCAATGCACATGCAAAGAAGTAATAAAAGGCCTGTAAACAAAACAATATAGTCCAAGAACCACGGTAGAATAGGCACCAAACAAATAGGTCCCGATAATCCAATGTAAAAAAATGAGTTTGAACAAATCCAAACAACCACATTTAGACTGCAAGCATGCCCGAGTCCAAGCAACGGAGAGCAACCAAAAAAATGAGTTGATCACGGGATATGCACAGTCTGAGCTCAGCAAAAATGACCTCCAAAGGAAAACCCGAGTTAAACCACCATGTCCACACAAAAACGTGCAGAAGAAAGGAGCAAAAATGAGCCTCCAAGTCAAAAAAACAATGCACGAGCAAGAGCATTCAACACGAGCCAAAGCACAAACAACCCTAGACTATGCAAACAACAAACAACACCACGGGAGGAGCAAGCCAACACACATGCAAGCTTGCACACAAGCACAAAACCCAAAAAAAAAACTCCAAGAGCAAACTGTTAAGTAGATTAGCACGATTCCAAAGTAATAATCGAAAACTTGCACGTGGAATGATTAAAAAATGAAACCGGAAGTAATAAACAACTAATAATCAAAGAGTGCACGTTTACCAAAACCAGCTCTGATACCATGAAAGAGGGAAAAACAAGAACCGATGTCGAAAACAATGCACCACAACATAGTTGCACTCCGATGGTAACATCAAGCTCCAACGCAATAAGCAAGATTTGAAACAATGGAATGAAAATGCAAGTAAGAAAACATGTCTGCTCATCCTCATAGATCGAAAAAAGGAAGTACAAATAGGGGTGTTGTGTAACCCCCATGCCTAAACAAGGAAAGAAAATCAATGATGCCACTGATGCATATGACGTGACTGACACATATGACGCCACTAAAGGAGGAGTTACAATTCCAAATAAGGAATGTAACTCCTATGATGCACTGATGCAAATGAAAATGACAGATTCTATGACAGAATCTGCCACTTGTCATTTGACTTCCTAATACCTATGACTCTCGCAAGGCGAGATGACTCACCAGGTGATGTGGAAAATGACTAGCACGTCACACACACCAACATATCAAAGATGCCGCAAATAGTGATTATTGTTCTCCAAAATGATTGGTTTCCTTGTAATCATTTGATCATATAATCCATGAATGGGTTTCCTCTTCGATGAACCATATGGGATTGTGGTCCTCCCCATTGCATAAAATGATAGATTGTTCATTCATTGTCCTAGCATTGAAATCTCCCCAAAAAGAACTTTTCCAAGTTGAGAATACACATAGATATCATTTTTTAGATCTACATATGTATCATTGTCATTTAATCCATTTTTGTATATTTTTAGCCATGTGGTGCAAAATGACAACTGTAAGTCTAATGTGTGTCTGCCATTTTATGATATTTTGAACCATATATATTGCTTATGTGTGTCTTCTTTTTCCAGCTAGATCTTTCTACCCTCTACCTCTCTTATTAACACCATTATACCACGATATCATTTTCCCTTACCCACGGTATTGTTCTAAACTCGTGAACTTCTTATATCCATCAAAAGTAGGAGTCTTACAACAATCATGTTCATGAGTTTCTATGAGGCATATCATGTCTCTTCCTTCGCAACCTTGACTAATTTTGGTCCCCTCCTCCAAGGATATCCTATACAATTCCAACATACCACTTTTAAACATTCTTGGCGAGGGGGAATTTGGAAAGATATGGATAAACCATAGTGTCATTCTCAAAGAAAAATCTTGTTATAGCCGAGGCGGTCAATAACCCTAATCTAAATCACATAAGAAACCTTGGCATTGATGGAGGAGGAGGTCAATAGATCATCCCAACAAGAAGATCCTTGTTTTTTAGAGGAAAGGTTCCAATATTGTATGAACAAAGAACTCATTGAAAAACAATAGAATAAATAAAACTTAGTTTAATTCAATGCTCATTTAAACTACCATGTATAGAAATTATATGCTCTATGCACAAACTATGCATATTATTTTCATGGTAACACCTTTTTGAGATCCATAACCAAACTCTATTTGTAGTTTTTCATGGAGAAATTAACTCATGTTTTGAATTTATTTAGCTATTTCTATAGAACAACAAAGTAATAAAATTGATACCCAAAACCATTTGTTTTTATCAAAGACAGTGGCCTAAACATTCAAGTAAACATAACCACAATATTATCAAAAAATACGTGGATACAATACATCTGCCTGAAAGGCTCAATAATGTGGTAGTTCTAGCTATTGATATCAAAATATAAGAAGCTTTTATTTTCTCCACGTTTGAGGTACTTCCTTTCATTGTATTTCCTACACACACAATCATGCTTTCAAATTTACATCAAAGCTATAAGCCTATCTAAAACTTCAAATCAAAACAACTCATATGTAGGGTTCAAAGAGAGAAAAAACAATGGAATAACAAATAGGTCCATTAATTTCAACAACATTTATTATGTATCTCCTTGCATAACTTCAATTCCCAACACAAAACACAATAAGATAAAAACATTATTTTGTTATCTCTTTTTTCTCATGTGGGATATACACAACGCTCGAATGAATCGTTAGATTATACAAAATAAATGTCCATTTATTTTTTTGACCATCATAGATGTGCTTTACATTTGTTCAACATACAATTACATTTGAAACATTTTTCCCAATCCAATGCTCATATCCACACAACCCATAGTTAATCAAACCCCTACCCACGAAGGTCTTTATCATTTTTTTAAGTACTTAATTGTTGTGATGGAGTGACATAGGGATAAATTAAGTGTGTGTGAAATGATAGCAGCAGGCATAATTCCTACATGTCAATTATATAGGAAAAAATTTATTACCCTAAGATCCACTAATAAAAAAATCTACCCAAAAATGAAAAGTGAGAAAAATTATTTTCAATGCAATAAAGACATTAATTTTGCACAATGTAAAAACATGACTCGACCAAATAGTTGGAAGGGGCGTATTTTCATTAAATATGATAATTCCAAGCAACATAAGACAAACATTGGCACCCTTTTAATTGTAAATTTGATGTTAAAGACGTATGTAATTTGTGGAAGCATGCTAAAGGCACGTGAGTTTTTTACAAAATTAACAAAGATTGAAAACCCTAACCTAAACTTTATGATGGGATTTAGTAATGCTTTTATTAAACAAAAACTCAAAATAAGGTCTTTTAACCACTTTTTGCATATTTTACAATTGTTGCATTACATGAGACTACATACCTTTTAGGCATTTTTTCGAACAATCTACATACCTTGTAGGCATTTTGTCAAACAATCTACATGCTTATGCATTTTACATACATATATCCCAAGGAGCTTGCCACTAAAACATCTAGAACAAATGTCCCTTGTCTATAATGCTTTGTCAGATGTCCACACCTTGTTTCAAAGCTCCTTCTTTGACAAAGGTTAGGAGTATGCTAACAAAGGTGAATTTATCAAGTTAGACTACTATTGTTTGCATTTGGTGATATAGTGTGAAGACTTATATTCAGTGGTTTAAAGAGAACAAAAAAGAACAGAATAACTTATATTCGTGGTTCAAAAAGAGAAAAAAAAAGGGAATAACAAATAGGTCTATTTATTTCAAGAATAATTATCATCTAGCTCTTGATTCAATAAAATTCAGTTATTTTATTAAAATCTAAATGTAGAGAGTTGTTACAAATGGTATATAATGGAATGTAAATTCTAAACATTTTATTTAAATGTAACTATGAAAGTAAATAAGAGGGGTAAGGTACTTATCTGAATTTCGCTTACCTCGCAGTGAGTTTAGACTAGATAATGTGATGGAGAAGAAGCACATGTTGTCCGCAACGAACCATAGAAAAATGCAACAAAGATGGAAATGGCTGGACTAGGGTGCCTAGAGAGGGATAGGGGTGCCGTGGGTGCCCTAGGCCTATTTTTGGTGTGGGGTATGCATAAAAGCTTGGAACCTAGTTACGATGTGGTCGCTCAAGCCACACTTGCTCACCTTTTATCACATGTATGTCGCACTTAAATCGCCAAGGTACTTGTAAACCTGCAATGAATTATAGACCTACAAAACCCTCAAATAGACATCAAATCCTAAAAATAAAGATGCAAAATGAGGGGTTGGATTGTCCTTAATTACCACAATGATGGACTTACAATTGAGCGTTGCACTACATCTCAGACCCAATGTAGTTCTATGTGCTTATGTGTGCAATAGTGCTCCTAGGTCACCCTCGTGCCAATGACGCCAAGATAACAGGCAATAGCTAGATAAAAATGTAAATGTGTGGATAGAATAAAATGAAATCCCCTTCCTATGCAATGTGTATGTAGAGTAATAGCCAAAATGCAGTCTCTTACTCTATGTAGATAGCTAGCCCTTGATAAGAATTGTTTGCCCTTATAATGGTATGTATGTTGTGTTTATATAGGGATCTCTTATTTGAATTTCAACACTAATGACCCGACATGCCGACTAGTACCTTGAGAGATGGGAGGGAAAACCGAAAAGACTGACCTCAAATGTCAAAAATAAGATCAAACACAAAGAGGACATGGGAACCTAGGATGGTTAGGAGTGCTCAGCGCTAGTGTCCAGTCTTGGGCATTAATGTCCAGAGACAAGTGACAACATATGGGTGAGAACTGACAGACAGGGGTCCTTGTGACCTGACCAAAATTGTGTGTATGAATGACGAGTGTGAAAGATAAAAACCAATAAATACCAACAAGACAAGTGTATGGAATATGGAATGGGTCATTAGTGAATACTTTTATTATGCAAGATCCATATATAAAACAACATAATCGGTATAATAATAGTAGTAAGTGCGTGATTTTGTGTCTACATTTGCCCCCACTTTATGTTGGTGAGCGAAATCTCAATAACATAAAGTAGATAGAGATGCATACCTGAGAAGTCTAGAGAATTCCATGTTGTTGAAGTATGTGAAGAGTGTAGTAGAAGTGTGTGTCGAATGAGAACATATAAAGATGGTGAACCATGGATCAACGTGTTGATCCATGCGGCATAACAAGAGATGTGGGACTGTTATGAGGAGCACTAATTGAGATGGATGATTTTGATGTTGAGCAATGGATATTTTGATTTATTGTTGATGAATATGGAGATGTGATGGGGAAGGGAGTGATCATTTCCTAACCTGATTTTATGTGTGTGAAAAATGGAGGATTTGGGCGTCCTTTTGGCAAAGGAAGAGTGTAGGGAGAGAGGTTTAGTTTTACTCTCCAACTTTAACTACAACCTCAAAAGATCTAGCCATTGTAGATGGACAAAGATCAAATTTTGATGATTTTGGATCCAATTTTTTTATCAAACATGATAACCCATATAGGAGCAGTATAGGAAAGGCAATGACGTCTCATTGCCCCCACTCCATGGGTGTCACCGAAATGTGTATGTGTTGGCTTCCATGTTAGGTCATCTGGAAGTGGTTGTAAAATGTAGAATAAATTCCCATGTTAGGTCATCTAGGAAAGTGGTGATATAACCCCCAAGTTAGGTCATCTGGGAGGATAAATATGTTGTCTTAGTGTTGATTGATTTATGTGATTTTTGTTGTCGATATTTGAATGTATGTGATTGATTAGTTGGTTACTCATGGAGATATTTTACGCTTGTTGCCCCCAAGTTAGGTCATTAGGGGAATTAATAGAAAGTGATGTGAAATTTCACATGGTGTATGAGAAAATGTTTGATAATGATGAGTTAGAAATGTAGATTGATCATGTAATGATGTAAGGGGAATTATAAGATGACCCCAATTGTATGCCCCCATTTTGGCGAAAGAGGGAGTGGTGATGAGAACAAATGTTGAGGCGAAAGTAAGTGCATAGTAATATAATGAAGAATGTATGATAGATATCATAAAACTATGTGTATATTGAATGAGAATTATGTCAAGGAGAAAAATTGTGTGTAAGATTTGTATGAAATGGTAGATGACTGAATTATGAAGAGAATGAAGTGAACGAGAGATAAATCAAAGTAAGTATGCTCAAGATATGATTGAAATCGTGTAGTGCATATTAGTTGAGAGAATGATCGCGCATAATGACTAGGATAAAGTAGGAATGAAGAGTTACTATAAATAGTAATGTGAAAAAGTGAATAGGTAATTCATTTGATTATTGCACTAGTGTGATTGTGAGATCTGGGTGTGCAAAGATGCCTCAAGTGAGAGCACCACTATTGAGTCGGTTCGAGATGGTGGCGGCAGATGTGGCATCATGTACAACAATGGAGCTAGTAAGTATGTTTTTTTCAAAAAATGTGTGGATATGAATTGTTTTTTAATTTCTTGACGTTTTAAACCCGAACTAAAGCGGTGAAGGTGTTATTGAGCCACGACACACTAGCGCCTAGGAATGGGCATTAGTGACCTACTCCCAGCGCCCAGGTCGCTTACAGGTGCTTTAGTGTCCCAAAAAAACATGGGTTGAGCGCATAGTGTTATAGATGTGAAACTAGATGTTTTTTGATGTTTTTAGTGGTTAAATTTATATGCGTGTGATGTTCTAATGCTATGTTTATTGTCATTTTGTGGTGTGCAGAGAGATATCCACTCGAGGTAGTTTTGAGGTGGCCATCATTTGAGTACATTGCTAGGATTGGGGTTGTTAGATGACGAGTGGGATGTTCTCTGACCGTCTTTGGCCTAAGGCACATAACGAGAATGGGGGATGTGTCCCATAATATGCCTATGTTTATAGCTTTATGTGAGTGATGGTGTCCAAATACTTACATGTTTTGGTTGTCTGAGGAGATGACAGCTTATGCTTTAGAGGATGTGTATCGTATACTACGATTGCTTATAATCGGTGGGAGGGTACAAGTTATGGCCATGGATGATGCACAAAGGCATATGATGGTTCATGAGGTGGAATTTTACAAGGACCCGAGTTCATACAGAGGTCCATATTATTTTGGATGCTATTTTGAGATCAGGGGTTTCATGATTATGGAAGTTTATTATTGTTTTGATTGCATCATCGATTACAGTGGAGGGTGGTGGTGTAGGCATCTTGTATAAGATGCATGACATATGTCATTAGATAGAGGAGGAGAGTACAAGGTATGCTTGGGCATGATGTGTATTGGCCCACTTGTATAGGGATCTATACAGATTTACACAAGAGGAGCATGGGGTGGTATTGGAGCTACCACATTGTTACATGTATGGGCCTATGAGCATATTGCAAAGATTGAGACCGGTTGGTGGACCATGAGGAGATTAGGCTAGGATGGATATATTCACGGGAAGATGGGTAGGTCTACATGGCGGGAAGATGGATACTGGCACTTATAGAGATATGTTAGATCAGATGGGCCCAAAAGCCGTGATATGGAGGCCATACCGAGACTACGGGGATGGCCAGGGATGCAGTGGAGCTACGATGCATTTGACAAACTATGTGGTTAGAGGATCAATTTCTAGGGGTGGCCAAGTTATTTGTGGAGCGCATATCATGATAGTTTGGTATGGCCCAAGATGTGCCCCTAGAGCCATATATATGGTTGAGAGCCATTAAGACATCGAGGAGGGCAGAGCTAGATTAGGGCCCACATGAGAGCAACTAGTACCTCCGGGGCCGAGACGAGGTTGATGTGGTGATTACGTCGATATATGTTGATGATGTGGGGTGTATAGAGGCCTACCATGCATGGTGGGTGTCACATCGGTGGGTGTTTTTGTTTCCAGTATTTATAGATGCGACATAAGCAATGCCAAAGGTGGAGGAGCAGAGGGGGCAAAGCACATGCCCCCCGATAGCATAGTGGCGGCGATAGAAGGGCATGAGTATCTATATAGTAATGTATGGTGATTTTTTATTTGGTTGTGTACTTTTCATTGTTGGTGTTATGTTTGTGGAGCCTATTTTGTGTTAGAGTGTGGTACACCTTCTATGTGTTACACTCGGGTATTTTTTTCGGTGGTCCCGCCTCCCGGTGAGCGGGTCGGGGGTGTTGGGGGGGTTAAGCCCCTCGATCGATGGGGCTTGGGGACGAAGCCCTCGAAGCAAATTTTTCATGGGTGGTTTATTAATCCATGGGTAATGGGTAACCGTTATGGGCTGTTTTGGGCCCATGGTTTTTCGCTACCCATTGTTTTGATATGCACTACAGTTTTTGCCCATTTTTTGATACCCATGGTTGTTTGCCCATGGTTTTGATACCACGGTTTTGTATCAAACCGCTTAAGTAATTGTCTATTTATATGGTCTTATGCATATGATAGATAGATAAGCAAATGTATTCATAGATGTGCTTTGAATTCGGATGTGAATTCTATAGAGTTTGTTGAGCATAGATCCAAACGGATCTGGGTATTGTATTGAGAAAGTGAAGGCTTGTAATAAAATCTGAGCAAGTGATTCTTGGTGGACGTAGCCCAAATTGGGTGAACCACGTTAAATCTTGTCTCTCTGTGTTGTGTTATTTATTCTGCACTTTTATTTGAGATCTGTAATATTTTTTGCATATTAGTTTCTACTGTTGCGATTCTGTAAGGGATTATTCTACATATTTTATCTCTTATTTCCTAACAATTGGTATCAAAGCCTGGTTTGGTTTGCTGAAGTGTTGAATCGTAAGGAAAGTTTTTAGCTTGAGTGGGAGCTATGGCAGATGATGGAAGATATAAGGTTGATAAATTCAACGGCCAGAATTTCAGTTTTTGGAAGATGCAGATGGAAGATTACCTTTATCAGAAGGATCTTTATACTCCACTGTTTGAGAAGGTGAACAAACCCTCGAGTATGACAGATGTGAAATGGGATTTGTTGGATCAGAAGGCACTTGGAATGATATGGCTGTGTCTTACATCTTCAAGTATTATTTAATGTTTCAAAGGAAAAGACTACAAAAGAACTCGATGGATGCATTAGGAAGTTGTATGAAAACCCTCTCGCCTCTAATAAGATATTTTTAATGAAAATTTTGTTTAATATGAAGATTTTGAGAATAGTTCAAGAGTGAGATCATTTAAATGATTTCAATATGGTTGTGAATATGCTAGATTCAGTTATAATAGAATTTGATGAAGAAGTTAGGGCTTTATTAATTTTGTGCTCTTTACCCGAAAGTGGAATAGCCAGTAATGGCGGTAAGTAACTCTGTTCCAACCGACTCAAAGTTGAAGTTTGAGGATGTCGTAGGGGTGATTCTAAGCGAGGAAATGTGAAGAAAAAGCTCCAGGGAATCTTCTACTTTAGGGAATGCTTTAACAGTGGAAACTAGAGGGAGACAGAAGAATAGAGGAAACCGTGGAAAATCAAAGGATCGGGCAAGGTCAAAATCCAAAAGCAAGATAGTATGCTGGCACTATGGAAAGTCTGGGCATGCAAAGAAGGACTGTTGGGAGCTTTGGGATAAGAAGAAACAACAGAAGAAAACAAGGAGGCAAATGTGGCATCGGGTAATGTATGTCAGGATGCTTTGATTCTTTCTTTGCATAATATTAATGAATCTTGGGTTTTAGATTCAGGGGCTTCTTTTCATGCTACTCCACATAGGCATTATTTTGTTGATTATGTTCAAGGGGATTTTGGGCATGTTTTTCTTGGTGATGATGAGCCTTGCAAGATAGTTAGAAAAGGTTGCATTGTGTTAAGATGTAGAAATGGGAATACATGGCTATGAAGGATGTCGACATGTGCCTACATTAAGGAGAAATTTGATATCGGCGGGGCAATTAGGAAGTTATGGTTGTCTTGTGATATTTACAAACGACTCTTAGAAGGTCACCAAGGGTACTCTTGTGGTGGTAAGAGGTAAGAAGGTTGGAACCTTGTATCTAACCACCGATAGTACTAATGATTGTAATCTTGTGGCTTCGGATGCAGAGATACAACATTATGGCACTATAGGCTCTGGTGATATGAGCCATAAGGGCATGGACATCATAAAGAAGAATTTTCCGGATATACATAAACAAGTTTGGATTTTCGTGAGAAATGCATATATGGGAAACAAGCAAATAAGGTTTCTCAAGGTTAGACCTACGAAGAAAGAGAGTAAGTTAGAGCTGGTACATTCTAATGTGTGGGGCCGGCAAGTATCATCTTGGGGTTCAAGTTATTATGTTACTTTTATTGATGATGCAACAAGGAAAGTTTGAGGTTATTGTATTAGAAACAAATCTGATGTATTTCTTACTTTTGTTAAATGGAAAGCCTTGGTAGAGAATGAAACAAGCCTTAAGTTAAAATGTCTTAGTCAGATAATGGAGGGGAATATTGCAGCAATGAATTTAATGATTACTTGTTCTAAGAATGGAATTCGTAGGAAAAAGATGGTTCCAGGAACTCCGTAGCAAAATGGGGTATCATAAAGGATGAACAGAACAATAATGGAACGTGCTAGGAGCATGAGGTTACATGCAGGACCGCCTCTTTCTTTTTGGGCAGAAGCAGTGAGCACATCTGTGTACTTGATAAACAGAGGACCCTCAAGTGCCTTGGATGGAGGTATACCTGAGGAGGCTTGGTATGGTAATAAAGTTGATTATTCATTTCTTTGAGTCTTTGGATGTGAGGTGTTTGCTCATATTGACAAGGATGATAGGACCAAGCTAGAGGATAAATCAAAAAAATGCACTTTTATTGGTTATAGTGGTGATGACTTTAGATTTAAATGTTGGAGTATTAAAGACAAGAAAATCATTCGGTCTAGTGGATGTGGTCTTTAATGGGAAAGTCATGTATAAGCAACAGATGCGGGAAAACATGGAAGAATCCAAGAAAGAATATGCAGTGGTAGAGGATATTTTGGATGGGAAAGTGACCCATGAATCAGTTTAGGAACCTACTCAACAGGAACCCCAAACTCCTACAGTGAGGAGGTCTTCTAGGGTAAGAAAAGAACCTGAATGTTTTTCTCCTTCTCTTTATTATTTATTACTCACTGATAGTGGAGAGCAGAGAGATTTGATGAAGTAATGCAGGTAGATGCCAAGAAGAAGTGGGAGCAAGCCATGGATGAGGAGCATAAGTCTCTCATGGAGAACTAGACTTGGGATTTGGTGAAGCTACCGGAAGGTAAAAGAGCATTGCAGAACAAGTGGGTATACAGAGTTAAAGATGAAGAAGGAGGAAAGAAAAGATATAAGGCCCGATTGGTGGTCAAGGGGTTTGCACAGAAACAAGGTATAGATTTTGATGAGATTTTTTCTCCTGTAGTAAAAATGACTTCTATCATAACTGTTCTTGGAATAGTAGCAGCAGAAGACTTGTACTTAGAACAGTTAGATGTAAAGACTGCATTTCTCCATGGTGATTTGGAGGAGGAACTATATATGTAGCAACCAGAGGGCTATGAGGTCAAAGGTAAAGAGGAGATGGTGTGTAAATTGAAGAAGAGCTTGTATGGCTTAAAACAAGCTCCACGTCAATGGTATAAGAGGTTTGATAGCTTCATGATGGAGCAAGGTTAAATTAGATGTCATTCTGACCATTGCGTGTATACAAATAATTTTGAGGATGGAAGTTATATTATCCTATGTTTGTATGTTGATGACATGTTGGTTGTAGGTAAAAACATGTAGGAAATAAAAGTACTCAAGAAACAACTAAGTGAATCCTTTGATATGAAGGATTTGGGGGCAACCAAACAAATCCTTGGTATGAGGATAACTCGGGATAGGAAGGAACGGAAGCTAACTTTATCTCAGGAAGAGTACATTAAGAAGGTATTGGATAGGTTTAACATGTAGGATGATAAACCGGTTGGGATTCCTTTGGCAGGCCATTTTAAGTTATTAAAGGAGAAGTGTCCCAAGACAGAGCAGGAAAGAAACTAGATGTCCAAGGTACCTTACTCATCTGTAGTTGGCAGTTTGATGTATGCTATGGTATACACTAGGCCTGATATTGCCCATGCAGTGGGAGCTGTGAGTAGATTTATGAGTGATCCAGGTAAAGAGCATTGGTAAGTAGTAAAGTGGATCCTTCGGTATTTAAGAGGGACCATGGGGACAATTTTGTGCTCATAAGTGGATCGACACCACTTTACGTGGTTATGTAGATTCATACATGGTTGGAGATGTAGATAACAGGAGGAGCACGACATGTTATATTTACACTATAGGTGGGACAACAATGAGCTAGATTTCACGATTATAGAAGCCGGTGGCTTTGCATCAACCATGGAGGTGAGTATGTTGCTGCCACAAAGGCAAGCAAAGAGATGTTTTGGTTACAATAATTGCTTGAGGAGTTAGGGCATGTTAGGAGGAATGTAAGCTACATAGTGATAGTTAGAGTGCTATACACCTAGCTAAAAACTCGTTTTCCACTGGATGAAGCATATACAATTGAGATATCACTTCATCAGATAGCTTTGGAGGAAGATAAGTTGAAGGTGGAGAGATTCATACCACGGAATCTCAGTAGACATGATGACCAAGGTGGTCACAAGGAATAAACTATAGCTATGTTCACTTTGGTTGGCCTTCGCGGATGACAATGAAGGGTCGAGAAGCTTGCTCGGTGGAAATCACCCAAGTGGGAGATTGTTATGTTTGTGGAGCCTATTTTCATGTTAGAGTGTGGTACACCTTCTATGTGTTACACTCGAGTATTTTTTCGGCGGTCCCGCTCGCCGGTGAGCGGGTCAGGGGGGTTCGGGGTGAAGCCCCCCCGATCGATGGGGATTTGGGGGCGAAGCCCCCAAAGCAAATTTTTCATGGGTGGTTTATTAACCCATGGGTAATGGGTAACCGTTATGGGTTGTTTTTGGGCCCATGGTTTTTCGTACCCATTGTTTAGATACCCACGGTTTTTGCCCATGGTTTTGATACCTGATTTTGTATCAAAACTCGCTTAAGCAATTGTCTATTTATATGGTCTTATGCATATGATAGATAGATAAGCAAATGTATTGTAGATGTGCTTTGAATTCGGATGTGAATTTTGTAGAGTTTGTTGAGCATAGCTCCAAACGGATATGGGTATTGTATTGAGAGAGTGGAGGCTTGTAATAAAATTTGAGTAAGTGATTCTTGGTAGACGTAGCCCAAATTGGGTGAACCATGTTAAATTGTGTCTCTCTCGTGTTGTGTTATTTATTCGCACTTTTATTTGAGATTTGTAATATTTTCAGTATATTAGTTTCTACACATTGCGATTCTATAAGGGATTATTCCGCATATTTTATCTCTTATTTCCTAACATTGGCTAATGTGTTTATTTATGGGTGCAGTAGCACATATTGATTATTGATGTGGACACATCCATCCACACACCGATGCGGAATGTCCCCACTAATGTACTTGTGGGAAAAGGTATACTAGAGCGTGTGAATGTCATCATGCGGGTGAGCATGCCCATTTGTTTGAGCCGGTGGCGACAGGAGCAACAACATGTACCATGCTATTGGACAAGAGGGCTGATGCATGTGAGGAGACATGACAAGATAGAGAGGTGACGGTGGTGGTCCCCTAACATAGGATGTATTTACGTAGTTCATTGAGTTACATGGCCATTTTGTAGAGATCAATTGAGCTTACTATATTGCATAGGCAAGTAGAGATATATAGGGGCCACGACCATTGATGCGAGTGAAATGAGAAGCTTCTAGTTCTATAGCTCGTGTAGTACCGAGATGGTGATAGTGAAGATAAGCTATGATATATATAGATGTATCTATGTAGGGAGTTTCCCCAATGATGAGATGTTTTGTACTTATTATTGTGAATGATATATATATGGATAGATTTATTGGCGTATGATCATTGCATTTGATGTTTTATTGATGTGTTGATCTGATGATGATGTATGATTCATTAATTATTGTTGTTATATGTGATGCGTTATGTGTTTAATATTGTCCGTAGTTGTTGAGTTGATTCGGCAATGGGTAGTTGTTGAGATTAAGTAATTTTATCATAGATAGATAAATTATGATATAATATATATGATGATAGATGATGTATGTAACGTGATTGCGAAAAAGTGTATTATATGTATGGGTAAAGTTGCAATGAATGATAAATTAAAAATGAATAATGTGTAAAAGTATGAGATGGTTGTAATAGTGTAATAAAGCTCATGTTAGTATGATGAAGAGGGGGAGTGAGGAGAATAGTGATGCCCCCAATGTATAGATGATAAAGTTCATTTATAGAAGATCCTCAATAGTCAAGAATGAACCATAAAGAAAGAGTGCGTCATTGGGAAATGATATGAGTGTGTGTGTGAAATAGATTGATTGACGATATGTGTAGTGCACAAGTGAAGATAGGTTCTTATTGTAACAAATCCATCAACGGTAATGTAAGAACCATAAGAACATGAGTGCATCATCGGTGGGTAAGGTGATAGAAATCACCTACCAAAGACCAAGTCGGCATGGAGCAGTGGAAGCATGTGGAATGAAAGTAGCATGAGTGTATGAACCAAACTGAATGTTGAGTGGAGTAGTGGTGGGAAGTGATGATTTCGAGGGTCTGTTGAATCCAATGTGCAAGTGGTAACATTACGTGGCGATGAGATAGTACAACGGTGGATGGATGAGATGGAGGATGCGCATGAGCAAAATGTACCGGTGGAAGAATAATAACCTTAACACTAGATGAAGGAGATAAATCAACCAGAGTAACAACACACCTACGTGGGAGTGGAGATATAGACTACTCATGAGAGTGAGGGCTAAAGGAAATGACACCCTTATCTTCTAATTGTTGCAAGTGATCATGAAGGGCACAACACTATCATTGTCACGATGGCCATTGATATGATGATAATTACAATAAGGTCTATCACGTTGGCGATATGCAAGAGATGAGGTGGATGATTCGATTAGAATTTAAGTGAATCAAATGTCATGTCAAGTAATGTACGCAGCACATCATGAGGTCTAGCATGATGGGAAAATGTAATGGTTCCCGTGAAGGGGGTAGGAGTCTGAGGTGTAGCCCTATGTGGAGGAGGAGATGAAGGACGTTGAGGCAATGGAGAAGAGTTTACTTTCTTGTGAGGTGGAGTAGGTGGAGATTTTAGAGGCCGCTCAACAAATGGTAATCGAGAAGAACTGGATGAAGCAACGATAGTAATAATAGGAGGAGGATATATGACATGTGTAGAAATGAGATCCTATTCTAAATCAATGACCTTATAACACAAGAGTATGAATGATTCACATGTGTCATATTGCAATCATTTCTTTAAAGCGGGAATCAAACCACGATAGAAGATGAATTGCTTTTCTAAGTCAATAGGTTGGAAGAATAATTGATGCATGCAAGCATTGAATCGTAAAATGTAATCACTAATAGGTTTTATTTTTCCCTGATGTAAGCCATGTAGATGATCATATGTGACTCTAGGGCCATTTTTGAGTATGAAGCGATAAAGAAAAACTTATTCCATCTCATAATAGGTACTAATAGATCCGAAGGGTAGATGTGTGTACCATTATGAAGAATGTCATCTGTAAGACTATGGCGAAAGGCTTTAAGCAATAATCGATCATTAGAGTATGAAGCCATAACTAGATGGTAGTGTTTAAGATGTAGATGGGGATCACCAGTACCATCAAAACATGTAAATGTAAGCATAATTAAATCCTTAGGGAATGTCGAGTTGTGAATATTTTTAGAATAGGATTACCATGCAAAGAATTACTATCAATGAAGCATAATAGGCATTGCTTTTGAGTGTGAGAGAATGGACTTGTGATTGTAAAGCGTAAAACAAATATGCATGAGTGATAAGATGTCTATGGAGGAACAATAGGAGATGGCAATAGTGTATTGAGTGGTTGTAATTTTCCATTATGGGTGATCATAGGAATGTCAAGAGGAGAGATAGAAGATGTCGATGCTAAGGGCACACTAGATATGGGTGCCTAAGAAGTAATAGGTGAGGAATAACATAGAAACTCAATGAAGCGGTAGAATAGCATCAAAAACATCATTAGGAGATGATGTAATAGAAGGAGATGAATCATGCATGCTATTAGAGACAATATTAGAAGAATATGAAAGTGGAGTGGGGATTCAGACTCAGTAGTATGCAAAGAAGTAGAATCATGACTATCAGGTGTCTCATCAAAATCAAACAAAGATTCAAATACAAGGATGTCATTAAGCGTATCATCAACATATAATGAAGGATGAATAGAAATATTATATGGTACATCATAAGAAATATTTCCAGAAATAGGAGTATGAGATGTAACTATAGAATTATTTGAACTAGTATGAGAAGCAAAATCATGCACATGTTTATTGTCTTCTTGTTTATTAGCTAGAGAATTATCATCAAGATTAAGCATGAAACTAAGAATAACATCATCTAAGTTTTCATTAGAAACAACAAAAGGAGGAGTGTGGATAACTGTATAACAAGTTGTACAATGAGTAAAGTGCATCGGATCAAAGACAATGCCAATGGTAGAATTATCAAAGCTAGTAGGCACATTGCATTCATGAGCTAAGAGTTGTCTTTGAGTATCATCTGGAAGAACTACATTATGGTATAGAGCGGAATGCTTAGTGATGGTTGTTTCATCATAAATAGGATTGATACTCACATGAGGCATGACTAGCCGAGAAGGAGAAGAGATATCTTTAGCCATTAGGGTTTTAGTGGATCCTAGGGAAATAATTTCTATGCTACGGGTTCACCAAAATGATTCAATAAAATATGGTTATTTTATTACAATCTAAATATATAGAGCTGCTACAAATGGTATACAATGGAATGTAAATGATAATTTTTTTATTTAAATGCAACTATTAAAGGAAATAAGAGGGTTAATGTACTTATCTGAATTTCACTTACCTCGCAATGATTCCGGATCGACAATGTGATGGAATAGAAACAAAGTTATCGCAACGAGCCATAGAAAAATGCACCAGAGGTGGAAATGGTTGGACTAGGGCACCGGAGAGGGAAAAGGGTGCCCATAGACACCCTAGGCCCGTCTATAGGCACTGGGGTCTGTAGAAAATCTCAGAACCTAGTTCCGATATGGTCGCGAGGGCTTTGCACTTGCTCGCATTTTTCGCCGCTTGTATGTCGCACTTAAATCACCGAGGTACCAGTAAACTCGCAATGAAGTATAAACCCGCAAAACCTCAAATAGACATGATGTAGGATAATCATGTAAATAGCACAAATTTTGGCTTTCAGAGAGGTTTTAGGTGATTTGAGTCAATCTAGGGTGATCATAGTTGGTTCTAGACTCTTTTGGACTCATTGATTTTGAATAAGGGATTTTCCCTCCATTTTGTAATTTAAATATTTGAATTTAGCATTAGGGTGATGTACTGTTATATATCAATTTATGAGAGTCAATAATGTTAAAAATATGGTTAGAAATCATCCACTCCACCTTTATCATGATTTGTATCACATACCTGACCTTTAACTCATCATGAGTTATCCCAAGCAAAGTAGGGTTAGTGAAGAGAAACCTTAACTACCTTGTTTCTCATTTCATTTTGTATGAAAATTCAAGAGAAAAAGGGAAAAAAATAAGAAGAAGGGAGAGTCAAAGTGAGAGGGTGAAAATTGTGTACTGTGAGCCTTATGGGCTCACGAAGCCTTGTATTTTGCATATTTTAATCATTTTAAGAAGCTTCTTGTATTGAAAATTGTGAATGAGAATGTATGTGAATATTGTGTATTGATTGATAAATTTTATGAATGGTTTTCATGTATGAATGTTGTGTGAATGTCTTCTACAGAGATGGAAGGGTGACATAGTCTTAAAAGAGACCTGGAAGGTGTTAGAAAAGAAGGAAATGATAATAAAGCAAGCATGTGTAAGTTTGGGGAAAACTGTGTGTACATTAAAGGTATGCTCATGAGAAAGATTTTAAGTGCATGATAAGAAGGGTTTGAAAGTGATATTTTCTTGTGTACTTAAGTGAGACACTAATTTTAGAAGGCCATCCGAAAATTGTTTGACAATATGCTTCTACGTGAAAAGGGAAAACATGGTAAGAAACTCGAAATTGCAGAGATCAAACTCTTAAATTTTGTGTGGATTGATTGAATAGATATACGTACCTTGTGTATAAATTTTGAGCAATAAAACACAGACGAAAATTTATAGATTTTTCTTTCTCATTGCTAGACCTGTAGGAAGGGTTTTGCCAAATTTCTAAAATTGTGTTTTTGAGAGATTCAAACCAATCCATGACTTAAAATTTGACACAATCCATGGAGAGAACACGAAAAAGTTTTTCAATAAGTTTTAGGGCCTGGTGGTATGGGCAAGTACCTAAACCATTAAATGCCTACAGGACTAAACTTAGAAGACCTATTTTTGAGAAGGGCTTTACAAAGCAAGTACCCTCTAAAGGAAGAGTTAATCCTTGAAAATTCTTATAAATCTAGTTTGGCATAATGTGTGACCAAAAACATAAATTTTCAGGCTTATTCACGAGGGAGTGAATAGATATTTGCATCGACTATTGTCCTGCACTCTATTGGAAGGCTTGAGAGCAAAAATACAAAAGGTGGCATATAAAGAGTTACACAAAGATTTAAGCCCTGAGTTTTTGCAAGCATGTTAGAGTAGTTGAGAGAAAACTATAGAATGTGATAGGCATTTTTGGGTAGTGATATAAGTGTGAATGCATATTTGGAGTAGAGTACATGCCCTTAAGAAGCCAAATATGACAATTTTGTGAGATAGAAGGGAAGTTGAAGATTTTGGTTGATTTGATCAAGTGTAATAGTTGAAATTGCATGGTTTGTGTCTAAGTAACTTGGTGAAGTGATTGCATTTTCCAAATTGAGCCTTTAATCCAAAAATTGTATGTTGAAGCAAGGTTTCTTGACTTGAGAAAGTGAACCAAAATTGTATGTTTTGACAAGATTATGAGATTTTGGTTGATTCTAACATTAAAGGATGGTTGTGTTGCATGATGCATCTATATTAAGACATCAAATCCTAAAAATAAAGATGAAAATGAGGGTTCGGGATTGTCCTCACTGCCACAATGATGGATTTATAATCGAGTGTTGCACTACATCTCGCACTCCAATGTAGTTCTGTGTGCAATAGTGCTCTAGGCCGCCCTCACGGTAATGCTGCCAAGATACATGGAAATAGCTAGATAAAAATGCAAATGTGTGGATGTAATAGAATGAAATCCTCTTCTTATGCAAACAGATGCAAAGTAATATCCCAAATGCGTTCCTTGCTCTATATAGATAGCTAGCCTGATAAGAATTATCTCGCTCTTATAATGGTATGTATGTTGTGTTCATATATGGATCTCGTGTTTGAATTTCAACACTAATGACCTGAAATTCTAACTAGTACCTCGGGAGATGGGAGGCAAAACTGAAAATACCGACCTCAAATATCAAAAATAAGATCAAACAGAAAAGAGGACATGAGCGCCAAGATGGATAGGAGTGCTTGACACTAGTGTTCGGCCTTGGGCGTTAATGCCCAGAGACAAGTGACAACAAATGAGTGAGATCTCGACAAACAGGGATCCTTGTGACCTAACTAGAACTGTGTGTATGAATGATAAGTGTGAAAGATAAAACCAATAAAGACCAACAAGGCAAGCAGATGGACTATGGAATGGGTCATCAGTGAATAATTTTCTTACACAAGATCCATATATAAAACAACATACTTGGTGGTATAATAATAGTATTAAGTGTGTGATTTTGTGTCTACATCTCCTTACACAACTTCAATGCCCAACACAAACATAATAAGATAAAAAATATATTATATCACCGCTTCTTCTTCTCATGTGGGAGATACAAAGCGCTTCTAGTTGAATCCTTAGATATTGCACAAATCTATGCTCGTCTAGTTTGTCGACCACCATAGTTGTGTTTTGGATTTGTTTCAACATATACTTACTTCAAAAACATTCAAAACCTTCTTCATGTTCCAATGCCCCTGTCAACGTGACCCATAGTTAATCAAGGCCCTAATAATACTAGTGGGGCAAAACCCCAAGTGCCAATATTTTGTTCTCGCATAGAGTACAACATTACATAGTCACAACAAAGGCATCACCAACATGCCACTCACCACATAATAGTGGAAACACAATTTTCTTAATGGAAAAAGAACACTCAAAGCAAGTTTTAATTTTTTTAAAGCTTTTGGTGTGTAGATCAACATAAAAAATAAGTATAGTGGGTTCATTCATTGTAATATTTTAGGGATGAGAGATGATGTCCGGACTTGTACAACATGGTATCAGTAGCTATTTTATAAAGTTATCAATGAAGCGGGCCATGAGATATCCACCAGGCTTAAATTTGACGGTCGTGTAGACATTTTTCATCATTTCAACTATAAAATACTTACAAATATTTGAAATAATTGTTTCATATGACTTGTATATTTAAAATATAATCGTCATTTTTAATATAGATTTATATGTAATATATTAATATGCACAAATATATATTAAAAATAGTTAAATAAATATAAAATAATCTTCTATATATTTTGTTAATAATATATAAATAATATTATTTTGTATTTTCAAAGGGTAATATTGAAAACTTACCATGAATTACAAATTATTTGATAGGTAAATGTGGCCAAATTTAATCTCCATTATCCACAAGTTAAGAATATGAGATGACAAAGATAAAAAAGCTAAGGGACTTATACCTCTTCTTGAAAAGAGGAAATTATTTAGGTCTATTAAAATATTTTCCATATCAACGAGATAATAAAGAGAGAATCTTTGGGGTGGATTTGATGAAATACACACATTGAGTAATATGTGTCCGCCTAATCAAAAATATTATAAGTTTAATAATAACATTGAACCACATGTTAACTTGTCCATTAGTTTGAGGGCACAAACCGTAGACACCCCAATTTCACATCCGTCCTAAATCAATTAATTCCCTTCCTCATTTCCAACAAAATACACTTGAATTAATCAAATATAATTTGATTAATTATCCATTTCAAAATCTAAAAAATAACCCAATCCTCATCACATGTCATTATTCTCCATGTTTTTCTACTATTGAATTAAAAATTCAAATTCAAATCCTCACCCACCCTTCGTGGTCCCCACTCACATAAAATCCTCCACTTATGAATTAAAAATATAATTCAAATCTTTACCTATTCTTCGTGGCCCCCACTCATCTAATCTTGCCCACATTTTCAAACCACTCACCTAATCTTGCCCACATTTTCAAACCACCCACTTAATCTTGCCCACATTTTCAAACATGATTACTTAAATTACTCTAAGTTAATCACTCCCCCAGGCTATAAATACAACCTTACCCCTCCCCTCTAAACACATGGAGAATGAGCTTGAATGTCATATCTAAGTTCTTACATCCTTTGAGCAAAGAACATCCTTTTACCTCGTCCTAATGCCCAAATAGCCTCATAATCATTTTTCTCATTTGGTGCAAAGTAAGAGGATCATTGTTGCAGGAAGGTTTTGCTCCGTCTCAAGAAAAGCACCTACATATCACACAATCAGGGCTCAATCCAAGTTTCCTAGCCCATTCTGAGGTTTGCTATGGAACGCGAAGGAGGAGGTATGATTATTGATATTTTACTTCCTTGTTAGTAGTGTATTTTTCCTAGCTTACATTCTAGCATGCCCGTTTACTTTCGATATGTTACCATTAATTTCCCAATTAGTGGTTTTATCTGTTCTTTATTTATTATTGTTCGTTATTATTTCATTTTCTATTCTTTATGGCCTTCTTTGGTTAAACTTCACACTTTGGGTAGTATTTTTGTTGTGTGGTGTCTTGTGGTGTATCTGCAGGTTATAACAACAATGAAACTATGAAGCTCTTGTCTTTGATCTTCTCGGTGCTTGGTGTTTAGTTCCCAGTTCTGATTTTGTTATTCACTCATAATCTATAGAAACACATGAATGAGTCATTAGTTTATCATCTTACCGTCATGGGACAACCAATCCGAAAATGTATTTATTTATTTACTTTTGCTAAAATAACCGCTTTGTAGGAAGTTAATCATTTTTTTTCTTTTTTTTTAATCAATCATTTTGTGATCTAACTCTTTCTTTCTCGTTTTTTGTTCTTTTTAACCTTGTCATTGTCAAAATTTTAGCTTCTCGTGTGAAGTACAAAAGTCGAAAATAAAAACCAGCTTCAGGACGTTTTCTCACGCTCAAAATTTTTATTTAGAGTGCTACCGTAACCCATCTTCCTAAGCCATAACTTTTGTTCCCGAACTCTAATGACTTTAATTTTTTTAACGAGTAAAGGTATCAAAAAAAAATGCAATAAAAATAATTTTTAGATTTAGACTTACAAAACAAATTTGGTTTCATTTCTTCTAACACCTATCTTTTTAACAAAAAACAACAAAAATATAGTTTTATTTTTTTAATTTTTTTATTTCACGTAACAACCTCACATGTATGCTCTTTCCTTGCACTTCAAAAGTGATCTTGGGAATTAGAAACGTGAGGCCACCGGGCTCTGTAAAATATTTTTTTTTTTTTTTTTAATTTTTAATTTTTTGCCTTATATTTCAATTTTTCACGACAACACTTCTAGGTAACATTTTCACTCTTCTTTCATCGTTTTTCTTTTTTGTGAAAATAATCATTATCACTATTTCACAATCATGATTAATTGCAATAATTATTAACATTTAAAAAAATACATTTTTAATCAGATCCGCATGTGCTCTTTTTTGCACCTTCGAGTGATCTGGAAAATCAGAAACGGTCACAATTTTTTTAGTTTCTTGTTCTAACATTGCAGGATCCTCTAGCTTTGTTTTCCAACTGTCATTTCAATAATTATTTTCCTTTGTCATATTCTTAATATTTGTTTGGTCGTTGGTTGTATATGCTCTTTTCCTGTGCCTTTGAGCAATCTGGTAAATCAAAAACAACCACAATCACTTTTCTAACATTTCGTTTGCAGGATAACTACTAATTTGTTTTCTGTAGAACCGCGTTGCTAGAATATTGTCAAAAAAAAAAAAAAAAAAAACAAAAATCCCGCAAAAATACCACCATTCAAAGAAAATTGCTGAAACAAAAAAAAGTACGCTTAGGTACACAATTATTTTCTGCTAGTGATTTATTTCAAGTTGGAAAGAACCTTGTGTTTAATCACTTTATCATTTTGTTTTTGCACGTAGATGAGGTGGATTTCATCACCACCAAAGCTACACCGGTGACGTGGACTTGACTACCACGCACCAACAACATTTGCATCTGCATTGCACTTTGAGACCTAGTCTCATCACAGCAGCTCGGTATTTACTTGCCCGTGCTCTTCACTTAAGGTGTAATGCTATCGCAAGGTGCATGCGAGTCATGCCTAAATAGTTATAACAACGAAGCCTGGGCATCATCCCTGTAAATCTTCAGGGAGTTATAAGGACACCATACACATTCATCCCTCCATCACCTTCCACCTTTTCACAAAACTTGTTCTGGACGTGGTGATTCACTCCGAAACAGGCAAGTAAGAATTGGTGAGTATCCTCCAAAGGTTTCTAAGGGTTCCCCGTACCAACCCCGTCCCGTAAAGAATTAGGTATATCAGACTAGGGTATATCGGAGGACACATCTTCTTGGAGTAATAAGAGCCTGCATCCACCATTTCACAACATACTTATATGATTGCATGAAACAATGATCATTCCTGAAGAATTTACCTCATAAGCCAAAACAATTGAATCCACATGATTTCTTCATTGTTTGAAAACAAAATAGTTTAGCATTGTTTTATCATAAAACTTGGTTGACATCAATGTGTTCATTGTAAAATTTCATACCCTAGTTGTGTTCCACAAAAAATCAGTTCTCGACCAATTCAATACCAAGCAAAAACATCCAAACAATCCAACAACATAGACCAAAACATCGCACCAATTTCATTAGCTCGCTTCAGCCAACATTACATCTACCATAGCTTGTCCTTGGCTATATCCAATTGATATTGAGTGACTAGCATTCACTCCATATTTTCAATTGTCAAACATCCCTCATAGCTTGTTTCAGCTATATCAAACTAATATTGGGTGACTTGTTTGAGTTCACTCATTATTTTGTCCACCATCGCGTTTATCTAAATCACAGCAACACAAATCCTTTCATAACTCATTTTGAGTTATATCACAACCATATTGAGATTAACCTATTCAGGTTACTTTCCCTGTCAACAATCCCAAGCTTGTTTAAGCCAAACCAATCAACATCTTCATCATAGCTTATTTGAGCTATATCCCATTTGTATCAAGTACCTTGTTTGAGTGTACTCCTTACATTGTCTTCTGGTAAGCTTGTTTAAGCCAAATCTAAACCATTTTCATTATAGATTGTTCGAGCTATCACATATTTATCCCGAGTAGCTTGTTTAAGCTTACTCCTTATAGCCTTACTTGTTAAAACTCGATTGAGCCAAAACAAAGATCACAATCAATAGGTTGAGTTCTTCATCGCACCTTTCTTTGTTCTCCCTCTCTTTCAACCACGATGAATTCACAAAAACATCACACAATGAGCTATTAGAACAAATTAATAAGATGACAACACAACTCTCTCATATGGCTACCCAAATCAGTGAACAATCACCCAAAAGGCCAATCATACAACCTCACGAAGACATCAGTTCACGTAAAGTCCAACGTCAATTTACCCCCCTTGGAGAAAGTCTCTCTAGTGTTTTTCATCAACTAAAAGAGGCTAAATTGATAAGATATCCAATTACAAAACCCTTTGTCAAAGGGGAAGCTAAACCATGTTGGTACAAACCTAACACATACTGTGACTTTCATCGCATTGATGGTCATCACACAGATAAATGTGTGCGATTTAAGAATTACGTCCAAGACTTAATTGACGACAACGTCATCTTTATAGAACTTGATGACAATGCTCTTGCAACCAACGACACATCCAATACCACAACTTTCCATGAAGAGTTGACTACTGTCGAAACTCCTATACATACTGAAATTCCACAAGATCATGATGACAAAGGTCAAGAATCTCTAATTCCAAACCAATCCATATCTTCTTCAAATTTTCTTCCATTAGTTCAAACATACATTGAACCTGTTTTGGACAACAACATTCTTCCAACATCTAATGAGAACTTGACCTTGATTCAAGACTCTCTTTCAACCCAAGCAGATATTGAACCTATTTTGGAAAATAACATTCTTCCAACATGTAATGAGATCTTGACCTCACTTCAAGACTCCCTTTCAACCCTTGATATAAATATAGACACTACAACAGAGAGTCCATCGTCAAACACATTTGAGCTTGATTCTATTATTCCTATGCCTAACATCTCTAGCCTTGTTGTTAAACACAACCACATCAAGTTTGGACACTTGTGAAAATGTAACCTGTCATGTCCATTATGCTTTCAATGATCGATCTTGCAGGTAGCTCTTCACCAATGATTCCCACTTGTCAATACCTTTACGTGCATACATTCTACAAGGTACATATACCTAGGAATATCCTTACGCAACCTTTTCCATCTTTAATTTTGAATCTATTATCAAATCAATTAATTAATGGACAAACAGAAGTAACAAATCAAATAATACAAACTAAAGCCACTCCCTTCTCCCTTGTTTATGGTGGGGAAGCTATTTTACATGTCAAGGTTGAATTCCCATCCTTTATAATATCCCTCAAAGACAATCAATAAAGATTATTATCAACATTCACGCCTTAAGGAACTCAAGCTTCTTGACGAAAAATGACTTAATGCCCTAGATCATCTTCAATGATATCAAAATCAGCTATGGCATAGCTACCATAAAAAATTCTAACCTAGAAAATTTAAGGTCAATGATTTCATTCTCAAAGAAAATTGAAAGAATACACTCAAATAACGAGACAAACAAGACAAATTTGAGCCCAACGAAATCATAGATAATTTTGGGTTTAGAGCTTATAAATTGTCCATCGACACATGCCAAGTTCTTGAAAAACCCATGAATGTAGTTCATTTAAAAAAATTTATCCTTGAGATGTTCATTATTCTAGGATACAACGTGTACATTTTTCCTTTTGTCTTGCTTATTTCCGAATAATTTAAATTTATTCATTTCCATTGCGATATTTTCTTTATCAAAATCACATCTTCATATTTATCATCATGAGACAAGTGCTAGTATAAATCCTATTAATTTTGTTAGCGTCATACTTTTTCCATTTTCATTGCTTTCCTCTATGGTCATACCTAAGCTTATCGATGGTAATATATTCCCTTCAAATACATTCTCTCTTTCATAACAAAGCTCTAAACTTCATTACCCCATTTGGTCATCCATCTCTTTTCGGTGTTAAACCCTCGCGTCTACTAGTCGTGTGTGGGTGAGATTAAAGGCATGACGTTTCTTGCCAAATACAAAGCACTATTGTAAAAAAATCCATCAATTCAATAACTTATGAATAATTCATTGTCACATCTTTCATCCTTCATAGTCTTTGGTGTTAATCCCACAGTTCTTACTGGTAGTGTGAGACTAGGAATAGAGGAAGGTGCCCTTACTTGTCTACGTCTTGTCTTCGGTGATAAACCCTTGCCTCTTACAAGTGGCATGGGGCAAAGCGTAGAGGGTCATTCTCATAAAAGCATAAAAACATTGCAAAATATTAAAAAAAATAAAACAAAACAAAACAAAAAAAAAAAGACAAAAAGGGAATTCACTCGCCTATATTTTTCCTTCGGTGATGAGCCCTTGCTTCTCACTAGTAGCATGGGGAAAGACATAGGGAGTCATTTCAAAAATATAAAATCTTATAGTGCTTACAAATTATAGAATTCTCAAACACGTAATTTAGATGCCTAAGTGAAGAGAGAACTATCCCTTAACCTCATATATTATCAATCAGCAGGCCACATAACTATCTAAGTATAGCATGTGACTCATAAAGTGAAAGCCATTTTTGAAACTGGTTTAGTACCGTTATGAATAATGGAGTCACAATTTCCCAAAGGGATTGTTGTTAGCATTTGTCTCTATATTCATTATCTACCTCCTACGCCTTTTTGATTCTTGGTGATGAGCCCACACATCTTACTAGTTGTGTGGAGTCAAGAATGGAGTGGAATTCTTTTCATCATATCATCACCACCATATCCCGCCAATGGAAAAGAATTTATGTTATTTCGAGCATAAGTTATAACACGTAACACGACATAGGGATAATATCCATGTTTATCATCTCTCAAAATAAGTTCACACTTTGGTTCATAAATTGCCAATCACAATGTAAAATCTAAAAACATTTGAAAATCGTCAAAAATTAAAAAAAAGATAAAAATTCAAAATCCAAAAACATTTGAAAATTGTCAAAAATCCAAAACAATGTAAAAATCTAAAAATCCAAAAACATTTGAAAATCGTCAAAAACCAAAAATCCAAACACATTTGAAAATTGTCAAAACCCAAAACATTAGAAACAATCATCCAAAATCCAACAAAAACATTAGCAAGAATTGTCAAAAATCCAAAAACATTTGAAAATCGTCAAAAATCCAAAAAACATTAGAAAATCTGTATATATATAATAAACAAAAATAAATAAATAAAAATCCACAAAATCGTTAAAAAAAAAAAAAACTCTAAAATAACCAACACAATTTAACCTTTGAACTATTATCCCCAACGAATGATCCAATCACCTTATGACTACCAAATTCAAACCACTTCTCCTCACATGAATCCTCGCTTGGGGCAAATCGCTCTCATTGTTTCCTTGTTTGAGGACAATGACCCAATGCTTTACTATGTCCTCATACCCCTACTTGGGGGCACATCCAATCAATCCTCACTGTGGAACACGTTAGGGACATGTTTATTGGTTCTTGTGTTGCATTATTAGTTGTAAATTATTAATTACTTTCTTGCATCTTGATATATTACAGGGGGCATCTTGATTTTATGTATCCTGGTGTTCTCTCTAATATTCTTACGTTATTTGATTGCATGTCGTACTGGGGCATATACTTTATTGATGGCCTCTATCCATGCACTCTTCCATTTTCATATCATACCGGGGCATCAAACCTTTTTATGGCCCCTGTCTATGCTATCATGCATATTACAGTCTAATCATCCTGATCTTTTATATCACAATGCATCCTGTTATGTGCTATATTAAAATTAAGATACTTTTCATCACGTGAGTATATTCCTACATGATCAACATCTTACTTTGCACCCCATCTATTCACCCATACTAATGCATTCTCCAGTTTGAGAATCCTACTTGATCACCATTGCAGTTTGCGAATCCTACTTGACGATATTTCTCAAGTAGCATTCACTATCTAGCAGCTCCTCCTCCCCACCATGCTCACCATGTATTTGATCCATTCATCCTCACTCCTCATTTTTACTCCTCCGCCACTTATACCCATATTACCCTTCTCACCATTCATGTCCCCTCTCACCCATTTGTATTCTTTCCTTTCCCCCTTTTGCTTCCCACTTGACAATCTTACTTAATAACCCCTTCTATATGGGATCCTCGGTGGAGGTTTACTCTCTCCCTAAGATCTTCCCGTTGTAGAAGCTTCTTCACCACCTCCCCTCTCATCAAACAACAATCACCACCAAACACATCTTCCCATTCCACCTCTTCTGCTTCCCATTCTCACATCATTACTCTCACCACACGGGCATCCCAATTAAGGATTTCCCTCACACTCTCCGCCCTCCACTACATATATTCCTTCATCCATTCATGTTACACTCCTTTGTTTCCTTTCTTTCTTATTATCACCTCATCTCATATCATATACCACTCAGGCATACCTCACTCACTCTTTTCTCATCCTTCCCCAAATCCGTCTTATGCTTGGTCATCCTACTTACACGCTCTTGTAGTATGGAAAATTCACTTGAGGGTTCCCCTTCAGTCCATTTTGTCATACCCTATTCCCACCAACTCTAACATCATCCTTCTTCTTCCTCAGCTTGGTGATCTTACTTAACCATTCCAGCCGCATGGCAATCTTACTTAAGACTTCCACTTAAGGTTGATCTGCCCTATGGCCTTCCCCCATCCCATCATATTTCCCCCATCTTATTTCTCCCGCCTCTCATCGCGATCATCTTCTTCAACCTACCATTCCACCCCGTCCCTAATATCATCTTGTCTTTCTCTTTGCATATCATCCATGTCGGTTAGGTGATCCTATGAAACCTCTCCAACAGCATGACAATCTTACTTAAGAGATTCTCTTAAGCATGACATGTCATCTTACACTTGCTCATCACTTTACAATCTCACCATCCATATTTTCTCTTCATTCCCCATAATCACATATTTTTACCACCACTATCACCCTCCTCTCGCTGCAATCTTATTTAACCACTCACCCGGCATGGTGATCTCACTTAAGAGTCCATCTTAAGGATGATCTATCTCCTTGCCTTTCCCCATCACTATGCACCCTTCACCCTTCATTTTTATTGGCATTCCCATTATCACATCCTTTTACCTCCTTTTGATTCTCGCAAACACCACTTCTCGCTTGACCACTTGTCATCTCCAGTTTCACTCACATGGAAATCTTACTTAACCATTTCCTTCACATGACAATCTTATGTCAGTTTCTTCCTACACTTAACTTATCATCGTGAACTTCTCCCCTGCCTCATTCTTAGTTCACTTTGTTGATCGCTTCTTCCACTTGGTATCTCCTAATACCCACTTTTTCCTCCTACTATTATCTTTTCTTCACATATCCTCTTACAACATACATCTAATCTCTTCCACCTACAATCACATTCTTTCCCCATTTTCCCCTTCTTGATCCATCATCCTTCATATTGTTTCTTCCCATTCTTTTCATGTCTTGGTTCTTCATGTTATGTTTGTGGAGCCTATTTTCATGTTAGAGTGTGGTACACCTTCTATGTGTTACACTCGGGTATTTTTACGGCAATCCTATTCGTTGGTGAGTGAGTCGGGGTTCGGGGTGAAGCCCTCAAGAAAATTTTCATGGGTGGTTTATTAACCCATGGGTAATGGGTAACCATTATGGGCTGTTTTTGGGCCCATGATTTTTTCGGTACCCATTGTTTTGTAAAAACACCTCTTTGGCTACCCATAGGTTTATGGGATGGTTTTGTTTTTCCCATTGTTTGATACCCATGGTTTTGTAAAACTACTTAAGCAGTTGTCTATTTATATGGTCTTATGCATATAATAGAAAAAACAAGCAAATGTATTGCAGATGTGTTTTGAATTCGGGTGTGAATTCTGTAGTTTGTTGAGCATAGCTCCAAACAGATCTGGGTATTGATTGAGAGTGGAGGCTTGTAATAAAATTTGAGTAAGTGATTCTTAGTGGGACGTAGCCCAAATTGGGTGAACCACATTAAATCTTGTCTCTCCGTGTTGTGTTATTTATTCTCGCACTTTTATTTAAGATCTGTAATATTTTCTCGCATATTAGTTTCTATCATTACGATTCTCGTAAGGGATTATTTCACATATTTTATCTCTTATTTCCTAACACTTCATCCTCACTTCGTTCATCCTCATCACCCACATCCTCTCCTCACTTTCACCTAGTCCCAACTCATCCACTTCATCTTCTCACATTCCCCCCACATTTCTACCCACACACACATTCACCATTATTGTTAACACTCCTATATCATTCTTTCATCATCATCTTCTCTTCCCGCACTAATAATTGTAAACAGGTTTTCCTTAAAAATCATCAATCCTCATTCCACACGACCTCATTCACTCCCTTGGACCTTCTAGAGTTTCCCTTCATTCCTTCCCTCCTCTAAGCCCACCACTCATTGTAAAAGGGTTTTCCTTAACGTCCCTTTGTTGGCGTTACCCTTTCCAATCCTCATTAGCTTTCTCCTTTTCTTCATTTTTTCTCTCACCCTTCCCCACCACTCATTGTAAAGGGGATTTCCCTAACGTCCCCTCATTGGCATTGCTTCTTCTCTCCCCCATTCTCTTTTCTCTCCTATTCTTTTCCCTCAATCCCACCCTTTCTTGTCACTTCTTACCCATCTCTCCATCTCCTCTTTGCCCTCTTCAATATCTTTACTGTCTTCATCATACATCCTTTTTCTATTTTCTCGTCATCCTAGTATCCTCATTTCATGCATCTCCACATCTTTTTGCAATCAATGTCATTCCTCCCTTCTTTCTTCTCTCCGAACATTCCTTATCTGTTCCTTTCTACTTATTACCCCCTTTCGTATTCCCTTCCTTCTCCATCATTTTCTTTGTTATCCTCTTCTCTCTCCCACCCTCGTCTTATTTCCCTTCCCCGTATCATCTCCTTCCCCTTTTTCCATCTCTGTTCGGGCCGTTGTCTTGTCTTTTTTTTTATCATACCACCCTCCACATGCATCTCCATACTGGTGCCTGTTCCATATTCTTTGCCTTGGTCTTCCTCGCAATGACACGATTCCTTCAATCTTCTCCTTGTATTTGTTCTATCTTTCTTTTCTCTCCCCTAATTTTTACGTTTCTTGACCACTTCTCCTTTTCTCTACCACCTCTACCTTTTCGTTCATTATGTATCTATTTCTCTTCTTTTCTCTCCTCTTTTTCACACTTTCCTCGCCCCTCATAGTTTCTTTTTTTTCTCCGTTCTACTTCTTCTTTCATCCTCTTTCCATTTTCCTCCATTTCACCCCCTACTCCCACCTCGTTTTCTCCTTCTTATTTATCCTTTCCCGTTTCCTGCTTTTCTCATCTCTATCATTTATTTCACTTCCACGCATCCCTCTTTACTATCTCTATTTCTTCCTTCATTTTGCACATCTCCCTATTTTATCCCTTCACCCTCTACTCTGTCATTTTTTTGTTTTTGCCTTGTTTGTCCTTCATCATTCCCTTCTTCCCCTATCATCCCTCTCTCTTATTTCTACCTCTTCCATTATTTTTTTCCCCTCCCCTATCTCCCTTACTCTTCTCGTAATCAACCCCCAATCCTATCCATTCCCTTTTCTCTTTCCCACACACCCTCACACCTAGCATTCAAGGCCGATTGAATCCTTTCTCCATTTACGTCGTGTGGTCATTCCAGTCTCTTCCACTCCATTATCGTCCTCTTCTCCGCATAATTCATTTCTCTTCTTTTCGAGAGTTCTATCGTATATTCCATTCTCGTCAGTCCTCTTGAGGGGGCATCACCACATCTATCCATAATCACATCTTCTCGTGACATTTTTGTCTTGGAGGATACTATGACATTCATCACTCACCACTTTCTATTCTCCCCAACAAACATTCGCTCTACCTTTTGCTTAAGAAAAGTAGATTGAATTCTTCCCCATCCGCCTACTTTCTTTGAAAGGACACTACTTTCATAGTACCCTTACAAAGAGGGGCAAATGTAGACACCCCAATTTCACATCTGTCCTAAATCAATTAATTCCCCTTCCTCATTTGCCACAAAATAAACTTGAATTAATCAAATATAATTTGATTAATTATCCATTTCAAAATCTAAAAATAACCCAATCCTCATCACATGTTATTATTCTCCATGTTTTTCTACTATTGAATCAAAAATTTAAATTTAAATCCTCACCCACCCTTCGTGGTCCCCACTCACCTAAAATCCTCCACTTATGAATTAAAAATATAATTCAAATCCTCATCCATTCTTCGTGGCCCCCACTCATCTAATCTTGCCCACATTTTTAAACCACTCACCTAATATTGCCCACATTTTCAAACCACTCACCAAATCTTGCCCACATTTTCAAACCACCCACTTAATCTTGCCCATATTTTCAAACCATGATTACTTAAATTACTCTAAGTTAATAACTCCCCAGTTATAAATACAACCTTACCCTCCCCTCTAAACACATGGAGAATAAGCTTGAATTCCATATCTAATTTTTTGCATCCTTTGAGCAAAGAACATACTTTTATCTCGTCCTAATGCCCAAATAGCCTCATAATCCTTTTTCCCATTTGGTGCAAAGTAAGAGGATCGTTGTTGCAGGAAGGTCTTGCTCCATCTTGAAGAAAAGCACCTACATATCACACAATCAGGGCTCAATCCAAGTTTCCTAGCCCATTCCGAGGTTTTCTATGGAACGTGAAGGAGGAGGTATGATTATTGATATTTTACTTCCTTGTTAGTAGTGTATTTTTCCTAGCATACATTCAGCGCACGCCTAATAATTTCGAATAATTTAAATTTATTCATTTCCATTAGCATATATTTTCTTTATCAAAATCACATCTTCATATTTATCATCATGAGACAAGTGCTAGTATAAATCCTATTAAGTTTGTGAGTGTCATACTTCTTCCATTTTCTCACGCTTTCCTCTATGGTCATACCTAGAAGCTTATCGATGGTAATATATTCCCTTCAAATACATTCTCTCTTTCATAACAAAGCTAAGGTGCAATATATTTGATAGGTAAATGTGGTCATCAAATTTAATCTCCATTATCCACAAGTTAAAAATATGAGACAACAAAGATAAAAAAATCTAAGGTGTTTGTACCTCTTTCAAAAGAGGAAATTATTTAGATCTATTAAAATATTTTCCATATCAACGAGATAATAAAGAGAGAATATTGGGGGTGGATTTGATTAAATACACATTGAGTAATATGTGTCCACCTAATCAAAAATATTATAAGTTTAATAATAACATTGAACCACATGTTAACTTGTCCATTAGTTTGAGGGCACAAACCGTAGACCCCTTTAATTTGACACAATTTGAAGAAATGGAACCTTTTTAAATAGAAAATATGGGAAAAAGGCTTCCTATTTTGTAAAAAGCAAAACGTTGAGCAATCATCAATAATTGAACCGCTCTGTGGTGGAGTCACATGAGCAAAAGGTAGATTTTATCTTTATGATCACAAGTTTTAGACCGAGACTCCACATGATGTTTGATTTAAAGGAGGGATTTTTATAATAAAACCATCAAAATGTATCGTCTAATGTCCGGTATAAAAGAGTTATTTATTTTCTTAATTTAAAACATGATGCTTAAGTGACTAATTTATTTCCAATTTTAGTCGTTGAATCCATGATGGAAAAAATAAACACCCATATATAAATCTAAAAGTTTCAAACTTCAAACATGTTGGATCTAAGGTTGGTCCTATAGAGATTTAACACAAACCGATAAAAGATGGGCAAGGTTCTACAAGGAGAAAGTCGATAAAAAAATTGGTCTTGCACTCTTATTGGATGATCCGGACTATTGAGCTCTTGTCGTCATACAACTAATTTTTGGCTATATATACACCTTCAATGTAATAAATAGGTGTTATAGTGTGGGATGAGATTGCTTTTGACCCCAATGTATTGTAACTTCTCCTTATGGGTGGACAACCATCCCACACATCGATAAATTTATTAATTCTAGACATATGTCATATTATGTTATAAATTTTGTAGTGATTCAGAACCTATGTATACGCATAAAGTTATAGATTCTTCACTTCATCATTGTAGATGTCTACACCATGTTTCTAAAGTGGAAATGGAATTTTGCATGTTTGGTGTAAGCCACAAGACAAGGAAGCCATAACTCCATCAATGAATTTTGGAAGACACATGTTGTCATGGAAATAACTATTTTATTCATGGATTTTTGGCAACCTTAAAATGCATCCGAGATACCCCTTGTCATATCACTAATGTTTTCTCATGTTAAGCATGTATGATATGTTTTTCATCTAGTTTTTATTATAACCTACACGTTTTCGATTGAGCTATTCAAAAATATTTGTTTTGTCAACAAAAATGTGATGGAGATGGAATATTTTCTCGTCTAAAGCGAGACAAACTAAAGATAAGCAATGTTTCCCATCGATTCAACCCAAAAGAGTAAATATGCGTGGGGAAGGAGATATAGTTCTTTTACGTACTTAATTTCCATATTAATGTTATAAATAGGATGTATGTTCATATTTATTGACTAAAAACTTGTTGGACATGTGTCATTATCGTTGTCATTGATGTCAAGTTGCATTGATGGAAAAGGGTGTCCGGTGGCATATGAGTCAGCATGAGGTGTCAATCATCAAGAAGCATGAAGGTTGATTGGTAGTTTCATGTTTTGGTGTCATGAAGTGTTACATTGGTGAAGTGGCATGGTGTCTAGGAGTGAGTGCATGTTCTTGATGCATGGTTCAAGCAAGAAAGGTGTTGTGTGTGAGATCTAGAGGTTGTATGAAGGTGTTATATGGTCTAAAGCATATGTAGAGTGAGGTGGTAAATGTGTTAGTGAACTTGAAGGATGGAGAACAGGTTAGGTTCTATGAAGCATGAGTTGAAGCAAGCTAATCTAGGCCTAATATTAGACCTAGTGCAAGAAAATGGTATGGTAGCTTGAGGTATGAGGAAGAGTAGGCTAATTTGAGCATGTGAGGAGTGTTGTGACATTGCATAACA
The DNA here is from genome assembly GCA_018340775.1 of Taxus wallichiana var. yunnanensis. NCBI lineage: Eukaryota > Viridiplantae > Streptophyta > Pinopsida > Cupressales > Taxaceae > Taxus > Taxus wallichiana. Next base: position 341,564,837 of record CM031240.1, on the reverse strand, counting down.
TGTGTGGAAGGTGTAAAAGGTCATGGTTCAGGTGTATAATGCATATTCAAGGTCCTTGGAGGCAAGTGCAAGAAGATAAGGCAAGAAGGCATGGGAAAACCAGGTAGCAGGATGAGTTTTAGAGGTAGCTGAGCATGAATTTGCATTGGTAATCATGGAGGATGTCATTCCAAAGGTGTGTGCAAAGTTTGAGGTTAGGCATCTGAAGGAAATGCATGAAAAATTGTTTTAGGCTCTACTGAGCTCTCAAAACATTTTTTCTAGCTCGATGGTCATCTTTGAATGCTCACCCACACTTGCAAACTCTGCATGGGGACCTAAGCCCTTCATCAATGTTGAGGCATGGGGTAAAATATTGCCCTATCCTTAATGAATGATTGTTAAGATGTAAATGGGGTTTAAACCCTCCTAAAACCCTAGTCTTGTAGCAATGGAAATTTATGAAGGGTTTAGCCATGTAATGAATTAGGAAGGCAAGTATGAAGGTTCATACACGTAAATAATTAAAAATAGCTCATTTTGGTGGTGGTGGCATGCTCTAGGTGTGATGGTAAGCTACAAAAAAACCTTTGTTTTATGAATATTTACATGTACATGTATGTGTTACAGGGTTCATGAAGTGAAACTAATTGATTCCTCAAGCTTGGGATATGTTATAAATGTCCATGAAGAGATTTAGATAGGTTATGTGCAAGAAATGAGTGAAACCTTTCTCCCAAATGTGCCTACCACTAATGGTCTAATGAGGTCAAAACCATTCATGAAGGTCCAAGATGGTATTTGATATTTTGAATGTTATAACAGTATATTATGAGCATGAATAGTTTTTTGATGTCCCATATGAGGTGTTTGAGCTCATGGGTTGATCGATTGAGGTGTTGTCATGCTTAAGTGTTGTAATGGCCTAAACTTTCCTATTAGGCTTATCAAGGAGGTTTGTGGAACATGTATTTGAGTGCAATATTATTCATGTGACATATGCATATGATTACTTGAGGAGGATTTTTAGGATGTTCGTAAATTATTTCATGTAGTGATTGAGTGTGGAAGTGGAGTTTGAGGTGTTAGAGCTTGATAAGCTCAAGACTGGTTCTTGAGTCCTATATGCAGATTTGAGTAGTGTTAGAGAAGGAGGTGTTTTGGAGTGTTATGCCTTGAATTGGAAGTTGGTATGAGTTGAATAAGTTTCCTGAGGTCAAGAAATTTATTGTGATGTGCTATATGTGTCTTGACACCTTGATTTTATGTGTGAACCAACTCACTTTTGGAGACTGGTTAATTAGGTTCTTAGACCTAATAGGTAGTGCTTTCAAAATGGAGTGGTGTATATTGAAGATGGATAGAGCAGAGTGTTTCATATATGTAGATGGTTGTGAGAGGATTTTTTTGAAGTGTCTAAAGCTGATGGGGTCTTGGTGGAGTTATCTTGTGACTTTGAAATTCAAATTGTGACTGTTGGAGTGAAGACCTAATTTTAGGCCTAGTTGAGCATGTTTGTGTTTGTAAGGCTTATGCCAACCTACTAGGTCTTGAAATGCAATTTGTAAAGTCATTTAATGTGTATTCATGTTTTTAATGACCAACCTTACATGGTAATATGGTATTTTTCTGACCTATATGGTTTTTCGGCATGTAACTTGTATATAAAAAAGTTGAGAAGGTTCATTTGAGTGGGCTTAGAGGATTGGAAAGTAGATAAATTTGGAAGAGGTTATGAGAAAGATATGAGGGAAAAGTTGACAAGTATGAGGCCTTAAAAATTATGGAAAATTCTTCTATGCTTCTGATCTCAAAATGGAAATCTTGAAGAAGATCATCCATACATGACCTAGTTGGAGAAGAAGACCTAATTGGTGTGCATAAGAATGAACAAGCTAGAGAGATGATTGAGGATGTGTTGCAGGTCTTAGTGACCATGATGATAGGGTGGAGATGATGTTCATGATGTTATGAGTGTGTTCTACAGCTGGAGAGATAGGTAACTTGACCTAATCATGCTTGGTGAAGAATCCTTGGAGTGAAGAAGACAAGAAGGTTGTTTGAGAAATTTTTGAGTGAAGAGGACTAAAACACTAATCACAATCAGTAGGTTGTGCAACAAGGACATTAAGTGATCTTCATATCAAGTGGCTAAGTGGGTGTTTTTTCATCCCGAGGGGTTATAGCCTCCTTGTAGAGTGGGTGCTCACCTTTGAATAGGCGTTGGTGCTCCTTGTGGGGTTGGTTCCTCACTAAAATTGTACAACTTGGTGCTCCTTGTGAAGTGGATGCTTCACTAAAGAAATATCTTGTGTTGTGTACCATAGACATGAATCCTTTATGTTGAGTAATAAATACAAAGGTTCAGTGGGTTTTCTTTTCCTTGAGGGTTTCCCACTTAAATATGGTGTTCATGTGTTCTCTCTTGTTTCATGCTTACGTGGATGTTTGATATGTTGTATGATGGTTTTATAAGATACTTGATATTGATCATATAATGGATAATGAATGTTGAATGGTTAAACACAATTTAAGTAATTTTTTTAAAGGATTTATTCACCCTCAATCATCGTGCTTCCAAAAAACATTCAAGTTTAAACATACATATAAATAGCAATTGCAAGATAGATCAATTATAACATGTGCTAAATGTAGTAAAACATGAGAAGGTGAGTACACTTAATTGTTTCACTAATTTGGAAGATATGAGTGTGATAGAGTGATGAAGAGGAATATTATACAAATGTTTTTTCTTTGATTATGGAATTGTGCAGACCTCCTATAATGAAATCATTACTTTCTACCTAGACCATTTGGCGTTTTGTCTCGCATCTAGCAATTTTGTTTGTGTTGTTAATGGATCCTTCCAACTTTATGTGCCCTTGTAACTAATCTGTAATATGCTTTGTTGTAAGATATTAGGTCTCACAAATGTGCAAAACCCTGTGTAATCAATGAAATGACATGAAACCCCAACCATGGGTGAAACCATACAAAAATGTTGGTATTTGGGTTGAAGTGTAGTTCATATTGTAATGTGGAAAAGATTATTGGTGAGTATAAGAAAACAAACAAATTGCTTTCCTATGCTAATCCTTTCAACAATACCTCATGATTGAGCAAGAGATGTAAAGGGGGAGAGAATTAATACCTACACTTACCAATAAAATGCAATACTCCTCCTTTGTTGTATTGGATTTGCTCAAGGATGTGTTGATTGCTTCATATTTGATGTGGAGAAACTTGAGTAGTACCTTCCCTTGATTGCCTTGTATTTCTAGATGCTTGATGAAGGACGAATTGATTGGATTGGATTGAAAATGGATTGATAAAGTGGATGGATTGGTTGGATGATAAAAATGGAAAAGTTTGGTTATGGACTCTTAAAATCATATAACTATCTCTCATGGAGGAGGAGAACTTAATTTATAGTTGAGGAGTGGAGGATTCAATGGCTAGGATGAAGCCATGTTGGATTTGGATCAATGGTGGAGAATGCATGTGAGGATTAGAGGATTCTAGAGTGGAAGGCTCTAGAATTTGAATTTAAAATTCATGGAGGGAAGAAACTTCCATTGAATTAAAAATTCAATAGAAGGAGAAAGTTAGAGAGGCTTCTAGAAATAGAATCCTCTAGATTTAGAGGTGTGAGGATGTGATTATGATTAGAATTAGATTAGGTTAATAAATGATGATTAGGGGTGAGGTTACATGGAAAGGCTAGGTGTAGGGATGTGTAGGGTAGGTGGTAGGTGAGATGTAGGAATATTAAATTCCTAGAAATATTAATAGGGATTATTAGTGGGATAATATGATATAATAATGAAATAAAAGTGATTAATGATAAGATGAGATATAATGATTGATTAAAAGGATTTGGGATAAATGATAAATAATGATAAAATGATTAAAGGGTAAATATGATAAAATGGATTAAATAATAATAATTAATCTTGTGATTAATTATTATATGGATGATGTTGGGATATTTGTGGGACAAATTAATCGAATTAATCATGTCGACATTTTAGATGTCTACACATACACCACCTACATTGGAACTACGTATCAATCCGCATATGTAGTTCTCTACCTAGAGATGTAATATTTGTATGGACACAACTATAATCATTAAGCCAGTCACTTGATAATGTTTTGTAATAGATTTCTTAACTTGTCTTTGATGACCTTTGGCTTGGGAAGATTGACTCTAGAACATGATTTTGTTTGCTTCATACTTGTGTGGGGGATAATCTTTATGTTTTTTTGTTGCTTTATGAAGATTAACGAGAGGTTTATATGCCTTTTGAATGATACTTACCGATGAGGCCCTTGAAAGTGGTTAGTGATTGCAAGGTGAGTAAATGAGTGCATTTGACTTACATATATAGGGTTCTATGGGTATATTTTTGCATTGAGGTCGGCTTATAGGAATAATACCAACCCATAAAAGATATAAAATTAAGAAATAAACATTGGGTTCCCAAACCAAATCAATTATTTGCATACTAAATTGTTTGACACTTTTTCCATGTTTGGCAATTTGGTCTAGAGGGGAGTACAACGTTGTAAAGTTCTCGTGCGATAGTTATGATGATTTGGACTACTTTTAATAGATGTGAATTTTTTTATGGATAACCAACTAGTGCAATGAGAGAAATTCTTACAATATGGGTAGGGATATAACAATTAGGTTCATAATAGGTGCACAAATTATTATTTAGGAATTAATCCAATACTAACATTATCAAGTGCTAGATTGCCAAATTTCGGTGTCTACATTCCCCCAACCCTTTTAGCAAGGAAATGAAATTTACATGCTTAAAGCTAAAGATAAATGATTGTGTAAACACACTTTATCTTTACTTAATTCATTTGATTTCTTGATATGCTTGAGGTGGTTACAAGATATTTTTGATGCATGTAGAATATACATCAAAAGGAGGATAATGACAGTTCTTATGTCATCCTCATTTTAGAGTCAAATGGGTGACTCGGTGCACGAGATGTAGGGCATTGATATTTGAGATCAATGGAGAGTATTTCTTTGGATTTTTTGAATCCTTCTAGTATCATTCCCTGCACTTTTTCACTAAAATTGTCTTTCAAGAGTTCTGAATCTAATCTATTTGAAGTATATTACTCAAAAGAAAACTGAAAATAAAGATAAAACAGAGAAAAAAACTATTGTAGAATTCATGTTTCAAAAATTTGATATCCAATAACAAGAAATTACATGATTTCCTTTATTTACCAAGATCATCAAATCTAGTTCATACTTAAATTTGTATGTTACGATGCAAAGATTCAAAGAAGATTAAAATAGACTAGTTGTAACTTGGAAATACCATTTAAATTGCTATAACACACATCTACTTGATCAACCCAAATTTACATTTACTATGGTGATTTCATTTAAACTAACAATAACACAATTTAAAGATCATAAGGAAAGCACAACTATAATTCAGATACCAATAAATTTATGCATAGAAATTCACAACAAAATGGAGATGAGAAAAAGACAACTTCAACTCACATGGGTTAATTTTAGAACTGGCTTGCATTCATTCATCAAAATTTCACCTCCCTTTTTCAAACGGGATCATACATATTTATACAAAGAAAAGGAGGTTCATTACATTCTCATGTTCAAGTAATGATTACATAAGATCTAAGGAATATTTTTAAGACAATCGAATTTATACAAAATATCCTAACTAATTCTTGTTAGGATGATTACATATAGAACAAAGCCAACATGCCACTTAGAATACAAAATATTCCTACGAACTAATCATGTTCTTGCTTCTCCACGGGACCTTCTTGAACTGGATCAATTAATGTGGGTCCCCTTCCAGCTATGATCAAATCCTCTCTGCAAACTTTATAGTCATCATCAAGCATTATGAGATCAATTATAGGGTTACTAAAGAGTTTAGGGGCCTTGTCTAGCAAAGTTTTTTGAGAAGCAATAATTTTACTCGTAATTTCCTTTAGGGTTTCTATTTTCTAAATATTTTATGTAGTTTGGGAAATAAAAATGACTTTAGCTTCTTCGATTTATTGGTCTCTACAATATTTTTGTGTAAATGTATCATGAATTGATTGAGTAACTCTATAAATTCTCTCATTGCTATTATTTCTTGATTTTTCTTTAATACCCCCATGATAGTGGCTTCTGAAAAGATTTGAATTCCCCTTGAGGTAACATCATCAAGCTATGGGGGAATTCTAATAATTTTTTCTTCCCATTTTTTTAAATAACCCTTGGTATAATTGGCCTATGTTTGGCATATGCCAATAGATTTTATTGTGACTATAATAGGATTCTTGCAGACTCCTTCCTCCATGACCTGGGTAATAACTCTCAACATCTTCTTCATAAATTTCATCATGTCAATGACCAAATTAATTTTCTTGGAGAAATCCTATTCTTTCTTCTTGGTGTTAATGATCTATTTGACCAAAACATATAGACTAAAAAGGTTTCTTCAATATAAAGGGAAATGTTTTTTGGGAATCGCCTCGCCTTGTATTTCAAGCTCTTTATTTCTTTCCTTCCTTCCTTGTACCATTCCCGTTTCCATTTTTTCCAAGGATTTAATGAAAGAAATAGGGCCTTCTTGGTATTGGACCACCACGAGAAAATTTGTTTTTTCTTTTCTTAGTGAGGGAGAAGAGATCCTCAGATGTTTCATGTCATACAACAACCTCTTATTGGGTGGACATTCTCTTCCTTGTTGCTCTTCTTAAAGTTATAGTATTTGGATTGAACTATATATAAATTAAGGGTTCCTCTTGGGCTACCCAATTTGGTTGTTCCCTATGAGTGATTATGGTTTGTTCAAATTGGTTTTGTTGATGCTCAAGTGGAGGGATATCTATAGTGGTTACTTGATTTAGTTCTATTTGGGCTTGGACTACCCCTTTGACAATATGGCATGCAATATTTTTAATGGTACCCTCTTGGATGGCCTCATCATCCAAAGAGGATAATTCATATGCAACCAAGGAATGGTCTTCAAATAGATCCAGGAACAAGCTCCTGGAAATCTGGGACATCTTTTTGTTTCTATTGGTCCCAGAGAAGGGGTGGGAGAACTAGGGCCTTGAGGCTGATTTGGTGGCTCCATGTAAGCAAGTGCCCCTCTCCTTGTGAATTCCCTCCTAATTGTTCCTCTTGGGGGAGGAATTTCTCCTGTGGTTTTCATGTTCTGTTGGATGAGGTTGTCATCTATTTGAGTGATACATACCTAGTCATTGACATCAACCTCGTGGGCATATGCAAAATTAATTTACCCCTTGAGTGATTCCAAATGTTTTGCAACTCTTTTCCTTGAATCATATTTATTGGGGACGCTAAGGTAAATTTAAAGATTTACGGTGGGTAGCTGCAACTCTAAGTTCTAACCATATTTTAAATTCCCTATATCCATTGTTATGGCCAAAGGATGGTGAGTTTTGAGTTTATTTTATGTACACTTTCTTGTAATGTCATTACAGATTTGATAAGCAACTTCTTGTTCAACCAATTTATTAGGTACATGATAAGGTAGTTGTAATGGTGGTGTTAACAATCCTTCAATCATTATCACCATATACCCTGGGATAGAAGGAAACAACTCCCATTTTCTGATATATTTAACCACATTTGTAGAGACCTTAGGCATTGGTGCTTCATACATTACCTTGTATATTGAAGGGTAGAAGGAGGTACAAATGTCTTCAATATGAGATATAAAACTATGAGCATATATGTATGAATATAACTTATTTATCTCTATAGGACACGAAGATAGCCAAGGGACACAAAATTCAAGACACTGTGAGACCCACATACTGCATCTAACAAGTAAGATGCCATGAAAAATTATTTCTTATGGTTGAAAAAAGAGGCCCTTTGAGATACCAAATTAGATGCAACTAACTGTCTTAATGAGGAGATTTTATTTTCATCCATGATCATAACAAGGGATTTATGATACATCTAGCTTTGTGATGGAGGGGTTTCCATACAATTTTTTCATTAAGGCCATACTAATCCACACTCTAGGTTTGAATCTATGAATAAGGATTTCATTTAAACTTTCATCATATTTATTATCTCTGTTAGGTCATTATCCCATCTCTATAAAATTCCCCTTATTTGGCATGTATCCATCCATGTTTCAATCGTTGTCGCGTTTTAAATAGTATCGACTTAGGAAATTTGTAATAAGACTTGTAAGCATAACCAACAAATAAGGCTATCTTATTTTCTTCGGTTTGAGAATATAATGCCCAATTTTTAGCCTTAACATGAATGATAAGGAAAGAGAGTAGCTATGTCTACATGGGAATACCTCGATTTGGCCACAATTTGATGAGGGTTGGATCTCTTCAATGCCCTAATGTTGGCATCTCCTTGCGCTTAGTCGGAGACATCTCTGTTTAAATCTGTGGTTTCCACATATAAAATTTACCTTTTAATGGTTGAAAATATATCCGAATAATGCTAAAACTCATGGTCGAGTGTTGTAAATTCAAACACGATATCTCTCAATATCCTTGGGTCTGAGTAAGAGTATATGAATGCCTCCACATTTGACGATCCTAGTTCTCCCACCCTTATTGAGGGAAATCAGCTTGCAATATTATTGTAAATCTTCTTAATAAACTTGGTTGATTATGAGCTAAAGGGATTTGACTTCTATATGTGACTCTAGAATATAGAAATTCAAATGGGTGTCTCGATTAATACAACATCCTTATACATTGGGAAATATTTCAGCTAAATTGGTGTGCTCCATGTTAATGGCACATAATATATGACTTGATGTTTTTGCCTCAAGGAACATTATTTTTGAATTGAATTACCTTTTAAATATAGTCCTTACACCTATCTAGGCTAGGTTTAAATCACATCCATCAATTTTAACTAGACTTTTCCCTTTTAGATCTTGAAAACCACGTATATGAAACACAAGATTCCACATATAACACAAGAATTGACTTGACATGTCCATGACTTTCTTTGACTTTGGAATTTTCTCGCATTTGTGAAGTTTGAGTTGATATGAGCATGAAGTGTGAGGTGTGTTCTTTAAGGTTTGATTCCTCGCATCTTGAAGCACAATCCTTTAAATAACCACATTTGATAAGTGTGAATCTTTGAATAATCACATTTGTGAGTCACTTCTTTAAATTCATCGCACATGGAAGTGTGAATTATCACTCTTAGGACTGCGAGGAAAAGTCAACTTTAAGTTAGTTAAGAAACTTTCACTAGTGAAATGTGTGTATATACACCCTAAAATATCACATTACACATTATAAACCTATGAAATCATCACATAATTAGGTCACAATACATTATGACCATTTTATGACCAATTTCGCCACTTTTGCTTTGTTTTGCTATTTTACGACCTTTAACGTGGCTTTTATGACATTTACTGCAATTCCCCTAATCATTCCTATCACTCATGCATGGTCTCGAATTATTAAATATTCATGCTATTGACCCTATTACATTCATATCCCATGCCCATAATTAATTAATTAATCCTATAACTCTTATTATTCATACCTTATCCCATCCGTTAATTTTATTATCAAATTTAATATCAAAATCATTAAATATATCCTACACATTATCCATTTACATCTCACCTCTTATCCAATTAATTAATATCACTTCATTGGTTAACATATAAAGTTAACTAGAGAAAAATATATCAATTAAATATTAAATCATTAAACATATGTACAAGAGGAAAAAATAGATTAAATAAAATCATGCATTTGAGTTATCTAAACATATCTTGGGAAAAATGACATTCAAAAATTAAAACAAATCAATGCAAAAGGCTAAAAGTCACATCACATTCTTGGGTGAATAAAACACAAGACATGTAATTGATATATAAAAGCATGTGTAACCTTTTCCAACTCAAAAATAAACTATTCATACAAGCTCAAATAGCAAATCAACTCGCTTAAACAGATTGGAAACTTAATTAAACAATTCAATTTTTCTTTAGTTAGCTTAGCTTCAGATCGACATATATACAAATCAAAGACTCATCTTTCATCTAGAAATAATCACTTATTCTTCTACAATTATCATCTTTGGAAGCTTTGATAATTTGCATCATCATTGTGTTGGATTATCATTAAATCTCGCATGTTGTCACGTTGTCTAAATAATCATGAATCTACAATCAAATCAGTCATTCAATCACTTTTCTCATAGCTAATCTACTTCCATTCAAAACATATTTGGAGCATCCAAAATAAATTTGATCAAGAGATTCAACAAGCTCGGTGCTTCATTCCAAGCTTCAAGTGATCTCATCCGAGGTTGCAAGGAGATACAAAGGTTTAGTTGTTTTGTTTCCTTCATTATGTAGTTTTTTTTGTATTCATTTATGGCACACCCGGTGGGACAACCCCACATCATTTTCATTTCTTCATCGTTTTTGTGAAATTAACCTTATTTTTGTGTTCTTCTTGCTATTTTAGAATCACTGACCAATTTTTAGGGCCTCTCATGGAGTAAATTATGATTAGTTTCAAAAAAACAATCATATTGTTCATGTTTTTACTTTTTTGTGCATCTACAGGTTACCCGTACTACCGTAAACACAATCTACTGATAGTGAAGCATGTAATTTATGTTATCATTCAAGTAGGTGCACTACCATCTCAGTACACACGTTATCGTTTTCATACACACACTACCGTTTAAGTAGGCACATTGCCATCTCAAGTACACACGATATCATCTTCATACACGTGCTACCATCTCAAGTACATGTGCTACCATATTCATACACGTGCTATCGTTTAAGTAGGCACAATTTCATCTTAATACACATGCTATCATTTAAGTAGCACACTACCATATCAATACACGTGCTACCACATCATTATATGCACTAGCATCATAGTAGGTGTGCTAGTGTTACGTGGTACGTTTTAATTTTTTTACATTTTCTAGCATTTTTAGTCCCCTAATTTTTTATGTGCATTTCTGACACTGATTTGCAACCTAATTCATTAAAACAAAACTGAATTTTGTTTATATATTTATTTTTCTTTCCAAATTTTGTTACTGCAACTTTATCTCAATGTTTGGACCCTTTCCTAAGGGTTTTGGGTATCAAATAACCTTGAAAAATTTAGGGCCCCTTCACATGATATATCTCATTCTAAGCTTTCCAATGATATAAAGAAGACCTCAAACAAAGTAACAATAGAAAATTTTTCCTTTCTTAATAAAAAGGAACCCCTATTAAAACTGAAAATTTAAAGTATTTCATTTCACTTCATTTTCAGTTTCTAATTTAATTCTTGTCTTAATAAATTTTCTAATCATTTTTCCTTATTTCCCATGTCTTTCCTTCATTTCTAACATCTATTTCAATCAAAATCCATGTATGCTTTTTCGCACTTTTGAGCGATCTTGAAAATTAGAAATGGTCAAGATCTTCATTGTTGTTTCTTCTAATATCGTGTTTATAGGAAAAATACTAATAGGTTTTGTGCGGGACCACTTCATTTGGAAATCTTACTAAAATCAAGAAACAAACTACTACCACCTTACATGCAGGTTTCCTTGTCCAAAGATAAATCAAACTTTGTTAAATTTTAATAAACTATATAAAAATTTTGCATTGCAGTCCATATAAAGGTTAATACCGTCTACTTAATGTAGGAAGTACTTGGGCATAACCCTAAAAATCATTATGAGGAGTACCATAGGAACCCCAAAGTAGTTGGCACATTGAGACAACCGACCAAAAAAATGGGTAGTGCTCCATTCTTTATTGAGTAGTATTACCCGTGAGGAAAACCAATGTTGTCTGTGGTGATGACCTTATTTTTAATTGATTAAGGGGTATAGTCCGTATTCATAATTCTCGATGTGTGTACTCATTCTATAAAGTATTGGCGAGTGAAAAATCTTATCCTTAGGAAACCAAAAACTAGGGCCAACCATTTACATTATTGTTTATATTGTTAGTTCAAAATAATTTGGGTTCTAATTTTTAAAACCATTTTAAAAAAATCCTATATTATGATACTATTTAGATTATTAGTTTAAAACATTTTTTGTTCCACATCTCATACTTATCCAAATTCAATTCAATTTGAAAATCAATTATCAAAAAAATATTATCCCTTCCAAATCCAAAACCAAAATCAAAATTTGTTCAAATCCGGTCAAGATTTGATTAATCAAACTCATCACATCAAATCCTTATCTTTTGGACATTCACTTTGTCCAAATTTAAGCATATCAAATCCTATCACATCAAAAGTCTTATCATTTGGATATTCACTTTGTCCAAATCTAAGCTCATCAATATTTCAATCAAGTATGATCGGACTCACTAAACTCAATCAAATAATCCTATCCAAAAGTCTTATCTTTTCGATATTCACTTTATCTAAATTTAAGCATATCAAACCCTATCAATCAAATCCTTACACTTTGGATATTCACTTTACTCAAAGTTAAGAAAATAAATTAGTCCTAACAAACTTTAAAATCTAATCCCAACTTAATCGAATCTAATTTGAATATTCATCAATTTGATTTGAAACACATTTTAACCTTTGATAAAATCAAACACTGATTTCACTAAATAATGGTGATCCAACACAACTCATCGGAAGAGGATTTATTAAAAAATATTTTTGATATGTCAAAATAAATCTCTTATTGGCTTCCCAATTCAAAGAAAAAGCACAAAAAACAACCATTCATAATCTCTAGAAAATAAACTACTCCGTGTGAAGTCAAATGAAGACAATTCACACCTCTCGAAGAAAGTCTTTCTAGATCCTTTTCCAATTAAAAAGTGTTAATATGGTCACCTATCCAATCACAAAACCCTTTGTAAAAGGGAAACAAAAACTCACATGGTATAAAGAATTAGAATATTGTGAATACCATTGTATTAATGGCCATTCTATGGACTGTTGTTCAAATCTTCACCATTAGATCCAAGATTTACTTGACAATAGAGAAATTGAAATCAAAGACACTTATAATACAACCATGTGAAATGAATAATTGGAAGTGATTTGGGACCCCTTTCCAACTCATGATACCAACAAAAAATATAAAGACAAGGTTCAATCCTCATACAATGTTGAGATTGATTCTATCATTTCATTGTTAGATCCTACGCTTAACACCATGACTACCATCAAAACCAACACCCTATCCTTGTTGTAGCAACACTACAAAAATAGGTTTGGACACTATCCATGACACCTCAAACATCCAATCCTAAGTCTACAACTATTTCACAACAGTCATCCAATGCAAAGTCTTCATCTGTTTCTCATGACATTATCAAACAATCAAAGAAGGCATCTACACAAATCCCTCTCATGGATATGACCAAAACAACACCTATGTTTCAAGACATCCTTACACGTGCACTCCATAATGTGTGTGTTCCTAAGGGTATCAATACACAACCATTTCAAGATTTAATCGTGAATATTTCATCAAATAATTCAATCCTATCATTTGGTCCTCATGACCTTTTGAAATCTAACATCATAAACATCAATTCCTTATGCATTGAAGCATTCATCACTAATCATAAAATAAAATAAATTCTCATCCACATCATAACAAAATTGGATATTTGTTCTAAAAAATCATTAAGATGCCTTGAAGGCCCATCTATAGATCAATCCTTTACTCCTCGCGTCATTCCATTCATGGCTAAGGACAATAATGACGTTGACATTATTTTCAAACCCCAACCATATATATCTTCTACTCCATCAACATCTTATACTCCACCTACACTAGATATCATTGACAAAGGTATTGGAAAGTATGAACTCCAAAATGTAAATTACACATTACCTTTATCCACACATGGCCTTTTCGATGATCTAGCCAATACAAGCATACTCATCAAAAATCCTTTTATCTACTCTATTGACTTGGATCTCGTCTGCCCTGAGTCTCGTAAGTTAGGACCAATCAAATCACATAATCATTGACCTCATCCACCCAAATCTTGTACATCAAGACCAATAAAAATTCAAAAACATGGACCTCTTCCACAATGATGAGTCCATTGCAAACCCTAATCTGAAAAATCAAAAAATCAAAAAGTGAAAAAGATTTGGAATTTCAAACCCTCATCACTGTAATATTTGAAATTCAAAATCAAATAAGAAAAAAATTCTCATTCACGAGTACTCTCCACACGGGAGGCCACTTGTACAAACAATTTTAATTATTTCATCCATTGGAATATATCTATATCATTTCATTATCATATCTTCACACTCTTCACCTATAAGACGTAGGTTAATCTTATTCTTGTGGGGTATTGTGTATCTCATCCATGTTGGATTCTTCCATTTTAGATGTTTTTACGTACAGTCTTGTCTAGAATCTTACTGATGGCAAATCCTCCTTTTGAAGAAGCTCTCTCATTAACAAGAAAGCACTAAACTTCTTTACTTGAATATTTTGTTTGCCTATCACGAGTCTAAGGAAATGAGCCCTTATGTCCTACTAGTCATGTGGGGCTGAGATTTGGGGGAAAACTATCTTTCCAAAACAAGCACAATACACAAACAAGGAAAAATCAATCAAAAATACAAAAAAATCAAAATCGTTACACCTTTTGTCCTTCATAGTCTTTGGTGTTGAGCCCACACTTTCTTACTAGTAGCATGAGACTGGGAAAAGAGAAAGGTACCCTTACTCACCTATGTCTTATCTTGATGTTAAACCCTTACCTCTTACTGGTGGTATGGGGAAAAATGTAGGGGTCATTTAAAAAAATCAAAGAACAAAAAGTCTTCAGAAAACTAAATCTAAAGTTTTTAGTTACTCATGTAAAGAGATAAAACCATTCCTTACACCAGATCTTGTCAACAATAGGCCACTTACGGGTCTAAGACTAATCACAACATATAAATTGAGATCATCTTGGAATTGGTTAGATAATCTTGACTCGAGTTGAGTTCCCTTTTCCCAAATGAACCATTGTTAACCTTGTGCTTTTGCATTCACCATCTTCATTGCACATCACTATCTCATTTGTCTTATGTCCTTCTTGGATTTTGATGTTGAGCCCTCAAATCTTACTAGTTGCATGGAGTCAAGGGTAAATTTAGACATCCTGTTAATATATCATCTACTCTGCCAATGGAATGCAATGTTTATAATTGTTTGAACATAGGTTTCGACCCAGTGCATCCTTTACCAGAGTAAAAAAATCATATATTTCAAAAACATTTATAAAATTTGAAAATCAAAATAAAAGAATTCAAAAATAAAAAAACACTAATAACAATCAAAATTCAAATAAAATTAAAAGCAGTCAAAATCCACAAACATTCGAAATTCCAACAACTATCAACACAACTCAACAATATCACACTTTTAACTCCTATCCTAGTGATCATTCCAACTATCCTATGACTATCAAACAATCATCTTACCCCTAGTATGTATCCTTTCTTAGGGAAAGGAAAGTCAAATTCCCACATGTATCCTCACTTGGGGCAATATCGACTCTCATTTTCTTCCTCGCATGCATCCTTGCTTAGGGGAAATGACCCACTCAATCTCAAATAATTCATCAATTGAGATCCAATAAGAGTGTCACTTGACCCCACTCTCTAATCTAATCCAATCCCCTTTCATGTATCCTTGCTTGGGGGCATCCAAATCTGCTTAATCATCATTGTGGAACACATTAGGGGCATAATTAAATTTCTTTATTTATTGTTGTGCCACATTGTTGTTGTTCTAGACCAATTAAAAGTATTTTGTTATCATCTTAGATTATTCATATCAATGGTGCATATTATTAATGTGTATATTGGGTTTGTTTAATTTTTGTCTTTTGTTTTTATATTTGACCAATTACAAGTATTTTTGTTTACATCTTGGTTTATTCATAGCCATGGTGTATTAACTACTATGTATATTGGGTTTGTTTTACTTTTTTCTTTATGTGTGTATGTTTCTACGCACATCATGGGTTGATCATCATGATTCTTCAATAATCATGGTGCTAACTCTATTGTGCAATAATAAAATAGGTTTTTCCAAAATATAAAATATTAATGGAAGCTCAGCTACGAGAAATGTTAGTCATATCGTCATTACATTCATTCATGCATCTCATTTCAAAAAAATCATATCAACAAAATTCATTAATCACAAACATCATCATATGTTTATCATGTATCATCTACCATCATAAAAACTATAGTAGAAAAAATGACCAATGATTTTTGCTCCCACCTAACCCTCTATTCAAGTCTGAAATCCTAATTTTGACCTTTTACCCTCCATCTCCCTTATTCTAAACCCTAATTTCTCAATTTTAGCCTTTGCGCCCTCATACCTAACACTCTAATCCCTTTGTATGGCGGGAAAATATGTGTCTAGATACCATGCACTCTTATCATCCATTCAACTAGGGTACCAAGGCAATATGAGTAAGTGACACAACAAGACCGACACACAATGAATACAATTAAAGGGGGTACATGGAGTGCTAAAATTGCATACCCAAAGGGAAGTAACCATTACATTAGGAAAACCTAAGGTTTCAAGGCCCTAGGTCGAAGAAGAGGAAGGAACCCTATTGAGGTATTAGCGCTGTGGGGGTGATGATGAACAAAATAAACATGAAAATATACATAATACTAAAATTGAAAGTAATATGCTAAAAGTAAATAAGGAACTAGCTGAAATGAAATATACCCACCAATGCATACCTAATAATGTTGGTCATCTTGCCACGTACGGGTGCAATCCATGCTGCTAGAACCCTAGAGAAGCAAAAATGAAAGGAAACACTAGAGGATCATCAGTAAAATAAGACATAAATCACCTAGCTAGGGTCCCATAGGATGGATGTCATGGATTTGGATCATAGAGGTAAAGTTTCATAGTGTCAAAGCCAAGAACGGGTAAAGCAATCTTGAAAAGCACAAAAACCTTATGGTAGAAGCTACAAAGAGGTGTCATAAAAAACACGAAGGTGAAGATAAGGAAAATATGGATGATTAGCCCAAAGGGTAAATAAAAACACTAAAAAGTGTAAAAAACCATGAGGTAGATGTTATAAGAATAAGAGAGATAAATAAATCCAAACAAGACTATGAGCCTAAGCGAGGATGCACAAGACCGCGAAAATTCTAGAGGAAAGGCCGGGGAAAAGAGTGAGAATAATGCTAGATATGGTTGATGAAGTAGTGAATTTGAAAATGAAAATACAAGAGATGGTAGTTGAGTACCGACACTCCTTAATTCTGTCATACATGATTTTTTTTTAGAATTTGGGTGTTTGTTGGTTCTTTGAATATGTGGCCTTCATTGGTTTGAAGGTGATATGTATTAGGGCTGATAATATCTTTGATGAGGTAGGGAACCCACCACTTCTAAGTGTAATTTCCTTTGTTACCATGGGTATAATCAATCTTAAGGACAAGGTCACCCACGTTGAAAGTATGTGATCAAACAAGTTTATTGTTGTGAAACCATACATTGTTTTTACTTCTAATTGTGAGTGTAGGAATGATCACGTCTTTCTTATAAGATGTCAAGTTCATGAAGGCATGCCTCACATATTTCTTCATCTGGAATGATTCCTCCAAGAGATATACAAAGTGAAGGGATATTTCCAATTTAATCTAATCCCCATATCTTGAAGGGTCGGGAGCGGCAATCTAATCCCCATATACAATGGCCACTGCAAGTGCCCCCATGCGCTTCTTCTAAGACAAGGGAACATCATATTTATTAACGCATCGAGTAGTGTACCTTCAAAGTTTCGATAATATAACACATCATATTTAAGTGCATCCTTGAGATCCTTTTCACGTATGCACAATCGTGCTCATGAGTCTATATCATCAAGATAGATTTGATCTTAGATAAATTGGTGAATGTTTGTGTAAGGATTAGCTACATAAGAATCTGATTCAATTTAGCAGATGTCTTAAACACATTTGTGGTACAAGATAGCGATAGTTTGGAGAATTTTTACTAAGGGAGTGGTTTTATAGGAATAAACATGTGGTTGGAACTATGTGGCGGTTTGTGGCCAAGAAGTCATCCAAGGCATTACTGTTCTCGTGGGATTGACTCAATAGTAAAAACGTGAAGCATGATTTTAATTCTTGAACTAGGTCATAATAAACTTTAAGATTTTCCCTACGACATTGATATGAATCATTAACTTATCAACACACCAATTAAAAGTCCCTCATGGCATGGAGATAAGTGATATTTCTATCAAGGGAAGCTTGCATGCCCAAGATAAGAGATTTATATTTGGCCATGTTGTTTGTGACCTTGAATTATAGTCAATAGGAAAGGGGGAAAGTTTGGTCAGAAGGATCAGGGATCACACTGACTTGCCTGATGTAGTCAACAATCATTCTAACTCAATTCACCATGATAAACCGACACACAACTCAATTTATACTCTTTAGGTATCGGTCTAGCTACTTGTTCTTATACATAAACCCCAAAACTATAAAAATCCTTAAGAATTCACCCCTTCACACTAAACTAACCAATACAACATGTTTTTATATCTTTATCTCAACCAAATTTAACCTTTTGAAATGAATCAAACCACTAAAAGACTATATTGCTTACCTTTTAGGCAATGCGCTTCTTAGGCTTCTTGAGCCAATGAATTTTCTATGTTCCTAGTTAGAGATATCTAGAAGTGCTCAAGATAAAAATTAAAATATTTCCTATCACCATCCATCCACCTTGACATGTGTGCAAGTTTCAAGCTTTGACTCTCTTACTAGGTGTCTTTTCCACTCTCTAATCTCCTTCGACTTACTTGTTTCCTTCTAGTTTGAAAATTCTTTCTTCTTGCATGATAAATTCCAATTCCCTCTCTCTCTCTTGACAAACTAATACCTCTTTTGAGAACCTATTTAGGTCGTATTTCACTTTGTACTGAAAATCTTTTAATGATTTCTTTCACCTAGTTCCTCTATCTTGATAACTCGGTTCTAGAAATTAGGTCTTGATGTCTTAACATAGTTGAGGGCCAAGACCGCCACTATTAACTCTTCCTTGTGACTATATCTTACCAAAATTCTCCTAACATCGACTCCTCTCTTCCTTTATATACTTTATTCCCAATTTTAGGGTTTGATTTTACTTCTAAACCATAAACTTGTGACCTTAGCCTCTTTCCTAAGCAAATTGGGTTATCTCGGTCTTCTCAATTTGATTTATTAACAACAATTTCAAAAAAAGAGGTTCTCAACCATTAAATGCTTCTAAAACACATTTATAATAATGACTCAAGGATTCCTTAGAAGTTTCAACTCTATTCTTTCTTGTGGAAAGCTGTGTTTTCTCCCACTATCCTCTAAGATTGTGTTCCCACTTTGTGACACTAGACTATCACCAAATGTGCTAAACAATTTAAGCCTCCATCTCTCAAGTTACTTCCATTGGCTCCTCAAGATCTCGGGTTTTGAAATTTGCATACAAGTCTCCTAGCCAAACTTAACCTCCAAACCCTAGAGAGGGTTTATATCGGGAGTGAGAATATTCTTTCTAACACCTTAGTGTCTCGAACCACTTATTCGGGGTATGAGACTTCTCTCGGAGGTTTGTTGAGCATGTCTCCACGAGATATTGGTGTTCTTAAATCTTGAATAATCCTTTAACTCCAAAAAGACACTAATAATCTCTTCAAATTTACTCACATAATAAGGTTGTCTCAATATTTAGGGTCTTTGTTCTAGCATGATCATATTTATCATTGTCAAGGTCTTTTCATTCTAACATGAATGCATAGTCAAAGAACATAAAACTTACCCCTCTCAAATATTGATCGAAAATTGTAACTCTTTTTTTGTACTTTTTAAAATTTCTAGATACTTAATTTTTCCAAATTTAAAATTGATCAAGAGTGCTTAATTGAACCAATTTGGGTGTTTTGAAACCCCAATTTTCAAACACTTTCTTAATGATCAATTAATCATTTTAAAATCCAACTTCCATAATCAAATGGATATATTACAAATCCTTAAATCGATACCAAGCTAAATTCTTTTATGCACCCAATCTGATTTTAATTCCCAAAATTAAAAATGTGCATTCTTTTTTAAGGTTGTGGAAATTGGATCGTCAATTACATTTAAATCTAATTTAACCAGTTAAGTGTTTACTTCATCAATTAATCCAAATAATGATTTTTATCTGATCAAAAGCTTCACAAACTAAAAATAAATCCACAATAAGAAATTATTCTTTGGAGTTCACTGAAGGCTACATCTCTAGATACACGAAATCATGAATTAATCTATTATTGCCCAAAGAAGTACAATTAACCCTTCAATAATGAAAAATAGACCTTTATACTTGAAATGAAGCTGAAAAACAGGTTTTGGACTCGATTTCCTATCACACACTATCCAAAAATCCACCCATGGCTTCACAAGCACTCCACAATGCTTTCCTTTGAAAATGCGACCGAAAAATGCCTAAATCAGAAAATATACAACACTTTGTGGAAAAAAAAATCCACCATTGTCTTTGTATCTAAATTTTGAGAAACTTTTGTTTTCACACTTTGAGTTTTGATTCGGACGAAGTGCCCCAAATTTTCAATCTCTCAGTAACCGCTTGCTTGTTGTCTTCCTTACACGATCTTGCAATGCAGTCTTTTTAAATATAATTGAGCTCATGTTTACCAATTCCAAGCCCTTGTGGCATATCGACGAGCTCATTAATTTTGGACCCCACACGTCTAGGGGTTGAGCCCCACTTCTTTTGTCCGCACCAAGGATTTGTATTAAGTGGGTAAAATCCCACATATTTCATGGGGAGGATGGGCTTACTATTTAAATATATCAAGGCCTGCAATGTTATACATGGTTTAGGCCATATTTATGGCCTTATTTTGCTTGCCATAGATGTGTGGCTGGTTAGTCTATTGTATGGGATCACCACATAGAGGCTCTTAGCATCTTAGACCACCGAGTTGTGTTGTTAACTGTCACGTATATGAAGTGTGTTTGACCCGGCCTCGTGGCATACCCATCCACTGCGTTATGACTAAGATTTGGCATCAAGTTGATAGGTTGACTCACCATACACATAGGCATTGGTGTATTATTTGTTAAGGCCTTTCGAGATATATATGGAATCTCGCCAAATAGTAACCCCTGTCGGGATTGCCAAGTTGTAAGGATAAGGCCATTCGGTGGGCTTACCAAGTCAATATGATCTCCCAAACACTTTGTGCTCACCAAGGTATAAGGGAATTGACCGATCATTATGGTATTAATGCGATCAACTTGGTGGGGAGTTGATCAGCCCAACGAGCTAATAAAATAACTCGCTTGAGCTCTGCATAATGCAAGATAGTAAACCTATAATGCAAAAAGTAACTCTCCAATACAAATAGTCCCACATTGGGAATGTTAGAGAGATATATGGCATATATAATCAAAAATATGATATCAATAATATGAAAAGGC
The DNA here is from genome assembly GCA_018340775.1 of Taxus wallichiana var. yunnanensis. Classification (NCBI taxonomy): domain Eukaryota; kingdom Viridiplantae; phylum Streptophyta; class Pinopsida; order Cupressales; family Taxaceae; genus Taxus; species Taxus wallichiana. The sequence continues at coordinate 341,543,342 of CM031240.1, read as the reverse complement.
AACAAAGGCACCCATCCTACAAAAAGAGTGTGTCGAACTGTTGAGGACCCCGACTAGAAAATAGTGGGGCCCACCAAATTTTCCCTTATATGTCAAAGACTAGAGGTAAAAATAAAATTTTAACCTTTTCAACCATTTTGCCATTTTTCCATGTGTCACATTTAGATTGGACTGTTGACTCAATTTGACCACTTTTCAAACATGAACTTTGACTTGCAATATCTTTCGTGTACGAGCTCCATTTTCTGAGTTCTACCCATCGTCGGAAAGCTCTCAAGACATTCTACATACCTACAATGGTTTAGGGAAATTCTAGTAAAATTTGAATCTAGAAAATCCTCTAGATCACTCCTCCCCAATAAGACCATTTTTTCCTCAAAAGGGAACTTTACCCAGATGAACTGTCAATTGATCCTCTACATATCACAAACAGTAGAACCCAATTTATAGCATGGTAATTTTAAAAAAATTACAATAAAAAAAAATAGCCATTAATAGTAATATCACCCATGGCCATTACTATAATTGAGATGACAAATGAATCTTCCATATCCATCTATACACTCGATCCTGTACCACTATTAACAATATAAATATAACTGCATTCACAACTTGTTAGTGCAAAATTTGTACATACTATTTGTAACTATGTTTGATAGTTACAAATATTTAATCCTAACAATAAGACTTATACATGTGCAAAAATCATGCATAATAATAAAAAGTTTGTATAAAATTTACACACACAAACAATGCCTACATGATACATCTACATAGTTCTTAAACAACAACATACTACACAAATTTCCAAAAATAGACATCTGATCACTGACCATTCCCCATGAAATAACTATACATGCTGCTATAAAAATGAAGTTTTTCAAAACCATAACAAGAGAAATTTTACCCAAACATGATAAACCTGTCACCTGGATTTCCTCTTCAGGTTACTTCACCAACACCAAAGAAAAATAAATATGGAAATTATCCTTTTTACAAATCAATAGGATTTTTCCAACAATTGCTTTGTTAGTTCCATGTATTATTCATCAATTTACTATGCAAACATAAAACTGATGAATTGTCTACCCACCCTTTTTAACACATTTTCCTATTTAGGTGGTTGATTCACTTCAATTTTTACCTGATTCACTGAAGGGGTCATAATGGTTGGTTTAATATTGTTATCCTTTTTAAAAAAATTAATTTTTGTTCTAGATGATGCTGCCAACATTTCTCAATTACATGACCTTTCTTTTTACAGTGATCACAATATCTTTGATCCATTTTTTAGGATCCACATTTTTAGGAAACTTACCTAGATTGCTTTTAGCAAGCCAAGTTTAGGAGAGTGAACTTTCTCAATCTCTTCCAACATGGATTTATGTTTCCTACACTTGGCCACACAATGATTAGACAACCCACAAAATGTGCATGGCTAACTATACAACATTACTTGCATATCATAACCAAAATTTTCCAATGTAGAAAGTGGATCATTTTGTTTACCTTTTCCTTTATGATTATGGTAAACCAAAGGTGGAGGAATTTCAATACCTCTTCATGGTGAATTCTTACTAGATCCTTCTCTTGAGGATGAATCACCTAATGCTAGGGGGAAGCCTCTTTGTTGTTAGAATATTGTCTTCTTCCAATGGTCTTGGAGTCCTCTCCAATTTCCTTTTCCCGAAATAACATACCCCAGTCTTGCATAACGAGGTCATTCTTCAACATGTATGGGGTTAGTTATGCCTTGATTATTCTTACCAAGGCTAATTCCATTAAAACCCATTTTATTCAAAAGTTTAGATCTTATACCTCTAGTGTGCTTTTCAAAATCACCAAGCACATTTTCTGAATCTAACTTTGCTTGGGGAGAGGAATTAGGTGTTGAAATAATTACAATGCATTCATCTATATTAGTGGATGCATCAATTATAATTAGTACCTCTTTCTTGGGTCCATCAATTTGTAACACCATTAAGATCTCATCCTTAGATTCTAGCTCTTTTTTCTTAGTTTGTCAACTTTCTCCTCAGAGAGAACAACTGACACCTCGGAAGGCATTTTCTTCCTGAATTTGCTAATTGTATGCTTCAACTTCCTCAAGCTTTGCCTTGTTTGAAAATTTTCCCATGGTTTCCTGCACACCTATACTTCCAACTCTGCACACTACAATTGAAAGATCAAGCCCAAAAATGCAAAACCAATGAAATCAAATCAACTGAAGCAAATAAAGAGCTAAACCAGCTCTCATACCAAACTTGATCCGAAAATGGTACTTTTTTTTCTGCACTTTTTAAAATTTGGACACTTTATTTTTCCAAATTTAAAATTGATCAAGAGTGGTTAATTGAATCAATTTGGGTGTTTTGAAACCTCAATTTTCAAATACTTTCTTAGTGATTAATTAATCATTTTAAAATCTAGCTTCCATACTCAAATGGATATATTACAAATCCTTAAATATGATACCAAGTTGAATTCTTTTATGCACCCAATCTGATTTTAATTCCCAAAATTGAAAATGTGCATTCATTTTTAAGGTTGTGGAGATTGGATTGTTAATTACAATTAAATCCAATTTAACCGAGTTAAGTGTTTGCTTCATCAATTAATTCAAATAATGATTTTTATCTGATCAAAACCTTCACAAACTGAAAATAAATCCACAACAAGAAATTGTTAACAAAGTTCACCCGAAGGCTACGTCTCAGATTCACGTAATCATGAATCGATCTATTATTGCCCAAAGTAGTAGAATTAACCCTTCAAAAATGAAAAATAGACCTTTATAACTAAAATACAACTTAAAAATAGGTTTGTAGACTCTGATTTCTTGTCAAACACTGTCCAAAAATTCACACGTGGCTTCACGGGCACTCACAAGTGCTTTCTTCTGTGCAACTGTGACCAAAAAATACATACATCAGAAAATATACAACACTTCATGGAAAATGAAGACCACCACTGTCTTTGTATTGAAATTTTGAGCAATTTTAGTTTTTACATCAAGTCTTGATTCGGACCAAAAGTTCCCAAATTCTCAATCTTTGTAAACTTTCTGTTTGTTGTCTTCCTTACATGATCCTGCAATAGTCGTTTTTAAATATAATTGAGCTCATGTTTGCCAATTTCGAGTCCTTGTGGCATACTAGTGAGCTCATTCATTTTGGACCCCACACGTCTAGTGGTCAAGCCCCACTTCCTTTGCCCCCACCAAGGATTTTTATTAAGTGGGTAAAATTCCACATCTTTCGTGGGGAGGATGGGCTTGTTATTTAAATATAAAAAGACTGCAATGTTATACATGGCCTAGGCCATGTTTATGGCCTTATTTTTCTCACCAAATATGTGTGGCGGTCGATCGGTTGTGTGGGATTGCCATGTAGAGGCCCACGACATCTTGGACCAAGTTGTGTTGTTAACCGACCACATATGGGCGTTGTGTTTGACCCACCCTTGTGGCATACCCATCCGCTATGCTATGACTAAGATTTGGTGCGAAGTTGATACGTTGACTCGCCATACACATAGGAGATGGTGCATTTTTGTTAAGGCCTTTCGAGATATATGGAATCTCACCAAAAGTAACCTTGCCGGGACTACCGAGTTGTAAGGACAATGCATTCGGTGGGCTTGCCAAGTCAATATGATATCCCGACCATTGTGCTTGCTAAGGTATAAGGTAATTGGTGATCATTATGGTATTAATGTGATCAACTCGGTGAGGAGTTGATCACCCTAGTGAGCTAATAAAATAGCTCTCTAAGCTTCTCATAATGCAAGATAGTAAACCTATAATGCAAAAATCAACTCTCAATACAAATAGTCCCACATTGGGAATGTTAGAGAGATATATGGCATCTATGATCAAAAAAATGATATCGATAATATGAATAGATGAAAAAGGTAGCCCTCCTATGAAAGAGTGTCTTTGAACCTAGCTAAGGGTCTCACCAAAAAATAATGGGGTCTACTAATTTTTCCCTCGTATGTCGAACAATGGAGGTAAAAACAAAATTTTAACCTTTCAACCCTTTTTCCTTTTTTCACGTGTCACTTCGGGTTTGGGACTGTTGACTCAATTTGACCACTTTTCAAACATGAACTTTGACATGCGATATATTTCGCGTATGAGCTCTGTTTTTTGAGTTCTACCTATCTTTGGAAAGATCTCAAGATGCTCTACTGACTTGTAATAGTTTAGGAAGATTCTTGTAAATTCTGAATATAGAAAATCCTCCAGTTCAAATCTCCTCACACAAACTTGTTTCAATCGAGTTCTTAAACTATGATCACATTCTCTCTGTCACGGAGTTAGTAAGAAATTATCCACAAGTATTAGTAAACCCTTCCAATACATACATGAAAAATTTGTAACAACACATCAATCTTCTAATCTCTTCTAAGATCTCGACAATGAGACTCATATAATATATAAATGAAATGATAAGATATAACATCAAAAGCAAATAATGTCACAAAAATGTACAGTTTTGTTTTGCGAAACAAAAATGCCTTCTTTTTGAATTCCTTGAATTTCGTGGAGATCCTCTCCTTCCTTTTCTAATGAATCATATAAGTGGTTAAAAATTGGGTTAAATATGCCTCATTTTCACTTCCTAACTGAATCTTGGCCCATTAGGCCTTTCATGTGACTTGTTTTGCCTTTATTATCACTTCACAAGACCTCCACCAAGCCTAGGACCTTGGAATTGGACATTACACTACAATAATGACTTCATCAAACCTTCTAGACCTCAGATAGAGCTTGTTAAAATCTTACAACATATGAAATGCTACAAGGAAGACACCTAATGTCTTAACAAGTTCAAAATGTCATCATAGTTCAAATTTTCATTTTGGAGGGAAATAGCAAAATTTGAATTTTTGATGGAATTATCACATTCTAACACCTACAAATGATTCCTAGTAGACCCTAGGTGACCTATAGGACTTATGAAGTCTCTTAGAAATCCAAAATTGATGATATGATTCATATTTACATGTGGAGAGATGATTCTCTTACATCATACTCTCAGGGAAGGGAAAGTTCCTTATACTGTATGTTAGTTCTTCTTTCTTTTTCTTCTTTCTTTGATTCCAATTGTAGATGATCCTCTGAAAATGCCTCTTAGCTGGATAATGACTCTGTTGTACCTCTATTAGTTGTCCTTTTTCCTTCATGGAATGGTTATTCCTTGAAATTCTCTTTTCTTGATCACGGTGATGACTCTAGGACCATATTTAGTGTCTTTCTCCTTAAGTCGAGCATATACCCTTGATTTATGGTCATATATGATGTATCTTCATCATTCATGTAGCTCTGAAATTGTCTCTCACATATCCTTGTAGTCTTTCTTGAATCATCTTTTCTTCAAAATGATAATATACTAGTATTAGCTCATTTTTTCCTCTTTCCTCGATTGTAACTCAACTTCGAACTGTATTTATTTCACTTTCATCTTTTATTTGTTCTTTATCATCTTCTTGATCTCTTGTTCTTCCTTTTTCTAAACTATTTATTGTTCTTCTAAGGTCTGCTTTGCTTCATGTCCTTATCGACAATGAAATTTATACTTGTTCATTCATTTTAGATGCTCCCATAAGCTCTACAAGTTCTCTATTTCTCATGAAATTTGCATAGTATTTACTTCTTTGACTTGATTTTTTCATTTTCTCCTACCTTTCCCATTCTAACTTCACCATGTTGCTTGCCAATTGTTCTTCATCTTCATTCATTTCACTTGTACTGCAAATTAAAAGATTAAAACCGTGTTAGATCTAAAAAAGAGGCTTATAGGCCTCATTCATCTCCCTTTTGCTTTTTTCTTCCTTTTTCTTTGTTATTCCTTGTTACAATCTTATAACATATTAAATGCTCCAAGGAAGACACCCTAATGTCTTAAAAGTTCAAATCTTCCCTTATAGTTCAAATGGTCATTTTGCAAGGAAATACCAAAATTTGAACTTATAATGGACTTATCACATTCTAACACCTAAAAATGATTCCTAATAGACCCTAGGTGACCTATAGGACTTATGAAGTCTCTTAGAAAGCCAAAATTGATGATATGCTTCATATTTACATGTGAAGAGATGATGATCATGCATCACTGTCCCATCTCCTTGAAGGCATTTTCCCCATTAAAGTATAACAACCATGTGTCCTCGTGAAAATCAATGGTAATTTCTTCTTTAGTGATCCTAGTGTTGGGTTTATATTTAGGCGAGGAGGATCCTTGTTATTGGCGTCGAGGACTGTGCTTCAAGACCGGCCGTGAGGCTAAAGAAATAGTCTTTGATGGAAATAGTGCTATCAATACCTTCAATGAGGAGAATGTCCTCATCAGGTAGTGCATCATGGATAGGTTGAAGGGAAGGAATAAGAGGAGCGGCCAATTTTTCCAAACAAAATTGGCCTTTTATAATCTGTTGGGTGATGATATAAAGGACAAATTCCATAAGAAGTGTCATCCACTTCCCAATCGATTATGTTGGAAGAACAACATTCAAAATAATTACCACAAAGGAGCTGTGTGAACAATGAAATAGGTGGTTGGGTAGATCATATAATGTCCTAGTTTCGTATCATCTGTGTAGTATATGGCTAGGAAATCCCACTCAATGAAAGTGTATCACATCTCGTAATCTAGTAGGGCTTGACTAACATAGTAGACGACATGATTATTTCCCTTTTCATCCTTTGTTGGCCATTGTGTGTTAGTGTTGTCATTGATGTCAATCCAATTTATGGAAAATGGTGTCATGACATTGTATGATCCCCATATGATTTTATTCAAATGTCAAAGATGAAGATTGAGTGGTTGTGTCAAGTTTGGTGAAGGTCTACTGATGCCCGGTGCTTGGTTGAGTATGAAGAATCATGGTTTGAGTCATTCTGAGTTAGTTTGGTGTTTTCATGATGTCATACATGGTCTATGAGGTGTTCTACAAGTATCATTGGGTCTGCGTGTGGTTAACAAGGTCAAGTCATGAGTTGTCATGGTTGAGTTAGGTCATTCCGGATTGTTTCTAGCCCTGGAGCACTTAAAATGAGGTAGATATGTGAGATTTGGACCAGATATTTCTTGTTAAATCATGGATGTAGCATGGTTATGGTATACAATGAATTTATGGTGAGTTTCATATCTTCATTCAATGGTTTGGTGATTCTATGAGGTTCTTATGAAGCAAATAGTGAGAAACAAACATGTTAACACATGTAAATGAGATTGGTTGGAGAGTTTCAAGATATTTCAGATATGTGGTGAATATTTAAATTTAGATCATGGTTTCATGGTGCTTCATGCTAAATTTTAGGTCATTCTCAAGAATATTTTTGAATATATGCAAGGTTTGGAAAACCGGGTAGGTTATATAGTGATTTTAAAGAAAAAGTGAACCTTCGATGTTCATTGTGAAATTTATGATTTACATAGGGGCATGAGATATTTGGAATAAATTATAAGGTCAGTTATGAATATTTTAGAAAAAAAAATAAGGTGGTTTTATCATCACATTTTTATGAACAATCGTTAAGAAGGTAAAGTGGTTTGAAACCTTAAGAAAAGCATAGCTATGAGAAACTTGCGAGAAAAGTTAGTATATCAGACTTGTTTTGATTTCTAGTGAAAAATTTATGATTGTATTTTGTATAGGACTCTCCCAAATTTCTATAATGATAAGTTAGAGCATGTGGTAGTATGTGGGTCCCACCTGAAAAATCTTGTTTTTGAAGAAGTTCAGTTTAAGGCAAGATGGTCTAAAGGAGTTGAAGAATAAATTGAAACTTTTTTATCCTTGGAGTTTTTTTAGGTGTCCATGATGGTTTAGGGTCATGATTGTGTGGAAAAGTTCAAAGTGTGCCCTATTTATATTGACTGGTCAAAGGGCGATTTTAGGGCAAATCGAAGCGGCCTTAAATGAAAGCAGAGACATTTCGAAGCTACAAGAGGAGTTAGGAGGTAATTTAAGTTGTGTTGGAAAGATGATTCAGAGATATTTCCATTGATATAATTTTTGTCTCATGATGATGTGTTTTTATGTGGTTTTTAAATAAGTTTGTGTATAACAAGATTTTTGGCTTTCCAGATGAGTGAATCGCTTTTCTTGAAAGTTTTATTTGGTTAGTACATGAAATGGATTGGGTGATGCTTGATATCACATGGAATGTGAATAGGGATGAATTTTTCATCTAATTAATCCATTTAGAGGTATTTAAAGTGTCAGGAAGGGTGTTAACCAATTGCATTTGGGAAACTACTTTTTTTCAGCTTGATTTGGTGAAGGCAAAAGTTGATGTATTTTGAACATGAGGTTTTTTAAAGAGTTATAAATTTCTTGTAAGTTTTCTAAAGGTTATTAAATTTACATTGAGTGGTCACATTCCATAATTTATGTGTTATGGGGTGATATTTAAGCCAAAATGTGGAAATAGGGTGCTTAGAAACAGGTGTTTTGTGAAGGCTTTTAGTATCAGTCATCACTGGGCCAATTAAACGAAATAATTTGATTGGTTCATGTTAATTGAGACCATGTTTTATGTTTAAATTAATTTTAAACATGTGTGATGTTTTTAGAGCATGAATAAAAATGGTTTGGTGTTAGGATATTGTTTTCATTCTAATGAGGTGGGTTTGAGGATTTTTGGTACATGGAGAGTTATTTTTGGTTAGGCCGACCTATATGTGTCACTTATAGCTGTTATGAAAAGTATATGGGATTTTTAAATATGAAATGGTTTATAAAAAGGAGGGAATTTTTTTGAGTTTGAATTTTAATCAAGAAGGAACTTATAAAAGCATAGTTTTGGGTGCTTTTGTGAGCTAATTGTGTGTGTGTGCAAGAAGTGCGACCTAGGTGTGAGAGTTTTACAAGTGTGTGAGAATGAATTGAGAGATTATAAAGTGTATGATAGGTTGAAGAAGGATAGAAATCATATGTGTAAGATTTTGAAACCTTGAGAAGTGAAGAAGGAGCTAGTTTTTGAGAGATTGAAGACCTAGGGTTTGGGCTAGGGTTTGTGAGCTGAATAAGTGATCTCCATCAGTTGTGGTAGGATAAAAATCAGAGATAAAATATCTTTAGGTGGCTGAGTTGGTTCTTGGTCATCTTATGGGGTTGTAGCCTCCTTGTGGAGTGGGTGCTTCACTAAATTATGGGTTGGTGCTCCTTATAGGGTTGGTGCTCTACTAAACTAGGGGTTGGTGCTCCTTATGAAGTTGGTGATTCAATAAATTTATTTTTGTGAGTAATATAAAAAAATTCAGTGGGTTTTCTTCCCCTTGAGGGTTTCCCACATATATTTGGTGTTCTTGTGTACTCTCTTTCTCTTGTTCTTGTGTATGGTGTATTTAATACTTAAGTAAACACACATATGATTGTTGTATGGTTGAATGGTTATTTTATTGGTAATGAATGATGAATGGAAATGGTTTAAATTTTTAATAGACTGATTCACCCCCTCTCAGTCTCTTGTGCTTCCAATAATTGGTATAAGAGTAGGTCCTTGAGAAGAAAGTCCAAGAACTTGAAGGATATCCTAGAAGCACAAGTTATTGGTAAGTCTTAAGATATTGAGGTTATATTGAGGAGAAGGAATGAAATATATCAGTCATGTATTGAGGCCTATCAAAATTAGGTCAAGGAAATGGATAAATATCATGATCAAGCCATCAAGGGTTTAAAATCTCAAATTGAAAGTTTGTCCAATTGCCTAAAGGAGAAAGAGGAAACTTGTTCCAGGATATGAAGACAATTTGAAAGCTCTTGAATAAGATTTGAAGGGTGTATCTGGTAGGTTAAAGATGTATGAGAGGATTGAGAAGAGCTCCAAGGCTCTTGATGAGTGTTTAGAAGGTCAAAGAGCCACAAATGACACAATAGGCCCAGGGTTTCAAGGAAATAATGATGATGAAGCCGGTCTAAGTTCAAAATCAGATGAGAAGGTGACTAAGAAGGATTATTTGAGAAGGTCTAATCCTATCAGAAAACCTAATGTTATAAGGATAATGGTACTTTCTTCAATGTATATTGCTTTGTTTATCATAATTTTGGTCACAAAGCTAGAGATTGCAATAGAAGGTCATTTGGAAATGAAGTAGGTTTTTTCAAGTGTGAATGTCACTCATGTTATGAGTATGGGCATAAAGAAAAATATTGTGTATGGAACTTAAGAATGTTTGAGCCTAGAAGAAAGAGGAGTGTTGTTTACCTCAATCATCAACAATCAAGAAATATTGCAAGATTTTTCCAAAATATGAAGAGGTTTATTACAAGTAAAATGGAAGGTCTGATCCAAAGGACAAGAAGGAGGTAGCTCAAGTCAAGGAGGTCAAGAAAACTAATTATCAGCCCACCATGTAGAATATAAAGGTTGTCAAGGAGAATTCTTGTGCTATCAAGGTTGGAAACATAGTCAACAAGAACAAATCAAGTCAAGGAAACATGTTTTCACTTGTTGAAGAGGATCATATGTGTTTGAATGCCTTTTAAGCTCATGTGCAAGACAAGATGAAGAAATAAGGTCTATGGGAAACTTCTAGAGTGATAAAGTATGAAAAGTGACTCCTCCCATGCATTTTTGAGATTTGGTTACTTGTAGATGTCTGAGTTCTATATATGTCCTTAAAGTTTGTTTGTCAAGGTTCTTGTTCGCATTTAGTTAAAAGTCTCGAGATGTTGTTATGCAGCTTTATCATGATGTATACATGTGTGTGAAGGTGTCCTCATGTCTTCAAAGTGTCTAAGGTATGATTTTATCATATTCATGTATGGGTGTATTGTCATGATGAGAAATTGTCAATTTTTTTCTTCATTATGTGACACGAGTTCTATACTTAAGCATGATGTTATTCAATTGTGAAAAGGTTTGTAGTTTATAAGTATGAGTCTAGTTTGTCACTCAAGAAATAGTATGAGATGGTGTTATGTTTGTCAAAGGTTTTAAGTCATGTTGAGATCTTGAAATATGTGTCATCATGTCAAGGTTAAGTATATGTCCATGGTCAAGTGTTTTTGGCTCTCAAGAAGTGACATAAAGATTCATGTATTAACATGTCAAAAGAGGTGCTTGCTCAGTATCATGTGAAGAGTATATATGATCCAATGTCTATATGTTTTCATTATGAAGTTAGTATAAGGGTGAAAAGTACCTTGTGTCTCAATGAGTTTCTTTAGCTCTATGAGTGGTTAAAATGATTCATGATCTCTGTTATTAACAAGTTTGTGATAGGGTTCCAAGAAATGTCAATGAAATGTTATGTTTTTGTCATGGAGTAAAGGTGGTCAAAGTGTCATCATACTTAATTCATTAGTCCAAGAGGTTTGAGTTTACTCTAAAAGGTCTAAACGCATCAAAAGATACATGCAAAGAAGGTCCGGGGTCCTTGTTATTCTATGTCATGTTAAGAAAAGATTTTGTGTGCATCTCGGTTGGTGTAAAGATTGTCTTGGCACTTGGTCATGCAAAATGTTGAGTTTTTGAGGTTAGTGTATTGTGTTGTGATCAAATAATCCTTAACAAGTATGAGTTATGTATATCATTCCCAAAGAGGTGTTTAGTGGTTTGAGCATCATCAAGGTATAGTCTTGAAAGTTGAAAGATCTCGAGAATGGTCTTCTTGAGCCTAAGAATTGGTCCTTTCATTAAATAAAATAGGCTAAATCAATAAGTGACATGGTACAATATGGTTATTAGGTTATGTTATGCCTTAAAAGGAAATAATAAAGGGGTAGTGTCAAAAACTTGAAGAATGTGAGTCTACAAGTGCTCAAATGGTTTTAGATGTTAGAGAGTCTTGTCAAAAAGTTTAGAGTATGCCAAATCTGTGTATGAAGGTCTTGGAAGAACCAAAGTTGTGGGTTTTGGCTAATACAATATTTGATGAAGGGTTTCTCTAATTAAACCAATTCATTACAAGATAATGAGGTAGCTAACATGCCAATGTAGTGGAATCATGTGTGAAGTTAGTGTTGAGCTACAAAGCTCTTAGTCCAAATAAAGAAGTTGAAGCAATTTTGGTGCTACAAGGATTAGTATGTCTAAATGATGAGACATGAGAAGATACATATGCAAGGGGAATTACAAGGCCTTATGTAAGTACATGATAACTATGATAAATGAAATCAAGGTTTATCGGGTTGAGCATGGAGTCTTGGTAATAGACTTATGACCAAATATATGGTGTCTTGGCCTCAAAGTTCCCAATATGATAAAAAATAACTAGCTACTGTTATGATAGTAATCTTGAGCTATGTTAGAGGTCTGACTATAATAAACCAAAGTCAAAATTACATTTCAAAGATCAAGGATATGAAGTCACATAAATGTCGAATGAGGTGTTTTGAATTTTGAATGCTCATGGTATTCGAGAGTGTGAAATGAGTCACTTCAACATGGCTAACTGGGAATGAGGTTCAGTGCATGATTATGTTGAAGTGGAATTTCCAAGTCAGTAATACCATGGTTGGTTGAAATAAAAATGTGTCTCAAGTGTGAAAGAAATAGTAAGGGATAAATTAAAGTGCAAGTCAATAGGAGATCTGTGTTGAAGGAAATGGAAGTTGAGTTTTAGTTTCATTAGGAGATAAAGAGGTAATTTCCTAAGAAAATAATTGAAGAGAATAGCTTCATGCTATGTGACCAGTATGGTAAGTGGATAAAAGAATGAGTCAAGTTGTGTAAATAGTTACCAAGTTCTCGGAGTAAAGATTTTGGGGTAACTTTGAACAAGTAGATGAAGGTTTGTGTCATTGAAAAATCATCTATAATGGTTGGTGTAAAGATGCCTCTCGAGATATGTCCGGTGTGAATGCCTCAAGGAGAGTAACAATGTTTCCAAAGTGATCTACAAGATAATATTTAAAAGGTCTGAAAATGCATTGAAGTCCTATTGTGTTCTATAGGTGCAAATACCAATCCAAGATTTGCAGGTATTCTCTCAGGGTCCTGAAACAAGGTGGTGGAGAGTATCAAAAGGTATTATAAATAGAAAAAAATTTGAAACTTCCGAAGTGCACTTTGAGATCACTCGGATAACATAAGTCAAAATGCCTAGATTGTTTGAAGATCTCAATTCAACCGAGACAATCTTGATGAGTCGAGTCTCACATATTTGTTTGATAGGATCAAGCCCACATGTTAGAGTAAAAATAGTTGAAGTCAAATAAGTGTCCTTAGAGGTAAGAATAAGGTATGAATTAGTATTTGAAATGAGTCTAAGATTGTGATAATAAAAATGCATCTCTACGGGTATGATAATTTCTCGAGCTATATTACGAGGGGTATATGAAAGTGTGTCATCTTGTGGAGTTTCTCTTTGAACTAGTTATGTTCTTTAAGTTGAGTTATTAGTTCTAAGTGTCTCATATGGTCAACTCGGTTAATGGTTGGTCTGCAAATGTCTTATGTAGAGAGTCAAAGTGCTTGGTGTTGAGATTTTTATGGTCTCTTAGGACCTCATATGTGATCTTTACCCTAAGGAATTTAAGGTACAACATGCTTTACATGAGTCTAAACCAAGTGAATTATGGGCCTCAAGCTAGAATATTGTTGAGGAAAGATGGTGGGGATTTTCTTCACACAGTGTTGTCGAGAGAGAAAAAGGAATCTCATGCTAGGTTCTTGTATGTATGCCAAGAAGGTGATGAGTGTACAATGTGCAATCTAAAGCCGGAAAGACTGAAATTGTGGTCTAGAGTCAAAGGAATGTAAGTAGTTGTTGGGGTAGTAATCCATGAAGATTGATCAATATTTTCTAGTATCAAAGCATATGTACTCATGAATGCTGCTGCTACGGTAAGTGTGAGGAAAGGAAATATGTAATGTTATAGGATTTGAAGGAGGTCTTCGGGATAGGGGATAAGTTTATGCTCCCAAAAAGGTGATTAGGACATAGTTACTAGTAATGTGAGTAAAAATTTTGAAAGGAAGTTTGTTCTTGTTCATAGATAGTGTTGTTTTGACACAAAAAGGTAGTAAACAATGAAATTGTGCTTCAAAGGGATTAGTAAATAATGACTCAAGCATTGTCAAGGAAACCTAAACAACTACTAGAGTAATTTGCTACAAACCAGGGGGGAGAATCATAGAGAGGTTTAATTATGTGTGATGGCTAAGATTTCTTAGAGAAATTTGTGATTTTGGAATGAAAACATGATTTTGGAACAATGGACCTAAAATGGATATGTAAGTATTTGGAGGCAAAATGGTGGTTTTTCAGCTTGTACATGACCTATATGGTGGTATATGAAAATAATGAAGATTAAGAGGAGAAGTATCATGATCGGGGAGATTTTTCTAGGTCCATAGGATATTCATGTTGTTCTTTGAAGGAGTCAAAGAAGAGAGATTTCAGTCCCAAGGGGAGCAAGTAAGTCAAGTAAGTCAAATTTGTGCATTGTTGTCATTGATTGGTCATTATGTTGTCTTTTTCCACATAGTAGTGTCATTTATCATTTTTCATAGATGGAAAATGGGGAGAGAGATATCATAAACATGGTATTAATGGTCATGTAGGTGTTTGTCATGTTGGTTGCCATCACTGACAAAGGGGGATATTGTTGGCCATTATGTGTTAGTGTTGTCATTAATGTCAACCCCATTGATGGAAAAGGGTTTCATGGAATTGTATGAGTCACCATATGATATTATTTAGATGTCAAAGATGAAGATTGAGTGCTTGTGTTAATTTTGGTGAAAGTCTACAGTGTCCTGGTGCTTGGTTGAGTATGAAGAATCATGGTTTGAGTCATTATGAGTTTGTTCAATGTTTTCATGAGGTCATACATGTTATATGAGGTGTGTTACATGTATCTTTGTGTCTGGATGTAGTCAAAAAGGTCAAGTCATGAGTTGTCATGGTTGAGTCAGGTCATTCTAGGATTGTTTTTAGTCATGGAGCATTTAGAATGATGTAGAGATGTGAGATTTGGAAATAATAATTCTTTTTGAATCATGGTTATAATATGGTGATAGTATAAAAGGAATGTATGGTGAGATTCATGCCTACATTCAATGGTTTGGTGATTCTATGAGGTCCTTGTGAAGAAAATAGTGAGAAAGCAAGCGAGTTAACACATGTAAATGAGATTGGATGGAGAGTTTAAAAGATATTTGGAATATGAGGTGAATATTTAAATTCATATCATGGTTTCATGGTGCTTCATGCCAAATTTCAGGTCATTCTGAAGAATATTTTTAATATATGCAAGGTTTGGAAAAATCGGGTAGGTTATAGTGTGATTTTAAAGCAAAAGTGAAGATTTTGATGCTCGTTGTGAACTGTAGGCTTTACATAGGGGCATGATATATTTGGAATACATTATAAGGTCAGTTATGAATCTTTCAAAAAAAAAATAAGGTGGTTTTATCATCACATTTTTATGAACGATCGTTAAGAAGGTAAAGTGGTTTGAAACCTTAAGCAAAACCTTAGAAACCATAGCTAGGAGAATCTTACGAGAAAAGTGAGTATATCAGACCTGTTTTTATTTCTAGTGAAAAATTTATGATTGGATGTTGTATGGACTCTCCAAGATTTATAGAATGGTAAGTTAGAGCATGTGGCATTAGGTGGGTCCCACCAGGAAAAATCTTGTTTCAAAGAAGTTCGATTTAAGGCAAGATGGTTCAAAGGAGTTGAAGAATAAATTGAAATTTTTATCCCTAGAGTTTATTTAGGTTTTCATGATGGTTTCAGGTCATGATTGTGTGGAAAAATTGCAAAGCGTGCCCTATTTATATTGACTGGTCAAAGGGCAATTTTGGGGCAATTAGAAGAAGTCTTCAGTAAAATGGACATTTAGAAGCTACATGAGGAGTTAGGAGGTTATTCAAGTTGTGTTGGAAATATGATTTATAGATATTTCCATTGATATAAGGTTTGTCTCATGATGATGAGTTTTTATATGGTTTCTAGTAAGTTTGTGTATAACAAGATTTTTGGCTTTCCAGGATATAATTGCTTTTATTGAAAGTTTGATTTGGTTAGTGCATGAAATGGATTGGGTGATGCTTAATATCACCTGTAATGTGAAGAGGGATGATTTTTCATATATTTAATCCATTTTTAGGTATTTAAAGTGTCAGGAATGGTGTTAACCAGTTGCATTTTGGAAACTACATTTTTGGCAACTTGATTTGGTGAAGGCAAAAGTTGATGTAGTTTGAACCTAAGGTTGTTTCAAGAGTTATAACTTTCTTATAAGTGTTCTATAGGTTCTTGAATTTCCATATAGTGGTAACATTCCATATTTGAGGTGTTCTTTGGTGATCTTGAAGCCAAAATGTGAAGACAAGGTGTCTTTGAAACATGTGTTTGTGAAGGCTATTAGCCATGGGCCCATTAAATGAAATAATTTGATTATTTCATGATAATTGAGACCATGGTTGATGTTTAAATGTAATTTTAAACATGTGTGGTGATTTTTAGAGCATGAATAAAAATAGTTTTGGTGTTAGGATATTTTTCTCATTCCAATGAGGTGGTTTTGAGGATTTTTGGTGCATGGAGAGTTGATTTTGGCTAGGCCAAACCGTATGTGTCACTTGTAGCTATTACGAAAAGTATATGGGATGTTTTAAATATGTAATTTTTGATAAAAAAGGAGGGAACATTTTTAATTTGAATTTGAATCAAGAAGGAGATTATAAAAGCATAGTTTTGGGTGCTTTTGTGGACTAGTTGTGTGTGTGGAAGAATTACAACCTAGGTGTGAGAGTTTTATAGGTGTGCGAGAATGAATTGAGAGAGGATAATGTGTTTGATAAGTTGAATAAGGATAGAAATCATGAGTGCAAGATTTTTAAGCCTTGAGAAGTGAAGAAAGAGCTAGTTTATGAGAAATTGAAGACCTAGGGTTTGAGCTAGGGTTTGTGAGCTAAATAAGTGATCTCCATCAGTTTTGGTAGTAGAAAAATCAGAGATAAAGCATCTTGTGTGTACGAGTTTGTGCTTGGTCATCCTATGGTGTTGTAGCCTCCTTGTAGAGTGGGTGCTTCACTAAATTAGGGTTTGGTGCTCCTTGTAGGGTTGGTGCTCTACTAAACTAGGGGTTGGTGCTCCTTGTGAAGTTGGTGCTTCATTAAATTTATTTTTGTCAGTAATATCAACAAAGTTTCAGTGGGTTTTCTTCTCCTTGAGGGTTTTTAACATATATTTGGTGTTCTTGTGTACTCTCTTTATCTTTTTCTTGTGTATGGTGTATTCAATGCTTAAGTAAACACACATATGGTTGTTGTATGGTTGAATGGTTATTTGATTGGTAATGAATGATGAATGGAAATGTTTTAAAGTTTTAATAGGTGATTCACCCCCTTGATATCTTACACTTCATACATCCTTTTGTTCTAGCATTGCCCCAATGAACATCAGAGTGGAAGAGGTATATAATAACAAGGGTTGATTAAGAGAAGGAGGTTTTAATGTTAATAACAAGGATAGGGATTGTTTCATGTTCTCGAAAGATTGCTGAAAATATTTGGTCCACTCAAGTTTGCTAGAATTTTGGAGTAGGTTGTTTATGGCTTGTACACGATAAGTGAATTCAGGTACAAATTTTTGAATTGCCCCAAAATTTCCAAGAAAATTTCACATATCTGCTATGGAGGATGGTCGTGGCATGTTAAGAATAAACTTAATCTTTACTAGATCCACATTGATGCCATGCTTGGATACTAAGAAACCTACAAATTTTCCTCAAGTCACTGCAAATATGCATTTTCTAGGATTGAGATGAACCCTCTATTTACAAAGATGCTCTAGGGTGATGTCTAGGTCATGAGCATGCTCATTTATGCATCAAGATTTGATGAGTAGATCATCCACATAGACCTTGAAAATTTTGTGTATAAGGTCGTGAAAGATGTGAGTCATGGCGTGTTGGTATGTTACATCGACATTTTTGAGTCGAAGGGCATTTTGACATAACAATAAGTACCCCATTCTATCATAAAAGTGGTCTTATGTTGATCTTCAGGAGTGATTTGGATTTGATTATATCTTGAGAACCCGTCCATGAGAGAAAACATTTCGTACCCTGTCGTAGAGTTGATGATGCCGTCGATGTAGGGTAAATGAAAGTTATCCTTGGGATAATTTGGGTTGAGATTTCTAAAATCTATGCAAATACAGATGGTGGGAGTATCCTTTTTCCTAACTAGGACAATATTAGAGACCCATTAAGAATAGTCCACGGTGGGGATGAATTAGGCATATAAGAGCTTGATGATTTCTTTATGACAAAGATCATTGATTTTAGGAGGAAATTTTCGTATCTTTGTCGCATGCAGTTGCAACGTCAAGCTAAGTGATGATATTAAGAGAGAAAACATCTGGATTAATGCCCAAAATGTTGTCATATCCTCATAACAATACTTACTTTTGATTTCTTAAGACTTAATTATGACAACGATGTAGATGGGTGAAGAAATTCTCAAGCATGAACACATGTGAGGGATCATCATCAAGTTTTACACTAATGGTTGATTCATATAGCATTGCATTACCATCTTATAAATGGTATGGAGCCTCAGGTACTTTAGCTACCTCATTCGCAAGGATCGATAATAACGATATAATCATCAAAGCTTATGGGTGTTTTGGGAAATTCCCAAGTTTATTATGGCCTCAAGGAATTTTATCTTCTCGTTTATATAGGGGATCTAAAATAGCCTCATCATTATCTAGATTGGGGAGAGGGCCATGATATTCCACATCAATTTCTAGGCCCACATATCGTTTTTCATCTTGGTGTTGTCTAGAACTAGTTTTTCGTATGTCCAACACCTTGACATCCAAGGTGACCTCTTTGGGTGCATGATCTATAATGGCCATGCTTAGGAGTACAAGGACCATCATTAATTGCAGAGGTTGGCTTAGAAGATGATGTGGGTGGTGGATTTGTTGTAGGGGTTAAAGTTTCTTTAGAAGGATAGTGAGATGAATAATCATGAAGTTTTCTAATACCTAAGGAGTGTTCAAGAGTGGAGGATTAACAGGAGGCACATAGGAAGTGTTTCCTCTTCATCCTCATTATTGCTAGTGTCATAAACAAGAGGTTCATAAGATACATCGATGGTATTAGATTGGACTTGTAAGGATTGCATTTGGGCCAAGGCATGTTGGTAGTGTAATACTTCCAAGTGTCTAGACTCAACTTGCAAAACAATGTAATCTTCATCATCGAGGGAGGAAAAGGAAATATCTTCCTCTTTAGGCACTTCCTCTTTAGCCACGACACCAATCTTGCTAAAAATTGGGGTGAGAGGGGAGGATGATCAGAAAAGAGTTGTGCAATTCCTAATTCATTACATTCTAAGTGATTGGAAGTTGAGGCATGATAAACAGGTTATTTTGGTTTGGGATGTGGTGGAACCGGTCTGTGGTAAGAGGAATGATGGTAACAGTTGCATAATGTTGTCGGGTAATCTATTCTTGTTGACCTTGTTTTGAAGTTCATTAGGTTCATCATCATTTGAGTCTACTAATGTAACCTGAATTTTAGACTTAAGATCAAAGAATTCTAGATATGGAATGCCTTGGATCTTAGGAGCAGTGGGCATTAGGAAGGGTTCATTAGGAAATGGTATTGGAACATCCCAAGGGTTGGGATCAACATCATGCCTAAAGCATTGGTTTTTGTGAATGAATTTGATACATTAGTACTTGGATGATGTGATTGCACACATGTGATGCATCTAAGGGCGACCCAGTAGGAGGTTATATGAGAGAGGACGATCTAGAACCATAGGATTTGTGTGAACCATTTTGGGTTTGACTGTGATGGGTAACTAAATGCATCCTATGGGATTTTACTTGTTTTTTTGAAGCCATGACAAGTTAAGCGAGTAGCTTTGAGGTTCTCAATAGGGAATCAGAGGTTATTGATTAGAAACATTGTCTACAAGGAATCTACGTACTTGAGAATTGTTGATAACAATGTTAATGAGTAGGGGTGGGTCATTTACACGTAATAAGACTTCATCGCTAATCATTTCATCCTCCACAAACTCAAGAATAAATAATCAAAGCGTGAACTTAGTGGAGGTCATCCCATAGTCTTTATGTGATGAATTTCTAGTACTGTAGATGTGGAGGGAGCTCGTGAGCCACAAGAAGGGTTATCAAATATTTGTAACTATTGGAGGATGAACCTTCGATGCGAGATTGATGTACGCATGAGCTCCATAAAAAAGAATCTTGTATATGAGGGAGTTTAGCTCATCTAAAAATTTCTAGTGTGACTTAGAGTAATTCCTGTAACAATACCACAGTAATGGCACGGCAGAGGATGTGTCCAAGCCCGAAGGTGGTTTTGCACTCGATAGAGATATCTTATCGAGAAGAAGGAATAATGGGATCATTTCTTAGTAATACAATTGATTCCATGCAAGTGGAGAATCAACTGTGGGAGCAGGATTCACCATTGGTGGGTCTTGGGAAGTATTAAGAAAAGATGGGTTATCGGCTAGTTTATTTGGTTTAATAACAAGATATTTATGGGAAAGATTACACCTATAGTTATTCTTGGTAGCATTGAAATATTGGGAATTGATGAATATTTGATAATATCAGTTCTCTATGGTACCCACAAAATTTTTCATGGGCTTTCTATGATGTTGATTTTGAATATTGGAGTGAGATTTCTCTAAAGATTGATATTTTTCATAGCGCTCTTGAATGATTGTAGAGTAATCGAAGGAGGAACCAATGAATACTATGTAAGTTTCCTATGGTTGTATGCCACCAAAAAAATAAATCACCCCTAAGTTCAAGCAAGGCTTTCTTGAAAGAGGGGATTATCTATGGAGTGGGAAGCATTTGGAGAAGTTCAAAACGAGATAAGGGGGTATGGGAGAGATCAAGAAGGTTATTAATTGTCTCCCATCCATTTCTCTATAGAAGTATTAATTACATGTGTTATACCTTTAAGTTTGGGTGATGGGTTGGAATTGCATCCAAACTCACGCATGATATATTCTTGTCTTTTAGATTCTTTGAGGGCTTCCTCTAACGTATTAAGAGAGAAATACCTAACCTTATATTAGAGGGTTAGTGTAAGGGTCTTAAGAAATATTTGAGATAAAATTTTACCATCAAGGTTGTGGTTAGCTTGTACAAACAAAGCTTTCTACTTTTTAATAAAGTCATGAGCTGATTCATTTATCCCTTGTTTAAGATTTATGAATTTATGTAAGGTATTTTTAGGTATATCTTGTTGTTGGAATTCAGAAATCAAATCCTTAACTAAGCCTTCTCGATCAACTATTAAATTGGGAGGAAGCTTGTTATACCATTCTAGGGCTTCACATACTAAGGTTTTTTCTAGTATCTTAGTTGTTGCATAGGTATTTGCTTGAATCCATTCTTTGTAAATATTGCCAAAAATTTTGAGGAAGATACTTGGATCCCCAGAACCATCATAAGAGATGGTAGGGATAGTTTGTCCTAGATCCATGGCTGCGATATATGGAGCCAAGGGTTCATTTTAGATAGTTTGCAACATATTTTTTTGGATTTACGATAGGATTCTTATGTGCATCCACCAATGGAGGAGGTGTGAAAGAAGGTACATTGGGTGCCATATTTTGAGATGCTATTTGTAACATCTGATTTTGTATTTGAATCATACTAGCTATGGTAGTAGCTTGGGACAAGGCCATATGATCTAGGAGCTTAGCTATCAATACATTAGGATCCCAAAAATAAGAACAACCTTTTCTATAGGTGTTTCTTGGTGTTCATCAAGTTCATCATGTTCATGGGTAGGGGTTTTAAGAGATTCATCTTGATTAGTCATGCAGGAGGAGTTGACTATGATGAATCCCTTTATAATTAAGGCAAGGCATGGTCATCTCCATGGATATATTTTGGATACTTCCATCCCGATCAGGTGTAAGATATTCATTATCATTGAGGTTTTTGATGATATATCTAGGATCTATATGTTCAATTTCAACCACATTACACTCAACCAAGAAATAATTTTCTAAGTGAATGTTTCACCAAATAAGTTGTGCGAAAAAATAGATAAGGTAATGGTCAAGGAGGAATACCGTGATTGGTCGAAGGTTGAATGCATGCGTTACTGACTTTATCCAAGATTATCATGGAGAAATCCTTTTTTCGGGAAGGACTACCTATAGATACAAAGAAAGACCACCAAATGATATTAAATAGCAAATGATAGTAGTGCCTAGTGATTACTAGTTTTGGGAAGTGTGGTACTTCCTAGATGGTGAAATCCATTATTTTTATCAAATTAATGAAATTAAATATGAGAAATAAAGGTACTATTGCTAACACTTTGATTTGGGTATCTCAAAATGTTATCAACAAACTAGATTAAGAAAAGTATTAAAATCCAAACTAATCTAGCATTAGGCAAGGTATGTTTCTGGTTAGGATAGGTCACAGAGGTGTCAGGTAAGGTCACTGAGGTATCTGGTAGGGTCCGGGTGGAATTTAGGGGATGTTAGAGGAGTTTGGTGAAGGTTAAAAAAAACATAGTGACCAATCTTTGGTAGAGAGGGGAGACCGACGATGGTTAAGGTGATTGATGTCGGTAGGGGCAATTTGATAGTAAATTATTAAAGAAATATTTTTATGCTCTCTGTGATTGCATATTGAGAGAGGGTAGTATGGTTTGGGTCGTAATATGGCTGAGAAGACTCAAGGACACTAAGAAGGAGGTTTAGAATGGTGAAAATTCTTAGGATGGTTGAATAGTGGGTTGGTGGGAGGAAGGTGATGTACATGCAACAGAGGAAAATAAACTACTGAAAGAAACCAAAGATCTACAAAAGGAATAAGTAAAATGATTAGGATCACAATATCTACTTGATGTCTTGTAGATCTTGGGAGGTGGAGGAGGAAAATAGTTGATCCGTGAAGAAATTTTGTGTTCAATGCCGCGACAATACTCCTAGCGTGTCCCGTGAATATTCCAATGCTCTGGTAGGGAAAATGGTTGCTTGTCTTGCACTGTGGTTATGTGTGTTCATTTTCCGGATACGAGGAGGTCTTGAAGATTCACGCTTGAATGCAATCAGGTTCCAATAAATTAATGACCAACCCGTGTAAGGAGTTGTGAAAGTATATATAAGGAAACCGATGGCGGTTAGGTGACTAGCGTCGATTGAGGGATAATCGTTGTCATCGATTCTAAGTGGGAAAGTCTAGGTTTACCAAAAATAGGTAGATCTTTACTATTTTTGGCATGATTTTGATTGATTTTGCTTAGGGAAGTGGATTTCATGTGAGAGAAGGTAGGAAGGTCATAGAAGAAGTCTAATTAGTTTTAGGAAGAAGTCTTAGTTAGTTAGGTTAAGTGGTGACTCAGCGGTGGGAATGATGACTTAGTGTTGAGAGTGATGACTCATCATTGTGAGTTAAATTCCCTGGAATGGGTTCAAGGTGAGGTGTAACAATGAGGTGGAGGTGTGAGGGTGAAATTAACTTAATTAAATTAATTAATAATGTGAGGATGAATATTAGTATAGGATGAAGGGGTCATGATTAATTAAATATATTAAGTTAATTTATTGAAGGGGACCAAGGGGAGTGTGACCCAAATTTGGTCTCTACATTTTCCCCTTTTTGTCGCATAGTTTGTATTGGTAAGCGATGCTGAAAAAAATAGGGAGTCAATGTCCCAGGTATACGTGGAGGTTAGGTTACCCCAAGTAGGGCTGAAGGTGATCCCCCTCAAACTACGAACCAACGAGGTTGAAAAAGTAGTCGGGGAGTGGTTTAATAAATATGTTATTGATGAAAGTGAGGATCGATAGGTAAGGGTATGGTAATTTTGGGTAATGGGTAATGGTCATATTGGGTAATGGGTAATGGCAATCG
Source organism: Taxus wallichiana var. yunnanensis (assembly GCA_018340775.1). Lineage (NCBI taxonomy): Eukaryota > Viridiplantae > Streptophyta > Pinopsida > Cupressales > Taxaceae > Taxus > Taxus wallichiana. The sequence goes on along the minus strand of CM031240.1, from coordinate 341,519,481 downwards.
AATGCACGCACACGTATAGATTGTGATATGGTACCAGGTGGAAGAGCTTGCAAAATCTACGTTGTCAAAAGGGCGATAGGTTTATCCAAATGAGGTTGAAGTGATTTAGGTATCCAAGGTATAGGATATGGTCATGAAGCACAATGAGGTCCAGTGTAGGAATGGGTAATAGGTTTTATTCCATGACACCAAAGGTATGGTCGGGATAAACATCATGTCATTAGGCAAGGTAAGGTCATCAAAGCTAAAGAACACAGGTAAAAACATCGCAAGGTATAACAAGTACACAAATTCAAATGTCACAAAAGGAGATTTAGGTCAGGGTATGTAGGTCAGGGAATAGGTAAGGCTGAGGTATAGGTAAATAACATGTCCCTAAACGTAGTTAAGGAAATGTACAGGTAATGTAGGCTTGCGGGTAGGGTGTAATAGGTGTTGGTAAGGTCAAAAGTTGTTGGAGAAATAATGTTTTTAGGAAAAATGGGCATGGGGTGGGTCAAATGGTTATTTAGGGTGACCGATGCCGTTAGAGCATAACCAACGTTGGTTTGCTAGGGTATGACATAACCGGCATCGATCTTGTCAATTTGGGGTTAAAAAAGGAAAAATCTTTTTTTACGGATTCATTTTAACCTTTCCACTTTTAGAAAATGACAGAGGAGAAGTTGAGGAGTGGAAAACGATAGACGAGACGTCTAGGCTGAGTTGGCGATCCATGCAGCGGGTGATTAACATTCAATTTTCGGGTCCATGAGATCGATTTGATTGGTTGTGAGGTGAGTAGTTGATTGTGGTAGAGGCGAGAGGCGGGAGAGGGAGCGAGTGGACCACCGGTGCGGTAATGCAACATGTTCCACCATGGAGACGGTGTCGAGATGAGGTAGGAGTCAATCTGAATCCTTTATTTGATTGAAAGAGAGTTTGTTGAAATTGTTTTGTGTAAAATTTGGGTGTAATGTTAATTTGTGAAATCGTGGTTAAAAATGAATGAAATGAGGGAGGGGGAAGGTCCAATGTAGCTTAAATAGGGTTGGTAATGAAGCTAGGATAGGTTTGGGTGGGTGGGAGTAGGTATTTAGGTTGTTTTTTGTGAATTTGTTGATAATGGGGATGGGGGTTTTGGTTTTGGTGAAACAAAGACCGACGTCGATAATGTGTTGACAATGTCGGTGGGCTTTGGCCGACATCGATCAAGGTCTAGGTGACCGAAAATGGTCAAAGAGGACTGATGATGGTCAAGGTGACTAATGATGGTCACGATTAAGAGTAAATAAGTGAAAAAAAGGTATAGGTAGGAAAGTAAAATAGGCGAGGAAGGGGTAGGTGAAGATTTATGTAGAGGGAAAAGGGTAAAATATTATTTTTGTGATGTGGGATAGGTAAGTAGGTGAGATGAACTAAGATAGTGGGTAATGATGATAAGGGACAATAGGTTTGTAGGTGAATTAGGTAAAGGGGTAGGCATGATTGATGTGGTTTGGTATTGTGTGGTGGGTAATAGGTTGTTTGAGGTGGTCAAGTCTTGACAAGGTTGTTGGATGATGCAGGAAAGAAATCAATTGAGGATGAGAGACATAGTACCACCCCTATTAGTACGAGATACAACCTAGTGTGACCGCGGACGAGTGGGGGTACATGATCGATGTTGGACTTAGTGTGATTTGATGCTATAGGAATGCATCCCATGATCATAGTTTGATGGTCACTCTCATCAATAGATGGGACTCCACAACTAATACCTTTCACTTACCAATGGGCGAGATGACCGTCACTTTGGAGGATGTTTATAGGATCTTACAACTTCCTATTGTTGGGGAGCTAGTATATTCCATTTTGTCGTAGAGGCATCGGTGGAGCCAATAGTGGTTGTATTTAGTGAGGCAATGGGTGAGATGAGGTATCACAATGTGAGTCTCACTTATGGAGATATGTATGCAACCTATCCGCAAGAGACTAGGCTATCGGTGTTGATGATGGTGGTAGTGGGATGTTTTCTCTTCCAGATTTTGAGGTAGGGACATTTCGTGGGAAGCGATGGGTGTGCTACAGACATGATCGAGGAGCGAGATACATTTTTTGGGCTTCACTTTCCTAGTTCAACTATATAGGGAGCTATGGGCCTATGGGAGATTGAGGAGATTTGGTATGTGTTGTACCTATTTATTACACTATTGGGCATATAAGCACATCATGTGTGTGTGCCTAGTTGGTTTACCACGATAGGATTGGTTCGAGGGTGGCTTGTTCATATTTGGTTTTAGACAATGGGTGTGATCGGTGGATAACCAAGGGTGACAAGGACACATATGATGTGTCATACTATAGGAAATGATTGGAGGGCCTTTCAACAATTGATATCGTGTGGAGGCCATATGTTGACTATCCATCATACAGAGGTATGACTGAGGAGTTAGAGGAGCTTTAGCTGCGATATGGATACGAGGGTCATGGTGGGAACATGAGATGATACTGTGGGGAAGTGGTCAAACGACAGTTTGGATTACGGAAAGACATGCCCCGCCTTTCCCACAATACCATAGAGATGATGTGGAGAGACCCATGTCTCCACCACATCTCGAGTGTTCCTACAGGGTAGGAGGAGTAGGTACGAGATAGATGGATTGACAATGTAGGAGTCACTTATGGATACAAGTAGTGGTGGGTGGCAACTGACTACGGGCGACACTCGCTAAGGCTAGGACAACCTGACTTAGCTACTATCATAGTGCAGAGGGATACATTACAGGTCAGGTGGCCACCCTACGGGAACAAATTATAGGTTTACTGAGGAATGTTGACGGTGGTCGAGGCACATGTGACCATCTTGCAGTATAGGTTACAGACCTACAAGCCCAGTAGTAGCACATGCACAAGTTCTTTACATAAAGAAGAGATGGGGATGGAGGGTAGGTAGCCGCCCTACATGCATAAGTGACAAGATTATAGGGCTAGTTGGCCATGGCACAATCATAGGTTGTGGCTTTGTAGGCCTAGGTAGCTGCACGTGCACCAATGCGAGCACATGGACAGGGTCCCATGCAAATGCAGTACCTACACTAGGACAAGGGACACTTTTGGTGGTAGAGTAGAGTTCACGGGGAGCAATCAAGCCAATGGCACCACCCTAGACTATGTCGATGGTGAGGTTCAAGGATGCCTTGAATGAGGCTCACTACTATCAGGATAATCTAGCCACCTGCGAGGATTGATATGCCCTCATATGCTAAGTATCGAGCCCAACATGAAGCCAATGAGTAGACGAGATCTAAGACTCATAGTTCTAGTAGCACAGGGGGTCATCAACCCCAAAGATAGGGCCATGGTGAGGTTACGAGCGCTCAGAGACCGGGCCCAACAGAGGGCCAAGAGGAGGAGACATGTGAGACTGGACAGGAGGGTATTAGGTGGGGTGATGATTGATATCCATATGTTATAGTGTGTGATTTTTGATATATATACCCATTTGTGTCTTTGATGATGTGAGATTGTACATGAGATTTTTTGAGATACTGATATTTATTATATATTTGTGTATATATGTATTGATACATAGACTCTCCCATTTATATAGTTGATGATGTTGATTGGATGGATGATGTACTCATTTTTAATTTCCATTATTATTGTGTAAAATGGAAACTAGTTGAATTAGGCATGATTGAGTCGAGGTCATGTAGGCATGATTGAGTCAAGTATAGGCATGGTGGAGTTTAGGTGAGTTAGGCAGTTGAGGTCATGTAGGCATGATGGAGTCAAGGTAATTTAGGCATGATTGAGTCAAGTATAGGCATGGTGGATTCTAGGTGATTTAGGTAGTCGAGGTCATGTAGGCATGATGGAGTCAGGTATAGGCATGGTGGAGTCTAGGTGATTTAGGTAGTCGAGGTCATGTAGGCATGATGGAGTCAGGTATAGGAAGTTGAGGTCAAGTTTTTGTGTTTGATTTAATTTCCAAGTTATTGGTAGTATGGAAAATAAATGATGATGTATATGTATGTTGGGGTGTGAATTTCCAAATATTTGATATCATGGAAATGTGAAATGATTGATGTATGATATGGTGATGTTATAAAATGGTAAATATGTATGTTTTTTGATTGTTTAATTTCCAAGTTTTGTGTAAAATGGAAACTAACTAGGGTAAAATGTGAATATAAAAAGGGGAAAATTGGTTAGGGAAAGAGTGGCTGAGCTAACCTCTAAGGGCCCCATGCCCTCGGAGTGCTACCTACATAGCCTTGGTGAAAAGAGGCCTCAGGCCGATGTAGTTCTCCAAAAGCTAGGGAAGAATATGATGAGGTAGAGGAATAGGTTGGTTTGTGTTAGGCATGATTGAGTCTAGGTCATTGTGCATGTTGGAGTTTAGGTCGTTTATGCATGGTTAAGTTTAGGTCATTCATGAATGTTTGAGTTTAGGTCATTTAGGCATGGTTGAGTTTAGGTCATAGGGATGGTTGAGTTTAGGTTGAATAGGCATGGGTGAATTTAGGTCAAATAGGCATGGGTGATTTGGGTGGAAAAGGACTTCCTAGAATGTAGGTGTCGAATGCATGGTCTTGTGTAGGAGAATCAATAAGTAAGAAAAGAGGTGAATGGTAAGGAGTATTGCAGAAAAATCCACCTAATTGATAAGAACCATTACAAGTCTATCATACCAAAGAACAAAACTTGAGTAGGTGGAAGGTTAGAAAGGAAAGGTGGTGAGGTGAAAAAGTTCTGTTGAGTGTAACCTAGTGTGAGACAACATGCCTCTTTGGCAAGAAACCCAAGATCAAAATAGGCAAGTCCATGACGAAAAAGTCATCTTTTATTTTTTCGTTTGTTTTTATAGACTGATCGATGCGGGAAGTCTATGTGGGATGAGTAGAGTATATCCTTGAGGTATTTGTGAAGTTGATCAATGTGGGAAGCTTCATAATATATTTTTATAAGAATAGTATTCTTTTGGTGATATATTATATATAAAGATGGCTAGCTTTGTATAGTTTTCCTTCGAGGGAGCAATCTATTTATAACAACAAGATAGAAAGATTAGATGTCCTTTTTGAGGGAGTCATATTTTTGTGAGAATTTTGACTCAAGGAGTTTTGAATTTGAAAATCCCATATATTTCTTTTGATTTTTTTTTGGACTTTTAGGTCATGGACAAGACTATAGAGAAGTATAGGCTTCTTTTATGAAGACAAAACCATAACACACATGGGTTAGCTATGAAAGAGAGGTTTTAAGTAATGAATGACAATGGGATTCCATCCTCAAAAAGAATGAAAAGTATCCATAAGAATCATGCCATGAGTAGAGCCGTGGTACTCATATTGAAGATAAGGCTAAAAAGTGATGGGTAATCACATGAGTCTTGTTTAGTCGTTGATCCTTAAAATAGGTAAGTGGAAGGTGAATGGTGCTCAAGGGACAAGCGTTTAATAGACATAAGGTGATCTAGGAATTGATTCAACAATATAATGGTGGAAGATCCGAGGTATTGAGGGGTTCGAGTTGAGTTTACCTTCGAGTGAAGATAAATGATAAACACTTGATCTATATGTATGAGTAACGATATAGGGTCTAAGCCAATTAGGAGAAAATTTTCCCATTTAATTTTCTTTGCTTTTGTTACATGTTGATTTTATTTCAGGATGAGGTCACCGAACCTGGAAGGTTCATTCTTGGACACGTTTATCATAGGCACATTTGATACATTTTTGGTAGATTTGGAGGTGATCGAGAGCATTGAGACGACATTCGTCTAATAACTCAAGTTGTGCCAAATGGTCCTAGTGAAAAATCATCATTGTTGAGCATATCTTTGAGTGAGATACGAAGAGATGGAATTTGGACTTTGAGAGGTAGGACAACCTCTATACCGTAGACCAAAGAGAAAGGTATGGACACAATTAAGGTACAAATACTAGTGCGATAAGCCCATAAGGCAAAAGGAATGTGCATGTGCCAATCCTTACCAGTATCGTCAACCACTTTCATAAGAATTTTGTTAAGAGTTTTGTTAGTTGATTCCACTTGGCCATTTGTTTGAGGATAGTAAGGTGAAGAAAACTGAGTTGAATACTAAAGGCATCATAAATTTTCCATAGGGTTTTGTTTTTTAATTGTTTTTTGTTATCAGTGATGAGGTGGCGAGGAATACCAAAGCAAAAATGATGTGATGGTTGATGAAATCACATATTTTCTTAGATTTTGTAGAAATGAGAGGTACGAATTCCACCCATTTAGTGTATCATTCGGTAGTGATAATAATCCATTAATGACGTTGGGAAGAATGAGGATTGATCTCTCCGACAAGATCCAAACCCCATTGAGAGAAAGGCCAAAGGTCTCGTGTGACCTGTAAGGCGTGACTAGGGGTGTGATGAATATTAGCATGTTGCTGACACTTCACACAACATTTGACATAGTCACAACAATCACGGTTTAGGGTCGGCCAGTAAAAGCCTCGGTGAAGGATGTGCTTAGTAACAGCTAAACCACTAAAGTGACCCCCACAAATTCCGTCGTGAACTTCCTTGATGGTGTAGGGAATTTCAGAACTCGTAAGACATCATAAGAGGATAACATCAAAACCATGTTTATAAATAATACCACCCATGATGACATAGCAAGAGACACTTTTGAGAAAGGCTCATTGTCCATTGTGAGTAAGATTTGGAGGAAAAATGGAAAGGGAAAGGTAGTCAACAAACTGCTTATACCAAAGGTCACGTGGGTTAGTTTCAATGTTTCCTACAAGGTTAACGTCTCAAATCAGATAAGAAGGTGAGTGCAACCTTTATACAATGAAAAATATTTTTGATTCAGAGGGCGAAGTGGGTATTTGAGAAGCAAGACAGGCCATGGTATCTGTAAATTTATTAGTGGAACACGGGGTGGTTTGAAGTTCATAACGATCAAAGGTAGTCAAAAGTATGTCAACATGATGCTTATACTTTTAAGTATCTCATTATGAAACTAGTATATACCATTAAATTGGTTCACAACTAGTTGAGAGTCATAAAAATATTAATTGATTTAACGTCTAAGGCTATGGCGGTTTGAAGGCCTAACACAAGTGCTTCATATTTAGTAATATTGTTAGTACAATCAAAATCTAGTTTGAAAGATAATGGCATAGGCTCACCTGTTAAGAGGAATGAGGATAACTCCGACACCATCCCCATGCTAACATTTGGAACCATCTAAGAATAAGGTCATCTAGTAAACGGTATCATCCAAAGAGAGAGTAGCGATGGATTCATTAGGGAAATCAAAGTTAGAGGATTGATTTCAGAGAGAGGTGCGTCTGCGAGTTGGTTAGCAATTGTTTTTACTTTGAAAGACATTTGATGGATGAATTCAAGATATGGTTTTGCAAGAAGCAGGAGTCAACGTGCAACATGTTGATGTTGGTAGGGCTTAGTGTACATGTAATGTAAGGGGTCATTATTGGTGATAATAATGGTTTTGTGGTTGAGTAGGTAATGTTGAAGTTTAGTGGTGAAAAAAACTAAGGCTAAGCAGAATTTTTGACGTGAGTATATCTAGTTTTGTAGTCTAAAAACATACAACTTATATAATAAATCGCATGTTCGGTGTTTCTCATCACGATGAGCAAACATGCACCTAGGGAATGATGGTAGCAGAAAGCTAAAGGTAAAATGGTATATCTTCCTTAGGGAGGATGAGCACAGATGGTTAGAGGAGGTATTGTTTTAAGGTGTCAAAGGTTTAGTGGCATTCATTATCCCATTTGAAGGAGACATCATTTTTTAGGAGATGATGAAATGGATGGCAATGATCGAAAAAAGCGAGAAATAAAGTGATGAATAAATCGCAACTTGCCTTGAAAAATACGCATTTGAAGGTTAGTAGGTGGAGGAATTTCAAGAATATCCTTGATCTTAATAGTATCAACTTCAATGCCACACAAAGAAACAATAAAAGAAAGGATCTTGCCAAGAGAAGAGTGTGAAGACACACTTCTTAGGTTGAAGGTGAACACAATATTTGATGAGATGGTCGAAGATGACCTTAAGGACTGTAAGGTGTTCGGCCCGATGTTTAGATTTGGAAAGGAGATCATCAATGTAATATTCCAATATGTGATGTATAATGTCATGAAATATATAATTCATATCCGCTGATATGTAGCACCAGTGTTTTTAAGGCCAAAGGGCATGACATGATAGCATAAGGTCCCTGAAGGAGTGATGAAGGTGGTTTTATGTTGATCTTCCGGGGTGAGTAATATTTGGTTATAACCCGAGAAATCATCCATGAGTGATAACATTTCATGTCATGCAAAGTGAGATAAACTAGTTGGTCAATACTAGGTAAAGGAAAGTCATCTTTAGGGCAAGCTAAGTTAAGGTCGCAGAAATCCGTACAAATGCAAAGTCCCTCTATCACTTTTGTGACATGAATGATGTTAGAGATCCATTAGGGATAATCAATGGGTAGGATGAAGGAAACCGAAAGGAGGTGCTTGGATTTATTCTTTGACAAGAAGGGCAATGCGAGGATGCATTTTCCATAGCTTCTATTTCATGGGTTTGGCCTCAGGAATAGTTATGATATTGTGGACCACAATGTTTGGGTCAATATCTGAGCATATCAGCGTAAGACCAAGAAAAAGCATTGCTATGATCCCGAAGGAAAGAAGTAAAAGATTCTTGTTCAACAACATCTAAATATTGGCCTATTTTTAGAATGTGCAGGTCATCCTGAGTGTGAATATTGATTTTGATGGTTGATTCATTCAACATGGTTTGTGTCTTAGAAGGTAATGACCAAAGTGAATATAAGAATCTTCCACACCAAGGTAGGTGAGAATAGACTCATCGTCCTGACATTGAATGACATTAATAGAAGGTATATTATCATTGATTTTGTCAGGATACAAGAAGGGAAGAGAAGAGGGAGCCTCGCCATCTCGTTGATAAGTTAGAGGTCCCAGGAAATGGTGTTCACGAAAAAAAGTTAGGAGGAATGGATTATGGATCCATAGACTCTGTAGGTGAAGGTGGTGAAGTTGGTGAATGGGGTGGGAATGTTTATCATCCTCAATGAGTTTGACTCGGGACTTCTTGGGAGATAGATCTGAAAATCCGATACCAATGCGGTTTTTATGCTTACAAGTGGTGCATGGGATGAGATTATAGTGGCCTTGTTAGTAGAAACCAAAGCCAAATCCCTTCCAAGCACAACAATGAAGGAAGCGTGGGTGAAGCGGCGGTTGGTGAGAGATTGAAGTTTAGATGAAAATGGTTGAGTTTGGGAAGGTGGCTCGGGTGAGTAGGTAGAAGCATCAAGTCCCCGATACATTAAGGTTGTGAAAAGGTGGGGAGGACCATAAGGAAAACCTCGCCTATGTGGTGATCATAGTGGGGATGTTGGTGAAGTTTACCATACTCTTGAGGAGTAAGAAATGTGTCAATATTATAAAGGTGATACCCCAGAGTGAGGCGTTGAAAAACACCTTCTAAGGGATCAATTAGTTGATATATGGGTAGTGGGAATGGATGAACTATTGGACAGTGGGAAGAAGAAGCATTGGTTGGTTGAGAAGTAGATGGGTTAGTTGATGGGTTAATTGCAAAAGTTGTGGCAGTAGTGGGAATAGAGGAGTTATTTGTGGAAGAGGTAGTGGCAACATTGGTGGATGGGGCCATGGGTGAAGGGGAAGTGGTAGTGGTGGTAGATGCCTTAACTGGTATAAGGACATCATTGGGTCGATATAACATGTTACAAGTCTTGAATGGTGAAGGGTCGGCTAGAATGGTATAGTTGTGTCCTTCATGTTCAAATTTTAAACAGTGGTGTAAGGTTGAAGGAACACAACCCATGAAACGAATCCAAGGTCGACAAACAACATGTTGTATTGGAATTCCCCCTCTAAGATATAGAATAATTCCGAAATGGTACGGGGCCCACACGAATGTGGAGAATGATGGTGCTAAGGGTGGAAGTCATGGAATTGTTGAATGAATGCAACATAATTGGGTTATTATGCATACAATTGGTAGGGATGCACATTTGGTTGTATGCATGGGAGGAAATGATGTTAATACTGGCACCGCCATTGATCATAACACGTTGAATGCGTATATTATCAATGTAGATAGAAATGAATAGGGTGAGATTAGGATCATCTAATTGGAGAGGTACAATCTTGTCATCAGAGAAAATGAGAGTGGCTACTTGATGAGTGGTAGTGGGTGTAGAGGAAGGGGATGAAGTGGTGAGAGAGGCCACATGGTGAGGAGTGATAATGGATGCCACAAGAGTAGGGTCATTAGGTAAAACCTTAATAGATTGCAGAACCTCAATGAGGGCATGTCGATGAGACTCAGAGGTTTGGACCAGGTCATACAAAGACATTTTGAGAGGATACTGGTGTAATTGTTTAATCATTGTATGATGGGAAACCCTATCATAAATAGGGTATGTGGGTCCATGGATGGTGATTTTAGGTGCAAGTGCAGATGGGATATTGGGTAAAAGAGTAGCGAATGGGCTAGTTATTTTCTCCTTTCCTTTTCCCTTCTGGGCTCGAGTGGTAATGCTAACCATATTAATATAAGGTAAAAGAGAAAGTGAGTCGTGATAGGTGTAGCGATAGGATGAAAAAAATATGGTGAGGGCATATATTGGTTTTGTGAGAAAAATGTAGCACTTTGGCATTTTGGCGAGAGGTTTGGCTAAATCTCTTATGCGGACCATATTGATATCAAATGTTGGAGGAGGATAAGAGGGTTGTAGAGGGGAGATGAAGGTCATTGAATAGGTAAGAGATGAGGATGTGTGGTGATAGGTGGAGGTGGAATAGGGTCCTCATCTAAAAGATCATCATCGTCAAAGTTTTCTTCGGGAGGACATAGTTGGAGAAGAACAATCTTAAGAGCCTTATAATTTTCCACATCATGCCCTGACACACGATGGTAAGCAACCATTATGGTTTAGGTTTGAGTGGGTTATAAGGTCTAAGTGGTGGCAATGTGATGACAGAGGTTTCTAAAAGGTTAGCTAAGATGTTGGTGTAAGACCCTACCAATGGATCACAATGCAAAGTAAGTGTGGGTCTAGATGAAAGTGTGGGTGATTTTGGTGGGAGAGGTGCCACGGGAGGTGGAATCGGAGGTTGAGTTAGTTTGACCACCTATTTGGTAGGTAGTACGGTTTTAGGTTTGGATTACACCTTATTGGGTAAAGATGTAGTAGATGAACTAGCGGTTGAAGGTGGTGTAGGTTTAACTACCTCTTTGGAGGGTAGTGGATTTTTGGACTTTGGTTGCACCTTCTTGGGTAAAGGTGAAGAAGAAATGTGTGATGTAGAAGGGAAGGTAGATGGTGGAAGGGGATGGGTTAGCCAAGGTGATAATGGAGGTGCGGTGAATGCAGTGGGGAGAGGCAAGGTGGAAGGTACTGGTTGAAGAGAAGGGAATATCATAGGTAATGATGAGGATACTAGAATTGGTGTAGGTATAGGTGGTAGAAAGGATGCATGTGATGGTGAAGGTGTAAGTTGTGTAGGTAATTTGGGTGTAACAGAGGATCATGACGAGAAGGTGGGCTGCTATGATTTTAGTTTACAGGGTAGGAGGAGCTTGGCCAAGGTGATGGGTGGGCTCCTAGGATAAATGGAAGTGGGGAAGGTGGCGAGGGGGTAGTAGGCAAAGCCAGGTGTGTGGCCTAAGAGGTTGGGTCTTCCTCTTAGGTGGGGGAATAGTCTTTGTGTTAGCTTGTGAGGACGTGGCTAAATCTAGTTTAACAAGGGGATGGACTAGGCTTGATGTCGCATGAATCCCAATGTGGCAATGGGTTTGGATGCGAAGGAAGATATATATGTAGGTAAGGCTTTAGACATTGTCAAAGGTTCGATAAATGGTAAAGGTTTAGGTGTGGGCGAGGGTGATGAAGAAGAGGCTGCTACAACTAGCATGGGCATGGTTGGTTTGGTTTTCTAAAACACCTTTGGATAGATTGTGGAAGTATCAATAGACAACATTTGCATCTGAGTTGAGAAAGGTAGCCAAAGGTGTCCCCAAAGCATGGAATTGTTGACATAATCCAAGAATGTGACCAAATGTGAAAATGACACCGTTGTTAGAGGGGGATGATGTTGATTTGGTAGTAATCCCTGTAAAGAATATCTATGAGATAGGGAAATGGTTGGCTTCAGACTCTGTGGGTAAAAGAGCCGAGAACAAATCAACAAGATCCTTAAAAGCCAATGGAGAATTGTCACCAATAGGAAGGGGCACTACTAATGGATCCCCTATGGGTAGCGATATGAAAAGTAGGATGAGTTAGGTTCATATTTTGGTGAAGACGAAGATAACCATAACTCTCTCCGGGTAGGAGAGAAACTCTTGTGGGTTGTTCATTAGATCGAGGGGTGTGTGGGAAACCTGTCTTGATAGATATGGAAAAATACTTGATGGGTGAAGGGGGAAATAAGGGAGACTCCTCTATGGGTAAAGGAGTGGATGAAAAAAATCTTCCATGGATGAAGGAGCTTGTGCAAGAATCTCCTCAATAGATGGAGTAGGAGGAAATTTAGGAAGAGCGGTATGATGTCAAAAATAACATGAACCTCATGAACGTTACTACCATTGGTCGAGGGTTTTGGTTTGGTTAAATGATGGGGTGTGATTTGGGAATATTTTCTTGAAGATGTGAAGATTCTAATTAGCCGGTGCGTTAGGGTTATCCAAGACGAGATCTCCACTATCTAACATTTCTTAGACAATATTTTTTAAAGTTATACAATTACTATTGCTATGACCTTTAATGTGATGATAGTTACAGTAATCATTTTATTTATACCATGCATACATAGGATGGGAAGGGTCAAAACTAGTATGTGGTTTTATAGGTGGAAGAGTGAGTGCTCTAGCTTTTAAAATTTTTTCTAAAACCGAAGAATAGGGTTCTCCTATGGGAGTGTATTTTCGTTGCTCCCACTTGAATTGAAAATCCTGAACAAGAGAAAGGTTGGAAGAAGGATTTGATTGGTTGGATGGGTGAGATGGGTTGAATTTCAAAACTACCACGTGGGTAGATCCTTTTCTTTGGAGTAATTATTTTGTGGTTTGGAAGAAGAAGAGGTATTGTTTGATTTAAATGCAAGTATTCTTGTTACACAATTGTATCTTCTTCTCTTTAATGACACGAATTTCAAGTTTTAGGCCATGGTGAATGCCTCGTCAAATGTGCAAAAGGTTTGAACTTGGAGATTTGGTGAGATGTACCTAACACAAGCCCTAGTAAAAAACTCTATTAACTCAGTTTGAGGCAGTTGAAATGTGAGCTGGTTGATTAGGCTCCGCCAATGAGTGACAAAATCTGTGATAGATTTGTCTTTGTATTTTCGTGTTGAGTACAAGTCGGTCATGGTGACTTTCTTGATGATGTTGATAGAAAATTGGTCTAGGAAATCTTGAGCTACTTGGTTGAATGAGTAAATGGAGTGCCTAGGTAGAGCACTATACCAATCCAACACAGGTCTTGTCAAGGACATTGGGAATGTTCGTAAGAGCAAAGCATCATCATGAGCGATTAGATAACACCCATGTTTAAAAGACCACAAGTGTTGTTGTAGGTCTTCTTTACTGTTAAACTGGTTGAATTTAGGAATTTCCCAATGCATAGGGTATGGACGAATTGGAATGGATGGGTGAATGGGCTCATTGTAAATCTCGTCGTATGTTAGAGAATTATGTGAGCCAGAGACCGATGCTTCCAATGTCTGCATCTTGTCCATCATCATTTTGATAAGATCGTTAGTAGGTTGTGATGACTGGGCACCCCCTACAATATAAGGGGGTAGATGATGAAGGTATGATGTGGGTGACATCCCAGTATATGGTGGTGCTGAGTATGAAAATTGTGAGGGAGGAATAGATGCAGGTGGCAAGTATCCTGAATAAGCGATAGATGAGATAGGAGGTTGTTTGTTGATAAGTGTAGGTAGGTGGAGTGGATGTAACAAATCTCGTAGGAGGAAGTGACTGCAGGATGGAGAGGACAATGTTTTGGAAGGGAGTATGGGTTGCTGACACCATGGGTGGCTGAGATGTAATAGGTATATGAGAGGTGGCGGGTGTAGATAGACCTACACTCAAGGTAGTTGATAAAGGAATGGTTGACATCACAGGAGCAAATGATGTCAAAGGTATGACAGATGCCATAGGTGTAATAGATATTGATGATGTAGGGTCAAGTTGGGACACCACAAGTGGTAAGGTGGAAGAGGGTAAGGCCGAGCTAGTAGTAGCTGATGCAGAAGTGGGTGCGAGGGTAGGAGGAATGGACATAGGCATGCCAGTATAAAGGCCACCCGATGAATCTCGAGTGGATTAATGGGATAAATAATATTATAAAGAAAAAAAAAAATTGATTAAAGATTCTTGCGAACTCCTCATCACATCGGGTGATCGATGATGATAGGCTAACTAGGATCTATAGATGATAGAATGGAAGGTGATGATGGGCTAGGCGGGAGTAGCTGAAGGATAACATGGAATATGAGGGCATTGGCTTGGCTATGAGTCAAAACCATGTGAATTATAGTAGACCTGGTAATCTGATCTCTATAGATGACACAAAAGCACAGAAGGAATGGAGAAAATAGTTCTAGAAGGTGAAAATTGGTCGTTGTTTTAATTGAAAAGTTAAAACACAGAGATTGACGATGGTTGGGTAACCGGTGTCGGTGATAGAGGGTAACCGATGATGGTCAAAGGACCGATACTAGTTACTGTGGAAAATCAAAATATTTGTAAATGTGGCAATAAATGATGAAAATGAAGCAAATTTGGAATTTGACAATGCTTTCAAAGACACAAAGATATGGTGAAGTAATTAAGGAAACCCCGAAAGAACAAAACTGTGAAGAATTCTACTTTGTTTAAAATTACCAAAATAACAAGAAACCGACAATGGTTAGTATACTGATGATAGTTGATGGATCGATGCCGGTCACTGTGAAATTTGTGAAAAGAGGGAAAAAGTGAATTTGGTATCTTAGATCAAATAAAAGACCAACCTAAACACGAGTATGGAAATGATTGACCCTTAACACACTTAGAAAGAGTCAAAATACACCAACTATGATTATGGAGTGTGAAGGGAAAAATAATGGAGAATACGACCTCACACCTCAAAACACAAATCAAGCAAAAACTAGCAAACATGAAATCCTATGTGGTGGATTTTATGTTCCGGCTTATGCCATTTAGGACTGACTTGTGAATAGAGTAGAGTTTTTGGTTTGATAAAAGGTTCCCTACGAAAAGCCAACAACTAAGGATAGTTTCAGGAAAGTTTTGGCAAGGGAGGTCCTTTCTCTGAGATAATGACTGGACAAAGAAACTAGTTTAGAGCCCATTGTCAATCCTCTGATCATGTGATCATTGACAACTTCAGGTAGGATGTTGTTTAAGAAAATGAGTACTTTATTTTAGTGGTTTGGTGTAGAGAAGAAAGTGTGCACTATGGTTCAATTTGTCAACCATCAGCTGGGCATGACTTCCAACATATAGGTTGCCCACAATTTAAATGAGCTACAAATGTAACACTCAGAAATGATATGCAAATATTTTAGACCCAAATCCACAATGACATTCGATGAGAGAAATGATGAATAGGAAAGAGTATGTCTTTCACTAATGCAATACAAAAATAAAAAGAATGGTTCTTTTTAGTCCAAAATACGAGTGTCAATGAGACAAGTAGAAGAGAGAGAATGTTCCAAAGGAGAAAATTTAATGTGAACAATTTCAAAAGGAAATAGACACCCAATATTTCACCTAGGAATGAACAATGCAAAAGAACCCTTGATGGGTCCCACCGGCATGCCAAAATGTTTCACCAAATAAGTTGTGCAACAAAACAAATAAGGTAACGATCAAGGAGGAATACCTGTGATTATGTTGGTCCAAGGTTGAATGCTTATCCAAGCTGATCATGGATAACTCATTTTTATCTGGGAAGGACTACTTGTAGATACCAGGCAAGACCACTAAATGATATTAAATAGCAAATGACGTATACTACCTAACTAACGCTATTGCTAGTTAGGAAGTGTGATACTTCTTAGATGGTCACAATCCAATCCTTGTTTTTATCAAATTAATGAAAGTAAATAAAAGAAATAAAGATCCTATTGCTAACGCTTTGATTTGGGTATCTCAAAAAGTTATCAACAAACTAGATTAAGCAAAGTATTGAAATTAAAACTAATCTATCATTAGGAAAGGTATATTTACGGTTGGGACAGTCACGAGAGATATATGGTAAGGTATGGGTGGAGTTTAGGGGATGTTAAAGGGAGTTTGGTGAAGGTGAAAAAAAAACACAGTGACCAATATCGTTCGATGACCTGATGTTGGTAGAGAGGGGAGATCGATGACGTTTAAGGTGACCAACGTTAGTAGGGGAAATTTGATAGTAAATTATTAAACAAAGGTTTTTATGCTCTCTATGATTACACATAGAGAAAGGGTAGTATGGTTTGGGTCATAATATGGCTAAGAAGACTCAGGGATACTAAGAAGGAGGTTTATAATGGTGAAAAGGCTTGGGATGGTTGAATAATGGGTTGGGAGGAAGGTGATGTATAGGCAACATAGGAAAATAAACTGCTTGAAAGAAACCAGGAGATCTACAAAAGGATAAGTAAAATGATTAGGATCACAATACCGCTTGATGTCCTGTAGATCTTGGGAGGTGGAGAAAGACAGTAGTTGATCCATGAAGAACTTTTGTGTTTAGTTCCACAGCAATACTCCCAGATTGTTCTCATGAATATTCTAATGCTTTGGAATGAAAAATGACTGCTTGTCTTGCACGGTGGTTGTGCGTGTTCATTTTCTAGATACGAGAGGGCTTGAAGATTCACACTTGAATGAAATCAGCCTCCAATAACGAATGACATACCCATGTAAAGAGTTGTGAAACTGTATATAAGGTAACCTATGGCGGTTAGGCGACCGACATCAGTTGAGGGATAATCATTGTTATCGATTAAGGCATATGAACATCTAGGTTTACCACAAATAGGTATATTTTTACTATTTTTGGCATGATTTTGATTGATTACGCTTAGGAAGTGGAGTTCATGTGAGATAAGGAAGGAAGGTCATAGAAGAAGTCCAATTAGTTTTAGGAAGAAGTCTTAGTTAGGTTAAGTGGTGACTCAAAGCACTAGGAGTGATGACTTAGTGCTGAGAGTGATGACTTGGTCATTAAATTAAATGCCCCGAAATGGGTTCAAGGTGAGGTGTAACGATGAGGTGGAGGTATGAGGTGTAATTAACTTAATTAATAATGCAAGGATGAATATTAGTATACGATGAAGGGTTCATGATTAATTAAATAAATTAAGTTAATTGATTCAAGGGGACAAGGGGAGTATGACCCAAATTTGGTGTCTACAAGAATCAAAAGGACAAGGTGGAGGCAACAGAGTTTCATGGGAAATATTAGGATAGCTACAAAGGTTATCACTTATGGGAAGAGAACTATAAAACTTTGGAGAATAAAGAGGAAAACAAGCATACATGAATAACCCATGGAAAAGTTTAGGGGATTCAATTGAGCAAGAAGATCCTGAGAGGAGACATTGGTATAGTCCGGAGATTGAAAAAAACTCTGGAAAACTATAATTTAGACATAATTGGCTATGCATAGATTTTACATAGGGCTGATAGCATCGGGAAAGGAAATAGACTAAAATAGAAATAATTGGCCCTTCATAGAGTTGACATAGGTGCCGATGGCATCTAGAAAGAGTTTGGAAAGAACAAACATGATTGTTCCGTATAGAATTGACACAAGGGTTGATGGCATTTGAGAAAATTGATTTTAGGG
Source organism: Taxus wallichiana var. yunnanensis (assembly GCA_018340775.1). Taxonomy (NCBI): domain Eukaryota; kingdom Viridiplantae; phylum Streptophyta; class Pinopsida; order Cupressales; family Taxaceae; genus Taxus; species Taxus wallichiana. The sequence goes on along the minus strand of CM031240.1, from coordinate 341,501,616 downwards.
TTTTTCTAAATTTTAAGGGCTAAAACAAGACAAAAATGAAAAATGGGTGCTTTTAACGAGTTGTTCTTGATCAAAAGGTATAAAATTAGATTCACGTTGGGGTCACTAAGGGTGTATGGCATGAAAAAATGTCCGAGAAACCTACACTCTTATCATCTGTTCAACTAGAGTATCGAGGCAATAAGTAAGGGAAATACCAAGACCGAAACACAATGGATATAATTAAAGGGGTATAAGGATTTTGCTAAGATTTCATACCTAAAGGGAAGTAACCCTTACACTAGGACAACATAAGGTTTCCAAGGCCCTAGGTCGAAGAAGAGGAAGAAACCTTATTGAGGTATCGACACATTGGGGGTGATAATGAACAAAATAAATATACAAAACACATGCTAACCAAAGTAAAACATGTAACATGAAATAAATAACTTAAAATACAATATTCTAACCTAGCATGTGCATAAAATACTAAGATAACATATAATAATTAGAAAAGATAGAAGAGTAATATATATAAAATGACAAGTTGGGTTAGAGCACTTACATGTTGGGGGGCAGTCATTGATGCATCTATCTCCCAAAGGACCATACACAAATAGAGAACACATTGAAAGGAATGATAACCAGATCGTACCAAGCCAAGAACACAAATTCTAATCAAACACCATGATCAATAAGATGAAAGCAATTTGCAGAATAGCTTTACATAAAACCTTTGCAAACAAATGAGCAGCAATATCATATATTATTATGGAACTCAATGCAATACATTGAGAATGGGCCTTGCTTAAATAGGCAAGGAATAACAATCTAATAACTAGTCAAGGTCGTAGATCAAGCCATAAATCAAGGAAATAACTAGTCATCAAAGAACTAGTCAAGACCATAGATTTAGGAGAGAACTAGACATCAAGGATCTAGTCAATACCATAGATCAAGGAAAGAACTATACCTAACAACTAGATAATATCTCCTAATATCTAAATAAGATAAAAGAAATATCCACACACATAAGTGGGTGAGGATAAATACAATAAAGGTAAATAAAGTACCAAGGTGAACATGAGCTAAGGTAAATACATACTCTAACACACATTTTGGGTGGATAAGGGGAAAAATTCAATCTTAGCTCACTATAGGTGACCCAAAAGTGCAAGCAAACCAATCCAATCAAGAAGAATCTCAAGCCGGGAGTAAAGATGCAAGAAATCACAGAGTGAGTGAGCGGGTGCAAGTTGGTGCAGATAAAAAAGCTAATGGAAAGTTCCTTTGTGATATGATATGATGATGATGATGTGAAAATGCTAAGTTGGGGCATTTATACGATGCCATCACTTGTAAGTGAATGCATCGGCCAAGGATTTGAAATAGCATATACACAATCACCCACAGGTGATGGTGTCATTTAGGAGAGGGAAATGTAAAGAGGTGTACGCAAAGAGTTATGGAAAACAAATCTAATGCAAGACAAAATAAATGGGGTCATGAGAAAGTAAGATGTCAGAATAATGTGGAGGAAAATAAGAAGTTAAGAGTAAAATAAGAATATAAATATGACCAAAATCCATTCTCTCTCCATGTATCATCCCTAACCCAATTGTTATGTTAATAATCATACCCCTATCTCGGAACGAGCCCCTTAAGGTACCCATTCCTAGAAATCGATGCACTAGCAAACTCTACCCTGAAAATATAAATTGTTAGTAATAGGTATGAAAATAGGAAGCATAAAAATTAGGTGTATACACCCTTCTCTACCTATCCTTATCCATGAATTTTACTCTCTTCTATCAAACAAATGCCCATCACTTTATTATGTCACCCAATAACTCGAGGGGCATTCCCTTTGCATAATATTGACTCACTAGGGTGTCTAAATGCTTCACCGAGGTAAATCACATAGTCCACCACACTTCATCATTTATTCACCGATTTGCACGTGTCTACTATCTTTAAAGCACTATTACTTCATAATAAAAATTTAAAGAGGGGAAAATGTAGATACCCTAAAATATCACATTACGCATTCTAAACCTATGAAATCATCCCATAATCACTTCACGATACATTGTGATCACTTTCAGCCACTTTTGCTATATTCCTTTATTTTACGACCTTTAATGGCATTTTACAACATTGTCCTGTGATTCCCTTAATCATTCCTATCACTTACACACGGTCTCAAATTATTAAATATTCATGCTATAGACCATATTACATTCATATCCCATGTCAAAAATTAATTAATTAATCCTATCACACTTATTATCCATCCCTTATCCCATTAGTTAATTTTATTAGCTAATTTAATATCAAAATCATTAAATAAATCCTACACATTATCCATTTACATCTCACCTCTTATCCAATTAATTAATATCACTTCACTAGTCAACATCTCAAGTTAAATAGAGAAAAAGTAATAAATTAAAGATTAAATCATCAAGCACATGTGTAAGAGGACAAAAATAGATTAAATCAAATAATGCATTTGAATTAACTAAACATATCCTCCAAAAGCATGGTGTTACAAAATTAAATAAAATCAATGCTAAAGGTGAAAGTCACGTCAATTTTTTGGGTGAATAAAAAAAGAAATGCAATTAACATAAAACCTATGCGGCGTTTGCATAAATCAAAAATACTTATTCATGCAAGCTCAAATAGAAAATAAACTCCTCAAATAGTTTGAAAACTCAATTAAACAATTCAAATTTTATTTAAGTTAACTTCAAATCGGACACGTTAATTATACAAATCTGATTTAACAAAATTTAGAAAATATGTTAAATCCTCAATTACAATGTAGTAGTAAATAAATAAATAATGAATTACAGATTTGGCCAAAGCAAAGAGCAATATAAAAATTGAACCCTAAGTGCAAGAGAGAGGAAAGGAGACTTAGCTGATTTGCAATGATGCCAAAGCTATGCTGAACTGGAAAAATGTTGGAATAGAGAAGTAGGATATCATAATTAGACCCATAAAATTACGGGAATGTCGAAAATGCCAGGACCAGGGCACCTATGTAGGGTCGGGGGTGCATGGGGCACTATAGAACTATTATGGGCTCCTATGACTACTCGAAACTATAAATCCTAGTTTTGCAGGGTCGTGAGATGTTCGTTGGTTATAGCCTTCAACGCCTCTACTTCACTAGACTTGTTTTTACTCGCTTGAAACTGCGAGAAGAATTAAGCACCTACAAAACCTAAAAGCACATCAAATCCCAAAAATAAAAAGATGTAAATGGGGAGTTAGACTGACCACGATGGTCACACTGACCGAGTGAGCTTACAATTCGGGAGTTGCACTACATTTGAGAATCCGTGTAGTTCTACTTGTGTGTGTGTGTGTGTGTGTGTCTCTGTGTGTGTAGAATCATGCCCTAAGTGGCTCTTGTGTGGGTCACACTTGATAGCAAGCAATAATTATAAGTAGAAGATGTAGATAGATGTGTACATGGAAAAATAAACTTCCCCTCCTATGAAGTGTATACGGAAGAACGCAATCCCCTTTCCCTTTTGTGAGTGCTAGATGGATGTTTGAATGCTTATTGTAACGGACTTTGGATGCAACCTTATTTGGAGATAGATAATGTTTAGTGCTTGGTCCTTTATTATGATCACATAGATTTATATTTCTATGATTCCCTTGTTTGAATTTCATAATTAACCACTAAAAGGATGATTAGTAAAAAGCAAGATGCCCAAATAACTAGAAAAGACCCAAAAGATGTGAGTAAAGTACAAAGAGGTTGGGGCACCCAGAGGGGACGGGGGTGCCGATCGCTGGTGTCCAAAGTCAGAAATGCTGAATTATCAAAAGATAGATTGGGCAAGAAGGTGTGTAATACCAAGAAGCGACAATAGAAAGCAAGTAAAGAGACCAAAGACAATGATTAATTAGTACTTTTATTACTTAGGAATCATACTATAGACACATATAGTTTGATCAAAGTAACTTTATTACTAAAATTGCACAAATTATTCTACTCCCCACAAATTGACGACACCTTGTCAATTAGGCCTATCTAACTCTCCTTTTACGACATTCTTTTGGTCGTATTCCTCTTATAAATGACTAATCGGGCTAATATACCCTCTTATTAGCTAAACCTCCTTCCTATCTCCTTCTAAACCACTTTTACAAGATTCCTAGGCTATCAATCCATCACATTGGATTAAGTGGACCCCTCACAACTCTCTCAGGTTACTAATCCCTTGCTAAACATGATTAATTAGCCTAAACCAAGATTAACTAGCCTAAGGCATGTTTAACCTCTTCTAAACCATAAAGTGCTTTTTGGACTTACCTTTTGTCCCACATGCACCCAAATCATTCCATTCTTGGAATTGGAAAACTATAAATAGACCCCTACCCCAAGCCATTTCAAAGAACACTTCTCCTTCTTTAGGCTAAACTATAGTATTTTTGTTAGGATTTAGATCATTCTTCATTGTTATTGAGCTATCACTATCTATTGCATTTTCCAAACTCAAGCTTGAGTAAATGAGAAGAACCATATGGCCTTGTAGCCATTAATGGTGAGATCTCACTCTCAAACCCTTGAGCATCAAACAATCAAAATTGATTGCTAGGATCTTCATAGGTTCATATTTTTATAGCTTTCAAAGAGTAGAGAGTAATATACATGTTAGTTTGATGTTTTTGTCAAAGTTATAATGCATGCATAGGAATAGCTCTTGTTTATCTCTTATCTAGATGGTTCATAGTTAAGTTGTTAAAGATTTGGGGCTTCTTAAGTGTTCTTTCCTCATTCCATAGCTTTTCAAACTTTTCCTTGTTCACATATGGCACGCCCGGTGGGACTCTTAGTCCATAGTCCATTAATGGATGTTTTTCAAGCTTTTTATTTCAGTTTCTAACCATTTTCATGCATTTTGAGGTTAACTAGTTTGGCTTCAAGCATTTTACTAACTTAGAGGTAGTAAATCTTCCTTTTGCATGTTGATTTATTGGGTATATATTAGAAATTCTAACCTATTTGCAGTTTTAGAATTCTTTTTCGTGATTTTTATGATTTTTAGGCTCATGTGTAGGTGTTCTTGATAATATGTACACGTCGAAAGCAGTACATACGTATCGATAACACATGCACCTATTTGCAAAGACACACACCTATTGCATTGCATTTTGACCCCATGTCAAGAATTTTTCACAGACCCACGCATATGTCTTCTATCGTACACACATGCTTAAAAATGCATGCAACTATCTCTTAGGATGCACAAGTGTTTTAAATAAACTTTCTGTTGGCTTAGCTTTTTGCCTTGCACACACATATGTTTTCTTTCACATGCACATGCTTTAAGGAATGTGCAAGTGTCATTCTACTTGAGCAAGTATAATTGTCCATAGTCTTTTTCCATAGAGCGCACCTATCCTTCTAGGCACGCACATGTCATAACCTATGCACACATGTCATAAAGGGCACACAGTGTTAATGTCTAAAACCAAACTTTGTTCTAACACTTACAAGGGTTAATTTCATTGAAATATCTAACACTTTTGTAGGGTTTTAAGAATAATCGGTGGTTTTTACATTTTTCTTTGATAAATATTGTAGTTTTGTACTAACTTTGTTTGGTTGATTTAAGTTAATGTTACATTGTTATTGGTTAGGTTTTGAAATGTGTTTTCTTCTTCACCTTGCTAGGTAATCTTGGGAATAAAAAATGCTTCAAAAGGCCTTCTTTACACTTTCACAAACACATCAATTAAGGTTTTCTAAAGCAATTAGCTTCAAATTTGGTTAAAAAGAATTTATTTTTCACAAGTTGGTTAAGTATTTTAATTTCCACAAGTTTAGTGAGGTATATTGTTATGTATGCTCTTTCCTTACATCTTAGAATGATCTGGGAAATCAAAAACGATATTCTATCTCCTTTATATGATGTATTGATTGTTTGGATAATTACTAATCATTGTGTGAAGGACCATATCGCATGTCAAAGAAATTAGGATCTAAACCAAATCTAACATGTTTGTAGGTTTCCAACAATGTTCAAAACCTCATTAAGATCATAAGATAAAAAAAACACCATATTCAACACACTTGATTTGCAGGTTTGGATAAGGGTATGCCCCATCCACTTTAAACTAGGACATAACCCCTTTGGCATAAGCCTTAAGCTACAATAATGGGGGTGGTCCTAGGAACCCTAAAGTAGTCCACCATTGAGTAACCTTGTGGATGAAATAGGAAGTGCTCCACTTACCCACTTGATTAGATTTTCCTTGTGAGTTTAGCACCAAAAAATTCTCCATTGCGACCCCAGTGAAAGGTATGTGTGAACGAATTAATTTCTCATCGTATTTGAAGAGGGTAAAGTAAAGACATGATACTCCCGGACTAGTCGGTGTGTAATTTCTTAGTAAATCAAGCTTCGAAAGGATATTTGTGGTAATTAGTTGAGAGAACCACCTAGGAAAGCCATATCTTCTTGGAGCCCACTTTGTCGTATCAAGCCATCATATTTTATAGAGCTCTCACGAAGTGACGAATTTCTTGGAGTCAAAACCTTGTTTCTCGAACAAGGTGAGAGTCCACTTAAGTTGAAGCTAAGTGTTATTCATCACGGACTTATGACATGTCACTTTAACATAGTTCTTCACTTACCCTAAGGTAAGGTGAAACTCTGTCGAAGTTATACTTAGTTTGTTTCATCATCACTTGGTCTACACCTTTTTTATCTTGTTTCCCATTTGGGACAAAAGAGAAACAACACGTATGGATACCACTTGGAAATAATCATGTCCACCACTTTTGTATTCTTCTTGCATGACTAGGTTGTACTTTGCTGAATGCAAGAGTTGAAAGTGTGAATGGTACATCATTACATTCTAGTAGGCCCTATGTCTCACACCCATATTGAGACACATTATCAACGTATTTAGGCTTGATTCATCTTTTGATCTCCCTTAGACATGCTACATTGTTCACATTGCATCGACACAATTTTGATACTTACATCTTGTTCCTTGTGAACGTGATTTAAGTGTAATCGTATTGTGGCATTATGCTGCCTACATTTAAAAAATCCATAGTATACTTGCACTTAGTTTTATTTCAAGCATTACTTCAAATATTGGAAAGTGGTGATTACGTTATTTTTGTATCATATCCATACTATTTCAGTGCTAAAAACCTTTCTTTCTCTTGAAACTTGGTTAACGTACCTTAATAGTATTGTTACGTTCCTTACGTACATAATTTCTACCTTTTAGGGCTTAGGTCTTGCTTGTTTCAAAAATGGTCATAGTATCCTTTGATTTGGAGTCGCATTTACCCCTCCCAATACTTATGCCACATTCATTTTGAGCTTGACATAAGTGCGACATCGAGTTGATCATCTATACGTCAAACTACCTTTAAGAAACATAAGGTGTAAACAATTGGTTGATTGACTAGTTTATTTGTAGGCTTGCATGATTTTTCCTTGTGTGATAATAGTTGCATAGAATTATATCTAGGACAAATCATTGGATTCTTTGATTCTTTGACCCATCATTTGTTAGATCATTGATTAGTAAAACATTGAGACTTCAGGAAACTTATACCACGTTATACCTAGGTTTGTTATATATTGATCACACTTAGACAAAAACCTAGTACAAAAGAGACTAGTGATGCCACCCATTACAAGAATGACATCTAAGAAAATTGAACACGAAGCAGAGTTAAATCCTTTTATGAACTATCCATTTAGTGGCCATAACTTGGGTCCCCTCTTTTTGGAGGTTAAAGACATGGAAGTATTAATTGACCATAGTGGTGATGATTTTGACTCATCTGAAGAGCAACATACTCTTGACCTAGCTCACTTCGACAAACTCCTATTTTATAATAGAGATCAAGTACTTGCACGAGTACTAGAATTAGGAGCAAGATTGCCACAAGAACATGAAACAACCATAAAAACTATCAAAGAGGAGGAAGAGCCATAAAGACCTCCCCTTATTGACATGGAAAATCCTTTTGATGGAGGATATGCTTCCACTTCGGGTGTTTGTAAGAAAAATTTTGAGAACAAAAGATCAAAACCAACAGATGGTTCTCGGAGACCATATTTTAAAGCCTCGCGAAAAGTTAAAGTAAAACATTGACACAACGAGTTACCTGCTCCCCAATACGATGAATAAGAAGATCCTCATGCGATGAAGAGGAGGTCATACAAAGACAAATACTATAGATTATTAAAAGCTAGCGAAATTAGGCTCCTCTAGTAAGAGTGCATGTAAAGAAAAACTTAAGACCAAATCAGGTGAATTTCACACCGACCCTTACGATGATGAAACATTAAGGGTTACTCGGGTAAATAGACCATCATCCCCTACGAAAGAGTAACTCATTACACAAGAGTTGCAATCCATGAAAAACATGCTCACAACGCTCCAAGAGAGTAATGTAGGTCATAGTAAGAAGTACCAATATGAAGAACTATGTCCTTACCCCTTCGAGAGAGACATGTTATGGGTGTCATTCCCTAAAAATTTTGATTGTCCTAAATTTGACAAGTACAAAGGAAAAGGTGATCCTCGTGATCACATTAAATAATTCTACATGGCTTTCTGGAAGTCACCTTTAGCAACAATTATCTTATACATTTGTTCCCTCACATAACTTAGGAGGACAAGCACTGGAATGGTTCCTCCATATACCTAAGGGAACGATCGCCACATGGCCCGCACTAGTTGAAAAGTTTGTGTGTCACTTCTCTTTTAACATGGAGAATGAAATTACCATGGTGGACCTTTGTAATGTGAAGCAAAACTGAATGAGACCTTTGCTGGTTTCTTACATTGATGACGAGGGATGGAAATTCGTTTCCCTTATCCCATTTCGAAAAAAATGGTTAGTATCTTTGTGCCAAACTTGAACCAAGAAATAGCCTTCCATCTGTATATACATTGCATCACTAACTTTGAAGAATTTATTGAGAAGGGTAGCCAAATCGAAAAGGCTCTTATAGAAAAGGGAATGATTAAACCCTTTTCCAAAGATAAACATGAGTCAAAATCCTCAGAAAAACCAAAGTTCTTCAATAAGAACAAACATGTCATTGGAGATGGCATCACATACTCTAAAAGAGTCTAAGTTGTATAAAATGGTCCACTCTTAAAGCTTAAACAAGGACCTCACCTTCAAGCGACCTTGAAATGAATGTTTACACCTTTAACAGAATCCTTGTCTACCACCCTTAAATAGTTAGACCCTATAAACATGGTGAAGTATCCAACCGTAATGGTACACTATCCGGAGATGACACACCTAAACCAGTATGGTTGAAATAACATGAATATTGTGACTTTCACCGTGTCAAAGGACACAAGACCGAAAGATGTTTGAAGTTACGGCATTTCATTCAAGACCTTATTGAAGAAGGAAAAATTGAGGTAGATTCACCTGAATCAGGACAAGATTCTAACGAGAAAATGGGAATATTCAAACAATATTTTCCCAATGATCTAATAAAAAAGGAAACAAGAAACCGAGATCCAGTCAATCCTCAAATGACTATAGAAATACTAGCTATGTATATACTTGCCAATAATCCTTTCGATTCACTCATTGGGTGTATTCACTCATCTAATGAGGTGTGTAGTCTTTCTCATGAAACATACGAATGTCCTATAGACGATATCATTTTCCCATTAGAAAATGAAGCTATGTAGGCTCACATTGATCTGGAAATGTTGAGTCCTAGTAGTAAAGAGCCTTGTTCTTTGCTTTCACCCTTTATTGCATGGGAGGAAAAGTTTGGGGAAATATTCCAATTTAAAAGCACGCGAGGATAGCCATCCTATATCCTTAGAGACATATCCACCTGTTATAGTTTAAATACTATAAACAATACCAATTGACTTATTACAAAATGACGAAATGATCAACAAATTCCTGGAGCTACACAATAGCATTCCTATCGAGGATAATGAACTAGGACTCAATTTTGACTTCAATGTGCTTACATACGGGGAAGAAGAAATTTATTTCTTTTTTAAAAGTATAGAGGAAGAACTTGAGATCATTTAACTTAATCCTCCTCTTCTTCATCCATCTTCACACGCCTCATCGCATGATGAAATGTCTAGATCTAGTGTTGATTCATGGCCTATCTTCTCATCACCCAATCGTCCTTTATTTATCACGATACCTCAATCCCACTCACACCTGGGGTCTTCACTAGGTATTTCATTGTATTCTTTTGTATGTGGGAAACCACCGAGCAACCCATCATCTTCTATTCTCAAGCTACATCACTAAAACCACTCGATTACTTTCTATGGCTTCCCTCCAGGAAGTCCTTACTCTTCCATATTAGGGCCACATCCTAGTAGCCTTCCATATTCTATTTTTGGCTTGCCTTCTAAGAAGTAGCCCATCCTATTCAATTCTTGGACCATATCCTTTTTATCTACACTCTTCTCCCACTTCTTTGGGATTAGACAGTCATATAATAGTTAATAAGAAACCAAAGCAGTTTCTTTACCAAACTAAGATAAAAAAATACAAAGAGCTACAAAACTCCGAAAACTCACATGATCTTAAGGTTAAACATAAAACATGATTCAAAAATTTACAACAAAGCAACCATCAAGTATGACACAAAGTGCGAGAAACCTACGGGTAGGGAACTCAAGCTCTCGCATGCAAAATCCACATTTCAAGATAAAATGCGGTCATGTGTGGAATATGAGCTCACCACGATCATCAAAATTAGAGATAACAACACCTAATATCCCTAAATATCAAGGAAGTTGCGAGAATTTTTGTTGAATCTTATCATGCATAATGACCTTATCAGTTCCACTTTTGAGAAAAAGACAAAAATACAAAAAAAAGAGAAAATACTAAAAATCAAAGATATGAAGTTTAAACATTGCAATTAGGTATTACATACACAAGGATGTTCTTTGTTCCCTTTCTTACTATCCCTATGTAGGTTATCCACCATTTTCATCCCTTTGATAATATTTTTGTTAGTCTATGCGTATGCATTTTGTGACATTTATCTCTATGGTATTTGTTTGACCTTGGTCTTTCATCACCTTGGTAAATTAAAGAATGATTGACCTCATAGAGATCCTATCACTATCTACATCTAATAAACTTGTTGTGAAGAAATTTTGGACGTATTTGTTAACACTAGCCAATGTCATCATCACAATCACTTCCACATCCTTCCATCAAGCCATCAGTGATTCTTAACCCCTTGTCAAAACAATCAAGAGAGCTGAAATAAGTTTTAGAAAGCAAAAGAATCAAAATCAATCAAAAAGAAAAATCTAAAAGAAAAATAAATTTGATATATAACTCTCTCTTTGGGTATTTCCAATAATCTCTACCAGGGCTATGGATGCCTAACTGATAGTAGATAAATGTTGCGATGAGAATCAAATGCATCTCTTTCGGGGCTATGGACGCATGACTGACAATGGAGCAATGTACGAATCTCCTTCCACCATCCATTCACAAATCCACTTTGAAAATAAGTCATTCCTACACATTGGCTAGGGTGTGTTCACTTATTGTCTATCAAATTTTCCCTTCAAGAGGTAATTAATTTTGACGTATACACACCAGATCTCGATGAGTGAACAAGATTAGTATGTTACCAAGTGTCTTTTTTTAGACCTTGTTCAGACTCTTTCTTTAGTGTATGTCTTGTCTCATGATTTGTGCCTTGGGATAATCACCTTTTTAGTGTGAGGCTTTTAAAAATTACATTCATAACATTTGATTTCATTCTGCTTTGTTTAGAACATTCATGTTTATAAGATTTTTTTTTACTATGTTTGAGGAAAACTTGTTCCTTCTTACAATAAAACAAAATTCTACTTCCTTTCTATCATGTGTTTCTTGGCCAACTTAGGATGGGGGCATCCTTTCTCCTTCCTAAACATGTCATTGGTTTAGGTCCATCATCATGATTCAACCTATCCATATTAGCCTTGATCCAGCCTTTGCATGTGAAATAATCACTTTTGTATATTCCCATCTAACGTTGGGGAACTTTCACCATCTTGCACATAACGGGTTATTGAGTTGTGGAGCTCAATTACTTTGATTAGCATGCAATGTAAAACTTGCTGGATAACGCCGTAACCTTCATCAGATTATGAGGATCGGCATCGGTCACCTAGGACCGACATCAGTAAAGGTAAGGAGGAACCGGATTTAGTTAGGGCTAACCAACATCGGTTACATGTGCGGGAATGTTTTAATTAACTCTCAGGAATTAGATCTATTTTTAACATTAAAGTATATATATAGATTGTAATTGCATGGCTAATTTCCTAAGTTTATAAACTCCTATATAAGCATGAGAGCTAGGGTTTAGAAAGAAGAGAGAAAAAAAGAATTAAGAAGAACTTGAAAAATTTTGGTGAGTGAGAGAATTCTTGGTGAAGAAGCAAAAACTTGAGAGAAAGAAAGTATTGTACATCTGAAAGGTGTGGAAGATTGTAAATATTCAATTGTATATCTTATCAAAGCTTTGGATAATAGATTGGCTTGTTTCTTGGTGGACGTAGCCCACATTGGATGAACCATGTTATATCTAGTGTTGATTTATATCTCTTGTTTTGTATATTTCTTCTGGTAGAATATCTGCTTTTATTTGCATGTATGCTTAGATCTGATATATTGTATGTGCAAGCTAGGTGTGCTAACCCCAGGACAAGCTGATATCATAGCTTTATTTGAGGGTTTTGTGTGTTGACATATTTACTCATAGAGGGTTTTTTGATTGAGTGGGAGCTACAACAATGTCAGAAGAAAACAAATACAAGGTAGAGAAGTTTGATGGCTGAAATTATCAATTATGGAAGATGCAGATTGAGGATTATCTATATCAAAGAGATTTGTATTTATCATTGGATGAGAAGTCTAGACCTACAAAGATGACTGATGAAGAATGGAAGATTCTTGATAGAAAGGATTTGGGATCTATAAGATTGAGCCTGCAACATCTGTGGCTTCCAATATTACAGAAGTGACTTCTATGGTAGGGTTAATGAAATCTCTTGCTAATTTATATGAAAAACCTAGTGCTTCAAATAAATTTTATTTGATGAAGAAACTATTTAGTTCTAAGATGCATGAAGGTGGATCTACATCTATTCATTTGAATGATTTCCTATCTATTGTAAATCAGTTGAAATCGATTGATATACCGTTTGATGATGAAGTGAAAGTACTTTTATTCTTATGTTCTTTGCATGATAGTTGGGATAACTTAGTAATGGCTGTTAGTAATACAACATATGCTAATAATATTTTGAAGTTTGATGATGTGGTTAGTATAATATTGAATGAAGAAATTCGTAGGAAGAGTATAGAGGAATCATCATCTAGGAATGCTTTAAATGTAGAAAGCAGGGGCAGGAAAAATGAGAGATCCAAGAATAAGAGTAATGGGAAATCAAAGTCAAGGGATAACATATCTAAATCCAGAAGTAAGGGAATTACTTGTTGGAAATGTGGAAAGAAAGGACATGTAAAGAAATATTGTTGGTCAAAGGATAAAGAGAACCAACAACCAGACAAAGGTAAAGAAGCAAATATTGCTAATTCGAGGTAATGCAAGATGCTCTTATTCTTTCTTTAGATAATATAATTGAATCATGGGTTTTAGATTCAGGAGCTTCTTTCCATGCAACCCCTAATAAGGGTTATTTAGAAATTATGTCTAGGGAAATTTTGGGCATGTTTATTTGGGTGATGATGAACCTTGTAGTATTATTAGTAAAGGGGAAGTTCATCTAAAATTGCAGAATGGAAATACATGGGTATTGAAAGATGTGAGGCATGTGTCAAGTCTTAGGAGGAATCTTATTTTTCAGTAGGAAAACTAGGTGGCGGTTGCATGGTTACTTTTACAGGAGACTCTTGGAAAGTCACCAAGGGTGATTTTGTTATGGCAAGAGGTAAGAAGGTAGGAACATTATATTTATATACATGTGTTAATGATTCATTTTATACATTATATACTCCAGATTCGGATGCATGCATGTGGCATAACCGGATGGAGCATATGAGTCAAAAAGGAATGTAGATCTTAAAGGTTAAGGGTAAGTTATCAGATTTGAAAGATTTAGATCTTGATTTCTGTGAGCATTGTGTTTTTGGAAAGAAAAGAGAGTGAAATTTCTCAAAGTTGGGGCAACAATGAAGGAGTAAAATTGGAGCTTGTACACTCATATGTGTGGGGAACAGCTCAGGTAGCTTCTCATGGAGGATCCCAGTATTATGTTACTTTTATTGATGATGCTATAAGAAAGGTATGAGTCTATTGTATGATGTTTTTGAGACTTTTAAAATATGGAAAGCCCTTATTGAGAATGAATCAAATTCTAAGTTAAAGTGCCTTGGATCTAACAATGGTGGTGAATATTTGTAGAAAGGCTTTCAATGATTATTGTTTAGTGAATGAGATACGTAGAGAAAGAATGGTTCCAAGAACACCACGGGGAGAATGGTGTTGTAGAAAGAATGAACAGGATAACCACGTAACGTGCTAGAAGTATGATGATACATTCGGATTGCCTTTGTAGTTTTAGGAAAAATTAGTTGATACATTGGTTTATTTGATTAGTGTGGGCCTTCAAGTTCACTAGATGGAGGAATACCAGAGGAAACTTGGATAAAAAAGAGGTGGATCTTTCTTTTCTTAAAGTTTTTGGTTCAGAAGCTTTTGTGCATGTTGATAAGGAAAATAGAAAAAAGTTGGATGTAAAATCCAAGAGATGCACTTTCATTGGTTATGGATCTAGTGATTTCAGATTTTTTTTTGGGATTTAGAGAATTATAAATGATTAGGAGTCGTGATGTTGAATGGAATGAAAAGATAATGTACAGGGATTAAATTTTGATGCCCTAGGATGAACACGTAGAGAAGTTTGTGAATGAAAATGAACTCTCAGATTTAAAATTATTACCTATAGGGTTACACAATAATCGATGTTGGTTTACCCCTAACCGACATCAATCAATATAACCGGTATCCATTACAGGATATCCAAATTGGCATCAGTTAGTAGAACCGACATTGGTTACAAGTGACCGGTGTCGGTCATTGACAAATTTGGATACAAATGTCCAAGCGGTCCAGATTGAACCTTGGTACCCCAAACTTCTGTGAGAAGGTCACAAAGGGTAAGTAAACCTCCAGAAATATTTACACCTTCTCTATTTTATCTATTATTGACTGATAATGGTGAACCAGAAATTTTGAAGAAGTAATGCAGGATAAGACCCATGTCTAGTGGGAGCATGACATGGATGAGGAGATGGACTCCTTGGAACATAACCAGACTTGGGATTTGGTTAAGTTTCTAGCAGGTAAGAGAAAATTACAGAACAAGTGGGTTTACAGGATTAAGGAAGAAGAGGGTGGATAGAAAATATACAAGGCAAGGTTTGTAGTAAAAGGATTTACATAGAAATCAGGTATTGACTTTGGTGAAATACTTTCTCCTATTGTTGAGATGACTTCTATTCGTACTGTATTGAATTTAGTTGCAGTAAAAGATTTGCATTTAGAGAAACTAGATGTGAAGATGGATTTCCTTCATGGTGATTTGGATGAAGAGATTTATATACAGCAGCCGCTTGGGTATGAAGTCAAGGGTAAGGAGAAATTAGTGTGTAGGTTGAAAAAGAGTCTATATGGGCTCAAACAAACTCCAAGGTAATGGTAAATGAGGTTTGATAGTTTTATGCATGAGCATGGTTATTTAAGATGTGAATCTGACCATTGTGTTTATTTCATGAAGCTTTGAAAATGGGAGCTATATTATTTTGTTATTGTATGTGGATGATATGCTTATTACGGGATCTAGTATACGAGAACATTGGTGAGCTTAAGGGAAAGCTAGCTCACAATTTTTTTATGAAGGATTTAGGAGATGCAAAAAGAATCCTTGGTATGCAAATACCAGAGAGATAAGAAAAACAAAAAATTGTATTTGTCTTAGGAGGATTATATCTATAAGGTGTTAGAAAGGTTAAAGATGTAGAATGCAAAACCTATTAGTACACCTATGGCTAGACACTTAAAATTAAGAAAATATCAGTGTCCATCATCACATGAGGAGGTTGAATGCATGACATGAGTGTCATATGCTTCAGCAGTTGGGAGTCTCATGTATGTTATGGTTTGTACCAGACCAGACATTACACAGGAAGTGGGAGTGGTGAGTATATATATGGCCAATCTAGGTAAAGAGCATTAGAAAGCAGTCCAATAGATACTCAGGTATTTGAAAGGGACATCTAGCATATAATTATGCTATGGAGGTTTGGATATTTCATTATGTGGCTATGTTGATTCGGATACGGCTGGAGATTTGGATGGTAGAAGGAACACTAATGGATATATTTTCATAGTAGGTGGGATGACAGTTAGCTGGATTTCAATATTGCAGAAGCTTGTGGATTTTTATACTACCAAGGCAGATTATGTTGCAGCTACAGAGGCTAGCATGAAGATGATATGGATGAGTAGGTTCATGGAAGAGTTGGGAAAGGAGCAAGATGATTGTAAATTGTTCAGTGATAGTCATAGTGCAATTTATTTGGCAAAGAACTCAACATTTCATTCGAGAACAAAACACATTCAGTTGAGGTATCACTTCATATGGCAAGTATTGGAGGATGGACAATTGAATCTAGAAAAGATTCATACGAGCGAGAACCTGTGCGGATATGCTAACAAATCCATTAGCAAAGGAGAAGTTGGAGCTACACTCCACTTCTATTGGTCTTCGAGTTTGAGACTTGAAGAGGAAGAAATAAAGCTAAGGAAGGATCCAAGAATGATGATGTACATGTATGGTACAATAATTAATCTCCAAGTGGGATATTGTTGAGTTTTGGATCTCAATTACTTCAGATTAGCATGCAATGTAAAAATTTCTGGAAAACACAGTAACCGTCATCGGTTTAGAGGGACCGACATCGGTCAAGCAAGGAGGAACCAACATCGGTTAGGGCTAACCAACATCAATTACCTGTGTGGGAATGTTTTAATTAACTCTCGGGAATTATATCTATTTTTAGAATTAAAGTATATCTATTGATTGTAATTGCATGGCTATTTTCCCTAAGTTTATAAACACCTATATAAGCATGAGAGTTAGGGTTTAGAAAGAAGAGAGAAAAAAATAATTATGAAGAACTTGAAAAAGTTGGTGAGTGAGAGAATTCTCGGTGATGAAGCAAAAGCTTGAGAGAAACAAAGTACTATACATCTAAAAGGTGGGGAAGATTGTAAATATTCAATTGTATATCTTGTCAAAGCTTTGGATAATAGATTGGATTTTTTCTTGGTGGACGTAGCCCACCTTTGGGTGAACCACGTTAAATCTAGTGTTGATTTATATCTCTTGTTTTGTACATTTCTTCTAGTAAAATATCCACTTTTATTTACATGTATTCTTAGATCTTATATATTGTCTATAGAAACGGTGTGCTAACTTTGAACATGCATGGCATTTTTCCCTTTTACACTCCCTCTATTGTTGGGGGCATCCATCCTTCTTTCGTTTACTATACATAGCTTTGAAAAACCTTGCAGAAAACACAAAAACATTCAAATATGTTAGAAAAACCCTAAACATTTGAAAAACCCCTTCTAGGGACAAAACCACGAAAACAATGTGAATAGTAGCCTTGAAAATCATCTTACAAAAACAAGTTGTTTGCTTACTTAGTTGTTTATTTGTGTTTTAGGTCTTACATGTATATATTGTTAAGTAGTTTAGGTTCATTTTGGAAAAGAGCCTTAGAAACTTGTCTCACAAAGACACCCAAAAACAATGGAAAATATATCAATGTTGTCCCGCAAAAACAAAGCGATGGTTTAATTACTTTGAGTTTTCCATTTGTATAGTTTTGATTGCATTATCTTTTCATGTTGTGTGCTTTAAAATTGGATTCATTTTGCTTAGTTTAAAGTGTTACTTTAATCTATTGTACATAGGCATTGAGTTCATTTTATCTTTCATATTTGTATGTAATTGTGTTGTATTAGTTAGATTTGATTAAGTTTTTGTGATGTTTGTATAGTTTGTTGTCATCATAACACACATCATCTATCATCTATCTTCACATCTATACATCACATCTCAATAAAATCTAGGCTACATCATCATGAACATGAAAAGAAAACATGTATGCTAAGCTACATCCATATAATATTGCTAAGAGGAGCAAGTGGGACCACCTTCTGTCCCCCTCTCAAAGAAGTATCACATAAACATGATATCATCTACTACTACTCCATAAAAAATGTGACAAAGTAGAGTCACATGACATTTCATCTCAAAACCACATGATATTATCTACTGCTATCTCATACAAAATGTGATAAATAGAACATGAAACATATCATCAAAACATGTGATATCATCTATATGCTATCTCATAAATCAAAGAACATGTGATAAAATCATACACATCATAAACGAGTCCATAATCATCATAATCATATAACATACAAGAATCAAATGTCCATGTACAAAGTGTCTCGATACATCTGGATACAAAATATACCATCAGGGGAATGAATCAAAAAGAGCCTTCATCAAGAGGAATAATCAAAATGAGTACATGTACAATCGATCAAAAATGAGCCTTCATAAGAGGTGTACATCGATACATACATATGTAAATACATGATAAATAAAGAAGAGTCGTCCAAGACTCTTGCCCTCTTCGGAAATACGGCCTAGTGCCCTAGGGAGGAGGCTGCTAATGGGATGGCCCTGCAGAGGCCGCTACGATTTGATGTACTATAGGCTTCTACATTGATCGAGATGATCGAGAGGTCCTCTGGGACCTAGATCTAGACCTACTAACATCTAGTTGATCAAATGGAGTGATCCTCTACCCATTTGGAACTACCTGGTGGTATGTGGCCTTGTAATAGGAGGCCTCACTACTAGCTCTCATAACATGTGATAATATATCCACCATCCTAGTCACCGAGGATGCCCAAAATAGAGAATCACGCTCTCTTGTAACTCGGCTACATCAGCCTAAGATTGTGTGCGCTCTGCAATCAGCTGATCTATCTCTGTAGTAATAGTCGAGCTCGTGCTCGGGCCTGGTCTCTTTGCTTAGTTAATTCTTGAACTTGGGTTACTTGATTGCTGTAATATGCATGTAATCTATGCCATCCGAGCTGCCATCTATTGGATTTTTTTACGGAACCACGCAGAACCACCTCCTCCATCTCCTCCACTTCCTCGGCCACCCTCTAGGATATGTGGTGGGTTCATAATCGACCCCTATTGTGCATCATCTTTGTGGAGGTCCTGTGGTACTACTCTTTGAGGAGGCACCTACCGTAATGGTGCCTATATACCAGCTACCATGCCCACAGAGCCATCTATATATGAGGAACTATATGAACTGTCTCTGTCTCAGCCCCACGGCCCATATCCACATCCACATTTGAATTGGTGGAGGACCTTTTCTACAACCGCCATCACCGCCATCCCCATATGATCCATCCTCATTGTCTGAATCATCATCAGCACTACCACTCCATTGCTCTGGAGATGGCATGATTCCTGCATCCCATGGTGCTTGCAGAATGGTCAAACATCGAGGTAAAACTGTAACATAACATGGTGCATAGGCTAATGTAACTCCAGGATCTATAATTTGGTGAAGCGGAACCCATACTAGTAGAACCATTCGATCAAAACTGGCTCTATCCCATTGTGGCCTAATATGTGGAACAATATCAAAGGTCTCCCTTGCCCGATGCCCATACCACATCTCCAGTCTGGGTACTTCACGAATGTCCCCAAACTATCTCTGACACCGATCAATCCTGTAAAAATATTTGATGTATTTGTGACTTCCCATAATAAAATGTTCTACCATAGTGAGACTAAGCTCGACTACATCCTCTGGCCACTGATATGCCCTATAAGGCCTCCACACAATCATGTGCTATTGAATATCATCAAATACATGGCGGTAAAAATATGTATCTCCCATATGGCCATGTACATCATCGCTAACTCCAGCCCAACAAAAATTGAAGGCTCATCCATAGCCCGAGCTCATAACGCTCCTGCAATGTGACTAATAACTATATGGTCTTAGGCCCATATTTGTAAAAGTGTGGTTGGACCTACCATCTTCTGATGGTAGTATGTAATCAAGTGAAGATCCTAGTATAAGTGCACTAGTATGCACTAACCCCAACAATATCGCTCTCCTCTGAGTAGGCCCTGAATCATAGTAATCAAACCTAAGGGGAATGATGTGCCTGTCTTGTCAGTAAGTAGGATGCCACTAAAAAGATTCATGAGATACATCGGCACGCGATACAACCTTAGGTCAGAAATACAATGATGAAGGTGAACTATCATACCTCATCGAGGTCTCTCATCTAAACTAAAAATTCTATCAAAATATATGTAAGCTTCACGACATCAATCTCATGGTCAATCAAGCACCCCACGATCGGGACTCGTAAGATCCTCCACACGTCCTCAAGAGTAAGCTGTCATCTCACCGGTAGGCATCCACAGAAACATTGACTCTTATTATGCCACGGCTCGACTAAATCTATAATCAGGCTATGATCTATAGTGATCACTTGTATATATCTACCACGTAAGTAAGACCGACCATGTATAAGGTAGTATCCAAATACTTCCTCTCGCGTGAGAGGGCAACATCAAGGTTGGCCAATTGGCCATGTCGATCCTACACGTACAACATAGGTAGCCTCTCTGTAAAATCAAACAAAACACTTGTTATATTTTTCTTCTATCTCACATCAGCTAGCACTTGGCCTATTTTCATCTCTAAAGTTCTAGCATTCCCTACGTTCTTCTACATTCCTCAAAACAACTTTCCATTTTTCTTCTAAGTGTTCAAAACATATTTTTGATGCCCTGTGCGTCTCTCATAACACTTACACACCCTTGTTGGTGCTCGCACATACAACAACGCATGCACCCCCACTTAGACACCTACGCTCACATACTAACATGTGCACGCACAACCTAGTTTAACTTCCTCTGGCCAATGCCTACACATCTCTCATGACACTTGTGCCCCTTTTGATGTGCCCACACATGCGTATCCATTTTTTCCTTTACCAATGCGTACACATCCATTTATACCCCTACACATAGATGCACCCGTAAAACCAATGCCCGCACGCACCCGACTATCCCTATGTGCCTATAAGGTGCCCACATGCGTTTAATCCCCCTAAAAATAGTAATAAATGCTATAAAATGATAAATTTGATAAGAAAGGATGGGGTGCTCACGTAAGGTCTATCACACTCGCATCCGCGTGTTAGGAAATAAGGGATAAAATATGTGGAATAATCCCTCACAGAATCGCAATAGTAGAAACTAATATGCAGAAATTATTAGAGATCTCAAATAAAATTGCAGAATAAAATAACACAACACAAAGAGACAGTATTTAATGTGGTTCACCCAATTTGGGCTACGTCCACCAAGAATCACTTGCTCAGATTTTATTACAAGCCACTGCTCTCTCAATACAATACCCAGATCCGTTTGGAGCTATGCTCAACAAACTCTACAGAATTCACAGCCGAATTCAAAACACATCTGCAATACATTTTCTTGTACATCTATCATATGCATAAGACCATATAAATAGACAACTGCTTAAGTAGTTTTACAAAACCGTGGGTATCAAAACCATGGGAAAAACTCGCCCATATGAGAAAAGAACGTTTCCCATATGATACGTTTTGGTGTAATTTTTCAAGGCCAAAAAATTTATGCCTAATTTTTTTTTTTCGGGGCTGCGCCCCCAAACCCTGGCGAGGATACATGAAAAGTGTACAGTACTCTTAGTGTACAGTCTTCAACACTTTCACACATGAAAATAGGCTCCACAACCTAACAATCTCCCACTTGGAGACTAGTTTTCCTCTGAGCAAGCTTCTCAACCCTTCACTAGTTTTTGTGAAGACTAACCAAAGCTGAACACAACTTTAGTTTTTCCCTTGTGACCACCTTGGTCATCATGTCTGCAGGAGGATTTAGTGTGTATGAATCTTCTCCAACTTCAACTTCTCTTCCTCTAAATTTGTCTGATGAAATGGTACCTTAAGCTTGTATATGCTTTGTCCTAGAGTGGAAAGCAGAGTTCTTAGCTAGGTGTATAGCACTCTGACTATCACTATGCAACTTCCCTTCCTCCTGCTTATGCCCCAAATCCTCAAGCAATTGTTGTAACCAAATCATCTCTTTGCTTTGCCTCTGTGGCAGCAACATACTCGCCCTCGTGGTTGACAAAGCCACCAACTTTTGTAGTCATGAAATCTAGCTCATTGTTGTCCCACCTACAGTGTAAATATAACCTGTCGTGCTCCTCCCTGCTTTGTCTACATCTCTAGCCATATCTTAATCTACATAACCACGTAAAGTGGTGTTTGATCCTTGTAGCACAAAACTTTCCCCATGGTCCCTCTCAAATATGAAGGATCCACTTTCTTGCTTGCGATGCTCTTTACTGGATCACTCATAAATCTACTCACATGGCTCCCACTTTGCATGGGCAATATCGAGGCCTAGTGCACACCATGGCATACATCAAAGCGCCAAGCTGGCATTGATGAGTAAGTTACCTTGGACATTTGGTTTCTCTCCTGCTCTGTCTTGGGACATTGCTCCTTTGATAACTTGAAATGGCCTGCCAAAGGAGTCCCAACCGGTTTAGCATCCTGCATATTAAACCTCTCCAAGACCTTCTTAATGTACTCTTCCTGAGATAAAGTCAGCTTCCGTTCCTTCCTATCCCGAGATATCCTCATACCAAGGATTTGTTTGGCTGCACCCAAATCCTTCATAGCAAATGATTCACTTAGTTGCTTCTTGAGTACTTTTATTTCCTGCATGTTTTTACCTGCAACCAACATGTCATCAACATACAAACATAGGATAATATAACTTCCATCCTCAAATTTCTTTGTATACACACAATGGTCAGAATGACATCTGATATAACCTTGCTCCATCATGAAGCTATCAAATTTCTTATACCATTGACGTGGAGCTTGTTTCAGGCCATACAAGCTCTTCTTCAGTTTGCACACCATCTCCTCTTTACCTTTGACTTCATATCCGCTACATTTGCTTTGCATATATAGCTCCTCCTCAAAATCGCCATGGGAAATGCAGTCTTTACATCTAAGCTGTTCTAAGTGCAAGTCTTACTGCTGCCACTATTCGAGAAGCGATTCGATAGAAGTCATTTTTACTATAGGAGAAAAAAATCTCATCAAAATCTATACCTTTTTTTATGCAAACCCCTTGACCACCAACCGGGCCTTGTATCTTTTCTTGCCTCCTTCTTCTTTGACTCTAAACACCCACTTATTTTGTAATGCTCTTTTTCCTTCGGGTAGCTTTACCAAATCCCATGTCTGGTTCTCCATGAGAGCCTGATGCTCCTCATCCATGGCTTGCTCCCACTTCTTCTTGGCATCTACTGCATTGCTTCATCAAAGCTCTCTGGCTCTCCACTATCAGTGAGTAATAAATAATAAAGAGAAGGAGAAAAACGTTCAGGTTCTCTTCTTACCCTAGAAGACCTCCTCAATATAGGAGTTTGGGGTTCATGTTGAGGAGGTTCTGAACTAATTCATGTGTCACTTTCCCATCCGGAAGATCCTCTACCGCTGCGCATATTCTTTCTTGGATTCTTCCTGTTTTCCTGCATTTGCTTCTTATACATGACTTTCTCATTAAATACCACATCCCTAGATGAATGATTTTCTTGTCCTTAATACTCCAACATTTATATCCAAAGTCATCACCACCATAACCAATGAAAGTACATTTTTGATTTAGCCTCTAGCTTGGTCCTATCATCCTTGTTTATATGAACAAACACTCACATCCAAAGACTCTAAGAAATGAATAATCAACTTTCTTACCATACCAAGCCTCCTCGGGTATGCCTCATCAAGGCACTTGAGGGTCCTCTGTTTATCAAGTACACATTTGTGCTCACACGCGCCCAAAAAGAAAGAGGCAATCCTACATGTAACCTCATGCTCCTAGCACGTTCCATTATTGTTCTGTTCATCCTTTCTGATACCCCATTCTGCTGCGGAGTTCCTGGAACCGTCTTTTCCTGTGGATTCCATTCTTAGAATAGTAATCATCAAATTCATTGCTGCAATACTCCCCTCCATTATCTGACCTGAGACATTTTAGCTTAAGACCTATTTCATTCTCTACCAAGGCTTTCCATTTAACAAAAGTGTCAAATACATTAGATTTGTTTCTAATACAATAAACCTAAACTTTCCTTGTTGCATCATCAATAAAAGTAACATAATAACTTGAACCCCCAAGAGATGATACAGAGCGGTCCCCACACATCAAAATGTACCAGCTCTAACTTACTCTCTTTCTTTGTAGGTCCAACCTTGAGAAACCTTACTCGCTTTTGTTTCCCATATATGCAATTCTCACAGAAATCCAAACCTATTTACGTATATCCGGAAAATTATTCTTTATGATATTCATGCCCTTATGGCTCATATGACCGAGCCTATAGTGCCATAATGTTGTATCTACATCTGAAGCCACAAGATTACAATCATTAGTACTATCAGTGGTTAAATACAAGGTTCGACCTTCTTACCTCTTGCCACCACAAGAGCACCCTTGGTAACCTTCAAGAGTTAGTTGTAAATATCACGGTCAACCATCACTTCCCAATTGCCCTGCCGATATCAAGTTTCTCCTTAATGTAGGCACATGTCGACATCCTTGATAGCCATGTATTCCCATTACGCATCTTAACACGAAGCAGAACCTTTTCCAACTATGCTGCAAGGCTCATCATCACCAAGAAAAACATGCCCAAAATCTCCTTGAACATAATCAACAAAATAATGCCTATGTGGAGAAGCATGGAAAGAAGCCCCTGAATCTAAAACCCAAGATTCAGTAATATTGTGCAAAGAAAGAATCAAAGCATCCTGACATACATTACCCGTTGCCACATTTGCCTCCTTGTTTTCTTCTTGTTGTTTCTTCTTATCCCAAAGCTCCCAACAGTCCTTCTTTGCATGCCCAGGCTTTCCATAATTCCAGCATACAATCTTGTTCTTGGATTTTGACCTTGCCGATCTTTTGATTTTCCACGGTTTCCTCTATTCTTGTCTCCCTCTAGTTTCCCTTTGTCAAGCATTCCCTGAAGTAGAAGATTCCCGAGAGATTTTTCTTCGCATTTCCTCGCTTAGAATCACCCCTACTGACATCCTCAAACTTCAACTTTGAGTTATTTGGAACTAAGTTACTTACCGCCATTACTAAGCTATTCCAACTCTCGGGTAAAAAGCACAGAATTAATAAAGCCCTAACTTCTTCATCAAATTCTATTGTATGCTTGAAGAAGCTAAGCATATTCACAACCGTATTGAAATCATTTAAATGATTTTCTACTAAACTATTCTCGAGACATCTTCATATTAAACAACTTTTTCATTAAAAATATCTTATTAGAGGTAGAGGGTTTTCATACAACTTCCTAATGCATCCATTAGATCTTTTGTAGTCTTTTCCTTTGAAACATTAAATAATACCGAAGATGCAAGACTTCCGGATCGTTCCAAGTGCCTTCGATCCAACAAATCCCATTCCGCATCTGTCATACTCGAGGGTTTGTTCACCTTCTCAAACAAGAGTATAAATATCCTTATGATAAAGGTAATCTTCCATCTACATCTTCCAAAGACTGAAATTTTGCCGTTGAATTTATCAACCCTAGATCTTCCTTCATCTGCCATAGCTCCCACTCAAGCTAAAAACTTTCCCTGTGATTCAACACTTCAGCAAACCAAACCAGGCTCTGATACCAATTGTTAGGAAATAAGGGATAAAATATGTGGAATAATCCCTCACAGAATCACAACAGTAGAAACTAATATGCAGAAATTATTACAGATCTCAAATAAAATTGCAAAATAAAATAACACAACACAAAGAGACAAGTATTTAACGTGGTTCACCCAATTTGGGCTACGTCCACCAAGAATCACTTGCTCAGATTTTATTACAAGCCACCGCTCTCTCAATACAATACCCAGATCCATTTGGAGCTATGCTCAACAAACTCTATAGAATTCACACCCGAATTCAAAACACATCTACAATACATTTGCTTGTACATCTATCATATGCATAAGACCATATAAATAGACAATTGCTTAAGCAGTTTTACAAAATCATGCGGGTATCAAAACCATGGGCAAAACCCGTCCCATAAACCTATGGGTCAAAAAACTCGCCCATATGAGAAAAGCACGTTTCTCGATATTTCGGGTGCAATTTTTCGAGGCCAAAAAATTTACGCCTAAATTTTTTTTTTTTTTTCGGGGGCTGCACCCTCGAACCCCGGCGAGGATACATGAAAAGTGTATAGTACTCTTAGTGTACAGTCTTCAACACTTTCACACATGAAAACATGCTCCACAACCTAACACCGCGTGTACTCGTGGTCGAGAATAATGGTAAATCGTAAATTGGTAAAGGGTTGCTATCAAATGAATTACTCACAATGATTTTACCCCTAGGAAGGGGTATATATGATCATTTTTCCTGTGTGAGGGATTCTCACCTATTGTGATGGCCAAATGCATAATTTCACTATTGTGATCATTCCAACTTCTTCTATTACCCATCGTGATGATTATTTTTATTAAATAATTATTTTTGACCCGTTTTCTTCTTACCAGGGCATATTTTTGCTACACGATGTCATTTTCTTCACACCGAGGCATTTTCGTGTGCTTTTAGGTGATCTTCCACTTTCTAAATTCTTCTGATCAATCAAAAATTCTAAAAATTTCAAAAATATAGTTTTCCAAAATATTATAAACCATTAAAAATCCAAAAAAAGGGTAAAAATTAAAAAAAAAAATTAGTAATCAAATCATACGTGGCTGAAATTTGTGTCACACACATGGTATTCATCTCATATCTTGCTTATGTTTTCACGTGTTTCGAACCAAATGACTCACGGATCATCTGGATCTACAACAATTTACAAAGCTAGACTGCTTGCTTAAATACATACTTATGGGGCACAATCAGTTTCTTGAAATCTTGTTTCATCATGCACAAAGCTTTTCATTGGACCCAAGTGTCCTCCATCAATTCCCCTTGCATGTATCCTTTCTTGGGGCACCACTTTTAACCCTTGTCATTTATCACAAACATTTGGGAACTACATGCTCGATAACAAAAAATTTGTGCAACTTTCTTAAACGTTGTTGGTTTGAGTATGTGTGTTTGTACTTGTTTCCCTGTTAGATCAACTTGTTTACTTCTCGTATTGCATTGCATTTTGTATGTTGCATGGAGTTGGCATGTTAGTAATGGATAATTGTTCGTATTATGGATTTTCATTTCATCCTACACTTCTTTTGTATGCTTATATTTTTAATAAGGACCGATGATGAAGATTTCTAGCAATGTGATGAAATAAATATTATTTTACATGATATTGGATTGTTGATAGCTTAATCTCCCTTCCTCTTTATTTTTCTTCTATATCCCATTTCCCTTTCTTTCCTATTCTACTATTTCACTTAGGGAATCTTGTCCCTCCTCATTCTTCTATCTATTTCCTTCTTCTTTTCGATAGTCGATTAACCTCTTCCATCACCCCATCAACACTGGAGGGGGCATCCTTCACTCTACTAATTTTTCTTCCACCCCTTCAAAATTGTAGTGGTTTACGCTTGTCTACTTTATTTGAAGTGGTGTAGCTTATGCCACCCCAAATAGGGGAAAATGTAGACACCTATAGTTTGATCAAAGTAACTTTATCACTAAACTTGCACTAACTATTCTACTCCCCACAAATTTATGACACCTCATCAATTAGGCCTATCTAATTCTCCTTTTACAACATTCTTTTGGTTGTATTCCTCTTATAAATGAATAGTCAGACTAATATACCCTCTTATTAGCTAAACCACATTCCTATCTCCTTCTAAACCACTTTTACAAGCTTCCTAGGCTATCAATCCATCACATTGGATTAAGTGGACCCCTCACAACTCTCTCAAGTTACTAATCCCTTGCTAAACAGGATTAATTAGCCTAAACCAAGATTAACTAGCCTAAGGCATGTTTAACCTCTTCTAAACCATAAAGTGCTTTTTGGACTTACCTTTTGTCCCACATGCACCCAAATCATTCCATTCTTGGAATTGGAAAAATATAAATAGACCCCTACCCTAAGCCATTTCAAATAACACTTCTCCTTCTTTAGGCTAAACTATAGTATTTTTGTTAGGATTTAGAGCATTCTTCATTGTTATTGAGCTATCACTATCTATTGCATTTTCCAAACTCAAGCTTGAGTAAATGAGAAGAACCATATGGCCTTGTAGCCATTAATGGTGATCTCTCATTCTCAAACCCTTGAGCATCAAACAATCAAAATTGATTGCTAGGATATTCATAGGTTCATATTTTTATAGCTTTCAAAGAGTAGAGAGTAATATACATGTTAGTTTGATGTTTTTGTCAAAGTTATAATGTATGCATAGGAATAGATCTTATTTATCTCTTATATGATGGTTCATAGTAAAGTTGTTAAAGCTTTGGGGCTTCATAAATGTTCTTGCCTCATTCTATAGATTTCAAACTTTTCCTTGTTCGCACATACAAATAGTTGTATGTGATCAAGACTAGAAATATACCCAAAGTGCATGATTTAGTGTCTATATTTTTCCCCACTTTATGTTGTTGAGTGAATGCTTGATAACATAAAGTAGATAAGAGATGCGTACTTGATAACCATGTAGATTGATGGTGAAAAGCATCTTTGAGGAGACAAGAAAAATCGTGGAGTGATAAAAATGAAGTGTGGAAGCTAGAGAAGAGGAAGTGAAAATGATGATGATGTCAAGGGTGAAAGCATATGTGTAGATGTTATGTTGTACCTGTTGTTGATGTCATTTGATGTGTGATGATGTGTGATTGACGTGACTACTGCTTCCCATAAGGACAGGACCTATAAAAGAGAAGAACGTTAAAGTAATCAAATACGTGTATATGATCAAAACACGTAAAATTATGTAAGGAAGTACGCGAAAATGCAAAAAGGAACATGTGCACCTGATCCATGATGAGTGGAAAAGATAGAAAGGATTCTAAAGATGTTATAGAAGAACGAGGTTTTGGGCGATCTCATGCCGGTTTCTTTGAGTGTAGGTTTTTGGGAGACCTCATGCCAAGTGTGGAAGAAATGTAGGGAGAAAAGTATAGTTTTATTCTCCAACCTTTGATTGCTTCCCAAAGTGTAAACACCATTGCAGATGGTGTGTAAAAATACAATCAATCCAATCCAACGTGAAAGTATAAAAGAAGGTGTAGTGCATGCATGTCGAGTGATGAAGGATTGTGTGTCCTATAAAAACCACTATGTAAACTATCGAAAAGCGTGTGTTGAATTGAGAAATTTTTTGTAACTGTCCCCTGGTCATAAGCACCAGGAAGGGTCAGGGGTGCCCAGGCACTCTTGTCTTGTGTTGGGCATTAGTGTATGTGTTATGCTAAAGACCCAAATTAGGTTCTAGATTGTTGTTGAGGCGAATCTTTGTGTTGGCTATGAATTGAGCTATGTTGTATTGCGACTATAAAATGTTGTATGGGGTGACTAATTCACTCAATGGATTTCCCACTCATTTGGGGTGCATGTGGCACCACTAGGAGTATGCAGCCCAAAGGAGGACCAAACATTGTGCCGAAACATAAGCACTGCAAGGGGAAGGGAGTGTGCTTGGTAAAAACAAGGGCACATGCAAACATAGTGGCTGGAAAAAAGTGTTAGTGAAAACAAGATAAACACAGATGTAGAACATAATATGTAAGCTAGAAAACAAGAAGACAACATTTAAGCTAACACAAAAGAAGACAATATAGACTACAAAAAGTAGGTTGCAAACATGGGACATCACTCATGATGTCACAAGACAATTGAGGCCGAAGTGGCCAAAATCATACAATGTAATGCAAGAACAAAAAGACATAGGAAAAGCTCGCAAAAATGGAAAATAATGACAGACAATAACAAGTAAAGTAACAAACAACCATGGTGGAAAATAGTTCCTACAAGACAAATGCTACACATGAAGCACCCATTAGCATGTTAGAAATATAGAAAGTATGTCAAAGCATGTATAATCTGATAAAATAGTGTGCTAGGATGAATAGGAAATGGTATAAATTGAAACAATAAAACCTATGATGTATATGAAAGTAGATTCCCCTAGGAGCTGTTGTTGAATTGGTAAGAGGTATTGTGCCAAGCATCTATGTTGTGTGTAACAATCTATATAGAGTCTACAATCACAACTAGAAGGCAAGTGAATGCACATGTGTACATAGAAAGACATAATGACATACAATGTATCCAACTAATAAAGTAAGCAATATGTATCATGTGAGTATAAGTAACTAAGAACAATGTGTAACCAAGTTATGCAGTATGATGTGGATGAGTGATATTGAATGGAATGCAAAGTGAGTGTGATAGGGGCTACATTCCCCCTGAGTGAATGTGAATGAGTATATATTATATGATGTTCATTTATATATGCCCCCTCAACAGTCGAGAATGAACCATAGAACAAGATTGTGTCATCGGGAAACGGTTTGAATAGTGCGCTAGAAAGATATGATCATCAAAGTGCGAGAGAATAAAGAGTGAGTGAGTGAGTGAGTGAGTGTGGCGAGGTTAATTTTAGATTTAAACCCTCGGTAGTTAATTATGAACCATAGAACTAGAGTGCGTTATAGGGAAGTGTGTTGTGTTGACTGTGTGAGAGAGATATGTTATGAATGCGCCGAGTGTAAAGTGTGTAGAGTGTAATGTGATAAGGTTCATGCATATAGTGAGACCTAAACAATCAAGTGTGAGCCATAGCACGAGAGTGTATCATTAGGTAATGATGATATGATTGTATAAAACTATATGTCGATGCATGTGAAAGACAAGACGCAAAGTGTAAGTAGAAATGAAAAAAATGGATAATGATAGAAAAAGGGGGAAGAGTAAGTGTGATGCCCCAAAGTGCATAGTCATGAGTATGATATCCAATAAAAGTGAAAGAAGAGGGTACTCTACGATGCTTGTGGAGAAGGCGTGTGACCATGCTCTAAGACTAGTGGTGTATGAGATAGAAAATGTTTTGGTGAATAAGATCTATGTGCATAAGACTTATGAGGTAATAGACACCTCTATGAAGGAGAGCACAAAGGTGATGAAAACCTATGTGAAGTAGAGTGTTGAGGTGATGAACACCTAGGTGAAGCAGAGTGCGAAGGTGATGAACACGATGATAAACATAATGCAAAGGTGATGAACACCTATGTGAAGCAAAGCGCTGTGAAGTGACATATACCTATGTGAGGGCGTTGTTTGAGTGATGGAATGAGGCGATGAGATGGACTAGTAGACCTATGTGACTGAGTAGGCCGTGAGTGAACATGAGAGCTAGGAGAAGATTGTGCTTTATATTTGAGAGGTCATAGGGACCTAGATGCTCTAGCAAGTGCAATGAAAACCTCAAGAGGAGGTCTGACCATGGTATAGATGGCATAACACCATTGATAATAATGACTTTCCTGTTATGAATGAACTTTAGACACAAGTGGTGCATGGAGCTAGGGAAGACCTAAGAGAGTGTCACACCCTTCGACTAAAGGTTCCACAAGAAAATGCACAAGCATGGTGAGAGGGCTAACTATAACTAGAATCTCGACATAACTGTATGATTTAGGAACTAGCTATGATATGTGTGAGAGTGAATAGACAATGACAACAAGAAGTGCAATAAAACATACACTTATGTGAAATGATGGATCGACTATAATGTTATTGATAGAAATAGATCCAATAGAATCACTAATGTGCAAGTGATCAGAAGATAATGTAGCATGATAGTCATGATCGATGGAGATGTCTCAACACGAAAAACTAGAAAATCAAGATCCCTCGATATAGGAGGAGCCACTGCACGATATATATGATTGGCTGAAGAGTCAACCATTTTCTTTTCATGTTTTGCAAGAGGATTTTTGAATATCTTGAACTTCTGATTGTCATTGACCGAAGCGTGAGATACCGTAGGCTCGGTGAAGCTCAATTGCATTATTATCGATAAGATCTTGAATAAGGTTGTGAAGTTTGAAACATCGATATGTAGAATGTCTAATGCATTGATGATAGTCACATATGAAGTTCTCATTGTAGTTATGACCTTTATGATGAGATGGGTCCAAATTAAGTGGAGGAGGAAGCGTAACAAGATTTCTCTCAACAAATTGTGGCAATAGAAGATGTGGAACGAAAATCAAATTTGTATATGTATGTTTAGGCGGTTTCCATTTAAGCTTTTCAAAATTAGATACATGTTGATAGTAGCTTTAGCTTCAGTAGGTTTTGTAAATGGTTTGAAAGCACGCCAAAGATGAAGCTTGCTCATGATACTCAAGCTTGCCTATAGATAGGAGTTTAGTTTCGTGTATCTTAAGAGTATGACACAAATGATTGAATGATGGAGATGTATCGAAGATAACACTCTCCTGGAGAGGTAATAATAGACTTTGGACAAATAGATCTTGAATTTCAGAGTTTGCAAGCACATTAGACATATTAGCTAAGTTTTTCTTATATCGTAAGACATAATCCACTAGATGTTCATTAGATCCTTGTTTAAGTTGCACGAGTTGAGCATAGGAGATCTTAGAGTCGATATTGATGGAAAAATGAGCAAGGAAAGCATTGGCTAAATGTGTAAAATATGTTACCAAGTGGACAAGTAGATCATAGAACCAACACATTGCATAATCTTGAAGACTTATAGGAAAGAGCTTTGTGAGTAAAGTGTGATCATCTGCATAGTCTAGACATGCTACATGAAATACTCTTAAGGATCACCATGGCCTTTGAAAGTGGGAAGCTTAGGGGTGATGAAATTGAGAGGAAGCGGATAGGAGGAAATAGCAGGTGAAAAAGGAGTGTGAAGGAGTGAAGTGGAATCTAAAGATGGAGATGCACGAGAGGTAGCCAATTGAAGTTGGTGAATTTGAGTATGCAGATCCTGATATAAAGAAGTTAAATCATGAGTATTCAAAGAAGATCCATGTTGTGCATTAGAAGCATTAGGTGGAATGATGGGAGCAGTAGTGGTAGGAATGGAAGTGACAATATGAAGGGGTTGAGTGAAGGCCATGGAAACCAAGGAAGAACCGACAAGAGGTGCCAAAGAAACATCGTGAGAGTTTTTAACATGAATCGAGCATGAAGGATATGTGGAAGATGGGCAGGATTATCATGCAAAGCTTGGTGAAAATTAGTTAGCTTGTCTAATTTCTCTTGATCAACATTGGTGTCCTCATCATATGAGTGTTCACTATCATATGCTTCAATGTTTTCGAGAGGCACTTGTTGAGAGTTAGCGAAGATATTATTGATTTAAGCCATTAGTTTAGAAACCCTTCGATAAAATGGAGGAAGCTCTAAATGCTCAAAAGACCCAAAATGGCCACTACAAATGACATGAATAATAAGAAAACCCTAGAAAGAAGGTTGGGATCGAGAAATGACTTTGAAAATGATTAAGAAAATATTGAAATAAATAAATGCTAAATCTAAATATGTACCAAAGGCAATGATATAAATAATTAAGTACATATTTGATCCAAGCAAATAAGTAATTTAAATTTGAAACCCTAGTTGCAAGAGAGGGGATAAAGTACTTAGATGGTTCAAAATGTAGTAGTAAATAAATAAATAATGAATTACATATTTGGCGTAAGAAATAAGTAAGATAAAAATTGAAACCCTAAGTGCAAGAGAGAGGAAAGGAGATTTAGCCAATTCGTAGTGATGCCAAAGTTCTCGTGAAGCTGGAAAATTGCTAACAAAGAAGCATGATGTCGTAATCGGACCCATAAAATTGTAAGAGTGTTGGAAATGCGGGACTAGGGTGCTATCATCACCAATCCGCACTATGATAATTCTTCACCGGGAACTCCTCGTCTTATGATTATTTACTAATGCATGACCTTTAGTTTGGTGGATGTAAACGGAAACAAAACAACAACCGAACACAAGAATACCATTGACTATGATAAGACAGAATGACAAAAAATCTGAAATATCAAAATAAATTATAATATTAACATGAAACTGTTACAATCTCACCCATGAGATACTTCAACAAGACTATGGGAGAAACTTTACAATTACACCTCTTGATGGCTTCTTCAACACACCTTTAACTGATGGCTTCCTTCGCACACTTCCTACAATATTTCTCACTACTTCTTTCTATGCTAAATGAGGGGGGTGGCCTCTCTATTTATAGAACTTCCAGGCTTATCCATCCTATCTCTAAGATAGGATAAGAAATCCACTCGACGACGAATCATATTCCATACCTTAACTCTTATATGTACATGTAAGCTTATCTATTAAGATAAGATAAACCTTATCATTTTACATGGGTTCCACATTTTTAGACTTTTTACAAATAAAATACACAAAATATTTATGACCTCACTCCTTGTCCTTATTACCAATATAATATTTCTAATTCCTAATCATGTAGACCCTACTTCTCTAATTACCCAAACTTTGACATTTTAACATTACCAGGACCACTTACGACAAATATTTACTTTTACAACATTCCTATTGTACTTTGATCATTCACCAGTACTCCACATTATTGGCGGCACCGTACCGACGGTGCCGTTATCTTCTATCGGACGCTACTACTAATTACACTTAACAACATCCTATTCCTAATACATACATTAATGAAATAGAAATTTTGGAGGAAAATTTTAGTGTCGACAGATGCTATGCAGTTTAGGGGCCCTTGGGGTCTCAAAACCTATTGCAGGTGCCTGTCACTATTTAGAAGCTATGAAACCTAATTTTGTAGGGTCATGAGATGTTCATTGGTTGTCACCTTTGATTGTTTGTGCTTACTGGACTTATTTGTTACTCACTTGAAACCCGAAAGAATAAAGAAGCACCTAGAAAACCCCAAAACAAATCAAATACCAAAAAATAAAAAGATGCAAATGGGGAGTCGAAATGACCTCGGAGGTCACCCAATTGAGTGAACTTATGATCCAAGTGTTGCACTACATTTTAGACTCCATGTAGTTCTCGCGCGCGTGTAGAATCATGCCCTAGGTGGCTCTTGTGCGAGTTACACTTGATAGCGAGAAATAACTAGATGTAGAATATGTAGATAGATGTGTGCGTGGAAAAATGATCTTACCCTTTTATGAAGTGTATGCAAAAGAATGCATTCCCTTGTCCCTTGTGTGAGTGCTAGATGGATGTTTGAATGCTCTTATAATGGCATTTAGATGCAACCTTAGGCGGTGATAGATAATGCTTAGTGTTTGGTCTTTTATTATGGTTACATAGCTTTATATTTATATGACTCCCTTGTTTGAATTTCGTAATTAACCACTAAAAGGTTGACTAGTAAAAAACAAGATGCCCAAACAACTAAAAAAACCCAAAAGATGCGAGAAAATTACAAAGAGGTCAGGGGCGCTTAGGCGCTAGCGTCCAGAGATAGAAATACCAAAGTATCAAAAGACAGACTGGGCAAGAAGGTGTGTAAGACCAAGAAGGAAAATAAAAAGCAGCAAAGAGGCCAAAGACATTGATTAATTAGTACTTTTCTTTCTTAAGATCATACAAATAGTAGTATGTGATCAAGACTAGAAATATACGCAAAGTGCGCGATTTAGTGTCTACAAAATCAAAGACTCATCCTTCATATATAGATAATCACTTATTCTTCTACAATTTTCATTTTTAGAATTTTTGAGAATTTGCATCATCATTGTGTTGGATTATCATTCAACCTCACACGTCGTTATGTTGTCTCACTTGAGGTTGTTGGCCAACCTTTGCAAAACCATTGAAGTGAGCCAAGATCATGAGCACGCATGAGTGGCAAGCTACGAAGAAGTGCGATTGTTTTTGTCCCATGTTTGCACTAAGGGGGAATGTTAGGAATTCATAATATTTAGTGCTCCATTTAAATATTTATGTGTATTATTATTGTGATGATTAATTGTTACATGTTAGTTAGCTTGGTTAGTTGTTTGTACCCATAAATCTATTAACAAGTTATTTGTTATTATTTCTTCCTATTTAGTATGGCTATATAATAGCCAAATGCATTATACGTGAATAATAGAGTAGAACATTATTATTGTGTTTTGTATCTACAAATCTCTATACTAAAACAAGGAGGTGATCGGTCCCTAATTTAGAGAAGTGGTCAAAACCACGAATGGAATTAAGTGTCCGAACACACCAAAAATATTGAGCATCTAATCACACTCAACTTCCTTTAGGAGAGAGTAAGAATAAGAAGGATGTCACAAGGTGTCTAGACGCCTATAAAAACTTCCAAAGAGAGTGAGTGGAATGTTGTCACAAGGTGTCTAGCTGCCTACTAAACCTTCCCACCCACATAACCACACCATTGAGAATAGATGTAGGTCTTGAATGTGAAAACCCATAAAAAGTTAAAAGGGAATGAACACTCATGCACCCATTATGCATTATATGTGTGATAATTTTCCAAATGTGAAAATTCGAAAGAGAATGAAGCAAGTTCATGCCCCACATTTTGCTTTGTAAAAAGTGTTTATGACTATAATATGTACAAAGTCAAGAAGGGAATGAACTACTCATTCCATCCACATTCTATATTAAAAGATAGTATACTCTAAATTGTGTATATGTCCCCTGACTTTATAAAAACATGTGTTCTAGAAAAATCTGAAATTGGATACCAAAAAGTTTCCTAGGACAATAACATCCCTTTAGGATAGTAATGTATATTGGATATGACCCTATTGGATGGTTTTGTCTAGACTAAATCTCTGTGAATAATTTTTACTTGTTCTTGTTTTTGTGATCATGTATTATGTTCCATCATATTCTATTGTCGGTAATCTATTTGTGTGCTTGAATTGTATTGATATTTGTGTGATAACCCCACTGAATTTTCCTTATTTTGAGGTGAGTGAGATTTTTTTAGATCGCTTGCCTAAAAAGAATTGAATTATGTCCATGTCGATGTAACATATAGTTATTATTGGATCACATAGAAGATAAGTGTACTTTTCCACCATTTATAACCAGACTCTACAAGAGAGTGTGTGGTAGAAACCATAACACGATACAACATAGATAACAAGAAGAGAAGCATAAAAGCACATAAGTATACAAGTACAATAATAAATATCACATATACAGCCATAGATAAGGCTAAAGGCCACATACAAGGGACACAATAATGTCATACACAATTAACGGCCACATGACCATACAAGTAAAGGAACCTAAGGTTGTAAAAAGGTATGCCTAAGTATCAAACACACGGAAAGAAGGCCAAAGGATGCACACATAAGACATGTAGATAAACAAGTGAATGTGTGATGAAACAAAAAGATAATATCCAATGGGTGCATGGAACAAGATATACTAGTAATGCACAATCCATATGTAATAGTTCCAAAGATCTATATAAATAACATATATCACATTATACAATATAAGCATAACCGGGATGTGAAAGAGCACTACATAATGAAACAATAGCCCTTGATAGTGTATAATATGCCCATAGATTTGCAAAAACATTGGGTAAGAGGAAAAGTTATAACAAATATAAGCATTTTAGGGTCTTATGTATCCACATCGATACGGGAGCATCCATGAAAACAATTAATCTTGTATCACCAAAAATAGAGTGATGTTTAATTTTTTATTTAATTTGTTTTATTTATTTTTGGCTAGACATGGTTTAAATGGTCCTACAAGGCATTCTTGAGAAGAAATATTTTCAAGAAAATTTGTTTTAAAACTTTCAGCTTTTAAGTTTTTCCAAGAAATGTAAAATTGTTGTCACATGGCGTAAAACACTTGATGTTTTCTTTGATGAAACACAACCCAAATGCCTATAATCATCAACAAAGGTAAAATAACATATTTATGAGATGCTCATTATGGGAAACTTTTCTTGAGTCCTAGGGAGATAAAGATACCTAATACACATCAAGTAAATGGAGGGAAAAGAATCTCAAAAAAGGAGGGGGAAGAAAAAGAAGAGGGAAACATCAAGGAAGAAGACTCTCGGGGAAAAAGAAGAAAAACCAAAACATGTGTTTGCACAAATCAGG
This sequence comes from Taxus wallichiana var. yunnanensis, assembly GCA_018340775.1. Lineage (NCBI taxonomy): Eukaryota > Viridiplantae > Streptophyta > Pinopsida > Cupressales > Taxaceae > Taxus > Taxus wallichiana. The sequence continues at coordinate 341,463,306 of CM031240.1, read as the reverse complement.
TTAGACTATGTTGTAGTTATTTTTCCTCCATGTTTGTAATAAAATAAACCTATAGAGGCATGCGTGTGAGTTGTAACATGTTCTCAAGAGTGTGTGCATCAACTCGTAATGAATTCATTAGTGAGAATCATTTGTTGAGTTGTTCTAAGGCTATAGAAGTGCTCATGTGTGTCCATGGAAGAGTGATAACCATTGCATCATAGAACTAGAGGTTGTCCTTATTTAAACACAATTGCATCCTTAATTTAATCATTTATTGAGTTGTTCTAAGGTTGTAGAAGTGCTCATGGGTTTCCATGGAAGAGTGATAACCATTGCATCATAGAATTAAAGGTTGTCCTTATTTAAACACCCCCATTTATGCTTACATTAGCTTCATATTCATATACTCCGTGAAATGAATATCTATCAAGGGATTGTACTTCAACATCATGCCATTTTGAACTATCTATTTTGGGAATAGTGTTCCCCTCCTAATTCATATCGAGACATCACCATAGTTTGAAAATGAATAAGTATACACATATAAGAATGTTTTACTTATTCAATTTAGATTATGGTTGGAAACATGAGATATATTTAGATTATTTAATTTAAATATTAATATGCATATCAAAATATACCTATTTAGCAATATGTAAGATAGAATGATTGAAACGAGTATTAAATGTGACAAACTAAAAGAAGGGAGGTGTACTTAGTTGATTGGATGCTAAGAAATATGATCTAGAAGTGTGTTTACACCTTAATTAAATATAATGGCATGTGAATGCAAAACAATAAATAAGATGCAAGAATTTGTATGAGAAGATTATTTCAAACTAATAAACTTCCAAAATGTACCATTCACAACCAAAATAATGCTTTAACACTTGCAAAAATTGATAAAATGATAAGTAACATCTCAAATACATTAGAGGAGAAAGAAAATTATCTAGATAAATGTCAAAATAGAGAAAATCTAAATTTGCGAGACTAGTAAAATAGGTGGATCAAAGACTATAAATTATTTAGTGTGAATTCGGAACTAGAAAATAAGTAGGGCACACCGCCGTACGACTCTATATGGTTTATATTGGAATTGTATGGTCTTGATAGATAGATCTGTACGGTCTTGGACCCTTCAAGTAAAGGTCTAAAACTTCTTGTGTGCTTCACTTGCCTAAAAATGGCCTTTTCTATGTTTCACTCTTAGTCTCATCGATTTAATAAAATATGAATATTTTATTAAAATACAATTTCATAATTGCTACGATGATATACAATAAGATACAAATGCTAAGCACTTCAAAAATGTAACTATGTAAGCAAATGAAAGAGATAGGGCACTTATCTGATTTTCACTTATCCCGAAGTACACATGAACCTGGAGTAACTAATGAAAAGGTTGGGTGAATGCTAAAAACACTTGATACAAATTATAGAACTTGCAAAATAGCTTGGACGGGGGTTTCCGGGTGCACGAGACCTCTATAGGTGCATGTGACTGCGTAGAGGGTTGGAACCTAATTTTTCTGGTGTTGTTAGGGTTTTGCTATCCTTCATTGTTGATCACATGTAGGTCGTTGGAATATTTCCGAGTTTTACGGTAACCTACATAACAAATAATATCCTACGAAACCCCCAAACTACATCAAATCCTAAATAAGAAAGAAACAAATGGGGAGTTGGACTGACCCCAACTGTCACCCAACAGAGTGAACTTACGACCGAGCATTGCACTACATCTCAAACTCCATGTAGTTATATGTGTTTTTGTGTGCACTAGTGTTCCTAGGTTGCCTCATGCCAATGACGCCAAGATATCGGGATGTAGCCAGATAGAATGCAAATGTGTGGGATGGAATTCAAAACTTCCCCTTCCTATGCAGTGTATGCAAAGTAATAAGCCCAAAATTCAGTCCCTTTAATAGTATGTAAATAGATAACCCTTGATAAAATTTCTTGCCATTATAATGGTATGTATGTTGTGTTTATATAGGGATATCTTTCTTGAATTTCAACACTAGTGACATGACATGCCAACTAGGACCTCGGGATAGGAGTAATAAAACTAAAAAGGCCGACCAATTTTTTTAAAAATGTGAACAAAAACAAAGAGGACGGGGAGGGCCTGGGTTTGACAAAGCAGCACTGGGCGCTAGTGTCCGATCTGGCGTTAGTGTCCTAAGACAGCGATGAAAAATGTGATAATATTGACAGATAGGGATCCATGTGACCTAACCAGAACTGGGTGTAGAAGTGACAGATGTGAGAGATAAAAACAATAGAAACAATAAAAGAAAGCGGATGGACTAGGAAGTGTGTCACCAGTGAATAATTTTCTTACTCAAGATCCATATATAAAACAACATACTTAGCGGTATAGTAGAATAGTAGTATGTGCGTGATTTTGTGTCTACATTTCCCCCCTTTATGCTATTTGAATGAAATTCAAGTAGTGTAAAGGAAGTAAGGAACATACATGTGAGAAGTCCAGAGAAGCCTGTTGTAGAAGTACATGTAAAATATGAGAACATATAGCGTGGTGAACCATGGATTGGCGTGTCGATCCATGTGGCGTAAATAGAGATGGTAAACCATTGTAAGGAGAACTTGGAGAAATTGATGATTTTATTTCGAGTGATTTGGAGATTTTAAATTGTCGCTAATGGAGATTTGACGGGGTAGGGAGTGATCAGTTCCGACCCGATTTTGTATACATGAAAACTCGAAGGATTTGGATGTCCTTCTGTTAGATGAAGAGTGTTAGGGAGAGAGGTCTAGTTTTACCCTCCAACTATGACTACATCCTAAAAAGGTCCAACCATTGCAGACAAATAAAGACCAAATTTTGTTCGATTTCGATCCATGTTGAATAACTCATATAAGAGAAATATAGGAAAGGCAATGATGTTTCAACGCCCCCACTCCATAGGTGTCGTGATATGTATAATGCTAGATGGCTTCCATATTAGGTATCTGGAAGCGATGTAAAAATGATTCGTATGTTAGGTCATTTGGGAAAGTAGTGATGTAACTCCCAATTTAGGTCATCTGGGAAAACTAATGAAGTGACGTTTGTACCGATTGATTGACTTGATTCAAATATTGAATGCTTGTTTTGAGATTGATTATATATGATAGATTACTCATGGAGAGATTTTTTGTTTTTTACCCTCGGATTAGGTCATCGGGGGAATAAGTAGAAAGTAGTATAAAATGCCAAATATTATATGAGGCATATTTTCGATAATGATGTATTAGGAGCATGTAGTGATCGCATAGTAGCAGCTGAGAGGGATTGAGGCGATCTCTATATTGTATGCCCCCTTTTGGTGAAAGGGAGAGTGGTAGTAAGAATGAATGTTGAGCTAAAAGTAGATGTGAAATGATGTAATAGTGAGAAAAATGAAGTATAGTAGATGTGTCAAAAGTGTATGTATATCGAGTGGAAAATGTTTTAGATTGGTATGTAGCATTGTAGAATGTGAACAATACGATAGTAGGAGGAATTATGAACTGAATGGCATAAATGAGGAAGAAAAAGAAGTAACAAACTCAAGATATGAGTGAAAGCGTGTGGCGTGTATTAATTTGAGAAAGAGCACGAATGGTAACGATAGTAAATTGACAATTTAGAAAAGTGTTATATATAGTAATAGTAAAAAGTGATTAGTGACTTCATTTGAACCTTGATTGACGGAGAATTTGAGCTTTGAGCTTGTGAGGATGCTGCATATTAGAGCAAAAAGATTGACTAGATTCAAGATGGTGGCGGTGACCATGGCAGCTTGCAGACCGACAACAAATGAGTTGGTAAGTGCGGTTATTTTGAAGAATTTGATGAAATTTGCTCGTTTTTTTGTCGATTTTACAAAATTTTGGTTTTTGAATTTACAGGCGTTTCGACTTGGGCGAGAGCGACCAAGATGATAATGTCCTTCCAGATCTCGTGGTCCAGCTCAGCGCCGGTGACCTGCTCTAGGCGCTAACGTCCCACGAGTGTTTTTGACCGCAGAATGTAATAAATGTGAATTTGATGCCTTTTAGTAGTATGAGTGATTGTATTTTCTTTTATATGTGGTGCTAATGTCACAATGTCATTGGTGTTTTGTGATGTAAAGAGGGATATTCATTAGATGGATTTACGAGGAGATCGACACTTGAGTACGTTGTTGACTTTGGTATCGGACCTGGAGTGGGATATATTGGACCATGCTTAGCTTTGTGGAACATAGTGACATTGGGGGTAGATACCCCATAATATGCCGATGATCACTGCATTATGCGAGAGGTGGTGTGCAAACACTTTTAGTTTTTAGTTTACGTGGGAGATGATTGTGACCCTGGAGGATGTATATTGCATATTACGATTACCAGTTGTGGGTGAGAGGGTACAAGTGATGGCCGTAGAGGATGCTCAGAGGTAGATGAGAGAAACTAGGTGATATTTTATAGGGACATGGGTATAGACAAAGATCCACATTAGCTTGGATGCCATATTGAGATCAAGTGTTACCCAATTACGGAAGTTCATTGCAGTAGTTATTGCTTCATCAGTGGCAATGGAGGGTGGTGGTGTGGGAATCTTGTATAAGATGAATGATATTTGTTGATCTATAAAGGAGGATGGAACTATATTTATACAAATATATATTTAGGTTCACGTAGGAGGACCATGGGGGTGGACTTGGAGCCACCACATTGTTACATGTATGGGCCTATGAGAACATTGCAATATTGAGGCCACTCAGTGGGCCATGAGCCGATTGGGTAAGGCCCGAGATATTTGTAGTGAGGTGGACATGCACATGTAGTAGGAGACTAGATACTACTACCTATAGATCTATGCTAGATTGTATGGGACTAGGGGCCATTATATGGAGGTCATATAAAACCTATAGAGGGTGAGTAGAGGATGGAGTAGAGCTACAATGTATCTAACGTCTTTGTGTGGTTAGATGAGGGATTTCTGGAGTGACCGAGAGCTATTTAAGGAAGATCGTGTTTCACGACAGTTTGGTATGGCTCAAGATGAGCCCCTAGAGCCATATGTATGGGTACAAGCTACTAGAGTGTCGAGGAGACCAGGAGCAAGACCGGGACCTATAGGAGCACAACTAGTGTCTCCTGGTGTAGATGATATGGATGTGGCCATAGAGCCGATACAGGTGGATGATGTAGGATGTACCGAGGCCTATAGTGCATGGTGGGCAATGCACAAATGGGTGATATTATTTACGGTTTTTGTGGATGCGGTGGGAGCACCGCTTGATCGGAGAGGGGGGGGTAGACACCTTACCTTGATGGAAATGGTATAGTGGTGGTGATAGCAGAGTGTGAGTATTTGTTTGTTGTTGTTTCTTTATTATCACTTAGTTGATTTATTATGGTCATCATGTGCAGTAACTAATACGTCACTATATGGTTGCGGAGTGATGCATATTGGTTATTGATCATTGATTAATCAACACCTCCGGATGTTCTTGTGGGAGGTAGGATGTTGGAGCAAGTAGATGCTATTGTGGGTGAGCATGCCCACTTGTTTGAGCAGTGGAGATAACAACAAATACATTTACCATATTATTGAGTGAGCGTGACGAGGCATTGGTGGAGACTCAATGGGCTAGGGATCTATATGAGGAGGAGCCCTAGCACAGAATGTGTTCATGAGGTATGTAGAGTTACTTAGGTAGATTCACGGAGCATTCGGTCAAGGTGGATTTATTACACAAATAGGTGGAGAGATATAGGGGCCGTGACTAGTGATGTAGATTACGTGGTGAAGCCTCTAGTTCAAGAGCTCCCGCAGTTGTCTATAGTGATAGTGATGATGATGTATGACATATATTGATGTAGAGATGTATGGGGGATTTACCCCCAGTAATTGTATTTTAGTAACTATGATTTTTGACTACGTATATATGGACGGATGATTCTTTCTATTGTGTTGTGTTGATGTTATGTGATATGTGATGCGATGGTTGTTGTTCATATGTAGTTGTTTGATTTAGATTGCGTAAATGATTATATTAAAAATGGATGATAGTGTTGATATGAAATAGATAGGTAATGCTGGAAAATTGGATTGTATGTATGAATAAAGATGGATAGTATGTGATAAATGGTAATAAATGTATATATGAAAAAATAATGTGATTGAAACGATCATATAAATGTATTTAACCATGTGTAAGCATGATGAAGAGGGGGAAAGAAGAGTGATGCCCCCAATGTATGTGTGTAAGGAGATGAAGTTCATTTATATAAGACCCTTAGAAATCAAGAATGAACCATATAACAAGAGTGCGTCATCAAGAAATGGTTTGATAGTGTATGCTAGATAGATAGATCAATGAATCATATAACATGAAGATGGAGTGGGGTTATTATTGTAATAGATACCTTAACACTCATGTAATAAGTACTTGAGTGCATCATTGGGTAGTGAGGTGAGAAAAGTCACCTACCAAAGATAAAGAGGGAGAAGAGGAGTGGTGAAAGCATGTGAAGTGGTAGCAACATGAGTGTATGAGACAAACTAAATGTTGTTTGAAATAGTTCCAACGATGGGAGATGCACTGGTGGGAAGCACAGATGCCAATGGCTTAGGAAGCCAATGTGAAGTAGGAGTACTGTATGACATATGAGATGATACAATGGTGGATGAACGAGGTGGAGGTCGTGCATGAATAGTGACTTTAGGCCGTGAAAAAATGATGACCTTAGAGGTGGGAGGAGGAAATAAGTGAAACAAAGTAGCAGCATGCTTGTAGGGAATTAGAGAAACAGACCTCTCACGATCAAGCAAGAGCCAAAGGAAATGACACCCATGTCTTCTAATTTTTGTAATTTATCTTGAAGGGTACAACAATCATTTTCATGATGACCACCGATGTGGTTATAATTGCAATAATGACAATCGCCTTTGGAGATGCAAGCGATGCAGAGGATGATGTTGATTAGAAGGTAAGAAAATTAAGTGCTTATCAAGCAAAGCATGCAAAGCACATCATGAGGCTTAAGTTTAAACAACATGCGAGAAATGTAAAGGATATCGAGTAGGAGATGGCAAAGAATTAGGTGGAAATTGACACAATGGCGGAGATGGAGGATGCTTATGTAGTGGAGGGGATGGAACATGCTTTCGGGGTGAACGAGATGGAGACCTTGGAGGATGCTTAACAGATGGAAGAGGTGAGAAGTAGAATATGTAGCAATAGAAGAAGTAGGAGGCTATATAATATGTGTAGCAATTAAATCATGTTCTAGATCAATAACCTTATAACATAAAAGTTTAAATGATTCACATGTATCATATTTCAATCTCTCTTTTAAAGCAGGAATCAAGCCACAAGATAATATATATTTATTCTCTAGATCAGTAGGATGAAATTTTAACTGATGCATGCAAGAATTGAAGCATAAAAGTATAAACTAGGATAGGATCTTTCTTTCCTCAATGCAAGCTAGGTAAACAATTATGTATGACTTTATGACCATTGTTTAACATAAAACATCTAAGAAAATCATCTTCCATTTCATAGTAGGTACTAATAGATCCAAAAGGAAAATAAGTGTACCATTGAAGAGCTTCATCAACTAGACTATGGCGGAAGGCATTTAGCAATAATCGATCATTCAAATAAGAAGCCATAGCTAAATGGTAATTCTTAAGATGGATATATGGATTACGGTGCCAACTTTGAAGCATGAAAATGTAGGCATGATGAAATCCTTAGGAAATGTTGAATTGTGAATTTTCTTTGGAATAGGATTTCCATGAAGAGAGTTATTATTGATAGAAGCATAATATGATTTTCTTTCAAGAGTGAGATATTGAACTTGAGATTGCAATTGACCAACAACATGCATGAGTGATAAAATATCATGTGGAGGAATCATAGAAGATGTAAGAGGCACATTAAGAGGTTGAATCTTTCCATTATGAGTGATCAAAGGAATGTGAGAAGAAGAAGCGAGAAGATGAAGATGTTATGGGCACACTAGATGTAGATGTAGAAGAAATGAGAGGAAGTATACTAGGAGAAATAAAATAAGTAACATGAACATCGTTGAGAGAATAAGAACATGGAATAGTAGCAAACATACTAGCCATAAAATTAGAAGAAACCATAAGAGGTGAGCTAGTAGGAATGGAAGAATCATCATGAATTCCATTAGAAGTAACCTCATAAGTAGATGAAAGTGGAGTGGAAAATTCACATTCAAGTATTATTAAGAGAATTAGAATCATTACTAACATGTTCATACTCATAAATGTCATCAATATCAGACAAAGTTTCACATGCAAGTAATTCATCAAGCGCGTCATCAACATATAGTGAAGTAATTCATCGAGGGTCTGGAAGTGGGTCATATGGGTGACCAAAAGTATCCCCATAGGGGCTGGATGCATTTTTCCATGTTTGATGTCCCTGACCTCAGGGACGTTGTAACATCTCAAAATTTCTTGTAAGTTAAATTAACCTCGGTTAAGTCTAAACAAGATTAGACAAGATCATCATTGGGTGTAAAATTCATTTGGTTCATCGTATCATGACCCACAGCTTCTGTTGTGGGGCATGACACTGTAGAAACGAATAACCCCACACCCACCTTGATGATCCTTCCTAAAACATTATTAGGCCTTAATCATAGGTAAAACGGTTCATAAATGATAGTGAATATTTTGGTTATTTGTATTCCGGTTACTTTATTTTAATCGGTTTGGTCGTTTTTTGTTTTGTTCGACTTTTGCATGACCGCAATGATAATTGTCTCTGTTTTATTTGACAATGCTATATCAAGCCAACTCTATGAGAATATTTGAATTATTATTTATGGACTTGGTGATTTTCGTATTGGAATGTTTTATATAAACACTGGAAATTCAACTAATGTTTATGGTAATATATTGTTGGAAATATGTGGACTTGTATTATGAAGGTTAATTTTAACTTAACCATTCGGTTGGGTAACAACTAACGTAAAAAAATGTATGAAATATTAATTAGTATATATATATATATATATATATATATATATATATATATATACTAGAGGATTTGACATGTAAGCCAAAAGTATTATTTAGTTATTGAAATTTATGGGTTTCATAAAGTGAAACACCTTCACATGGCACAAGTGTGCGATATGTACTAAAACACGTACCAAAGCATTGGGAAGCCCAAAAATTCTTCAATATGCCACCCAACTATAGTTATTTCATTGTATTTTTTCTGTTATTTTTCCTTCGTCTATTTTTATTCTCCCCTTACGGAATACTGCGTTAGTTTTGGAGGAAAAAGGATTCAACTTGTTGGAGAGGGAAGAGTAGAAGGTTTCGATTAAGGTTTACTTCGAGGCATGAATATCTTCTCCTTTCTCGATGCATTATTTGTAAAAAAATGAGGAAATACACATTACTGTTTTTAATGGCAATCAAGGAAATTGTGGACAACTTTTGATTTAATTGTTTGGAGATGAAGTATGAAAAGGAAATTGATGGATTTTGTATTCTTTTAGTTTTCTTTGTGTGGTTTTAACCTAACCCAAAAAAATACGCTGTGAGATGGGGTTTTGGGTTTTGATCAAAGCAAAAATAAAGTAAAAGAAAGGTTAAAAATGCATTCTCTCGCATTATAATAAATTATACCCAAAAGGAAAAGAGTTGAGGTTTTCTTATACAGAAGAAGGAAAACATTTTGTGAATTTGTGTTTTAAAATCGATTTGTGCTTGTGGGTTTTCATTTTGTTAAACTGAAATTTGGTTGTGTGTTTTCTGTAAACAAATTGATTTGGGTATACAAATAGATTTGCATAAAGGAATCGATTTGGGTAACCCAATAAATATGGGTATGCAACCAGTTGGGGTTTTGTATTTTTCTTCTTGGTTGTTATATGCAGGTCTGATTTTTAATTTATTGAGATCTTTTGAATGATAATTTGTGGGTGTCAAAGCTCTTGCATGGGGCTACATTTTCCAGAAATTTTATTATTATGGACCACTAAATCGGTTCATGTATAAATGAGGGTGTCTTGTTATGTGTGAATAATTACAAAAATATGGCATTTAGCCTGTAACTTCCAGCTTGGCAATATGACTTAGATTCTTGTAAGACTGTGAAAAAGAAATTGCTTGTCTTGGTAAGGGCATGAAATCTAGGACAACTTGACCGAGATGCACCAAGGAGTAATTGGAGCCATGATTGGGTTTAAAATAATTATATCTTATGAAAGAAATTATTAGTTGTTCTTTTACTAAAAAGAGTATGTTTAAATGATGTAACCATGGTGTTTTTATATTGTTGGTTGGGTTGTTTGTTTACCAGATAGAACATGTTAAAGTGATGTAAATATGGTGATATTTTTGCTAATTTGTAGAGCTACTCATTGGTGAAAAAAACTCTTCTTAATCATATTGTTTTTATGAAGTTATGTAGAAATTTTAAATGTCAAATGCTTATTGATTGAAGCTGGAATACGAGATGTATTGACCTTTGTGATTAGAGGGAAACATGATCACCTTTGAAATAGAAATTAGTTGTTCTATTTGTGTGCATCCATAGTGTATATTTATAGAAACCATGTACTAATGTATTTTCAGTTGTATTACCATGTGCTTGTTGATAAAACAACATGTATATCCTTCCATATTTTATTAATTAATTGCATCAGTAAATGGAGTTAATATTTATGCGATTCATTTTGAACTAACATCATACCACTACTCAGTCTTACGGGACCATTAGCCGTTACATTCGGATGTGCGAAACTCATGTCTTGTGAAGTTTTATCGTAGCATGGATCTAAATGAGATACTTGGATTTCAATTGGTGAAAGGATGATATCCTTGAATTTTTGGTTGAATTATCGGGATCTTGGACCTATTGTAAATATTCAAACCTCACTATGTGAGAATTATTATACTGGTTATATATTTCGCCTTAACGGCATATGTAATATATGATTTTAATAAAGAGATGATTACTTTGTGTGTAATAATATCTCAATATGAGTAAATGATGAATACTTGAGTTGTGAAACCTCACTTTTCACAAATTGTTGAATACATTTATTTGATAGTTATCAATGTATGAAGCCGATAATTGGGCAATTATTGTAACAATCAATTGTCTTTAATTTATAAATTAAATAAGCTATTTAGTGGCGTAGCTAATCGAAGGAATAATTAAATATACATGTTTTAATATATATTTAATTCGGCCTTTCGATAAACTTGGTATTAATATGATAAGATTGTAAATCCTGTTGTATAGAGAATGGAAGAGTATCATTGTGAAAGGTAATTTAAGATTAAAGAATCAAACATCACGAAAAAAGAGACTAAATGGGATGGTAAATAGATGAAAATATCCATTATGCATATTAAGGGATAAGTACACACGGAATGCTTTGATATAGTTACATTTTAGCATAACGAATGTACTTATCTCGTAAAGATCCTAGTGGGCCTTTGGCATCTATCTCAATATAAACTCTTGCAAGATAGGTTTAATTGGAAATAAAATAAAAAAACTATAAAGATCTAGATAACTGTGAAAGGGATAGTTGTGAGGTGGCAAAAGACTTAAAACTCAAAAGACTAGTGTGTTGTCTTGAGTTTAGCCGTAATGCTTTAACCCGCTGACGGATAACTTTGGCCAAAGTAATGCATTGATGGCTGTGCATTGTTTGATCACCTAGTCCTCTAATTAAATAAAAAAATTGTCTGTAACTTGATCATGGGAAGTTGAAATACTGAACATGAGGTAGAAAATGGTCGGATACCAGAATACAAAGTCGGGAAACTAGCTTCGTGGTAGACCCAAGGACTTTCACATAGTTCCCATGACCTTTAAAAGGTTGAGCCGAAATGCTAGTAAGCATTGTCACTCGAAGTAATAATGAAGGGAGATCGTGGAGATCTAAATAAAACCTTCTCAACCACATGGCTTACATGGATGTTATCGAGATAGATCAAAAGAGAAAAATTGATTAATGAATTTGATTAAATAAATTTGTACGATTGCAGTTGTGTAATTTGTTATTATGTTTATGTGTTAAAAAAATCCTCATTTTTCAGCTCTTGTAATTTTGAGTATTACAGACGTGAGGGACATCAAATTCCATGGTGGTCCTGGAGCTGACACGCGGCGCTTGATCTAACGACAGGGAATGGATGCTCCAAAAATGCACCTGGGGTGAACTGTCAAGTCTAGAGGTCACATGAGGGTCCCAGAGGTCACATGGGGGCTGGAAGCATTTTTCCAAGGTTTTTTTACCTGACCTTAGGGATTTCAAGGACATGAAATCCTGCCAGGATCCTGTCCTTCCAAAAATTGACTAACTCGTGAACTGCCTTTGAGAGGGCAACTTGGAACGATGATAACTTGAACTCCTAGTGGAATTTATTGGTGAAATTTTATATGATCTTCATTGGAAATGGATTTTTGAATCCAATGGTGGGGATATCATGTATTTATTCATCCATTTGGTCTCTAAAAATCAGAATTGTGATTTGGTACTCCACTTATGCCTGAGAAAAACTATCTTAAAAACCTATGCGCCAAGGTGTTGTGAAAAATATGATTTCACCATCATGTAGGGATTGGAATAATCTTTCAAGAGAAATTTTTACTCCTAGCTCCATTTGGAGCTCCTAGAATCACCTTCTCGAAGCTCGGTGGTTGTTTGGCTGTGCTGTTGACTAGGCTGTAAACCCTAAGTCTGGAAAACCGTCCCAACTTCTCCGAGACCTTCCAAAATAATCCTAAACTATATCCATGATGTCGTAAGATATTTGGATCACCTCCACATCTACTTAGACTCTTCTTCTCTACTCCGTGAGGTTGCTCTAGCTCTAAGAAGGTCGGTGATAGCCCTTCCCATGACCGCATGTAGCTTTACAAATGAAATCCTAAAATCACCTAGGGGAATGAATGTAATTTCTTAAATCACCTAGGGGATGCACTAACATTAATTGGGAGGTCACTTGGATTATTTGGACATAATTGGGGTCATCGGGATTAATAGGACTAGAAAAATTTGGTACATGGGTATCGTTGTCATGCTTGGAAATTGACAATTTCCCTGTTGCACATTTTCATGAAAACACAAGCCAATTTTGCCAATATACATTGTCTTCTTGCTTTCTAGCTTACATATGGTCATACATATGCATATTTTTCTTGTTTGCACTAACACTTGTTTTCTCCCACTTTGTTTGTGTGTTCCTTGGTTTATGCCAAGCACACTCCCTCCCCGACAGGGAATCAGTTTTAGAAAAACTTTTGGTCCTCCTTTGGGCCACATCGTCCTTGTGACATTGCATGCGCTCCAAAAAAGGGGGGGTATCATTGGGTAAATCAATCAGCCCATACAATAGTTCATAGTCACAGTACAACACAATTCAGGCTCGGTACAACATAGTCTTCAGTCACAATGATAACCCAAAATCTGACTTCTAGGTCTTCAACACAACAGAGACACGGTGCAAAGAGCACTACACTGTAATTCATGGGTGCCCCTAACCCTTCCTAGGTATCTATGACCAAGGACAATTACAATTTTTTTCTCATTTTGAAACATTTTACAATAGTTTATGTTGCACTGACTTTTACAGGACATGATTGTCCTTCAAAGACTCAACATGCATATTTTTTCCTCTTTTCTATTATCGTGTTGGATTGAATTGGATTGAAATGGATCAGATTTAAACACACCATATGTAGTGGTGTTTATACTTCGGGAAGTAAAAAAGGTTGGAGAATAACATTAAACCTTTCTCCCTACACTTCTTTCACACTTGACATGAGATCACCTAAAAAAATCACACTTGGCGCAACTCTTGCGGGATCACCCGAAAAACTCGATCTTGGCATGAGATCACCCAAAAATCTCATTCTTCCACAACATTTTCAAGATCCTTTCTACACTCTTCACTCATCACACATCAGGTGCACATGTTCCTTTTCACATTTTCATATACTTTGTACACACTTTTACTCATTTAGATCGAATTTTTAATATACACACATTTGACTACTCATTTGTTCTTCTCTTTTACAGGTTTGTTCTTATGGGAAGCAACATTCACATCATCAAGCATCAACCAAATTTGACAATAGGTACAATGTGACATCACATATACACTTTCACCCTTAGGGTCATTTTCACTTCCTCTTCTCTAGCTTCCACGCTTCATTTTTATCACTCCACATTTTTTCTTGTCTCCTCGGCACACTTTTCACCATCAATCTATATGGTTATTAGGTATGCATCTCTTATCTACTTTATTTTATCAAGAATTCACTCAACAACATAAAGTGGGGAAAATGTAGACATTAAATTACATACTTTGGGTATATTTCTAGGTCATAGTCACATACCACTATTCATATGATTCCTAAGCGAGAAAAGTACTAATTGACCATTATTTTTGGCCTCTTTTCTTTCTTTCTGGTTTCCTTCTTGGTCTTACACACCTTCTTTCCCAATCTGAATTTTGACACTTCAATTTTTTTGAGTCTTGACACTAACACCCATCTAGAATGCCGGCTCCTAGGCGCCCGACCTCTTTTTATTTTGCTTGCATCTTTTGGGTCCTTTATAGATTTTGGAATCTTATTTTCTTGGTGGTCAGAATTTTAGTGGTTAATTATGAAATTCAAACAAGGGAATCATATAAATACAAAGTTATGTGACCATAATAAAAAACCAAACACTAAGAATTTACTATCACCACCTAAGGTTACATTCAAAGGCCATTACAAGAGCATTCAAGCATCCATCTAGCACTCACACAAGGGAAAAGGGACTGCATTATTCTCGCTTACACTTCATAGGAGGGGAATTTCATTTTTCCATGCACAAATATAGCTACATTTTCTACATCTAGTTATTACTTACTATCAAGTAAAAATTACATAATATCCACCTAGAGCATGATTCTCTCTCTCTCTCTCTCTCTCTCTCTCTCTCTCTCTCTCTCTCTCTCTCTCTCTCTCTCTCTCTCTCTCTCTCTCTCTCTCTCTCTCTCTCTCTCTCTCTCTCTCTCTCTCTCACACACACACACACACACACACACACAACACACGCGCGCACACACACAAACACACGTGCGCGCGTAGAACAACATGGAGTCGAAATGTAGTACAATGCCCATATTGTTAGTTCACTCGGTCGGATGACCCTCGGGGTAAGTATGAATCCCCATTTGCATATTTTTATTTTTTGAATTTGATGTGTTTTGGGGTTTTGCGGATGTTATTTCTCTGCAGGTTTGAGTAAACTCGACGATCAACCAACAAAGTATAAGTGACTAAATGCAACATCCAAAAAAACATCTTGCGCCCTGTGAAATTGAGTTTCGAGGTTCTAAGCGATCCACAGTGCCCAGAGGAAGTCCGCAATACCCTAAGCGCCCCCGACCTAGTCTAGGCACCCTAGTCCCGACATTTCGCATTTTGTTGGCTCGGTTGCGACACTCTGGTTTCATGTTTCATTAGTTTTCCATATCGGGAAAACTTCATCTTTATTGTGAATCAGCTAAGTATCTTACTCTCTCTCTTGCACTTAGGGTTTCAAATTTATTAGCTTACTTTCTTGTGTCAAATATGTACTTTATTGCATATCTATATTTGCACTATAACTTAATTAGAATTTAGCATTTATTTTCTAATATTTGTTAAATCAATAATAAAATAAATGAATGTGAGCTCTAGGACAATACTAGGTACACTATTAGACAATATCGTATGATAGTATTGTACATGTTGATGTTCTTTATCCTTGGGATTAAAACAAGACAATGTCCCTAAGCATAGATAGAGATATTTGTGACCTGATTAAATAAGGTGATGTGGAGTAAAATAATACATCAAACATCGTTAATCAATCCATTTAATGGATACAAGACAAGACTAAGCGCCACCGATTATTGATTTCATTGTTTAATAATTTTATATTCACAAAATTGCTAAAACGTATTATGTAATAATGCTTATGCCAATTTTAGGTGTATATAGTTATGTTCCCTATTTATAGGCATCATTCCTATTAATTCTCAAATATATCATCAAATAGTCTTCTCTGTACTTTCTCGTGAATATTTCGTAAAGGTTCATATCTCTTAGGGTTTGGTTGAGCTTACATTTGGAAGCCATCGTTAAAGAATTGGGTTACTAGTAGCATCAAAAATAGGATTCGAGCTATAGAGTCCTACCTTAATTTTAGAGCCCCCAATTTTTGTCTACTTAGGTATCCTACCTATTCCTCGTTTTATTACACTTTGTTGGTTGAATGTAGTACTTAATATTTTATGTATGTGGTCTTGTAGATATAATTCATAGGTATGAATGTGTACATGAAATCTCACAATTCCTCCTTGTTCTTTCCCACTTATTGTGTGTCATCTTGCGTTAAATAGGGTCCTAATTTGAAATTGAGAAGTCTAAAAATACAAAGTTACACTAGTGGATATAAGACAAATATAGAGATCCATTATGAGAGTTAAAAGAGAAAAACAATTGTTTCCAAGAGCATCCCCATGTCAAAATCCAAATTGAAGAATTTAGAGAGTATTTTATCATTTACGAGTTCTTTTACACTCATTGAAAGATGAGGGACGAAAATGCATAGTGTATTGTTTGCAATTTTTGTCAAGACATGAGGGGTCTCATAATAATAGAGGAATAAAAAGCCCCCATCAATATGGTTCCTTGTTCTTATAGGTCTTGTAAGGCATTGAGGCCAAATTGGGATTTTGAAGGAAGATGATAGTTTTCAAATGAATTACATTAAATTTCTAGAAAAGTGAGTGAGGTATTTGAAGGCCAAAGTAAAGACAAATGTAGAGAAATTAGTTTCACTTTTAGGAAACTCTAATTCCATACTCATTTTGGAAATGGTTAACAATTTCATAAATAATCATAAGAAGTTATAGGTTTGAAATGTCTCGTTCACTAGAACTATTTTTTGCCACATCTTTAAATTAATTCAAATTTTAACTTCTCAAATATATACATTATTTTACATTTTCTAATAATCTATATAACCCTTTTTTTAATATAATTAATTCTAATTTATTAATTTGTATCTATTTGAATGTGAATTGGAATATGATGTATTAGGTCAAAGGCATTGGTGTGGTGGGTGCATTCCAACCGTTTGACTTTTGTATCCAAACACGAGTTATTCTTAAATTTTTCCATAGGAGGGCATCATGGTTTTCCACGAGTTAAACTTCTGGAAATGTGTTTTTATTACTTGTAGTTAAAAGAATGGTAGAAACTAGTCCATCTTCATTACTGGCTCACGATATATTCTCTTGTGAATGCTGCCAAATGTTTGAAATGCGCGGTGCTGGACCACGAAGATGCTCCCCATATTAATGGCGGCTTATAACCCTTTTCTGTGGGTGAGATGTGTGGAGAACGTCAAAAATTTTCCATGAAAGAATAAGTAACCAGATAGCAAATTTTCTGTGTGTTTACAAGTGTAAAGAAGAAAACAATTTCAAGTGCTATTATTGCCCAATTGGAACAGCTTTTACAATACTCCCGTTCCTATTCAATGGCCTGGACTGGTTATAAAAATCTAAAAGATTAAAAAGTGCTTAAGATGGGCTGCAGCGTAGAAGAAGACGACGACAAAGAAGAATGCCTGAGACCCACATTATTAAGGCCAAAAACTGGTTGTCTGCAAAATTAAAAGCTCTCTCAAAGCCTTGGCTGCATCTTTCTGTGAAATCCGCTCTCCTACAGAAATTACAACCAGAGAAATGAGTCACAAATGGCCACTTGCCCTTCCCCTCAAGAATGTCCTCAAACTTATCTATAATATACTCGAAATAGCCGTGTAAGCTGTAACTGGTTTCCAGGAACACATTCCTCTCTGATTTAGTTTTGTTTTTATTGAGAAGGTATACTAAGGCGCTCTGATCGTCGGGGTCCCATTCCTGCGGTCTACTCTTTACAACTGTATTGATAGCCTTTTTGGCCGCCTGTAAGTTTTCCGGCGCACCCAATTCAATCCACTTCTCCAGAAATCTGTGAGACCATTCACAGTTGCGAATGAGAAAAATTCCTGCGTTCAGACCCATCCAGTCCGGATCTTCTCCATATACATGTAATCAATAGAATAAAATAAAATTGACAATATTGTTGCAGCTTATATACCAACAGAGTATTTTCTGAATCATTGGTAAACCATTTACCTTTTCCCAGAAGCCCGGGACGACCAGATTCTTGCTCCAGCCATTGTATCTGTGGAAGGGAATAAAAAAGTTGAAATCTGTAAAAATGGCATCTGAATCCATCCACATAAACCACGGCACAGATGGATTGCTCCTCATCAGGCGTAGAAGAAGTGGGTATCTAACCCAAGTTCCAACGAATCCTTTTTGCCAGACCTCCAACGCATACCAAACCTTACAGCCGTGCAGATTGCAGTAATCCACCTTGTTTTTGTAACTCTTCATCATAACATTGTTACCACGAGGAGTAATACACGGCGACGATCTTTCGCCAGTTACCAACATAAATGGCAGCTCGTCCTTTGCTGGTTTTAACTGATGCAACTGTCTATTTCCGTTTAATTTAGATCTCAATGCTTCCTCTACACGACCCACACCATTAACTTCGATTTCATCTCGTTGCAATTCTGCGTTTTTTGTGAACTCCAAATTACGGCTTCTGATCACGGTGGCCTCCAAATTTCTGACATTTCGGAGGGACAGGAAAAGAGAAAGAGATACCAACGCGAAAGCCATGAATGAAATCGACGTCGCCGCAGCGGATTTTCCCAATTTTGGGATCGCCCTGCTCGTCGGCCGCCATGAAACCATTATGAGATGGAATATCTCGAACAGAAGAAGTGGGGTTTCGCAGGTGATTAAGATCGAAAAACAAAACAGTGGGTCAACTACTACCTAAAGGTAGCAATGGAGGATATACTTTAAACACAGAGCATTAATTATGATAAGCACATTATTTTGTCCCTCTCGTCGTAAAATGGAATGGAAGAAAAAGTATGTTATTATTTTTATCGTGATTGGAAATTAGTTGCCGGTATGGTTGTCGGTCTCCACATACGCTAAATATCAACTCGGTTACGCATTGTCTTCATGTAGGTGATATCTGATCAAATTTGACCAACTGCTCTTTATTTAAATCATATGTGTAATATAAATCTGTCTATTCATGATTTATTTCAAGTAACACAATTGTTTCAATGGTCAATAACATGTTTCATTATTAAAAAAATCCATAATTTTGACTTTTAGTAATTTTTGAAGATCTACCATCCCACAATTAATTAACTATTATATAAGGAGTACTTCCATTATAATATTATTTTATTGTTATAATGATCATGATCATATGTTCTCGTGGATAAATTCTATTAATTAATATCTATTTTTTTGTGTGAATGAATATTTTAGAGTTGTAGAAACAATTTCAAGATGTACATGTAAGAGGTATCTCCTATTAAGTAGATGCACCACATGTTTTGGAGCCACACAATACTCATTTCTCATTGTTCATTTAATTAAACTTGAATTTTAATTGATACTATGTCCTTCCATACAAACAATCATTTATTTAAATTAATACAATTAACTAACTTGAACATAAGAAACTAGAAGATAACATTGATCACTTTCAAGATGTATTAATTAGTTTGGTTTAATTCATGAGAGTTATTATTAGTCTTCAACATATAAATTACAACATCACAATATTATATAGAATATGCTATAAGTGAATAGTGGATTGTCGATACCCAAATACATATTGGGCCACACCGCGTCCTTACATATATTTACCGTAATCATTGTCACAAAAATGTCACTGCCTCTACAAACAACAATGCAAAGTCACAAAACAACATGCAAATACTAATTAAACCAACACAGCTAAAATCTATGAACCATAATTTAGGAGAAATCAGAAGATTCTCTTACCAAAAATATAGAGGAAGGGACAAAAAGCAACAAGATGGAAAACAAATTCTCATTTCGAGTTGACTTGAAAGAAGAGAAATATCAGTAAATGAAGATTTGCAATTGAAAATGGAATGAAGAGAAAAATTTGTATTTGTAATTCTTCACATTGATATTATTTATTAAAAATTATATTTTACAAATCCACACACTACTCAACAAATGGACAAAAAGATATTATTTATCAGAACTGTTGTAGACAAAGTTATTAATTTCCGATTTATGTATACCTTGTAGTCTCTCTTATTTTCAGATTTTATAAAATTTATATCAGTGCATATATTTAGTTTGTTTAAATTGTACTTTTATAGTTTTATGATTCCTATTTAATTGATATTTAATTTGAAAATGGAAGGACTTTGGCTTGTTCGCTGTAAACATAAGTACAAACAAGATTCAACGTTCTTGCAGGGCTGTATTGTGCTGTGCAGTTTTCATGATTGCGAAATTTAATTAAACCAGTTCCCAATAATATTGTGAATTTTTTTATTTCTCTAAGAAGTGCTCGTTGAGAAGGCTGCCCCGAGGACCAATATTAAGAGTGATTCCATACAAAAGTTTTGTGTGTCTCATTCCTTGGAGACATGTTCAACGCACATGAAGATCTAGTAATGAAGAGCCAAACATAAAATTAAAAGCATATTGAAAGGGATCCTAGACCTTTAATATACAGCATCGTTTTTGTTGCAATTCCTTTTCTATTGTCTTTTCCTACCTTTGAAGTAGGCAAATTTGTTGTACCCTCATCTTCTGAAAACGGAGGTTCATAAGGCTGTTACTTTTTAGATTTAAAGGGTTGGTGATGTAGATAAAATGAGAAAGTCTAGCGAAGGATAGTCTTAGAACTCGCAACCTTTATAATGTGTGCAAAACAATATTTAACAAAAATAATGTATGCACTGAGAGAAAGGTCAAATAAACACAAATTTAAATGAAATTAAAGCTTTGGAATATATTATTCAAAGAAATATTAACATCAGACCTATTGCCAATGATACAACCTCATACTTGACACAAGTTATATAATTAACTTCCCTCCCATGTCACAACTTCTCCATTCTTTCTATTCATTGTGATCCTTAAACTCACATCCCACTTTTCCACTAACCACCGAGTTCTCTCTCAAACTTGAACTAGACTCTCTTAAGGAAATTGACTATACTTATATAGTCGTTCATGCAACCTCCTAGGATGTTTAATTCTACGGAATTTAAATGAAAGGCCCTAACATTAGAACCAAACACAACCAAATGTCCTTTCCAAGTTTACACCCCTCCCAGATGGCTAGAATTGTCTCACACTAGAATGTTATTACCAAAATTATATTTTTCGCGAACATGTGAAAAAAGTCAGGAGTTTAGGTATTGTGTCAACATCACTCACCACTTCCAAACTTGTCAACTCCAAAAGAATCTCTCATCCATCACTTTGTCTATCTCGAAATAGAGACGTGTTCTCAACAACCAAAAAAGAGCAACAAACATTATGGGGAAATTTGTGGTGGAGATAAAATGAGGAAAACAATAATAAAAATAATGTAATTAGCGATCTTCTTCTAAACCATGGAAATAGTTTTGTAATTTCTTAATTTAGAGTGAATTTTCATATTTTTGCCCCCAAAATACATCATTTTCCATGAAATAAATACTCAAATTGCCAATTTAAGATTACAATGTTATAAAAGAATGTATTTATAGAGTTTCTAGATTGAGGTTTATTAAGGTGAAATAAATTTGCATCATATTCTTGTTTGTTAAAAAATTATGAATGTCCTTATCTTTTTTTTGGTGGGAAATTTAATGACTTTTTGGATAGTTCATTTGATATGTCGAAGGTAAAGGAGCCTTTGTGGTCACCATTGTAGCCCACGTTTAACATCGACATTCGTTGACATGTGTTTATGTATTTTTAACTATAAATAATTAATAATTTCATAGATTTCTTGGTAAGTTCCTTATTAATAGGTGACAAATCGTGTCACAAAGATTTAGACTTTATCATAGTTTATCGTGATCCTTTTGTCAATAGGGGTGACGCTATAATGGAGATGACTCTCTCACTAATATAGTATGCCAATAACGGTGACACTCCAACTTGCGTATTTAGCTCGGGCGGCGCCATTAATCCCACTAGAGACAAGTGGCAGCGAACATATTCGATGCTACAGGCTTGGTGCACCTTGAAATTGTTTGTGTGACTCTGCGAAAATATGTATTCAATCAAAAATCAATTGTACTTTGGTTGTTGGCTTGGTCCATGGTAATATGTCACGATCCGACGAAGCCACATTTGAAGTGGCACTCTCACTAATATAATGATCAATTAATTACGAGATACGTATGTTTGCTATCTTACTATCCAAGTTAAATACATCTCAAATTTACTTGAACGACTCTACAAACCCTCATATTTTCCATCACCATACTACATTACAACTCCTTTCGCTGCAAATGCTAGTTATATATATTTGAATAGGTAATGACAGGTAGGATGATACACTCACTTAGCTTTCATAATATGAGAATAAATGGCGTGACTTGTATATTCGGACGTGAAATATTCGAAATGGTATTTTGTAAATGTTTTATTTGGGCAGAAGGCGACGCCCCGATGTCCTACTTTCGCATTCAACATATGACCGGTGGGTCCCGTGGCACTTGTCACATATGATTCATTTTGTGTGAATGCAACCCTACAAAAGAATAAATTAAGTGTTCTGTTTGATTGTATGTCGTGCAGTGTAACAAACCCTCCCACAAAATACAAAAGAAGAATGCGCAGCACCGTCTTTTTCTCGTCTGTACTCCCGTGGTTTTTATATATGTATTTCTCTTTGATTATTATCAACAAAGTTTCGCAATAAAAATGCAATGCTAAATCCGAAGGCTTCTTTCCACGTTTTCAACCAACTCCCACATAGCCTCGGCGGTCCCCAAAGCAAAGCAACATATACTTCAACCACTCAGTCCCGTAGGCTGTCTTTGGTATTTTTAAAATAACATTTATAATTAGTAATCATACGTGAAATGTGTGATGTGAATGTCAAAGGAGAAGTCTACCATGAGGTTGATTTCAAGGGATGTATGTCAAACAAACCCACCATTCGCTTAAGCAATCTTGAAAACCCAAAGTAGAACATGGAGAGCATCACATCCTAAATGACAGTATTTTTCTACATCATTACTTTTTTTTGGCCGGCGGTGTTCGCACTTGCGCTTTCTTTTAGAAAGGATTAATAAGAGCAAGAGGAGCGGCCGGTGAAAGGTTTTTCGTCGACTAACAGGGATCCTGCAACAATGCTTCACTTTAACTGTCTGTGTGGAATATTCCTTGGAGGATATGCCTGATTGCATTGTAGGTGGTCGCGGTTCGACTCCCCATAGGCATAGGTGATAGGTACTCTGAATCGGATTACTATTTTTGTTTAAAAAGCAGTAGGAAAAAGCACAATTTTAAAAACATTAAAATTAAGCGGACAAGATTCTCCTCGTCGTTACTAAAATGGCCATCTTTTGCCATTGTATTTAGTGTCTCACTATAGTGTCGAACACTTTCACATAAACTTGTCGGGATGAAATGGCCATTCAAAACCCTTGCAAGGATAGAAATTCCACAAAGATGAAATGGGACCACGTTACCATCATCATTGAAGTTTAGTATATGTACTTGAAAATGTCCACAAAGGTTTTAAAAATTGCATTCAAACAAAACATGGATTAAGGACCTTAAGGAAAGTTACTTAAATTTCGTTAAAATATAAAATATATTATATCTTGGTAATGGTTTGCTTAGTTGTAGCAAAAACTAGTTTCTATTTTGATGTCTCATGTTACTCATTACTTCTTTCATCATGTCCCACACTTGTTTCACGACTAAACACATTGTTTAGAATGGAGATACGATGACCAACATAACAACAATTCCTACCAATGTTTTGTTCAGGAATGAGGGGAGGCCCATTAGAGCAAGGCGTGATATGCATTTGAAGTGAGACGACGGGTGCGTGCTTATTTTGCTTGGAACCATGATTGGCCGAGAGGGTAAAAACTAACATTGATAAAAACAAATTACAGAGGGCTAAAATAAAAAATAGGAAAAAGTGCCACGTTGTATGTTTTTTTATCAATATTTCCTTGATATGACAAGTATAACAATGAAATTTTAGGGTTTACAGGTTATAGATATTTTAGATTTATCCTCATCTTGTACGTCATTATCAATATTTTCTTAATAAGAAAAGTTTAATGTAGGAAATTTAGGATTTACAGAGTTAGGACACATTTTAGATTTATTTTTAAGGGAATTTGATATAGATATTCCTTAAAGTGATAAGATTCCAGTTGAAAAGATATTATATGAATTGTATAGCTTCAAAAGTATCGTATATGTTGTTTGTTTCTCCATGTATTTAACAGGGGAAAATAGACCCATGTCAAACAAACCCATCATTTGGGTTAAGCGCTCTTCAAAACCCAAAGTAGAACATGGAGAGCAACACATCCTAAACAACATTTCGGCACTGTCATTTTCCTTTTATTTGAAATCTAGAGTCATCAACCACACCTGAAACCCAAGTTAACGTTGTAAATTTAGCAGTAATTGGATAGTTGCAACAAGAATTAAATTAAATAAATAAATAAAACATTATAGGGAACTGTGCTAAATGGAGCTCTCACTAATAGTCATCCTAAAATCAACACCATTATGGGTTAAATTAGACCTACACATGGAGATAAATATGTAACCCTAATATCTCCTCATTTTACTATATACAAATTGATCGATCTGTATCTAAAGCGGGTTAGATTATCTTTGAGAGGAAAGTACTTCATGTTGGCGTTGTTTTATTTGTTGTTCACTAGAATCCTCCCAACTCGCATCCACATTGCAAAGCTCGAAGCACTACTCGGGGGGCAACAAATTAAAAAAACACACATGTAGAATGGAGATTAGGCAGAGAATGTTGATATGGCTCAAGTTGTGAATACTAAAGTTGATACAATTTGATGTTTAAGTTTGATATATATACATACATACATACATACATGTGTGTGTGTAGTTTATAATATTAATGTTGATCTATCCAAATTATATTACAAATGATAATTAAGGTAAACCTCATAATTATGTGATGAGGTAAACAACTTAACGGGGAGTTGGTGTGGTTATCGTTAAAGCAAATTTGGAGATAATAAAACAATATAGTCTTTAGTATATAAAAATAACAAAAATTAAATGAAATTAATTATAGCACTAAATATCCTTAATATTCCTAAATTCTTTCATTCTTAAGGTGTGGGAAAACTTCATTTCAAGGAATGAAATAATGGGATTTTTTTATTAAGGTGAGAATGTTTTAATGAAATTTATGGGATGCGTGAGGATTTTGGGAAATTTGGTTTTTGGGAATTTGTCTCTTGTTAGAGGATGTATTTGATGGTTCTTGGCCTAGGTGGAAGCTTTCATGGTGAGGGCAATGTTGTTGCAAGTTGTGCTTTTAATGACAGTCTTTTGACCTAAGATTGGTGATGGACAACATTGGTATTGATGGTTTTATTCTATTTTTCTTTTGTTAGATTGTAGTTTATTACTTTAGCTAGGTGTGGATTCATTCACAATATTTCTCTACATGTTCCCTTCCATGCTAGATTTGGGGTCCTTAAAGCATGGTTTGGACAATAATGATTGCGCAGGATTAGGAAGAGAGGTTACCCTTCACTCATAATGTACCCGATACCACCTCGTCAGCATCATGACCGTCCATTTTGTAATGGACGGTCATGATGCATTGACGAGGTTGATCGGGTTCATTATGAAGTGAAGGCTAAGCTAACGATTTCGAGATATGCACAAATGGATTCATTAATATGTTGTGGAGATTTTTAAGCAAATGTTTGGTAGGTGTTTAGCCTGGGTCCCCATCTTGTCACCGCCTTACCCTTTTGGCCACGTATTTTCATGTTGTGAGATTGAGTTCAGCAGTGGATGACATTGGCATTGCATGTTACTTCCTTTTAGGCACAGAGTGGGGAATTAGGCACATGACATGAAGATTGTTTTCCAAAATAGATGAGGTAATGCAACCTCACAGGCTTGCTTCAACTATTGTGTGTGCCAATTGGTTTGTTTGAAAACATTGTGAAAACATCCAACAAACACATAATTGACAGGTGTAAATCCAAACTCCATGACCTTTGCCAGCATCCTCCTTGCTAATATAAAATTGGGAGCTTAGAGCAGATCAGATTGACCTCGAGAATGTGGACAAGCAACTAAAGAAACATATGAGTAGGGTATGGACCATGGAGAAGAAGGTGAAGAAGGCATGGGCGTTTGATCTCACCAAATTGGTCAACCAAGGGTGCCATTGCTATGGGAATCAATGGCACAATGCATTGAGGATTGTTTGATATAAAAAAATTGGAACAATACATAGAAGTTTAGCATGGCCCCTGCGCTAAGCAATGTGAACTGTTTGTCAAAATGCATGAAAGAAAGTGGTTTCAAGACATCAATGATTGTTGAACACTACACAAGTGGATCTATTGAAAAGTCCATTGGCGCCACTTTTGTTGGCATTATAAATGCACCGAGGTATAGTGGATAACACTTAAGCCAAACATGTGGGGTGTTGGGTAAGTATGTGTGGACAACGTGGAGCACTTATACTCCCATGTGGCGGGTATGCAATGTGCTAAAGTTGGCATTTTTGGCATATGTGTTAGTTGTAAGTGCCTAGGTAGATAAGAATACGAGACGTGGAAAGACATGTAAGGCATGCAAATGGTTTGAAAAATGGATGAGAGAAATGAGACCGTTGGGATTGCAATGTTTTAGAATATGTGCAAGATTGGTATGAAAAATGTGAAATCTTAGACAAGGCATGTGAACCGTTTGATGAAAATCATCTTCAATTGCATGGTTTCATGGATTGTGGTTATGGACCTCTTGGAGTCCCTCATACCGCTTCGATTCTCGCACACGGGAATGGTTATCTTACTCTATGCTTGCATGATTGTCGACATTTCTAGTTTTCTTAATTTTAATGGAGTTATAAATCAATCTAAAGAAAAACATCCAACAAGGTAGTTATCTAGATAGGTTTTGTAGGCCTCCGATCGTTGGGTGAGGAGGCCTTTTGGGGTGCATTTATGATTGGTAGCTCGAAAAGATGAGCACCATTTTAATCATGTGTTTTCCATTTTGGGGTTATGTCAACTCCAAGTGTTTTCCTGTATATAGAGGAGTAGGTATGGATTGGTTTCCTTATGTGTTTGAGTCTCTGAGTTTGTTTTTGAACACTAGTTTTTGGGCTACTTGCCGTATTTGAAATTTTTTGAAGCTTGCGACTCAATGGGGAAAACTATCATTTGACCTTATCCAAGTTAAATAAAGATTGATAAACCTTATATAACCTAAAATTTGATGTGGGAGACCATCTCGATGCTTGTTTGAAAATATTTTGAATGTGAAAAGAAATGGTGTTTTCTCTATCCTCTCTTTAGCTCTATCTTTAGCTTTTAAAAATGAAATGAAATGGCAGTTATATTTCTTTCTCTCCCTAAAAATATGTTAAGTATTATTTCATTATTATTAGAAAACTATAAAATTGTAAATCGTGCTTGATTGTAGTTAGATGTCATGCCAACAGTTGTGTTGACCATGTAGTGGTTGTAGGTACGTGGGACGTGAAGAAAATTGTAGCATTGTATATGCTTTTCTAATAACGGGTTTTCCTTGAATTACATGTAACAATAAATGGATGTATATCAACACTATGTATATAAACATAAATTTTATTTATGGATTTTCTGTGATGTGTAAGAGATTGTAGCACATTGGTGTATTGGGGAAAAAAGCACTCTAATTTGAGTGTGATCTTGATTATGAGTTTTATGTTGTTCTATGGTTTAGATGTTTTGAAATAATCTTCTATAATGTTAATTATTGTTTTCTCCTTAATACTTATGTTGATGGTAGAAACTTTCTATTCCTAAACTATCAAAGGAACCATGCTCTTAACCCTTATTGTGTATCTCTCTCTTAAACGAGTCTTGTATAGTTTTACAATACCCCTATCATTTTAGAAAATATTACCTATCGCATTTCATTTCTCTCCTTTCACCTTTGAAATGATCTCATTGTGAGATATAAACGTCGTAAGTGAAGTCGGTACTTGCTTACCTTTGCATTACATCCTCGTGTTTGACTCCATTAACCCTCTTGTATCTGAATGATTTATGGGAGGTTAAATTTCTCTATTGTTAACTTTTATCAATTTGTAGATCCCTTGAGTATTGTATTTGCTCGTGTGTCATTCATCGTAAAGGGTTTCTTGTGCTTATGGAAGTATGCATGTTATTATAGTTAAGGGTGTAATGTCACTTTGTGACATGATTGGTGTAATGTTTATCAACAATTTTAGATGGTTGTATTTTATGTTAAGCCTCTCTAGAAGGGCTAATCAACTTATGTGTATGGGATCATAAGGGAAAATTAAGAAGGTAATTATCATTCCTTGTAGTGTGATCAAGCAAACTTTGGTAAACCACAAAGTGCGGTGGCTCACTCATCTTGTTTTTACCTCAAAAGAATCTTGACTCAAATTAAATATAGGCTAATTAATTCTTATACATGAGTGTTTTGGAAAGTCTAGGGTGACTCAAATAGGATATGTTGGTTGAGATATATCTTAGAAGGCTTAGTTGTGAATGAGATCTGCATATAGATCCCATTGTCCAAGTTGTGTTCTCAATTGCAACAACAAGAGTCAAATGTGAATGAATTTGTTAATAACCTTTAGAATTTAATTTGTATTCTTGAGGTGTAATTTTTTAAAGAAAGTAAAACTTGGAGGTTTGTGAGATAAAGATGTTTGAACCACTCCAAAACTGACTTTTAGTTGGACGTAGAGTCCTTGAGTGCAAATAGAAGTAAATTAAAACCTAGGACCTTTTTATAAGCTTGGTGTTGAAACCTATTGTCAACTTTGTCTATCAAAAATTGTCCCTAAGATGTTGACTTTTGAGAAAACAAAATATGGAATCCATTCCCTTTAAACCAATGTTAACTCTTTTCATGTGTTTAATGATGGGATGATTTGCTGATTTCTCCATGTGAGTTTAAGCTTTGGGAGACCATGATTTCTTATTTGAAAGAAGAATCTCCTATCACGCAAATGTTAAAGTGAATCTAACCAATTCTCAAACCATAACAACTAAAAATGTCAGGAAAATGTGATTTTAGGTGAAACAGAAACTCTAGTTTGAGACCGAGAGCTAGGAGACTCTCACATGTGTGTTAAAATGTTTCAATCTAATATTGAGTTATGGAAATGATAGTAATAGAGAAAAGAACCCAATTAAGTGTACTTGTTATAAGTTAAATCTGAAATGAAATGAATAATTTGTAGCATTTATGAATGAGATCATAGGTTTGCATGTTAAGTGTTCTTCAAACCAAGAATGCTAATAATGAAATATGAATACGAAAAATATTTAACCATGAAAATGTGATATTGTGGAAGGTGCCAATTCATGATGTTCATGTTGTGGTTGTGTCGTGGTTTCATACTTGCTCATTTATATAAGTGTGACATTGGTTGCATCTTGTGTCATCTTGATATTTGTGTGTTCTTCATGTTGGTGTAAATGTTACATGTGGTGTTGTGCAATCTCTTATGAGTCCTTATGGTGTCGCATAGTTGTATCAAGTAAAATGAAAGTCAAAAAATTATCCTGGTATATTTGGTCTTGTGTTTGGGTCCCACATAGGTGGTCACTATAGTTGTGGTATCGAGTGAAGCTTCATACTCTCGAACCTCCGGAAAATTTGGTGTTATAGTGATTATTCATGACAATGGAAGTGATAGTTAAGCCCCTCTAGCGGTTGGCCATACATGTCTAGTGAGTGAATGTTTTTAGACCGAGACTCCATTATTCACGTAAGTGTTTTCTGATCTTAAAGTGGCCAAATTAAAAATGGGGAAAATTCAATAGGTTTCAAGGTTGAAACCCAACCACATTGTTTTCTTCATGTAGCACTTTGTAGCCCCACTTTTTAGTTTTAAGCTCGAGTAAATGCATGAGTAATTGTAGTAAAATAGGTGATGCATGAACAATCATTGATAATTGAGCCCCTCCAATGATTAGTCATATGAGTGACAAGTAGATATTTAATTGCTAGTCGAGATCTGCTTTTTTACTTTTTATGTTGTCAATATTTTTGAATGGACGAAATTTGATTTGTTAGAGAAGATGAAGACCTCAATGGAAAGATGGAAATGAAATAGTGAAAATTAAATACTTGCATGTATCACACATTTTCCACAACTCAAATTGTAAGATCCAAATAATATATGTTATATGTGTTCCACTTTATCGTCTAAATCTCGCTCGCATTATTCACATGAGAAGCTAGACATCATCTACAACAAATAGCGAGTTAGAGAGGTTCTCTCTACATAAGCCTCTCATGAGCGACGCCAGTTGCTCATCTTCTTCCATTTGTGCTCGATTTTCTTAAATTCCTTCAACATGTCTCCCACCCTCTATACATTGTAAGCAATTCAAATTATGAAAATACCTCATTGAATACCTCTACTCCCACCCATATAGATAGATAGGTGCCCATGATTCTTAATCCCCCTTTCATAGGGGGTCGGGGCATCCAAATTTAAACAAAGACATAGTACACAATTTGGATGGTTCAAACTTCAAAATGGAATAAAATTGGACGCACTTCACTATTTTGCAAAAAAAAAAGTTTGGATTGGGTTTCGAACATGGAACCTATTAGATCTTCCCCATTATTTATTTTGGCCTCTTTAAGGGAAAACTACACTCACGTGAATAATGTGAGTGAGATCAAGTTGATAAAGTGGAACACAAATATCATATATTACTTGGGTGTTACAATTTGAGTCATGGAAAAGGTGCAATACATGCAAGTATTTAATTTTCAATTTTTTTATTTCTAACTTTCCATTGATGTCTTTATCTTATCTAACAAATCAAACACTATCAAATTGAAAACCTTTACATCATTTGCGGTTGGGTTTTGACCCTGAAACCTATTGGCTTTTCCCATTTTTTATTTTGGCCCCTTTAAGTGCAAATTGCAGTTATGTGAATAATGTGAGCGAGATCAAGACGATAAAGTGGAACACACATAACATGTAATTATCGATGATTGCTTGCACATCACCTATTTCCCTACACCTACTCGAGCTTAGAATTGTAAACATGGACTACAAAGTGCTCTAAGAAGCAAGCATTTCGTTAGGGTTTTGAACATGGAACCTATTGGATTTTTTCCATATTTTATTTTGGCACCTTTAAGCACAAATTACACTCATGTGAATAATGTGAACTCAATTATCAATTATGGTTTTGCACATCGTTTATTTCCATGCACTTACTTGAGCTTAAAATTGTAAAGGGAGGCTACAAAGTGCTCCAAGAAACAAACATTTCAGTTGGGTTTCAAACTTGGAACCTATTGGATTTTTCCCATTTTTAGTTAGTCCCCTTCAAGTGCAAATTGCACTCATTAACTATTTCCTTCCACACCATCTTTCCTTTATTTTCCTCTCCACATGCCAATCCACTTGAAATATGTACGTATCCATCTTTTGATAAAAACCATCTAATTTATTTCCTTACTCACATAATCTTTCTTTTATAATTAACCACGGTTTTAACAATGGTTTTTTTGGGGAGGTCTCAAAATGCAAAGAAATTGGCCCCATGGGGAGATGCACTATAACTTCTTTTTAGTGATTTAAAGAGCTCTAAAATCTCTCTCCATTGTAGCTCTTTAATCATAATTTCTGCTTTGAGAAAATTTTCCGAATCGATGTATATATTTTTCCTTTCTTCCATATGTCTATTCCCTAGAGGGGCTCATTTATTAGGTATTATTGTTCTACCACTCCTCACCTTCTAAGATACCTCCGCTAACAATTATCTCATCATCTTACACAACACACATTTTTTCTTTCAAATTTTTGGCAGAAATGTCATGTAGTTATTGGAGGGTTGAGTTTTGCATTGTATCTCCATTCCACTTTCCCGCCTTTGAACTTCTCCACCCTCAAACCCCTTCTTCTTCACCCATCTTTCTCTCCCATTGTTTCTCTCCGTCCACTTTGACTTCCTCAATAAACCCTCTTGGCATTTCCATTGTAGAGTTCTATTGCAAGTAAAATAGCGAGTCTTTCAAACATATTTGAATCGCTGCATCCCTACCGTCCACCTCACTTCAACGCTGGACTGTGGGATAGTCGACAAAGAGCAACAGTTGCAATAACAACATGATATCCCACGTTGAGAACATTCCATTGCTGGACCAAATAATGTCCTTATCATAATTTACGATCCGACTTCACACGAATCACATGTGCAGGCCGTTCAATCGGAAGGCGCGTGTTGTTAAAAGCTGTCTCAATCTGGACAATAATGGCATTTGAAATTGTTGAAAGAGAAATTGATATCTTCTTCACGAAAACTTTTTGACGTTACTGTCCGCACATCTCGCCCTGACCATTTTCGTGGTCACCAGCGCCCCACCTTTCAAACATTTGGCAGCATTCAAACGCAAAATCTATCGTGGGCTGGCGATGAAAACGGACAAGTTTCTACCATTCTTTTGACCACAATTTATAAATCCACATTTCCACAAGTTTAACTTGTGGAAAATCATGCAAAAGTTTAAGAATAGCTCGTGTTAGGATACAAAAGTCACAATGGTTAGAATGCACCAACTATATCCTAGTAAAGTGTAAATGTTGCCCTTGATTGGGCACTATAGTAGATTTGGGAAGTGGATTTACCTTTACAAATGCTATATATATTATGGCATGGATGGCACCATCTTAGTATCCTTCAATTGGGGTACGATCAAGGGGTGAAGTGATGAATCGAATGAATGCCGTCTATCTAATCTATATTAGTTACATGCATCTTTTCTCGCATCATTCTTTTGATTGATTGGTTGGTGCGCCAATGTTTCATCATCTCATCAACGATCTCATCATGGTATGTATGTATATAGGGTAAGATGGCTAGGGCAATGTTTGGTCCTTATAGATAGACTCAGACGCCTTGAGTTGTTGAGTTAACTCATGTTATTTATATGGTATGACCACGAATATATATATATATATATATATATATATATATATATATATATATATATATAGAGTTAATTGTATAACAAAGTTAAATTATAGAAAATGTAAATTAATTTTTGTATTTAAGAAATTGAGGTTTGAATTAATTTAAACACAATTGTTAATAATAAGTGGTAAAAATAGCTCCAAATCAACGAGACAAATCAAACCTTTATTTTTTGAATGTAAAAGTATAATTACCATTTATGAAATGGTTGACCACTTCAAAAATGAGCATGGAAATAGAGTTTTTCTAGCAAGTGTCAAATTGATTTCACAATTGCGATCAATTTTCCTTGGCCTTCAAATACCTCACTCACTTTTCTTGGATTTAATGTGATTCATTGGAAAATTATCCTCTTTCAAAATCCTAATATGCCTTGAAGGCCTTAAAAGACCTAAAAATAGGTAGCCATATTGATGGGGGCTTGTTATCCCTACATTATTAAGAGGCCCTTCATGTCTTGAAAAAAATTGTAAACAATACTTTATGCATGTTAGTAAATAGTTTGGTGTACATGTAAATTTCCCGACCCTTATCTTTGAATGAGTGTAAATGAAGTAGTAAATGCTAAAACACTCTTTAAATTTTTAAATGTAAATTTTGGCATGGGTAACGACTATTTTTATCTTATGAATCTTGTAATTGATCTCTACAATTGTCTTAAATGTACTAGTTTAACTTTGTATTTATAAACTTCTTAGTTTCAAATTAGAACCCTATTAACACACAAACTAACACATAATGAACATGAAAATTAATAAGAACAAATAAGTTGAGGAGTTCAAAAATTAAAGAACAAGGAGGAATCAATAAATTTCACACATGTTCATACCTAGATATTACATATGCATGACCATAAGCACTAGATTCAATAAAAATATAAATAATGAACTAGTTGCATTGAAAAAGGAGTTCAAAATATCAATACTTGAATGGCAAGATCCAAATGAATGAACAAAGAGAGGAGATGGCATAAATTTATAGAAAACTATTGGATAAAACAAAGGAAAGAAAATGTGTTTGGCAACTAAACCTCTTAACCCTATTGGTTGGAAGAAAAAGTGAAAATATTAATAAAATAGGAAGATGACAT
Source organism: Taxus wallichiana var. yunnanensis (assembly GCA_018340775.1). Lineage (NCBI taxonomy): Eukaryota > Viridiplantae > Streptophyta > Pinopsida > Cupressales > Taxaceae > Taxus > Taxus wallichiana. The sequence goes on along the minus strand of CM031240.1, from coordinate 341,429,048 downwards.
ATATTCTAATGTAGAGTATATAACTATTAACCTAGAAAGTACTCGAACTATATAATCAAGCCTACTTGAGAAAGCTGAAAAAATAGGTGCATTCAAATGAATGCATTGATGTCCTCCCCTTAAGTTTAACTTAGGTGTAGATATGTTAAAAAAAAGAGGCCGATAACAATTTGAAATGGGTCTAAAAAATTATGATGAGGTACGAGTTCATGTACACTAGAAAATCGTGAGGGAATGAGGGCTTATGAACCCGTAGGACAACTTCCCTCACCTCGTGTAATGCTACAAGATGAACAAACCTAATTTCAATTAGGGGTTTTTTGATGATTTCTACCACCTACATATTTGTGTAATCGAACTAAAAATCAATGATGTGTTATTGTATCAAAATTGAATACATTGAATGTGGACTTCTAGGTGTTTGGTAAACCAAATTTCCATAAGATTTATGAAAATTTGGATTGCACTTTGGTTATCACACCAAATATTAGTATTTTGATGTTTCTCAATGCCAAAATCTAACAAGATATGACAGATCCAAATGGACTCTATGGTGGCATTGGAAACTTCTCGATGCTTTGACTCCATAAATGAAATGGATATGACATGTTTCTTCTTTCTTGACTAAACAATAAGAACATAGCTAAGATGAAAGAATAACCTCAAGGCGACTTGTATTTGTCAAAATCACCTCCCAATTAATTTCAATATAGCAAAATAACTCTATACAAGAACATATTGAATAGTGAGAAACATATGTATGAGTGTTCAGGATATAGTGGAGAATCCACTTCACATCTTTCCAATAAATCTCATGATTTTTCAACATAAAGCAAGAAACCAAGCCAATAGTACGAGAAATATCAAGAATTTTGTGAGACAAATAAATAACGATTCCAACTAATTACTTATAAAAGGTAACATCAACCAAGGACATAGATTATATTTAAGCAAAGTAATCCACACTTAATATGAAATATATGGGGTTCTAAAGCTTGTATCAAAGATATAGGATATGGTCTCTTACTATAATCCTAAACTTGGAAAAAAAAAATAACTATGGTAACAAGAAATATCTAATCCTAAACTAGGAGTTTTGATGCTAGCTGGAAGTAACCATGCACAATACAAAGAGCTAGAAGTAGTAGGTAAAGATATAATACACTATTCTAGCCTTACACATAATACATCAAAATAATCAATCAATCGATATAATGAAATAGAGATAAAGTGTCATTGTTCCCTTTGAATGGGCTTTGATGTGGATGTGGAAATGATTTTACACTAACCAATGCCTTAAACTAATATATCATATTCTAGTTCACGTTTAAATAGATATAAATTAATAAATTAGAGTTATTCATATAAAAAGAGGTTTTTAGATTATAGAAAATGTAAAATAATTTTAGTATTCTAGAAGTTAAGATTTGAATTAATTTAAAGAAATTTGTTAATGATAAGTGGCATAAATTTTTGTAGTCAATGAGACATTTCAAACCTATAGCTTTTTGAATTTGTAAAAGTCTAATGACCAATTCCAAAATGGTTAACCATTTCCAAAATGAGATGGAACTAGAGGTTTCCTAAAAAGAGTGAAACTTATGTCACAACTACAATGAATGTTTTTGGCCTTCAAATACCTCCACTCACTTTTACTTGATTTAATGTGATTCATTTTAAAACTATCCTCCTTCAAAATCCTAATATAGACTTTATGTATTACAAGACTTATAACAATAGGCAAACATACTCATTGGGGCTTGTTATCCCACCATTAATATGAGGGTCCTCATGTCTTGAAAAAAAAAAAAAAATACTCTATGCATATTTGTAAATAGTTTAGTGTACATGTAAATGTTCGTACCTTACTTTTCAATGAGTGTAAATAAATTAATAAATATAAACATACTCTCTAAATGATGCAATGAATATTTTGGCACAAGGATGCTCTTAGAAACAATTATTTTTTTTTTATCTTTCAAATCTCATAATGGATCTCTATAATTATCTAAAATGCACTAGTGTATCTTGTATTTATAGACTTCTTGATTTCAAATTAGGACTTTATTAATGTGCAAGATGACACACAATGATTGGGAAATTGGATATGAAATGACACCCCAAGAAATTTAAAATTTAAATAACAAGCAGAATCAAGAGATTTCATACATGTTCACACCTAGGAATTATATCTACAAGATCACATACATAAAATCTTAAGTACTTAATTCAATCAATAAAGTGTAATAAAAAAGTACAATGAACTAGTTTCATAAGAAAAAAGAGCTCAAAATATCAATACTTGTATATTTCCCCTACGAATAATCTCCTTGGATGGAAATATTTGAATGAATGAGCAAAGAGAGGATAGGACCTAAATTTATATAAAATGTTAGGAATCCCTAAAAATTATTTGATTGGACACAATATTTAGGCAAGCCACGCGTTTGGAAAATTGAACCTCTTAATCCTATTAGTTAGAGGAAAAGTGAAAATATCTACTAATAGGAAAATGACATATATTATAAGTGAGGGTATAAATACTAACCTAAAGTACCGAAAACTAGTTAATCTAGCAAGTATTTGAGAAAAATAGAAAAATAGGTGCATTCAAATGGATGCACCAATATCCTCCCATTAAGTTTATCTTAGATATATATATGTAAAAAAGAAGGCCAATGATAATTTATAATGGTCCCATTTTTTTTTATGAGGTATGGGTCCATGTACACTAAAAATCATGAGGGAACGATGGCTTAAATGACTCCCCAAGATAACATCCTCCCCATTTGTATTGATCGAAGATGAGCACACTTGATCTTTGTGAGTGGTTTTTTTATTTCTACCACCTACATATTTTTCCAACTAAATGTCAATGATGTGTTAATATATCGATAACCTAATATAGTGCATATGACTTCTACATGTTTGGTGATTGATTCTCCATGATATTTAAGAAGATGTGTATTAAAATCTAGTTATCAAACTAAATAATAGTATGTTGATGTTTCTCAATGTCAAACTCTAATAAGTTATGACATATCCAAATGGACTCTATGGTGGCATTGAAAACTTCTCGATACTCTAACTATATAGATGACATCACTAATGCATGTTGCTTCTTTCATGAACAAAAATTAGGACCATGAATACGATGAAATAAATTACCGAAGTGGACTTGTATTAGTCAAGATCAACTCCACAATTAGAGTCATTACAACCAAATAACTCTATAGAAGAACATATTGAATATTAAATGTCATATGTATGAGTGTCATGATATAACGGAGAAACCACTTTACATATTTCTAATGAATCTCATGAGGTTAGTGCATAAAGTGAAAGAAAATGCTAGTGGTATGATAAATATTAGGGTATTTGTGACTCAAGTAAATAAATATGCCAACTAGTTACTTATATAAAGTAGCATTATTAGAAACTAGGACACCGATAGGGGTGAATCGAGTTGTCTAATCAAACTTTACAGACATTTCCATTTCCTTAATCTTGCTATGATGAACACATGAAATCATACACAAGAAAATAACAAGATAAAAACACATGGAGACACACATTTTAATGTGGGAAACCAAAAATGGGAAAAACCCACTGAAACCAAGAACTAGCTTTGGACAAGAATGTCCGTAAATGTTACATTGATTTCATGGTTGAGCTTCAACTCAACCTAGAGCTGTAACTCAAAATTTGACCAAGCTGCCACTCAGCCTTTGACAGGATTCAACCTATCTGGAAGATTCAACTCCCAAGTTTGGTTCAGCTACAACTAACTTTAATGAGCTTGAACTCACGGGGAAACTATAAATCATCACTTACTATGTTGTAACTTAAAATTAATCAAAATTTTGTCACATTGAACTTGTTATCTTCATACAACCTGATTGTGACTACTAGATTTTCTCACTTTTCTTCTTCTCTCATTCTTCTTATCTTCTTAGTTTCATGTAATGTTGTTTACCTCTCTTTCAAAACTTCTTGTCACTTTTCACTCTTTCAAAGCTTTTGCATACCTCTTTAATTTTCATGATAGTTTTCATACTGCTATCATTTTCATGAGCATCATTGACTCAAATTTAGGCTTGTTCCTATTATCATTTCTCCATTGATTCAACAATCTTACTATCTTGATTCCTTATATAAATTGTTCTTTTACTTGTACTAAAATCAAACAAGAAGGTCTAACTTCAGATCTTCCATGTTTTTATTCATAGTCACAATGATTTGTATTCATCCTAGTGCTTATATTTTCTTCACACATTCAAACTATCATTCATATTCAAGTTTTAGTCTTTTTCACCTTAATATACAACTTTTATTCAATCATACCTTTGCTCACATCTTTTGATTCATATCTTAAAAAAATAGTTTCTATTTCCGTACACTTGCTTTCTATTTCATATTGATAATTTGTTCACCCTTCTAACGGTGTTAGCCTAATCTCATTTCTGACCATTCACTCACACTCACTCAATTTTCTTCACTAACTCATGTATTTTTATATTCAACTCTAGCACATACCTCAGTCCTTAAGAAAATTGACTTCACCCCATCCTATATACACATTCTAATATCTCTATTTATTTCAAGCAACAAAAGATGATATATAATTTTCACCTTCTACTACCCTTCAACTCTATTGCTCCAATTTTCTCCCTTAGAGACTACTCTTTGCAACTATGAGGCCTTGGATTAAATATCCTTATTTAATGTCATTGGTGGTGCATTCAAAATCCAATGTAAATACAAAAGGTAGGATCCTACCTTTAGGAGAAGTTAACATCACCCATACTCCAAGTCCATAGTGGAATTTTTCTCCATCATAGTGAAGCATCCAGAGGTTAATGGGAAAAGAGATAATTCACATCTTACTTAAATATTCTTCTAACATTTATAATACATCTACCATACATATGTCTATAAGATCATTTGTGGGGAAAGAGGCTAGGGTACTAAGAGTACCAATCCTATGTGAGTCAAAGGGAAGTGTGATCAGTTAGTGTCACTTTCTAAGAGTTTCATGATCTTAGCTATAGTTTTGGTGGATACATATTTTATGGTAACAACCTTTTTATTACCCCTTTTCGTAAATACAATCACCTTTCGCTTATCTACATCTTCCTTCAAGATCCATTTTATATTCACGACCAACTACTTAAAAGGAGTTGGTTTATCTAGTTGATTTTTTGGGAATTCAAACATAGCATGAACTCCAAGCTTCCTTTTAATATTTTCCATCTATGAAATGGCCTAGGATCTCCTTAGGCAAAAAAAATAATTCCAAAATGTAAGAAAACTATCCTCTTAGAATAGGGTGTAAGGGATGACCTTCATCCTATGAATCCAATACCATCCTAACAACATATTGTAGTTAGTTTCTCTATCTATGATGTATAATTCAGTTAGGATAGTCTTTTCCCAAGGAAACAGAGAGTATTATGGTTCCAATTTGTAGTGGAATTACTTGAATATAAATGCAAATATGCCCGAATATATAATATATTATTGATCCACTTCAAGGAGACAACCTCCTAAGTCTTACAATAAGACACTAACTCACACTCTTCACACTTATGGGGAGGAATTACTCACCCATATATATAGGTATGATTGTGAAAGGTCATACCCCTTCATTATTATTAGTTTATACCTAATGACTAAGTAACTAATGAATATAAGTATAAATGTTATATAAGTCATATGTTATCCCACACTTATATCTATACATGTGGTAGGTTAATCTCTTATCATGTCCTTCCCCTTTAAAACAATGTTTCCCTCAACGTTGATCAACTCAGGATGGTGTTGTAGAAAATCATCATCTTTGGTCACCTCTTATACCTTCATTTCCTCTTCATCTCTTACATCTTCATTGGCCCCTTCAATGTAGAACAATTTATTTTCAACACATTTATGTCCCCTAGTCCATTTGCTATCACAATTGAAACATAAACCTTTTGCTTGTTTTTCTTCAATTTGTTGAGGATTCAATCGAGTAGGTCGAGGGAATGATTGTAATGACCCCATGGGATTTGTATTAGTATTGAAATATCATGTAAATATCATGGATTCAGATATAGAACTTGGATTGAACATGCACACATCCAATTGGATATTATCCTTCAAGCCTCCTAAGAACAAATCATTTAGGTTGTTTTCAAGAGATATCATCCACCCTTAAGGATAAGTTCTGGAATTGCTAAATATAATCCTTTATTATCCCCATTTGTCGTAACTTGGCTAACTAGCTAAAGTAGTTTTTTATTACATTATTAGAGTAGTGCAATTGCATTTCATCTATGAGTACTGACCAAGTGACATTAAGACCCTTATTTTTCTTTTAGGTACAAATCCATCTATACCAAATGAAATTCTCTGGCTTGAGATATAAGGATGCCATTATAACCTTCTATCCATAAGGTATTTGATGTACATCAAAAAAATTCTCCATTTGATTGATCCAAGTTATTGGATTCTACTTTTGGAAACATGTTCCTTCCCTGTTGTGCATTGTTATATACATTGGCATGGGTAGAAGATCCACCATGGTTTGGTTGTGTATAAATATGTGTTGAAGTGGGTTGAGGTTGAGAAAAATTCAAGTTTGGAATGAGGTTTTTCATAAGATCATCTAAGCGTTGATTGATCTGGTCCATTTTAGTGTTCATATCCAATTGTAAGTTACACATATCATATTTGATTTGGCTCACTTTATGATCCGTCGAGGAAAACCCAAGAATATCATCCATTTATCTATGTTTCTAATTCCATATCATCTTTATAAGGTGTTTTACCTGGAGTATCAAAATTCTTGTTCTTACCCCTAGTTTGGGGACTTGCCATAACAAGGGATTGCCCTTACACAATTCAATTTGCCTTGTTTGACCAAATTTGACCAACAAATTTCTCAATGTAGATGACCTCAAATTTGAAAATTTAACTAATATAAAACTCTATGGAAATTTGAATATATTTCCAAAAATGTAAAAAAAAAAAAAAATTTTTTTGAAAAATGCGAACTTGTGGATCAATTTTATGAAAAATATTATATATTCAATAACTATCACAAAAAAATGAAAACAAATCTAAAATTTTTACTGAAGTTTTATAATATATATCCCCAGACGTGGTAAAAAAATATCTAAAAAATTTGCAATTGTGCTTGAGATATAGAGAAAAAACAGTCATTGCCGAAATCGATGCTCTGATACCACTTGTAATGGAATTACTTGAATATAAATGCAAATATGCCAGAATATATAATATATTATTAAGCCACTTCGAGGGGGTAACCTCCTAATTCTTACAATAATACACTAACTCGCATTCTTCACACTTATGGGGAGGAATTACTCACCCATATATATAGGTATGATTGTGAAAGGTCATACCCCTTCATTATTATTAGTTTATACCTAATGACTAAGTAACTAATGAATATAAGTATAAATGTTATGTAATTCATACATTAGCCCATACTTATATCTATATGTGTGGTAGGTTAAGCTCTTATCACAATTGAGGTTCCTTGAGACTTTCGTAGCCTTGCAATGTGTTTTTAGTTGAAGAAAATTAGTTTCTCGATAACCTTACTTTTGCAATGATAAGGGAATTATGTTTATTGTATCCCCATCATCAATTATGTCTCTCTTTACATATTTTTTATAAACCCACACTTGCAAGTACAAGGTGGAATATCCTCTCTTAGCTATCTCATCGTTGGAGGGCAATTTATTTATATTAAAAACATACTTGGTGTCTCTATCATTTTGCCCTGGAGGATGTATGTCAAAATCAATGTGATTGACTTCGACTTCAAGGGAGATGTGACATGGATTAAATTACCAATACCCAATGAATCAAAGAGATAAAAGTGATGGTCTAGCGAAATCTTCAATAAATCAAGAAATGATATGTGAGAGAATTTATTTTCAGGTTTGTAATCGAGTCATGCACCCTTAAAGGATTGGGGACATTTTTGGGTGTCAAATGTAGCACGGAGAAAGTGGGGAGGGTTACGAATTTTACTCCCTAGTTTGAATCATCACTTATATTTATGGCCAACCTCTAATTCAATCAGAGCCTACAATCTTCGTCTTGTTTTGTTGTTTCATATTAGGGCTTCTCTAGAATTATTATAAGTAGAGGCTTCAACATCATGCATCCCTGATGGATATGTATTTTTGTATTAGGAGGATATTTTTTCATATATATGGTGTTTAGGAAAGGGATCTTGGTATATACCTAGATTTGAGTTTTGAGGTGAGATAGGTCCTGTGTAACCAAATTGTGGGCATCCCTAGAATTTTCCCATAAACATATCAATGAATAATTTTTATTTATCTTTAGCAAGTCTTTGAATTAAATTGTTGTAATCCCTACATGTATGAGCATCACGATCAACAACTTAATGAAAACCACAATATAAGCTAGGCTAATTATCAATTGGCCTTTGATTTTGGTTTTTGGTTGGTTAAAACCTTTATTGTTGGTTTATATGCATAATTCTACAACCTTTGGCTAGGGTTTTGGTAATGGTTTTAATTTTTGAGGCAGAGGGTGATTGAATTCAACCACGTTAACTAAGGGGATAAAGTTGGGATTCATCTTATTTACCATGTTGTTTATGTTATTGTTGTTGTTCTTCGTATTCATATTACCATTGTTAACAATGTGATCCTTAGCTTGATCGGTTACATCATCCCTAGTGCCACCACGATTGTGCTTCAAAACTTTGGTTCCTTGGTTATTGTTCTAATAACTTCTATTGTTTTGGTTAGGAGTTAATAGTTTCACATTTGACCCATATGTCTTGTCTGTTATCGATGTTAGTTTAATATATGTGTAGAGCACCCTCTAAAACATCCTCATAAGTGTGAAAGGATAAATTTTGTACCTCTTCCTTGGTTTCTTAGTTAAGAAAATGGAGGAAAAGGTCATAGAGTTCCATTTGGTCCATGTCACATAAGAATAAAGAACATGTCACAATATTTATATGAAATGCATAGAGGATTAATTTTTCTCTTGGTTTATGTGTCAAAACTCTCTAATTCATGTATGTAAAAATTTGTTCATATTGAATGCTTTAGAAAATTTAGCGATTAATTGTTTGAAGGAATGTATAGATGCCTTAGGGACTTAATAATACAAATCTAAATTAACCCCTTCAAGTGTCTTTGGGAATATTTTAGAAACCATGGCATCCCAAACAAATAATTCCCTAACCTTGCAGTAGCATATGCCTTGATATGGGCATTTGGGTATCCTTATGTTTTATATTTGGGAAGGTCTAGAAATGGACGAAGAAGCATGACAACTCAGATTGTAAAATTGAGAGGCTACTTAAAATATTTTTCATAATTTCCCATCATATAGGACTCCACCATAGAATTTTTGCATAGAGTAAAGAAGGATTTTAGTAAGAAGTAGTATATGCATTACTCGAGTGTATGGGTTTCCGTGGAATTGTGAACATCTACTAGGGAATGTATGCATGTCTGCGGTTAGTGTATTTTGAATACATATGCATGTATGGAGGTATGAAATTACAAAATGCATTTATATGTATTTTATTATGAATGGAAACATTATTGGGAGTAACATGTGAAAAAACATTGTTGATAGGCTCGTGTGTAGGATACACATATGAGGGATGGGCACCCATTTACAAAGTGTTTTGACCTGTGAGGATCTCTCTTGGGATAGAATGCATTACATAACCCTATTGATAGTGTTGTTGTGTTGGTTAGGCATTGGTAGTGGGAATGTGGTTCTAATCATTCATGTAATAATCTAGATTATGACATGCCCTAGGATTTAATTGTAAGATTTGAGTATTTTCTAGGTCCTAAATTCATCCTACCAAAATGGATATGAGGTTATTCGGAGAGGATTGAACCCTTTCTTGGGAGCATGATTTATGTTGTAATCTAAAGGGGACGAGTAATACCCTTTCATAAAATGTTCAGTGTTCACATTTTTGTTCATACAAAAGCAGGGGTGGTTTCATGTTGTGTAGGTGTAGCATTTTTACTTGAAAAATTAAAGGTATGAACTTTCATTTTGTTTAATGACTCATCTATTATACAAATCAGATCATTTATTCATGTAAAAGTTTCATCTTATGGCATTTGTAAACTACTTTTTGGTCTTGATAAGACCTTTGGATATATGTCAATTTCACCGGTGATGGTCATGTTTCTTTAATCATATTGACCATATTGGGTGTTCTAGGTTTGATAGTAATCCGGAGGATCCTTATTGAAAAACATCGGTATATGATCTTCCATGAATCTATTATAATCGGTTTCACTATGTAAAGCAAGTCAAGAGATTTATGGTGGTATCTTGAACATTGAAAATAGAGGCCTATGCAAAATTCCTTACATGTTGAAATTTTTGGCAACTGGCAAAAATAAAGGATTGCACGCGAGTTTGAGATGACTTGGAGACATACACACTCATCATGTGGACCAATCAAACACCGAAAAGTGGAAAGGTTATATTGAGCAAAAAGTTATTTTGCACCTCTCGGTATGTAACACTCGTTATCGAATAGGTGTGCCTCGATATTTGTTGTTGGGGCCCTCGATAAGGGTCAACACACTCTTTTTATGAAGGGTTCCTTTTCTCTCTGTTTCTTCATATCACTATATATACACTTCTTTATTTAATTTACTTTTTAGCACATGGTGAATGTGGAATATATTACATTGTATTCTAAATATTTCTAATCATTACCATGCCTTATGACCAAGTTGAATTTAGTGTCACCGAACCGGTGATTTTAGCTCCTTCTAGCTCCACCAACCAATCTAACCAGCCACCCAACCCACCACTTACTTTTCCCACACCGTCATCTCCTCACCACACCGCCCGCCATCTCCTTAACTCCCTTCGACTCCACCTCACTAATTTTTTGATCTATACTTAGCTCCCATTAATACCTTATAACCAAACAATGCCCAAACTTAGCCAAAAATTCACCGGCCTTACCATGTGGCCCAAGAAAATGTGGTTCTAAAGCCAACAAACAAATTGTTTGCCCAAAATATAAACCCAACCACAAACTAAAATGTGAAGCATGTGGGATTTAATCCCCAATAAGAAAGATAAGTTATCGATGGAGCTAAGGGGGGTGCGACCCCCTAACCAACTTGTTTATAAAAATAATGGGCACCGTTGAGCCACAAGCGGTGACCGAGTTATATAAAGGGTGAGTTGATATTTGAAGAGTTAATCTTGTAGGTCTGTGTAAGCCTAGAGGGAAATATTGGGAGTTAGAGACATTTTTAAGGAAAAATCCAAAGGAGACCAACGTTTATTTTATATGAGGATTATTTTGAAAATTTGAAGAAGGTATGAATTGCCTTGTACGCCATTTGTAATTGTTTCTTAAGGTAATTTTAATAGATTGGTCAATTAAAATAGACCTAGAGATGTATCCTTCGTGTTGAACTCCATTATCAATGGATTGTGTCATTGTTCTTGCATTTTCTTTTGGTTTTTCTTATTTCCATAGTCAACTTACAAATTTTAAATAATTATTAAAATTACGGAAAATTCGTAATGTTAAAATTTCATCCAAAAATCATATTTTTAAAGCAATGTTTGGTTTGTGTTTGTAATTGCTCACGATTACGGATCACCTATATACCGTATACCCAAACATGAGAAACTTCTCGCATACCCAGATTATCTTTCCTCCATCTACCGATCATACCTCCTTTCTAAGAATCTCAGTCCTAAAAAATTCTAGGCACAAAAGCTCACCATATTGTCTTGTAAGCATCTCCACAACTCTTCATGCAATCCTACCTTGTCAAACCTTCTTAGAAGACTTCTAATAGCTATATTGAGTCTCCATCATGACTTCAACCTTGTTGAGCCTTGAAACATTCTCAAAGCACATCAACCTATGGATTCAACCAAATATGATCACCAAACATACCTCAATAGCTCACATGCAATCTCTGCAAATCTTCATAGACCTTCTTGAGGCACATGGATCACTACAATATTGCTTCATGATTGTGATTAGAAATAACACACAAATACATACCTTGCAACTTTATTAGTTAAGTCAAAACACACCCATGTTTCTTCTAATTCATTAATTACTCTAAGAATCTTAGTAGAGACATCTCCAACCATAGGGATATAAAAGCAAGTAGTTTCGGGAGAATCCAAGACCTCTTTGGCACTTGTAATTTGTCTTCTTCAATATTCTTCTAATAAGCAATATGTGTGCATGCATAATTACTCCAACATATGATTTATGCTTTAGATGGACTTCTTTGATTTATTCTTGGTTTTCATACTTATTATGCCTTCTCTCATGTACTCTAAGAGCCTGAAACTTCTTGTTTTTCCTTGAGGGACCATGAAAAAAATTTTGCAATATGGCCAACATGATTACAATTATAGAAAAAAAAATCATTCACACCTCTTTGCTGATGAGAACTAAAAATTCCTCCATTGCTCCATGTATCTTCTTTCATGAAGAACATTTTACCACATTCCCTTGCTCAGTGACCAAAATCATTGCAATCATAACAATAACCATTGAAATATTTATCATACCTTGTTGCATTAGGTTGCCTAACAAACCTTGTTTTCATATTTCTCTTAAATATGTCCTCCTTCTGATCTTCTTTGGAACTTGTTCCAGCATTCTCATTACTCTAAGAAAAATCTTCTTGAGTCGCCACTTTACCTTTCAAGTCTTCCTTGAATTCTATACTTTTATTATCACTTGCAATCTTTTGACTATCCAAGAGATCATATATAGCCTGGAACTCTTCTCAAACTTCTGAAATGATTCTTACCTTGTTAGCTACTTCAGTCACTTCTACCTTTAGGGACCCAATTTCTCTCTAATACATGATGCACTCTTCCTCCTTAGAGTTTAGATTTTTACTTATAGCTTTCATTTGAATTTCTAACACATGTATGTAAATCCAATGTCTCTCTTCAAGAAGATGAATATTTTCTTCATAATCCTTGACATGTGCCTTTAGTTTCTTGTTCTTCTTCTCTACATGTTTCAACTCTTCTTGGACACACATCAACTCAATTTCAAGGTTATCTCCTAACTCTTCTTCATCTGAATCCTCACATGAACCTTCATATATGGAATTTTCTCTTTTAGGGATCCTAGCTCCTTTAACCATAAACAAGGTTTCATTACCAACATCATCATTATCAGAATCAAAATCAGAATCACAAGCTTCATTACTTAACTTTGATGAGCTACAATCCTCCTTGGAATAAAATCTTATCTTGGACTTCTTCTTCTTGTCTTCATATTTTCTAAATTTCTTCTTACTCTTATCAAACATATCGGACTTCTCATCATTATCATGTTCTTCACCCTTATGCTTGTGAAGAAAATTGTTTGTGAAATGTCCAATCTCGCCACAATTAAAACACTTGAAAGGAAACTTACCCTTATACTTACTTGAACTTGTTTTCAACTTTCTAACAAACATAAATTAATTCATCATCATCAATATCAAAAACATCATCATCCAATATCTTCTTACCTTTTGACTTCCTTTCAGCTTTGAAGGATACTTCCTTCTTGGGAGGTTTATCAACACATGTCCTCATCTCATAAGCAATCAAGATACCATGGATTTCATCCATCAACATAGTACTCAAATCCTTGGCTTATTCTATAGCTGAGACTTTAGGATCAAATTTAGGAGTGAGATATCTCAACACCTTCTGCACCACCAAATCTTCTTTCACTTCTTCTCCTAATCCTCTAATGGTATTGACCACTTGATCTACTATGAGAAGATATGCAACAATGGTTTCTTCTTATTTCATCTTCAAACTTTCAAACTGATTCCTATAGGTTTGGAGCTTTTCCAAATTCACCTTAGATTCACCTTCATAAATAATTTGTATCTTATCCCACATAGCCTTATCATTAGTACATTGCATTACCTTGACAAACTCTGATTCTTCCAATCCACACAAAATAACATTCATAGCTTTAGAGTTTATCATTACTAGCCTTCTTACATGTTGCATCAGTTGGAGGATTTTGAGGAATAGTGTACCCATCTACAATTGACTACCAAATATCACATCCCAAGGACATAATATGAGTTCTCATCTTGATGCTCCAAAAAGCATAATTTGTCCCATCAAACATAGTTTTACTGCTAGTAGAGGAACCACTTTGCTGACTCGCCATATATGTGCTTCAAAGGATCACCTCAAACTTGTTAAGCTTGCTTCAAAGGACCTTCTCTGATACCAAATTTTAGAAGCACAACCACTAGGGGCTGAATAAGTGGGCCTTAAAAATTTCTTTCACATTTACTTTAGCATTCATCAATTAACAATTCACTTTAACCATTCCCCATTAACCATGCATTCAACAAGAAACATAACCATAGATGAGAAAATGAGAACACAAGAACACCAAATATAAGTGGGAAACCCTTAAGGGGAATAAAAACCAAAGTGAAACGAAACTTTATTAGAGAAATGATTAAATTTTAGTTGAGTAACTCAACAGGATCGCCAACCCCTAGGTTTAGTGAGGCACCAACCCCTCGATGAATCAGCACCAACTAAAGCCACCGATTTGTTTATCACTAATGAAATGTTTCACCAAAAAACTGATGATGAAATCAATTTATTTTACCTTCTCTCTATCTTCCTTAAAACTTCCTTCTAGCCTTCCTCGCTCAATAACTTCTTCCTTCAAGTTGATTAGGTCATATTATCTAGCTCGCCAATATCTAATCACTCTCTAGAACATCATATCATCTTATCTTCCATCTCTTTATGGTCATAAACACCTCTTACACCTCCACAAGCTTTCCTCTAGCTCACATTGATGAGGCATCTATATATGAACTCGACATATCTATCTCTCTATCTCTATATTTCTCTCTCTCTCTTTCACAAACAACAAAATGAGCCTCTAAAACAAGCTTATATACATGACTCATTATTACAGAACATCTAGGTCAACCATTATACGTAAATAACACCATAACAAGATAAAAACATAATAATAACACCATACATAAGACCATATAGGTTGGAAATATCATCTTCACACTCAAATCCTTCATTAGGACACAAGAAGCCCTAAAGCACCCAAATTGCCCTCTCACAAAAATCAAGATCACTTGGGCCTACATGGCCATCACCAAACCTCAAGGACCACTTATAATGTTTTCTAATCCCACTCCATGCCTCCTATAATCTTGATCATCTTTGCACCACTATCTCTCATCATGAAACCCTCTTGAGAACAAGGACAACCAAGATGCCCCAAAACTAGTCTTCAAAGATGAAGCTCAAACCCTCATCAAATCACCTCAACCATGCAAGTGTGATATATCAATGGAAATATCATGACCTTAGGGTCATAACTAAATGCTCACAACACCATCACTTGGACTGTAGAATCCCAAAAACACCTCTTTAACCAAGTCACTTGAAACTACCCCAAAACTAGTCTTGCAAAATAGACCATAACAAACCTCCTAAGGGCTCAACCATGATTTGAAACCACCATGGACATGTATAATATCTTCCCAACTTCCTCAAACACCAATTTAGTTAGTAGGTCTAGTGCACAACTTGGGAGAAAATAGAAATTATTCATAAATAAGAAAATTTCGGTGGGGTCCACATACATTCGAGGCACCTAAATACCACCTAGATAAATTTGGAGGATTTATATATAACCTATGATCATAAAACTTGATCAAACAATCCATTTTGAGCCATAAGGAACAATATCTCCTCCATCACTTTGGAACTAGGGTTGTGGGAGGGTTTACAACCACCTTAGCTTCTTAATTATTGTTCATAGAGCTTTGCCCCTCAATCCACAAATTAATTCTTGGAATGTCATCTTAGGATACTTCCCAAAATATTGTTAAGATATTGGACCACCATGCAGATTTTACACATCCCAATGAGCACAAGAAATTCCAATTCGAGCTATGTTTCTCACTTCCTTGAGCTCGATAGAGATAAAAATGATATATCTTGATTTATCTTCCAATCTAAGACCTGAAACTTAGACCACACCTCTATAACAGCCTACTACACCTTCCACAAGACTCAAATTTCCATTTCCATGCTGAAATATGTCTAAATTATCTCATTAGGTCACAAAGGGTTTGAGAATGTGTCTAGTGCAGACTTAGAAAACATAACTTAGCCTTATACTCGCACTCGAGACACTTGTGAGTCTCTCGAAAAAATTTTGGAAATACCATGAAGTGAGAGTGGGGGTGAATCAATCCTTACAAACTTAATTTCAATTTCATATTACTCACTTAAACCATTAATCAATTAACCATCCATTAATGTGTGCACAACATCATATAACATACATTCAATCAACCATGAACAAGAGAAGCAACACCATAACACAAGATATAAGTAGGAAACCCTTAAGGGGAAGAAAACCCACTAAAACTTCTAATTATATTACTCAAATAAAAATTATTTAGTGAAGCACCAACTTCACAAGGATCACCAACCCCTAGTTTAGTAGAGCACCAACCTCTAGTTTTGTGAACCACCAACTCCACAAGGTGGCTTCAACCCCCAATATGATCAATCACCCACTCAACCACCTTTTAATTAATATATCTGATGTATTTTTCACTTTAAAACTGATGGAGATCACCTATTCATGGAGATCACCTTGAAACCCTTGTTCAAACCCTAACTTCTCAAACTTGCTCTATCTTTCACTTTCTTCACTTATCTTTTTTTAAACCCTTACACACTCTTAAAAAAATTATTCAACCTATAATACACTCTCTCATATCTCAAAAATTCCTTGGTACCTGAAAAACACTCTCACATAGGTCACACTTTTCACACTCAAGCAACTAGCACAAAATTGCACCCAAAACATCACTTTTATAAGCTTCTCATGATTCAAACACATACTAAGTTGGTTTCCATCATTTGGTTCAAAAATTAAAATTAAAATCATCCTAAAAAATTCATTACAATGTTCACATATGACCCATATAGGTCAGCCATGCCCAAAACCACTCATCTTGCACCAAACAAGCTCAAAACCCCATCACTAGATGAGCTAAAACCACAAATGTAAAAACTATGATTATTCAAGATCCCAAATTCACCACACATGTGTAATATGACATATAATAATCATCAATGGTCACACATTTTCTTGTACCAATCAAATAATTCATAACATAAGCCAAAAGGCTCATATCCTTCACTAAACATGTGTCTCCAACACCTTGTCTTCACCTTTAGGCATCAAAAACACTCAAAATCAAATAAACTATGGCATGTAACCACTCTATGTAATTCTTAGGACCTTTACATCACATCTATTCATGTTAAATATATTTAAACATCCATGTGTTCAATCCACAACAACTTTCCTCTTCTCCAAATCACATTGCCAAAAACTAATTTTGCAAACTCAAATAGTTTTCACCATTTTTGTCACTTTCAGAACCTCCAAATTCATTAAATAAGAACAAAATTCATCCCTCTTCACTTTCTAGGTGATAGAAAACATCAAATCATCCATCTCATGCTTCATTCACTTCATTCTTTCAGCCTAAGCAATCATGTCCTGAAAACCAAAAACCTTCTTCCTCACAAAATGACTTGAAAGACACATAAAAGAAATTCACCAAGGACAAAAATTATACCACTAGAAATATATATAAATCCTCTTTCCATAACATATTTTAACTCCTTCCAAATCCAAGTGGAAGGCCTTCAACCAAGCTCATCTCTACAAATTGCCTGAAATTGCCCCAAAACTGCCCTTTGACTAGTCTTCACAAATAGGGCACACTTTGTCATTTAGAAGCATCCCCATGATCTTAAACCACCATTAACATCAATAAAAAATCACATAATAAAAACAATGTCCATTTATTTTGTAACTCCTTTGGACAACCTTGTCCCAAATTGAACTTCTTCATAAATAGGCTTGTTTGAGTGGGGTCCACTCATCACCAAAAACTCTATCATACCTTTCTATAAACCTAGAGGAGTCCTCTACATCATAAAATCATCATAATTTCACTATCAATCCATTATGGGCAATTATGATCATTATCTCTCCTACCGCTTTCTAGTTAGGATTTCAAGCACAAAAAAGTAGTTTACCTTCTTAACATTCATTCATAAAAATGTGACCATGATATGGACTAATTATTTTTGTGAAACATTATAGAATCAATATAAAAACATCCTAGAAAACACCCCTTCTTGACCCTTTTTCACACAAAACTTCATAACTTGCAAAATTCTCTTCACAATGAGTCCAAATTTTTCTCACACCTTTTTTCATCATCTCCAATCATCATCATATCTCAAATAGTTCTCCATCTTATCATCTCATCTCATTTGCATGACTAGCCCTTGGGCTTTTGTATGGTTTGTGTAGACACCTATAATTACGCCCAAGCAATTTAAATACTTAAATTGCGCTAATTATCCCCTTTCTCGCAAATCAACGACATATCATCAAAAGCACTCATTTTCCCTCATATCATCATTAATTAATTACACTAAGCTAATTAATTAAGTTTCATATCCAACAAATACCCTAATTAACGACCTTCCATTAATAAATCACCCCTTCTACCTAGACTAATTAATTATTATTAATTAATTAGCTTTCCCTTCCATTTAACCAATAAATTAATATTTAATTGATTTAATCCCCTTATAATAGCCTAAATCGTACTAATATTCTTCTAATTGGCTTCTATAAGCTTACACCTACCTATTAATTAATCACCTTTGATTAATTAAAATACCCCCAACTCCCATGACTTGCTAAACATGTATTAAACCCTTCTAAAGTAAGGTTACCTTTAATAAAGCAACCTTATCCATTCCTAATCATGTTTTACCTTTATCCCACATTCATGAGAATGTGTTGAATCCTTTATCCTTTGGGCTATATAAAGAGCCCTCCACCTACCTTTTTACTTACACCTAAACTCCTAAGAGAGCAAATGCAAAGCATATAGCAAAGAGACTAAGAGCTTGCACCTTGCCCTTTTGAGAGTTCATCATCTTGAAGAGTTAAGCCTCTTTCTTAAAGTGCTTGGGTCATATGGGAGGTGTCAAAAGGGTCTTGTAGCCCAACTTTGATTAGCCCTCATTCCTAAGTTACTTGGCATACTAAGGACAACTATTTTGATAGCCATGGAGCTTACTTAGGTCCATTCATTTATTTGTTGTTAGAGAATAGAGGAGTTTAGATATTTAGCATTGTTAGTTTCAAAGTTTGTATTGATGAATGCTAGCATCTAACCCTTGTTTAATTCTTATCATGATGGTGTTTATGCTTTGTTTTAGCTAAATTGTAGAAATATTTTAGGTGGTAGTTCTTGCTTCATTTGATTTAGCATTAAGCAAAGTATACATGCACACATTTGGCATGCCTGGTGGGAGTTACTCCATTGTCCTTTGCACTTAATTTCAAGTTTTTGTAGTTAAGTTTTATTTTTGGTTACTAACCCTCTTTTACACATGTTGATCTAACTTTTTTTTTAACTTGTTTTGTTGAGTTTGCATGTGTTGGGTCTTCCTTGTAGGTATGAAGGAGGTGAAGTGCTGTCAAAATTGGAATTGATGGAAAAATTTCAAGATTTATCCATGTTTTCATTTTTAGAGCTTACTTTTTAACATTCTACATGCTAGTTTTGTCAATTTCTTGAAAATTTTCAATTCTTGAGCATGTAGGTTAGTGTTTGATAGTGCTAAGTCTTCTATTTACATATTAATGTGGTGGGTTGCTGTCAAAATTTAATCTTGGTGAGAAAATTTCAATATTTTATCATGTTTTCATTTTTAGAGCTTACTTTTTCAACATTTTACATGCTAGTTTTGTCAATTTCTTGAAAATTTTCAATTCATGAGCATGTAGGTTAGTGTTTGATAGTGCTGAGTCTTCTATTTACATATTAATGTGTGGGTTGCTGTCAAAATTTAATCTTGGTGAAAAATTTTAAGATTTCATCATGTTTTCATTTTTAGAGCTTACTTTTTCATCATTCTACATGCTAGTTTTGTCAATTTCTTGAAAATCTTAAATTCTTGAGCATGTATGTTAATGTTTGATAGCGTTGAGTCTTCTATTCATATATTAATGTGATGGGTTGTTGTCAAAATTGAATCTTGGTTGGAAAAATTTGTCCATTTTGCAGATTAAGGGACATTTTTTTGACATTTTTTGAGTGCATGTCAAGTGCATACCCATGAGCATAAGAGCATATGCGTAACCCATCTTCCGAAGGCCATAATTTTTCTTCCTGAACTCGAAATGACTCCATTTTTTTTGCGTTGGAAAGGTATTGAAGTTAACTTTGCAATGAAAACATAAATTCGGGATTTGTACTTACAGAAATTGCAAGTTTTTCTGTTATTTTAAAACTGGTCATTTTCTAACATGTTTAATGTTTTGATGAATGTTGTATTTCCATGCTTACTTGATTTAGACCAAAGCGTGTGTATGCTCTTTTCTTGCACCTTTTGGTGATCTTGAGAATCAAAAACAACTTTGATCTCTATCTTATTAACATTGGGATTAAACTTGGAAACTTGATTATTCATTTTGCTTAAGGGAATGAACCTTTTACAAAGCATTTTTCAATGGTCCTTTGATTTGAAGTTTTCCATTTCTATATAGTTGGGATAAAGTTTGTGTATGCTCTTCTCTTGCACCTTAGAGTGATCTTGAGAATCAAAAGCAACTTTAGTCTTCATTTTATAACATTTGGTAAATTGGAAACTTCATCTTTCACTTTTGGTTTAAGGGAATGAACCTTTCACAAAGCATTTTTCAATGGTCCTTTGATTTGAAGTTTTCCATTTCTATATAGTTGGGATAAATTTTGTGTATGCTCTTCTCTTGCACCTTAGGGTGATCTTGAGAATCAAAAGCAACTTTAGTCTTCATTTTATAACATTTGGTAAATTGGAAACTTCATCTTTCACTTTTGGTTTAAAGGGAATGAACATTTATCAAGAATTTTGTATGGTTCATTGATTGAAAATATTTTCTTTACTTTTTAGTTGGATTATTTGTTGTGTATGCTCTTCTCTTGCATCCTTGGATGATCTTGAGAATCAAAAGCAACTCTTAATCCTCTTTTAAATAATGTGATTTTCTTGGAGAACTACTAACGCTTGAGTGCAGGACCTAAAAACGCTTGTCAAAGAAAGGAGGAACCAAAACAAAATCAAAAACTACTAATACAGTTGTTATACAGGTTGCCAAAAGGTGTTCAAGCAAACCACACCTAATTAAACAAGATAAAAAGAACAACATATTCAAAACACTATATTGCAGGTTTGAAAAGGGTATGTCCCTCTCCGCTCAATTGGAACATAACCCCTTTGGCATAATGCCTTAATCTACAACAATGGGGGTGGTTCCAGGAACCCCAAAGTAGTCCACGCAAGAGGGAACCTTGTGGATGAAACGGGAAGTGCTCCGCACTACCTACTTGACTAGTGATTCCTTTGTGAGATAGAGTTACAAGTTGTCCGTTGTGGCGACCCCAGTGATAGTACACATAGATGCACTAGTTGCCTACTATTCTTGAAGGGGGTAAAGTAAAGCCGAGATACTCCCAAACTAGTCAGTGTGACTTTTTGGGTAAATCACGCTCGCTCATGGCAACTTTGTAACACCTAGGGTGAGAGAACCACCTAGGAGAATATACTTTGGCCAGGAGCCCACTTTGACCATTTTAAAACAGTGTTGAGTTGTGAACCTTCTTTTTGAGAAACGTGTGACGTATTACTTTCGCCTAGTTTTTACTTGCCTTAGGGCGAGGTGAAACTCTGCCAAAGTGAGGCTAGCATTTTTGTCATTTTTCTTGATTTATTTCCTTCATATTCTTTTGACACTTTGTTGATCAAAAGAGGTGTGATTACCTTTGTGTTTCCATTCGACTATTTCTCTCACTTTTATGTCCTGTTTACGCCCATCCATGTTTGCGGCTGGGTTAGTTAAACGTCTAAAGTGAGTGGAGGCATTTTCACGTCATTTGGTAGCCATTGTGATCTTGATACCCACGTCAAGATCGTCATTGTAGTTAGGCATGGTTCATCACTGCGGACTTCCATAGAGGAGTTAGCTTGTTTGTCTCGTATCATTACAATTTTGATATTTACGTCTTGTTTCTTGTAAACTCGACATAAATACCTATATTGTATGGTTACGCTGCACACATTCTTAACTATTCCTAGCTATACTTTGAGCTTTTTTTTTGTTCGGTTTTATTATTACCTCGATTTCAAAAGGTGTTAGGCACTACCATTTGTGCATGTTATATCAATAACACCTCGATATCAATACTTCACTTTCTTACAAAGTGGGTTAACATATCTTGGTGATATTGTTGTGTCATTCACAAATCGTAATTGGCACTTTTTGAGATATAGGTCTTAATCAGACTTGAGCTTGCTCATCGTATATCTTGATTGGGAGATCGCATTTAACTTCATGTATTTACTTACGTCTTGTTCATTCTTTTGAACTTGGCATAAGTGGAGACATCTTGTTAATCATCTGGCGTTGTAAATTACTTTGAAACGTAGTCTAGGAGGTACTTCATTTGATTAAGTTTTGATACCAAACGATTGTTTCATTGGTGACTTTATCATTCTATCACATTGGTATTCTCACACTGTTAATTTACTCTTAACACGTACATCTTGTGTTTCACTTAGGGGTAGTCATTGAATTTTGAACAAATCTACAACTTACCTTAGTGAAACTTATCACAAAAACATGGCTCCCAAGACGCGTCTAGGTTTAAAGAAACAAACATATGAGGAACAACAGGCGCAAGCTTGGGAAACCTCTAACAAACAAGGGTCAAACCCATTTATCGGACACGATCTAGGACCACTATTTTTTGCAGAAAAGGAAATAGAAGAAATGGTCGACCATAGTGGAAATGAATTAGAATCACCACACGCAGACTTTGATTTTGACCCCACTCTACTAGATGAGTTTCTCCTTAGAAATAAAGATAGAGTTTTGGCACGGGTCATGGAATTAGGGGCCAAATTGCCCACCGAGAATGAACCAATATTACCTACAAATGACACTACTAAGGAAGAACGCCCCCTTATCAATATGGAAGATATTTTAACAGGTGGGCATGCTTCCACTTCTTACATAGAAAATGATAAAGTGGTAGGGCATAGAATACCCCTCATCAAAGTGCCACGAAGAAACAAGATAGAACATGAGACAGGGAAGAACCTCCACAATATGAAGAGGAAGAACCTTTAGAAGAAGAAGACACAAACCAAGTCACAATCCAACAACAACTCAATAACCTAAGCCGACAACTAGCTTTGCTTACTTTCCAGGTACAGAAAGACACAAACAAGAATGTTCAAAAGTCAAAGCCTAAGTTTAGGATCCACGAACTCCATCGAGAAAACCAAGGAGAAGAAGACACGGGGTATCATCGTGTACACATCCCCGCTTCTCCCACTAAAGAACAATTTCTCGCACAAGAAGTACAATCTATGAAAGCAACGCTTGAGCATACAAGAAAGCAATATAGGGAGTATTAGGAAATACCAATACGAAGAACTATGCCCCTATCCTTTTGACAAGACAATGACCCTTCAACCCTTTCCAAAGAAATTTGATATGCCAAAGTTCGACAAATACAAAGGAAAGGGAGACCCAAGGGATCATGTTAAAGATTTCTACATGGCATGTCAAGAGGTGTCTTATAGTGATAATTACCTCATCAGACTTTTTCCTAAGAGTCTCGAAGGTCAAGCATTGGAATGGTTTACACGCTTACCACGAGGATCAATTTTCACCTGGCCAAAATTGGTGGAAAGATTCGTGCGTCATTTCTCATATAACATAGAGAGTGACATCACCATGGCAGACTTGTGTGGCACAAAACAACGCCCAAATGAGACCTTCGCTAGCTTCCTCCAACGATGGAGAGGGATAGCTAGTCGCTTCCCTTGCGCTTTCCCTGAGAAGTAGTTGGTCAGTATTTTCATCCCTAATCTCAACCCAGATATAGCTTTCCACCTCCAAATGCATTGTGTCCGCACCTTTGAGGAGGTTATCGAGAAAGGGATTCAAATAGAAAAGGCTCTCATTGCCAAAGGCACCCTCAAAACCCAATCTAAAGACAACCAAAGTGTCAAACCCACTGAAAAGCCAAAGATCTTTAACAAAAACAAAAATGTGGTGGGAGACGGAATCACTAATTCCAAACGTGTTCAAACAGTCCAAACCAGTCAACCTTTTAAACTGACCAAGGGCCCAATTCAACCACCACCAAAGTGACGAACATTCACCTCCCTCAATGAGCCATTGTCCATCATACTAAAACAGTTGGATGCGGCCCACATGATGACCTATCCTACAATGCAACCATTTGATGACAATGCTCCTAAACCTTCATGGTATAAGGAGCATGAATACTGTGAAATGCATCGCGTTAAAGGTCATAAAATAGATAAATGTTTGCATGACTTCGCCACTATATTCAAGACCTCATTGACAATGGGGAGATAGAGGGACGGGGATTCACTTAGTAAAAGTATGGTATAGAAAATCAAGGGTATTAAAGAATACCCTTCCCCAAGCATGATCTAGTTCGGAAAACCTCTAATTATCGGATCGGGAGAATATCCCAAACCTATATTATTAGAATGAAAATACCCCTATTCATTCCATGTACCTTACTTACCTGAATTTTTTCAATTACAATTTTATTTACCCCTTTTTATTTCTATCACCATATATTAGACAAAAATATATTATATTTCTCACTCAATTTTTTTAATATGCATTTTTCGAAAGACTGAGTTAAAGTGAATACATATAAAGTCATTTTATATATGTTAAGCTTTATGCATTTATCAATACTTTTTCCTGCCATCAAATGTCTTCAAATAATTAAGATGGTTTGAAATAATATCACTTGTGATGAAAAGCATACTCAATTCTAGTTTTCTGGTGAAATCTTATTATTTCATGTTAAAATTCTAGATTTATTTATTAAAAAGAGATTATAATTTAATTTATGACCACACATGTTCCGGTTTTCAAATTTTAAGGTATTTACGTTTAAAAACTCATAAAAAACGAATATTTAGTTTTATATTAAAAGTAAACCTCTATTTCCTTTGGCCCATGTGGCTCTAACCTACCCCCAATACCCGATTCAAAACATTAATAAATTAAACCCTTCCAAACCTTCATACCGGTATATGAGTATTAATTTTATTAATTTTAATTAAACCTCAATATGAATACAAATGTTTAATAGGATATATCAAGTCCCTTTTGAACCCCCGTGGATAGAGGTGGATAACCCTAGCCACATGCAAACACCTAATGATAAAATGGGGATTTATAAGGAACCATTCCCCAAGCATGATAAGTTAGAAAAGACAAATCCGGATCGGGAGAGTCATCCCAAACCTATAAATCCATGAATTACTTATATACCAAAAGAGATAACAATCATTACGATTCGCTTATCAGATGTATTCGCTCCCTCCCCGACTTGACCGTCAATACCATCCGGATCAAGGGAAAGGACTATGCTGCGGGTAACAAGCGCACCCACCTCGTAATTCCGGACCCCTCTCGTCGACCCCGCATACCGGTAAATATAACCTTTTAGAACAACTTGAGAAGACACTGCTAAGATTTCGATCTTAGATCTTCTCAAGATATCCAATGTGCATAAGGACATTTTGTATCAAACTCTTCAGGGGTCGGGAGTGCCTTTAGAATTCGATCATGCGTACCTTCAAGACCACGGTGGCAAATATTGCACCAAGTGAGCATCTCACTTTCAACCATAGGGAGGTCCCTACCGAGAATCCTACACATAATCTTCCCTTATACATTGAGGTAGTTGTTACCCACAGGAAAATCAAATGGGTGCCAGGATAATGGATCGGGATTGAACATCGCACGCTTAAATTAGTCAAACAATTGGGACATATAGAAGAAGGAAGATCTTGAGTCCCATATCATCACTATCACCGCATACGACAACGGAAAGAGAGTCGTCGGCAGGCACCATTACGCTGCCATGGAGGTGGGCCCCACTTGCCATCGACAAAGTTTCACGTCCTAGACTTGGAACTTCCATATAATATGATTCTAGGCCGAGCATGGATCCATGCCATGCAAGGCGTGCCATCAACATTTCATCAATACATCAAGTCAAGCATGAGGGACATACAAGAACAATACCGGAGAGATTGAGCCCTTTGCTCATTGTAGAGCTCTTAATAGCTTTGCACGAAAGGGTACATACGCATGTCCCTCCATAGATATAGCTCCCTCTTCATTCTGAGGCCATGGAATCTCGAGTAGATTCAAATTCTCTTAGTTCTTGCACTCATGGGGCATCTACTTCAACATCTCCATTTAATTCATGGGAGATGAAAATTCTGGAATATGGCTATGGGGAGTATAATGTACAACAAGCGCTCTTGGTTTCTGACCTCTCCTTGTTGCCCAAGACTAGAGGTCGACCCAACTACCGCTTCAGGAGACCTAGAGAGGAACACACTATTGGGTCATTCCTACCTGGAGGCTTGTTAGCTGAGGAAAAATTACTTGATCCACCTACTACTTGGGTCCCTGAGGACACTCAACCATCTTGTTATCAAACCCCGAATATGAAAAATCTAGCAGAATGATGTACTCCATGGGCTACAAAGGCCTAGGATGTGGGAGGAATGAACAAGGACAAAGAGAACCAGTCCCTCTTCCACATTTCAAAACAGAAAGATATGGCATTGGGATTCGCCCTTATGGAGCACACCCCAACGATCAAGATGCGACTTGTTCTGAGCATGAGGATAGCTTCGAGTACCTAGACAATGATACGGATTCCCATTGTAGCCTATATGAGGATCTGGCCTCCACGAACCTTTTCATGAACAATGTTGTCCTGACCATAACCCCCACCGAACCGACCCTTGACCTTGTGTACCCTTCCCTTGTTGAATGGGACCAACAACGTCACATGCCACTAGATTTATTCGAGAATGACGAGGCTATTACAGAGTTCATGGGCATAAGGGATACAATTCCCATTGGAGATCACAAGAAGGGTTTCTTTATCGACTTAGACACCTGCGCCTACTTCGGCGAGGAGGCTGAACTTCGTGGTTAGCAAAATTTAAAGAAAAGTGAGGGCAAGAGTTCTAAAGAAAAGCCTCGGCAAAAATCAAAGTCCAAGTCACACAGTGAAAACCTCTTTGAGGCATTGGCTGACAAACAAATAAGAAAATCAAAGGACAAACAAAGTGACCACGCCAAGGATGAAAATCTCGTAGAGACATCCTTGGATGAAGATCTCAACCTACCTCCCGATCCTACGCGTATGGAGGATTTATCAAAATTGTTAGTTGAAGAAACCATTGATGTCAATATTGGTACCAAAGAAGATCCCAAGATAGTAAAATTGGGAGCATCACTCTCGGCCAGAGAACAAAAGACGTTCACTATGCTACTGCGAGAGTTTATTGATGTGTTCGCATGGTCTTACAAAGACATGCCCGGCTTAGATCCAACTTTGGTCGTGCATAACCTGGTTGTGCACACGCAGACACTAAGCCTATCAAAAAAAGCTTCGAAAGATGCACCCAAGAGTGGCCTAGTTAGTTAAAGAAGAATTGGAAAGGTTGCTTATAAGCAGGATTCATCAGGCCAATTGATTATTCTGAATGGATATCGAACATTGTTCATGTCCAGAAGAAACCTATCGGTATCCGAATCTGCACAGATTTTAGGGACATCAATAAAGCTTGCCCTAAAGATGACTTTCCATTGCCCAACATTGACATGATTGTTGACTCGACAGCAGGTACGAAATGCTATCACTTATGGATGGATTTTCGGGTTATAATCAAATTAAGATCACTGAGGAAGACCAACACAAAATAGCTTTCACAACTCCTTGGGGCACCTTCTATTATCAGGTGATGCCATTTGGCCTTAAGAATGTGGGAGCAACTTATCAGTGGGCCATGACAATAATATTTCACGATATGATTCATGACATCATGGAAGACTACGTAGATGACATCCTAGGAAAGTCCAAAACAAGAGAGGATCATCCTATCATTTTGCGGTGTATCTTTGAATGCCTGCGTGAATACAAAGTCAAGCTAAATCCAAAGAAGTGTGTCTTCGGTGTGCTATCTGGGAAACTATTAGGCTTCATCGTGTCAAGATGAGGTATTGAGGTAGACCCTGCTAAAGTGTCTGCCATCACAGAAATGCCTCCACCTGAGAATATCAAGCAACTGCGTAGCTTGCAAGGGAAAATTCAAGCCATTCACCGCTTTATCTCCTAGCTTGTAGATAAATGTCACTCATTCACTCATTTGCTTAAGAAGGACATCGCTTTCATCTGGGGACCTGAGCAACAACAAGCCTTTGCTTTGCTTAAACAGTACCTAGCTAATCCACCTGTCCTCATGCCTCCCACTCCTGGGAGAACCACTTTTGCTCTATATTTCCGCTACGCAATACGCTATTGGTGCACTGCTCACCCAATATGACCTTAGCCATAAAGAGAAAGTAGTGTACTATCTGAGTCACACCCTCATCGCCTATGAACGTAATTATCCTCAGATTGAAAAGGCTTGCTTGGCCGTTGTTTTTACCTTTCAGAAACTTTGCCATTACCTGCTAAATACTAAGACCAAGCTCATATCCAAGGTCGACCCACTCAAGTATTTGTTGTCCAAACCCGCCCTCACAGGTAGAATGGCTAATTGGATCATTCTACTTAGTGAGTTTGATATAGAATTTGTCCATCAAAAATCAGTTAAAGGACAAGTACTTGCCGACCAGCTAGTGGAAGCACCTTTGCAAAGCACAGAACCTTTGAGTCTAGATCTGCCAGATGCATCTTTGCTCTACATTGAAGAATCTATCGTATGGTAGATACATTTTGATGGATCTTTTACATTTCATGGTTTAGGTGCAGGAGTGGTCCTTATTACTCCTTCGGGTGATCCTATACCACAGCTTTCCTGGCCTTCCCTTGCACAAACAACATTATGGAATATGAAGCACTCATTGCAGGGATGAAGCTAGCCATCAAGTGGAATATTCAACATGTTAAGGTTGTAGGTGATTCACAGCTAATCATCAAATAGGTTAATGATGAGTATAAAGTTAAGGATGACAAGCTCATACCTTACAAAAAGTTAGTGGAAACTCTAAAGGAGTATTTTGTGCGCATCACCTTTGAGCAGATCCCAAGAGCACGCAGAATAGATCGGCGCAGATGCCATGGCAACGGTGGGATCTATGCTTCGTATTCCGCCAGGGAACAATGATATGCCATTCTTCGTAGAAAATCTACGCCATCCCGCATATGACATGCCGGAATCTTTCCTGGCTTGTGAGGTTGTTGGTCCCTATTCCCCATGGTATGAACCCATTTTCACCTATCTTAAGGATAGTACTTTCCCTCCCAATATCTCCCATTCTAAAAAGCAAAGCCTAATTCACCAGATAGCCCGTTACACCCTTTTAGGAGGTACACTTTATCATCGTGGCTACGATGGGAATCTATTACGTTGTCTGGATGTGACGGAGTCAATCCAGGCAATTAAAGAAGTACACGAAGGAGTATGCGGAGCACATACAAATGGAATGGTCTTGGCTAAGAAATTGTTAAGAGTAGGTTACTATTGGCCCACCATGGAAACTGATTGTTGTAATTATGTTAGAAAATGTGTGCTTTGCCAAAAGTATGGAAATTTCATCCATGCTCCATCACAACCATTGCAACCAATCACTACCCCGTGGCCATTCTCCAAGTGGGGACTTGATCTAATAGGGAAGCTTACTCCTACCTCATCTGATGGTCATACACATATCATCACAGCTACAGAATACTTTACAAAATGGGTGGAGGCTGTCCCTTTAACCTATGTCACAGGAGCACAGATTTCTAAATTCATCATGAATCACATTATTTGCCAATATGGTATCCTGCTGGCCATTGTCACAGATAATGGGAAGTCATTTAAGAACAAAACTGTGAAAGGTCTTTGCCAACGGTTCCAAATCAGATTGAAATGGTCCACGCCATATTACCCTCAGGGTAATGGACAAGCTGAGGCAACAAACAAGACTTTGGTAAGGATAATGGAGAAGATGGTTAGTAAAACCAGTTGAAACTGGCACCTACAAATCCACCCAGCCCTCTGGGCCTACCGAACATCAATTCGCACTCCTACGGGTGCCACACCATATTCCCTAGTGTTCGGGATAGAATCTATCATCCCTTTAGAGATTGAACTCCCATCCCTACGAATTTCTCTTGGGACTATTTGGATAAGGATGAAGATTATCGAGTGGCAAGATTGGCTGAGTTAGAGCTCCTGGATGAGAGGCACATTCGTGCTCTTAATCACCTGAAGGTATATCAACACAGAATCTCCCACAACTACAACAAGAGAATCATCCCTCGCCAGTTTGAGGTGGGTGATTTAGTTATGAAGGAGAACCAGTTCAACACTAGAGCAGAGCGAGAAAAGAAAGGGAAGTTTGAACCACACTGGTTAGGACCCTATGTCATAGTTGCCAAGTATGGCACAGGGGCATACAAGTTAGCTCACCCCAATGGTGATGAGCTCGGGAGCCCATGAATTCCATGCATCTTAAGAGGTTTTATGCCTAAACATGGCACAAGAAAGTCATAAAAATCACAAAAAAATATAAAAACATCAAAAAAAAAAAAAACAAATCAAAAAAAGAAAAAGAGAAAACAGGTCATCCACTAGTGAAAACCAAAGCCAACAATGTGCGGTGGCTTAGCCCTCTTTGAGTCAAAGCAAAGCGAAACCGGTTTATTCTATTCTACCAAAGCAGGAATCTATGCAAGTCTCATGATTCGCCTTCGGGGTTTGGGATCTCATCCCAATAGAGTGTTTCAGTGCGAAAAGAAAGGAATGAAAGAGGGAAAAGAGAAAGAACAGATCCGAAGGAAGAAAAGAAATGAATTCCAAAGCAGAAAGGTCAGAAGATTTATGTTTTTGGGTTGGTAGTAAACAGAGCCAAACCTACTTGCATAAATAAACAAAGCAATACTGATGAGCAAATGACAGAAAAGTAGATATGAATCCAACAGATTAAACACATACAGATCTAACGTAAGGAAGATCTAATGCATAACACAGCTATTGAGCACAAAGTCTTAATATTTGTATTACTGTTTTCTTCTGTTACAAGAAAGCTCAAAGTCTTTCTCTCCTCACTTCTATTTTCATCTAAAAAATGTTCACCCCGAATACAACAAGTATTCCAGTATTTATAGAAGAGAGGAGAAGGAAAGAAGGCAAAAAGGAGCCAACCACCTATTTACAAAGATATTTACAAAATATCTAAAAGTCATGTTGACTTTTGACAACTTGATGGATGACATCATCCCATGATGCAACATGGATGATGTCATCATTTGTGCCAACACACTTTAGACATTTCAACAAGAAAGTCGGAGAATAGAGAGAAGAAGAAGAAGAAGAAGAAGAAGAAGAAGAAAAAGCAGCTACTCGTCATCGTCATCCTGCGGCCGAAAGGGGGTTGCCTGCTTCTGATGCTGCTCAGGAGATGATATGTGGAACTGAGCGCGGTATTCCAAAAACTTGTTAATCATGGGCCCAAATTGATCCTGTGATGGATCCTTGTGCCGTTCGCTGATTGCTTCGCAAGTCTCCCGCTCGTCTATGAGCTTTTCTGGGAGTTTAGAATAATCTTTCTCCGCCTCGATGAGGAACCCGATGAAGTCCCTACAGGCCAGCAGGTTGTTGATAGATTCAGTGTCAAATGTGACCTCTAGCCCTGTTCCTTGAGAAGTGATCTCCTTGAAGATCCGGATAGTTTCATCAGCTGATCTCATGATAAAGGAAGGAGTGAGCAGCCCTGGAGACATGTTAAGAACAATTCACTCCATTTGATGCATCGCATCCAGGGCCTCTTCCTTCACCTTGTCTATCTTTTCCAGAACAAATTCCAGCTGATCTATCCGATAGTCCGAGTGGACATGGTTTTGTTGAGGGCCCTCGATGGCCGAAAACTCGAACTTGACTGATCTTCGACTGAACAATCGAACATTTGTTGAAAGGTCTCATGTTGGAGTCTAGCATGTTCTAGCTCTTCGATATGGGACCCGCTAATGCTTGGAGTTCCTTGTTCGCCTTTTTGATGTTTAGATATGAATTGACATACTCGGCGATCACTCTTTCACTGTCCTTGAGGATCTCGGCTCCTCCAAGCGTAAACGCCATACCCCGCCGCCGATCTTTGAATATTCATTGATTTTCTCCCGGGCCGAGAAGCTCAAGTCTCAAGCGGCAATGTGGGAGGTGCACTACCCATCTTCTCGTAAGGCTTCAAGAAGAGATATTTGTTCTCGCTCCTTCGTAGCCTTTTCTCTTCTTTTATTTCTCAAGCTTTTGCAGAGGGCATCGACTGCGGAAAGAGCTTCCCCCTGGAGACTTTCAGAAGACGTCCCCATTGTGACTTGAGTCACAGTAAAATCTGTCGGAGACAGATCTTTTTTCTCCTTGAGGGGGGTGGTATGTTATTTCCATAACTCTCTCACCGCGCACTTTGAGAGAAGCGTGTTATGTGCTTTTGCTTCTTTGCCCCTTTGGCTGGAATTACTGAAAAGTCCATCGGAGCGATGGGAACTTTCCTCTTTTGCTGGCCCAGCTGCTGAGAGATCCAGCTGGTCCCATAGAAGAAGGACCAGAGACAGAGGAGGAGGGAGCAACAGTAGAAGAGGGGAAAAACGTGGAGACACGCGGAGGCGGCATTGAGAGAATAACCGAAGAAGTGTCCACGGGAGGAAGGGAAACCGTAGCTGAGAAGACATAGGAAGGGAAGGGAGCCCGGAAATGAGGGAAGAAATGGAAGAAGATAAATCAGCGAGGGAGGAGAAGATAGACGAAGAGGTGGGGGAAAGAGTAGAAGAAGGGACAGAGGACGCGACCAAAGGGGTGGTCGCGTGAGTCACTTGAGGAGGGGAAGGAAGAGAAGAAGAAGGGATAGAAGGGACTTCTGTGGTTGTAGCAATGCCGACATCCTGAGTGGATGGGCGTATGGGACTATCCCCTGCCGCTTCTTTCTCTGGCGAATCCAGAGTTATTACCTGTTCAGGCGCTGTGGAAAGAGGACTTTCAGGGGCTTCTTCCTGAATGGTGCTAGATTCACCTTCTACACCTTTGCCTTTTAGCTGCTTCTTGGACCTTGGAGGTGCATTGCCCAATGGGGAGGTTGTGAAATCTACCCCGAGGTAGATCAGCCCGTTCATGCGGCACCAAAGTGCTCGTTCTCGCGCATAGTCTCTTGACCCTCTCCTCAATTGTTTGAGGAGCCTTGCTTCTGTCAATGGCCGGGAAGGGCCAATCATCCCCTTCCGTGTCATTATACACCTTGTCCACTTCATCTTCTGTTGTTTGGAAGCCTTTGGGGACAATGGCCACTCCGTATTGGATAATTTCCGCCAATGCTAAGCGAGAATGATCCTTTCTTCTGAGTTCCACCTCGTGGATGACGTCAATGTAAATATCCTCAATTTGAGGGACATGGATCGGATCAAGCTTAGCTCTTGGCAGGCAGCCCCTTGGGTCAAAGGTAGGCCTGGCTGGGAAGTCATGTTTCAAATTGAGCAACTCCAG
This sequence comes from Taxus wallichiana var. yunnanensis, assembly GCA_018340775.1. Lineage (NCBI taxonomy): Eukaryota > Viridiplantae > Streptophyta > Pinopsida > Cupressales > Taxaceae > Taxus > Taxus wallichiana. Next base: position 341,395,295 of record CM031240.1, on the reverse strand, counting down.
CTCTGCGAACATTTCCTTCGCCTTGTGATGGGTGGAGCATGTGTATCGGCCCACTGTGAGGGGGAAAGGAGTTCCGCCCTTCTTTCTTTTGAGGCATTTCTCATGGTATGTGACCAGCTGCCTTGATAGCTCTAGTAGAATCAGCTTAGGTCCAGCATACCTCGGTAGCCTGGTTGGCTCGCCCAAGAAGTTGACCGCCCTCAGATAGGTAAATGTGGGAAACTGGGTGAACAGGGCCCCCCACTTCTCCACGGTTGACACAATGTTTTTGGTCGTGTGACCATGAGTTAGATTTGGCCTCAACAGGCAAATGATGTGATAGAAGAAAGCATCATTAATTTTGGCGAATTGAGGGATGCTATTCTCCAGCCTCAGTTCTGGATAATATTCATATATTTTGACCTGAGGCCAAATTCCACTTCGGTTTAGCCCTGGATAATCCCTCTCCGATGCTGCAGCGTAGACTACGTAGGAGTTCATATGGAACACTCCCGTTGTGGCGAATGTTGTCAGAAGGCTCGAGATGGTGTCGCTTATTATTTCCCCAAAGAAAAGCGGTCTGATCGGCAAATTTTTATTCATTGTCTCCAAGTACCTCAAAGATCCATTTATGGAAGTAGTGGGCGTCGAAAGCTCGAAGACTCGCTCAGGAAAGTAATAGTATCACTGAGCTCTTCTGAGAAATCACTGCAGTGGATAATCTGGGGCCACCGGGTTACCACCTTCTTGTTCTTCAAGTAGACTTCATTCATTAGTTGCATGCATTGGTCTTCATTGTCTTCCCGTGCCTGATGCACTCTTTTCTTGGCCGACGGCCACAAAGTGCCGGTGGTGAGGGATGCCGAGCATTATCTCAAAATGACGGGCAAAGTGAGGTTTATGACTACCTCGCCTGCTGCTTTCGACACATCTGTGTCCTTGTTGTAAGATTGTGCAATCACCATCATGAATTCATTGTTGACGGCACCGACGGGATTCCTCCGGCGAAGTGCAGTGGCACCGCCTATTAATTTGTCCATCCACGGACTTCTCAGAACCTTCTCGAGTTCTAACCTGCAATTCTTCCATGTCAATGTGACCCACTCCGAGTCTCGACATCCATACCGCATTCACTTCGTGATTCGAGCATCCCGACCCTTTGATATTTGTACTTCATCTCTTCCTCTCGTAAGCTTAGCCTTTCCTCTTGGTTTGGTGGGTCTCTTCGCTTGGATGTAGACATATGTTCTTTCGAACTCGCCTTGCTGATCTGCATGAAGAAGAAGCGAGACCCAATCCAAAAAGGTTGAATTAGCCATTTGATCTTCCATTAGAATGTCAGCAGAAGAAAGAGTTAGAGATTTTAAGGCTCAGGGCGCAGGGCGCATGAAAATTGCAACTTGCAGGCCAAATAAATAGGGCGCATGGCGCATGGATGTTGCAGATTGCATTTTATAAAAGGCGCATGAGAACAGTGTGTTGCATGGAAACAGGATGCGCCAAAGGCGCATGGGCCTTGCATGTTACATTAGGATTGGGTGCGCCCTTTGGCGCATGGGAAAAGCGTGTAACATGGACTTTTCGTGCGCCGAAGGAAATATGGCGCGGCGCACGAAGAGTTTACACAACATAATGTTATTGCAATCGGGGATGCGCCTGCGCCTTTATAGCTTCATACTTGCGCAGATAAAGCTTGTGTTGCATGGAAGCTGGGTGCGCCATGGGCGCATGGAAACGTGATGCAGCACAAAAGGATGGCGCGCCAAAGGGGCGCGAGATTTGACACTTGTAGCATGTGAAAGAGACGCGCCAAAGGGCGCAGAGGTTAATGATGCAATGTTGGCGGGTGGTGCGCCTCGGCGGGGATGTGCAGACATAAGGCGGTCGATGCGCCAAAGGGGCGCAAACTTTCATGATGTTGCGGGGGGTGACAGATGTGCCAAGGAGGAAAACAGAGAACTAAACTCTCAAAGGGGTTTTACATGATGTAGGTTCCATCTACTCCTTCGTCCCTATTCAAAGGCTCAAGTGGGGTAGATAAAATGATCTAGATCAGGAGGGCCACAACCACTATTTCAAGAAAACGTCCTTCTCCAAAGCAGATCCGGGAAAGAGGAAGGATAGCATGGGGGGCAGACAAAGAACAGAGGAGGCTAGGCCAACACATTTGTATTTCAAAACCAACTAGCAAGCTAAAACCACCAAGAACACACCAAGAACCGAAAACACAAAACACACGAGAGAGAAAGACACCTCATACGGATAAATAGAAAAGTTCGGGAACGGGTCCACAAGGCGATGAAAACGACGAGGCAAATGACAGTGCTCGAAAAATCACGTGCTCGAAAAGTGAAAATGACATTTGGGCGCGCAAAACACATATATATATAGACACGCTGGTCATAAATGCGCCACCCACTTTTTAAAAGGCGCATGAGAGTCTTGTCGGCGACAGAGAAAGCATGCGCCTTTCGCGCACCAAAATCATTGTCGACATGAAGTTATGTGCGCCCTTTGGCACACCAAAACTTTTTTGTTGCACTAAGATTATGTGCGCCCTTTCGCGCACCAAAGAGTGGCGCAACAAAAGTTGTACCAACACAGCGCATGCGCACTTTCGCGCACGCAGGAAGGTTCAACATTCTTTGGCGCATGAAAAGTTGTGTTGACATTGAAAACCATGCGCTAAAGGCTTTTAAGGGGGCACATCAAAAGTTAGTGTTGCAAAGCAATTTCATGCGCCTAGCCCAAAAAGGCTCAAAAAGACTAAGTTCGAAAACTAGATTTCCGAGAAGGGATTTTACAACATTTCGAACACAAGGGATCCCTAACGAGGGATCGGAACAAAATTTTTGGTATGGTCATCGATAAAATTGCCCTTGTCAATTTTACGGGATAATGAAGGGTAGTTGTCTTTGTCCTAGACCTAGTTCTACCTTCGAGTTTCCTTGTGCACACCATCTAGTCCAGCCTTGATCCGGCTTTGCCTTCTTCTATTCATCTGTAAGGGACGTGGTCTTTCGTTATTTCCCATCTTACGTTGGGGGCAACTCAACGACTTCACCTTCTTGTTCATAAGCGCGTGGCTTCTGCCCTTGTATATTCCCCACCTAACGCTGGGGGCATCCATGCTTTCTTGGTTACCTGCACATAGCTTTGGAAAACTGTTAAAAACACAAAAACAATAGAAACATTGTTTTGAGAAAACACAAAAACAATAGAAAATTGTTTCACAAAACACAAAAACAATAGAAACATTGTTTTGAGAAAACACAAAAACAATAGAAACATTGTTTTGAGAAAACACAAAAACAATAGAAAATTGTTTCAAAAAACACAAAAACAATAGAAACATTGTTTTGAGAAAACACAAAAACAATAGAAACATTGTTTCGAGAAAACCACAAAAACAATATATATATATATATCAAAAATCTAAAAACAAGGCAAAATTTTTTCAAAAATTCCTAAAAAGTAAAACACCCTACAAAATGGTAACTTGCTTCTTACGGCTGAAACTTGTGTCTTGCGCATGGTATTTTCTCCATATCCTGTTGGTTTGTCTCACATCTTCCCCGATTAATACGACTCGCAGATCACTGGATTCACAACCATTCACAAAAGCTAGCTGCTTGCTTCGCCTGCGTACTGGGAACTTTTGGTTTTCGGAGTTGTTTAAATTGCGCACAAATGTTTTTCATGGACCCCGTGTCCATTTTCATTTCCCCTTGCATGTATCCTTGCTTGGGGCATCATTTTTAACCCTTGTCGTCAATCACAAACTTGTGGATCTCTTCAGCACTGATAACAAAACATTTGTACAACTGTCTTGACCATTGTTGGGTTAGATATGTGTGTTCGTACTTGTTTTCCCTGTTATATGAGCTTGTTTCCTTCTCGTATTGCATTGCATTATTGTATGTTGCATGGAGTTGGTACTTTCAACAATGGACAATTATTCGTAGTATGGCTTTTCATGTCATTCTACCTTTGTCGTATGCTTATATTTTTCATAAGGACCGATGATGTAGTTCCTATGGCAATATGATGACATCAAATTTGTTCCAAACAAATAAGCAGCTAGAGGTTAAGCTATTTTCTCCCCTCATCCATATTTCTTCTACACCACTTCCCTTTCACCCCTAATTCTCCCTCTCCTGGGCATCCTGCCTCATCCCCATTCTTCTACCTACTTCTCATGTTTTTCGATCGTCGATCGGCTTCCTTCATCACCCCATCGACACTCGAGGGGGCATCTCTCCCTCCTACTAATTTTTCTTCTATCCCTTCAAAATCTCTTATGTCTACTATCTTTGAAGTGGCATCACTTACGCCACCCCAAAGAGGGGCAAATGTAGACACCTATAATTACGCCCAAGCAATTTAAATACTTAAATTGCGCTAATTATCCCCTTTCTCGCAAATCAACGACATATCGTCAAAAGCACTCATTTTCCCTCATATCATCATTAATTAATTACACTAAGCTAATTAATTAAGTTTCCTATCCAACAAATACCCTAATTAACGACCTTCCGTTAATAAATCACCCCTTCTACCTAGACTAATTAATTATTATTAATTAATTAGCTTTCCCTTCCATTTAACCAATAAATCAATATTTAATTGATTTAATCCCCTTATAATAGCCTAAATCGCACTAATATTCTTCTAATTGGCTTCTATAAGCTTACACCTACCTATTAATTAATCACCTTTGATTAATTAAAATACCCCAACTCCCATGACTTGCTAAACATGTATTAAACCCTTCTAAAGTAAGGTTACCTTTAATAAAGCAACCTTATCCATTCCTAATCATGTTTTACCTTTATCCCACATTCATGAGAATGTGTTGAATCCTTTATCCTTTGGGCTATATAAAGAGCCCTCCACCTACCTTTTTACTTACACCTAAACTCCTAAGAGAGAAAATGCAAAGCATATAGCAAAGAGACTAAGAGCTTGCACCTTGCCCTTTTGAGAGTTCATCATCTTGAAGAGTTAAGCCTCTTTCTTAAGTGCTTAGGTCATATGGGAGGTGTCAAAGGGGTCTTGTAGCCCAACTTTGATAGGCCCTCATTCCTAAGTTACTTGGCATACTAAGGAAAACTATTTTGATAGCCATGGAGCTTACTTAGGTCCATTCATTTATTTGTTGTTAGAGAATAGAGGAGTTTAGATATTTAGCATTGTTAGTTTCAAAGTTTGTATTGATGAATGCTAGCATCTAACCCTTGTTTAATTCTTATCATGATGGTGTTTATGCTTTGTTTTAGCTAAATTGTAGAACTATTTTAGGTGGTAGTTCTTGCTTCATTTGATTTAGCATTAAGCAAAGTATACACATACACACAATGATTTGGGTTAGGTCAACTAAAACAACATCATAACTAACCATGAAACCTGTCCAAAAGGTCCTAACATACATGGTACATCATGAAACAACTACCTACATGCATCCATGAGTTCACATGCCTCCAAAACTATACCTCATGCCTCCAAGCACCTATACCTAATCAAGATGAGCACTTGAATCTTGGTCTTCAACCTGTACCTACACCCTGAAACTCATGTGAGTGTCTGAAAACTCCTAAAATGTGTTCTTCATGCTTCTACCATGCTCCTTAATCCAACAAGAAGATCCAATCATCATGCACCATCACCTAGGCTAGTTAGGCCAATTGACTAGGCTTGTTAGAAGAAGTCAATCTCACTGAATCACCTCGTGCCATCATGAAACCATCTGAATCTCCATGTCATCATCACCTTTGAGCATCCCCTGACTCTACTACACCATCCTCTTTGTCATTAATGGGATTTTACATCAATGATAACACCTAGAAGACAATATGCCAACACAACTTATCTACATGCTTCCCATTCTCTCACCAAGATCAACCACTCATACATACCTGTACTCCATCATGACATACCTCATCATATTGACTATGTCTCAAAACCAAGCATATTACCCATGCGTGCACCAACAATGTTGACCTCCTCATCACTTTTCCACTCTTTCCAACCTACAAAAGCCTTCAACACACATCATGACATCATCACCACATCATCTTATCATTGCATCACTCTACATCACACTCACAAGCCATCACACTACTTAAGACACCTCAAAACACCATGCCACACTAAGCAACTCAACTAACCAAGCAACAATGAAAGACACTACCAATCAACTTTACCTTTTTTCTAATTTGTTATATAATCTTATATTAAAAAAATTGAGATTTTTAGGAATCTCATTTCCAAGTGCCGCCTAATGATCACAATCAGTGGCAAAGAAGGGAAGTTGGGCGGCACTTCTCGACGCATCAACATCGTGGAATGTGTTCAAGTAAATATTACTTAAGATTAGTTTCCAAATTTATTTAGAAATAAGTTAAATTTTCAATGTCATGTTATAATGATGCTTAAACATATTAGAATTTTAAATATAAGGTATTGTTTTTTAACATGATAACTAAAATATTTATATGTAATCTTTTCATGGGAGCAGAAGGAATCTCTTGAACACCTTGTCAAGTATATTATTTTAACTTTTTTAATTTAAGAAATCCTAATTTATAAAATAATTTTTTTGTAGACAACAAAATATTCACATGATATGGATGATGGCAAGTAATGACAATAAGGAGGATGAGGACAAGAATGACGACGATGATGAATATTATAAGGATGATCAATAAAAAAGATATATATGTTCCCTTAAAACATTGTATAAACTATTAATGTATTTTAATCATTTTATTGTTTACTTTGAAAAATAAAATATATTGTTATTATAATTAGTAGAATTATGAATTTCAAATTTAGTTAAGTATTGCAAATATTATTTTTCTCTATAATACATTAGTTGTTGATAGGTTTTTAAATAATTTAGTTAAAGTTGTAAAACATTTGAAATGAAAAGATTAATCTATAGTAATAGATATCTAATCAATACACAATATACATCAATAAAATTATTTACAATTTAAAATGAAGCAAAAAAATGGAAATATATGGGAAAAAAATGTTTGACTTTCTATAAAAATTTGGAGTCATATATGGTAAAATAAATAGTTAGTTTATAGATGTTCGATCCTTTCAAATTCAATGGGCATATTATCATTGACTCGAAGTGATCAAAAATTCAATTTACAAGAAAGCCTTAGGCAAGAAAGATGATCAAGGTCCAACATAAGGGGAAAATGTGTCAAAAGAATCAAATAGGTGTCACAAGCCTAAGTGTGTCAAAGGATGTCAAAATTTACATTACTAAGTGTCTCGAATCAAAAGTAGGTGTCAATTGTGGTACAATAGATGAATATTTACTATTTGATAAATAGAATATCAATGTTGTATATGTAAGAAGTGATTTGCAAATAGAAATGCACTACAAAAACAAAAAATTAGGGGTAATTAGGACTAGCTAAATATAACACAATAAATCAAAGCTAAATACAAAGATAATAGTTACCAGGAGTATAGACAACATAGGAATACCGAAAATAATTGAAATAATTGAAAAGATTAAAGAATTAGTATTTTTAGGATTATACTTGATTTGTGGTAAGGCCCCGATGAACTAGCCATCACTTATTATTTTTACATTGTAATAATCATAGTTGTCTTTTAATTTGGGGTCTATTGTGTGTGGATTGACCCGAGCACGAGGTTATAGATCTGCAATGAAGCATGGGCGTCTATGTTGTTGTAAGGCCAACCCTTAAACATTAGGGTTCGTGTTGTAATGTTTATATATGGATGTCATAAGGAAAAAGATGGGGGAGAACTTTTTTGTAACGAACTTTTCTCTAAAGGAGTTTTCCCCCTCAAAGAGACGTGATATCTAAATATAAGAAAAATTTGTAATTTGTTTTTGAGTTCATTGAGTATTCCATTCTTTTGCATGTTATTTTTATTGATCCGATTTTTCACGTTCAAGGTCATAACAAGTGGTATCAAATCTCTTCCAATGTTATTTTGGGCAGCAACATGATAGTTTTGTGGTGCGCAATTGTCCACCCCGTGTGGATCTTAGTAATCAAAAAGTGGTAGCACTAAAATTTTTGCCCCAAACATGTCGATATATTTCGTTGTAAATAGTTCTCTTTAATTTTTAGAATAGAAACCATATGTTAGGGGTTCTAATATATATCCTCATAAAGTTCACTTTTTTGCCAAGCATGCAAGATGTGTGCGAAAAAAAGGTGGGATTCAACTCATCATCATAGGCTCTTGTTCATAATGGAAAAGAGTAGTAGCCATATATATAAGAATTGGTATGATAAACCACAAATTGGGGGAATTCTCACCTACTTTTATTTTTCGAGAGACATGTGAGAAGTGATAAAAAAGCAAGAAATTATAAAAAAGAGAGAAACAATAAAAAACATTAAATGATCAAAAACCAAGAAACAATCAAAAATGAGAAACGATAAAATATTAATTCATTGTGGAGGATGAATATGGCACAAATAAGAGCTTTAGCTAGACATATACGTATGTCTGCTAATAAAGCACGTAGAGTAATTAATCAAATTCGTGGTCGTCCCTATATATAGAAGCGAGAACATGTTATCTAATATTAAAAATAATTCACTCTGCTTATTGCAAATGCTAATCACAATATGGGTTTAAATTATTAGTACAAACTAAAGTGAATGAAGGTACTCTTTTCAAAAGATTTCAACCTAGAGGTCAAGGACATTGTATATGGACTCGAGCTTACACGTACATTTGGGTATATAGGAAGACTTCATAGTTATCTTTTTCAAAAACAAAGCCTTAAGCAATCTTTGGCCATCTATCACTTGTGTTACACCAAAAAAAAATGAGCTCCGAAAATTACTCACATTATACCTCGAGATATGAGATAGTAGGTTGCAAGACGATGTTTACTGATTAGTTCCCTCAAACATTGGACCCAGCGCTATTTATGAATGGGATCAATATATTTGTGAACCCAAAGTGACACACCATGTAGCAAACCCATTTGGATATAACCCTATGTATGAAAAATCTCTTAGAGTCGAGGAATTTACCAACAAAGAAACTTTTCTAAATGTCGAATACAAAACTCAATTTTAGAGGTTGTTGCGAAAGGACAAAAAGATCAATAAATTGAGAAAAATGTAAGCATGTTGGGTAATTAGTCAAGTTTACTATAAAAAAAAATTCTTTTGCCACACCTACCCCGGATTGATCATCTCTTTTTCTTGATAATTTTATAATAATTGCGCCATAAACCTAGGGTAATCAATATAGTAATCGCACTCCTCTATACTCAAAAATGGTCCAAATTGGACAAGTTGTATCTCATTGATGACTTTGACTATCAATTAATATGGTTGAAATCCAAATACAATGCCATACATTATTGAAACGTCTCTAGCAGAAAGACTGTTATCATAGCAACCACCAACATTTTGGAGACCCTCGAACACCCTAACTAGATTTCCCAAAATTTGTTTGTGATGACCCCACAAGCTTGCTATATAAAACAAAATAATTTTTTGGTCCATAAAACTCCTAATATCAGAGATTTTTATACCTTCATTCAACTTGAACATGAAGCCATTTAGTGGTACCAGCGGTTGGCAAAGATAAAGAGTACGCTCACTTGGGATGAGTTCAATTAACATCTACCCACGATTTTGTCTTGGTGAATATGAGGACTTCAAAATTATATTGACTAAACTTATAGTACATGCAAATCTATGGCCAATTATAAAATAATTGCCATAAAAATTATCTACCTACCTACGATAATTTCACCTTAATATTAGACACAAGAATAATAACTCCAATCAAGGGGTTGATAGCGAGAATATGCCCTCAATCATAGCATTATCAATAGTCCTAGATTCATGTGGTCATGTTACTTCTAAATGGCTAATGTTGTATGCTAGTGACCCTAATTTTTCACCATATCTCAAGCACCGTCTGCATGATGACTAGTTGCAAACTCTCTTCTACGTGGAGGCCTTCTTTGCCACTTGGGACACCTTTTTGTTCCAACAATAGAGTGACAAAAGATGATTTGGAAGGCATGCTAGAGTGAAGTTATCTAACACTTGGAGGTGGAAAAGACATTGACAATACTCCAAAAATACTTTTATACACGCTATGTCATGATGTCAACGCATGTATTAGATTACGCACAAAATAAACAAGAGCAAAACTAGCCAACATGAATCAAGGCCTCTACACACCTTTACTAGTTCTTAATAGATCTTGGGAGGTGATAACCATGGATTTCATGTCAAGGTTTCCCATGACTAGCTGCGGTCATGCCCGACTTTGTTGTGGTTGACAAAGTTTAACAAGATGGCAATGTTGGTGTCTTGTACAAAGGGGATCAAATCTGAAAATATTGTGAGGCTCTACTTTGGGCATGTGTACATCCACTTTGGTTTACCACATACCATTGTCTCATATGCATCCATGTTTCTTAGCACTTTCTAGTCTACATTGTGAACTATAATGGACACAAAGACAACCAAGTTTACCGTTTTCATCCATAGATCGATGGGCAAACAAAATTCATCATATGATTGTGAATTGACTTCATATGTATAACTCTAAATATCCACAAACATGAGATGACAGCTGACCATACGTCTAACATAATTATAATCGAACACTACATGGCTCCACAAGACTTCATTTACAAGTTGGTCTAAGGCTTCAAACCATTGTACCCCATTGATGTGGCAATATTTATTGCATTGGAGGTCTCTCCCCACACACTAACATACACAAATAAGGCCACCAAATTTGTTGAACCATTCCAACAAATCTAATAGTAAGTGCATGAAATCTTTTATAAAAACACCCAAAAGCATAAACTATGTAAAGACCAACATGGGTCCCTCCCGATTTCGATAGGTGATAAGATATGTCTACATTTTTGCATAAACAATGTTTGAAGGCCCAAATAGGAAACTCGCATTACCTCTCAAATACAAGTCCCACTCAATCATCAAACAAGTGGGTAATAATAAATTTGCCACCCTATCTTGGGTTTTGTCCAGGTGTTCAATGTGGATATGCTTTAAATCATACATTGCACCTCAAGTAAAATCCTATTTGTTTAATGTCATTTGTTGTTTATCAAGTCTCATGCAATGAAAAGCGATACCGAAATCAATAAATTCCTCGTATCAAGTGATAAGGCATGGCAATTTGCTCACCAATAGCTTAATTCAACCAAAAATGGAGGACAGATGCCAGAGTCCTGGCTGGAGGTGAACATGCCTCTTCCATCAGCATGAAAAGGGGTATGGGTACCTCCTTCTATGGCGGTACGTTTCAGTACAGGAAATATTTAAAAACATCTTTGTGAGGCCTGCAAGAAGAGCTTTGGGTTTGTTGTTGTCGTGGTCGAATACTGAAGCATAGAGGACCCTTTCTATTTGGTTGCTCGCTGTGTGATTGAAGCTGGAGGAACCCGAAGTCATCATCTGACCAGGTATTGCTCTTCATTTTGTTAGAGGATGAACAAACCTACTGGTTTTCCCCATAAAATTAGGTTTTCCTGTTTCAATCGATGCCCAGTTTAACATTCTTGCTTGCACTGTACATTAGATAGATAACTGCAGGGACTAATCTCTTGTGCTTGAGCCCTATAGTTTTCACGCATACACATTCCCATCAGCCCCTGCCTTCATGAGCATGTCGTTAGCTTATTAATACTGAAGATGATTAATGGTATGTCAGGATTATAGTTACAATGCAGATCTCTAATACCTTGAAACTTAGAGCTCGGATATATATCTTAAAAATCCTATGGTGCTTGATTTTATTTTCATGTGGTCGTGTACAGGAAGTCCTTAACAAGTACTACCACAAAGGAGAGGAAAAAATATTACATGCAGACAAACTATCTGCTAATATGTCTTAATGTCGTGTGGGAGTGTCTTGCCTTGGCCAAGAGGAACAAAACAGGTCCTAGGGTAACTAAGCCTGTGTCAATCAGGTTGAGTCCTCGCGAAGAAAAAGATGCGGTAGTTAGGGTTTACTAGAAATGCCGTCTGCTCTGTAAAGATCTGAGCCATTAATGCATGAATATTGTCGAACAGTTCACGGAGGAGAATTTTTTTGTGCATAATCCTGTGTTTGAATTTGTGCCTGATTTAAAATGGCAAAGGCACTATATTTTGGTTCTCTGGTTGTATTGTTAGTTTGTGTTGTGCAGGGCGATAAAAGAGGATAAACACAGAAATGATTCTAACAACATCACATCCTACCAAAAAGTGACAAATAAGGTCAAAGCACAAGCTTTTCATTACTCGGTCTTGACTAGGGCTCCAGTTTGACACTCACAGTTGCTTTCACCTTACAGTAATTACTTAAATTTAGTTAACAAATTTTTTTTTTTACTGTTTTCTAAGACCATCAAGTCACCTCAATAGGACTGCAATTCACTGGTGAAATTTAATTGTCAGTCATACAACTCATTAGGTTTCTTTGAGGATGGCACTACTTCTGAACCCAAAAATGCAGGTTTTGTTAAGGATGGCTCTACTTCTGAAGTCTGTGCTAATAGTCACATAGAGCAGTCTCTGCTAATAGTCACACAGAGCAGTCTGTTGACCATAAGGACAATTCTGATGAGTTGAGAACATTAAACAAGGGTTTAGTTTGCATATATTTTCTTGAAAAGAAATGCAGCAATCAGACCAAACTGAGTCTCATGTATAACAATATCACGTGTAATTCGTAATGGTGTTGGTTTAAATATTATCATATGTATAACATCCCTTTAGGTTTGCAAGCATAATCTGCACATCAGCCGTCCCTACATTGAGTCTCCAGTGTTATCTACTTCTATACTCGATATAAAGCCATAAACATAACATACTTGCACTCCTCTCATGAAGGTCCAATTCAGTCCATCGAAGGTAATTTAGGGAATGGAAATCTTGAGAAGCATATGTTTTTACATTGTACAGTGCAGTTTGTAAAGATAGTTTTGGAATAGGTCACCACTGCCCAGTTGTCATTTGCATTACTGGTTCAAGCCTCTTGTATAGGAGTGTAGCTTTTGTAGGCCAAATGAAACTTTTGTGGTTCTCATGGTTCTGAAATCTTGGAGTGTATATGACCAAGATTTCAGACTTATTCTTTATGGATGTATCTCCAGTACTGCTCTGTAGCTTCTTGATGGGTTGATGGTTTAATTCTTGCAGTTTATTCATCATAATAGGATCTTCTGCAGCCTTTCCAACAACTTCTTCTCCAAACAATATCTGTTTTCTGAAAAATCGATGCCCATTTTGTAAAACAATCTATGTTACAAGTAGAAGGGATGAAGGATAATAGGTGCTCCTCACACATTTTGATATAAAAACCTTGCTGTTGTTTCGCATGCATCCTGGAAATAAAGCTAGTCAGTGTGGAGCAAACACTCCCTTTCCAAGCAGCTCCTACAGACCTGGTAACTCTGAAATGTAACCAGTCGTGAGTGGCCCTGCAGCAGCTCCTACAGACCCGGTAAAACATCAATTATTACGGTGATAGCTGTTAAAATGTTTTCACCAAAATGTACTTATGCATCTGAGCGTTTATAATAATGTTGCCAGGTCCCGAATATGACTTGGAGGAGCAATTGTATCACATTTTCAATGAACTCAGGCCTCAAAATCTGAGGTCCTTTGGCCCTTCAACCTTTTTGATACTGTCATACATCCATGTTTATATAATGACCATATGGTTTGTTTTTAGAGTCCCTATTTATATAATGACATCAGAATTGGGTTATTAAAATAAAATAAATTTTAACTCCTTTATCATGGATTATTAAAATAAAATAAAATAAAATTGTGACTCCTATATCATCTAATCTAGCTGCAAGGATGTCTAAGCCATCATCCACCTTAACCTCATCTTGCCTCGTTACCAATTTACTGAGTATGTGTAGTTGAGCATTAGGATTTTAGACTCTTTAAATGTAGTTGGCTCATTTCCATTTCTGCTGTTTAACAAGGACAAGTCCTTGAATCACGTTTACCTCCTGTTTCAACACTTTGATCTTGATATTGTGTATGCTATCTGTATAACAAGTATTTTGAATTCCTTTGTAAACTCCAATATACATCAACTTGATCCATACGCTTCCATTCAGACTCCCATGAGGTTTTGATAACATTAATAGTTGATTTATTGTTTATTTCTTTTAGCATATAAAAAGTTCCTACGTATCCATTTGTTATTAGATTGGATACACAATACAATCTTAGTTTAGATATCCTATTCTATTGTGTGATGAATATGCCTTTGGTCTGCTTTTATAAAGTTTAATAAAACATTTTGACTGTAGTTATTATGCAACATTGCTTGTTATGATCTTGTGAACCTTTTTTAAGGTTATTGGATACTAAATTATACTACTGTAAAGTAGGAGTTACAGCCACGTTACGAAAACATGAAAGCTTATTAGATGCTTAATTATGCTAGGAGATCCATCCATTTTAAGAAGACATGGAAGCAGCTCCAGCATCTCTGTGATTAGGAAATTAAGATTTAGGAAATTAGGACACTTTGAATTTAAAAACTCATGTAGCAGATTTATTTTTTGTGGATAATTTGAGAGCATTGCTTGTTTTGTGCACTGCTGGTATTAGAACAGAGTAATGTTGTTTTCAAATGGATATTTTATTTATCAATCACATATTTTTGTTTCAAAAAATAATTAGTTCATATTTTTAAGACATTTCATTTCCAGAATTTATAGGTTTCACTTTAATTCATTACAGTATTCATCAGAGCTAATTGATCAATTTTTTGTTAGGAAAGTGAGATTTCTCTCTTTATCTCTTTGAGGATATTATGCTTGTTATTTGGTCAAAAAGTAGTATTTCCTTTTTGCTGCGAATACATTAATTCCTGGATATTATGCCTGTTATTTGGTCAAAAAGTAGTATTTGGTTATTGAAAATGTGTTGTTTTTTTCATTAATTCCCATTTACATTTTCATAGATTCTTAATAATGTGGTTGAAGTTGTCTATCTTTAATTATCTTATTGTTGTATGTCTTGCATAAAGAAAACTATTTTTTCTTTCGGTCTTCAGCCACGGCATAGAGGGGCAAGTGCCTTTGCCATTGGCAGGATTCGGTGTGTGCTGAGGGGTTTTTGCCCCTAGGATGCCTCATCGAAACGCCCTTTGTTGGGCGTTAGACTGTCCATTGGCAAGGCTTTTAAAGCTGCCTGCCAAAACAGACAACACCCAAATATTTGTCTTTGATTCCTTGTTTGTGCTCTGCAACAAGAAACAATGTATTTAACTTCCATTTCCAGCGTAGAACTTATCGAGGTTCATATGGCATCTATGTATTTTTTTTTTTTCATTTTTATTGTTTTTGGTTGCTTGTGAGCTTGCAGCTATGAAGACTCGTAATACAATTGTTGTCCCTCCGCACGGTGTGACAATCACCACTCCGTACTTGGAGCGGGAAGATTCTTTCAACCGGACAAAGTTTGTTGTCAATGTACTCCATTGTAGGCAACCGAAGCCGGCAAAACCTGTGATCGCTGATTTGGTTAGAGATCGTCTCGCTTGCATCCTTCTTGTCCTCTTTATCTTTCCAAGTTCCGTATGGTGGGCTTCAACTCGAGGGGATTTGGACTTGTATATGATCACCCGAAGATGCTGTGAAATACGAACCTGAGCACAAACTGAAAAAGATGGGGATAACTGCAAAAGCTATACATGCTGGAGGAAAAAAACACATGGTGCTAAAAAAATTGCTAATGTCATCAAGGGAAAAAAATGAGAAGCCAAAAAAATTGAAAAACTTTAAGGGCGTGCTCTGTTGAACTTATGTACATAAGTGTAATTTAGGTGACTATATGGTACAAACATCTACTATGTTGTCTTTTAGTTGCTCGATCAAAATAACAGTATGTTATGTTTTTGATAGCTCTTGCTCGCTGGAGTTTGAGACTTGCTTCATTGTACATTTGCCATTTTGTCAAACTTATTAATGTCAAACAAACTTTTAATAGACAGATTTCATACTATGTTTGGTTTTGTATTCAG
The DNA here is from genome assembly GCA_018340775.1 of Taxus wallichiana var. yunnanensis. NCBI lineage: Eukaryota > Viridiplantae > Streptophyta > Pinopsida > Cupressales > Taxaceae > Taxus > Taxus wallichiana. Next base: position 341,379,269 of record CM031240.1, on the reverse strand, counting down.
CTAGCTTTCCTCTCATCATATTATCCATCTTGTGAACGTATCTTATAAACATCATGTTTTGCTCTTATAGGTAATCTTCAGTTGTTTGGCACAATTGTTGCAGATCGTTTTCTATTTTTTTTTTTTTAAAGCATTCCGCCATACATTCCTCCCTTGAAACTGTTCATTGCTACATATAGAACATAAGTTGTTGCAAAAAATATTTTACTTATTGCGTACATTTCTTGACGAAACTGTTCAAGCTGCATTTCTAATCATCTCTCCGAAATATTCAGATAAATGAAATATTTTTTTTTTAGTTGATGAAATAATGTATTCTTGGAAAGTTTTTGACTTCTTCATGATAATATTTGTTATATATTTCCCTTCGAAATTACTTGGCAAATCACTTTTTCTAAGCTTAAACTTCTCTTAATACTTGTAGATATTGATGTTATTATGGCTAATCTTCAACTTAATATATCTTGATCCCTCAAATTTTTGATTATTTTTTTTTATTGTTGATGCACTGTTATGGTAAAGCAATGATTCTCGTTTTTATTTTTTTTTAAAGCATTGGGACATACATTCCTCCTTAAAATGCTTTCATTTCATCACTACATACAAAACAAAATTTTTGTTGCAAAAAAAGTATTTTACTTTTTGCGTACATTTCATATAAATGTTTGTTCAACTGCATTTCTAATCATCTTTCCGAAATATTCAAATAAATGAAAATAATTATTTTTTTAGTTGATGAAATAATGTATTCTTGGAAGGTTTTTGACTTCTTCATGATAATATTTGCTATATATTTCCCTTCGGAATTACTTGGCAAATCACTTTTTCTAAGCTTAAACTTCTCTTAATTGCTTGTAGATATTCAATGTTATTACACTAATCTTCAACTTAGTATATCTTGATCCCTCTTTTTTCGATTGTTTTTTTTTATTGTTGCTGTTATGGTGCAGCGATTCTTCGGTGATTTGTGTCACTAGAATTCAGCAACAAATTCTAAATTTGTAGAACGGTTCTTCTTCAGCATATAATAGTTTGGGAAAGATTTCCATGTGCCTTATATATCCCCTTTCTAAGCACAATGAGTGTTATAGCTCAGGAATTTCAACATGACTATCCAAATTCATATTCTACTGTAAAATTTAGCGAGCCTAGAGGGCCCTTCTGTTTCTTTTGGGGTTCTATGAATATAGAACAATGAGTATTACGTCTGCCTGGAATCACATGTTTGTAGCTGACTACTGAAATAGTGGCCTCTAACTTTTTGATTTTTTGAAAATGTCTAAGGAATGTTTGATCTTGATCTATATCAAATCCTGTAAGGAAACTTGTTAGAGATATTTATTCCTCTTTCTTCGAAGAAATGCAGCGAGTTGATTAATAAAAAGACATGTTGTTTTCATATATAGATAGTTGCTATTGTAATAAATTAATATACATGACACAACATATTAAATAAACATAATAATAACCTTTATAAAGATGGATGAATCATAATTGTAGATGACATACTAAAAAAAGATGAATCCTATATGACATTCGTACTTACAAAACTTGTCAAGCTTTTTTCTAGGTAATGAATTTTGAATTAATTATCAATTGCACATGACATTAAAATAGTACATCAAAATAAGTAACTAAATTTCCAACCGATAAATTTTTTCAAAGTTTTCGCTAGGATCAACTCCGACATGATTTTAAGCTCCCATGATTTAATTGATTTAGTGAATAACAAAATAATAATTTGTTGTACTTACAACTAGTAACAAAATCAAAATATTTACTTGTGATAACAAAGAAAAATAATCAATTAGTCTACTGTCCATTGAATGCTACAACATTTCAAACCGCCCTAATACAAATGAAAATCATAAAATATTCTAGCTTACTAGTTAAACTTCTTTGATAGCAAAGCATATCATAAACCAAGGTTTTTATCTGATCTCCAGCAATATTCTTAAAAAAAAGGTAGATTGGCTGCATTACATAGAACATCCCCGTAAATATTCTTGAAAAATCATTTGAAATTGATTTCTAACAAAATTGAGTTTAAATAAAATAGTAGATCATTTGTAGCACATAGAACATGTCAAAAACCACACAGAGTTTCTCAAAAAACCATTTGAGATATAACAGAAATAAACTTTATGGCAAAAAAACAAACTACGGTGCTTCAAACTATTCTCCAACAATTTGGGCCCGCACCGCTTTCAATATTATTGCTTGTTTTAACAATATTTCATGAAGTGCCTATTATCACATTAGGATAGTTTCGGTGGGAGTTGATATCGAAGCAATAGAATGTATTGGAGATTCGTCCTATACTCTGGATGGCTAAGATCGAAATCCCTTTTTTGGAAAACAATAGAATGATACCGCAATAATGCAATATGTCCCGCAAATTACATTTTTCTTTAAAAATAATGACACTATATGATTTATAAAATTATTGATCTATATATACCTTTTGATCCCGTATATACTTGCTTTTCTCATTGCACTTAACCTATCGAAGTGGGTTTTTCTTTCGCAAGCTAAATCTAAACGTTTGGTTACTTTTTATTTTGCTTTCCGGCAAGTTTATAAATATTGTGATGCGGTTTACCTCGTTGTGCAGAAGCGCATTGTGTTTTAAAAAAACTTCATCATGGCTACACCTTTGACATATGGTGGCATCTCCATGTTGATTGAGGCTAGTACAGACGCCGAACCGATAGTCCAACTTCTCAACATTTGTCCCCTTCAATCTGCGTTGAACACTGAGCTCCAACATCGCGTGCATCTCTCCGATGGTGTGCACTTTCAAATAGCTCTTTTGCCCTCTAAATTTGCAAGCCAAATTTCAGATGCCCGATTAAAAGATGGAACCATTGTCCGCTGCATGGAAAACCATTTGCAGAATGATAAAACATGAATTGTAAGCATCCATTTTCCTTTGTGCATGTGTGCTCTGCTTTCATTTCTTTTATATTCACTAAATTTTTGTCCCTTTTCATTTTCATCCTTTGCAGGACTGTTCTTGTCTCCGAACTTGAAGTTGTGATAGAAACTCATCCACAAATTGGTGCTCCCACTCCTCTTCCTGCCCATGTCATTCATGGAAAGCAATCAAATCCCGATACAAACCATGGAGCGGATGAAGTTTGGTCCCGCAAACACCTCCCCAAAAGAAAATTGGCCTCCCTAACAGTTCAAGAATGCCTCTAAAAATAAGTGCACTGAATACAACCATGCGTACATGGTCTATTGAAGGTCGTGCCCTTGGGAAAACAATGCTAAGGGAATATGCTAATGCAAATGGTTCGGCTCATATTTTGGCTTTGATTTTGTGGATTGTGAAGGTGGGGAAATACGCGTTACATGCTTCAACGAAATTGCAGCAATGTTTTTTGGACAAATTGAGGCTGGAAACTTATACACCATCGCAAATGGAAGGATAGGGAATGCAAAACCAGGTTACAACCACCTTAACAATGAATTTGAGATATTCCTTCAAGCTTCTTCCACTATCTCTCCGTTGCTTGTCAATAATGCCACAATACCTTTGCATAACTTTCACTTCACAGAATCAAAGATATACCTGCAAAACCTGTTGGTTCCTTCATTGACATTATTGGCATTGTTTTAGCAATCTCTCCTTGCTCCACTATCCGCAGGTGGGATAACAGTGAAACTAAACGAAGAAGCTTGCAATTGAAGGACATGTCAGGATTTAGTGTTACTGTAACTTTATGGGGCCAGCATTTACATGATCTTGCTCAAGAACTTGAGGAACTCCTTTCTATTCCACAACTCCCAGTATTGGCTTTAAAGGCGACACGTGTTTCAAGTTTCAATGGACACTTCCATAGACACTGTCTCTCCAGCACAAAATGGTTTGTTAATCTTCAGATTCCTGAAACTAAAACGTTGCATGACTGGGTTGCCTCTGAAAATTACACTGTTGAAACTCCCTCTATAACGAACAAATTTCTAGGTCCTCCTCAAAGCTTAAAACCAGTGGCAACAATTGCAGAAATACTTCAAATGGGAAATACAGAGAGCAATGAATGGGCTACTCTTAAAGCTATAATTGTAGACATCGCAATGGATAACTTCTACTACATGGCTTGCCCCCTTGCAAACGGTGATAAGCAATGCCGAAAGAAAGTGAAACCAAGCAAACAATGGCTCGTGGTTTTGTGCAAGTTGTAAGTCTCATGTGCATCAATGCAATTATAGGTATGCTCTCCGTATAAACTTGCAAGATGACTCAGGAGAGCTACAATCGGTAACAACATTTGACACAGTTGCTGAAGAAATCATGGGTGTCATGGCAGAGACCTCCAACTGTTGTGCATAGACGACGAGGCTACAACGGAGATTACAAACCAGATAATTGGCCATGAATACAAATTCACTCTATCCGTGAAAAAAGAAACCTTCCGTGGAAATACACAACTGAAATGTGTCATACTTGATTCCCTTAAATTGGACGAATCGAAAGTCGTTGCTTGACTTTGCCTTTCTTGGGCACCATAACACTTTACTATATTTTAGTTTCTTCATTGTTTGCTCATATCTCCTGTAATATATTTTTGTCAGATACATTTGTAATATGCTTTTGTCCGCATGTTATAATGGACTATAACTCTCAAAGTTTTCCATTTAATGGTTGTTAGTATTGGTTTACATGCGCATCTATATCGCAAAGAAACCTTTTTTGTAATTGATAAAAATGTATGGTCCAATAATATATATATATATATATATATATATATATATATATATATATATATATAGTTTTTGCTAACATTATGGAACACTTTATTCATTTCTTTAATGTTTGTCTATGTTTAGCATGAATTTTTTTCTTCTTTCTACCTTGTTCCTTCTTAATACCTATGTAAACAAAAAAATGAAGCCATATCTCTATGTTTTTTCCTAATCAAAAACTCCATACACACCCTTGTATTTCTTCCTTTACTTCCTTAAAAATATATGCAACAACAAATCATTTTGCTTTTGTTTTATTGCCTTTAGCTACCAAAATATAAAACATTTCCACCAAGATTAGCATTTACAAATGGTTTTTGCATTCATTTCCCCTTATCCACATACATAATTTAGCACTCTTTTAATCTTCTCTTATGCCACCTTTTTTTTAATTAATTTTCGCAGGTTGTTTTATGCACAATGCCTACCTCGGAGCAATGACAACGAAGAAGAGATATTTATGCCTTGCACAAAGAAGAAATCAATGCTTCCAAACTAGTGAGCGCTTTTATGTCGCCAAATCCACAAATGCACAAGTTCTTTCCCTTTCCAAACACCAGTGGCCCCCCTTTCATGTCTTCCAAAAATGTTGCTTGCAACCCTCTCCATCGCTACACACAATTCTCCTTTTCCTCGCAATCATTCATTAACCACACCACTTGTGTCGGACCTTGTCTTCATCTTATCCTTCTAATTGGAATGCCTCTTTCACATTCTTCAGACCTTCCACTCCCTTCCTCCCATATTCACCGCGATGGTCAACCCGAAGTTTCCACCCTCCCCATTCCGCTCCACAAAACATTCCCTGCGTACCTTCTTGGGCAGATGCCCAACGCAAATTCCGCCAAAGACTGGATCTTTTATCGCACATCCACACCTGCTCGATTTGTCTTGAGAACTACCCGGGCATACACAACCTTCCATGAAGGAAAACACACATGCATTAGGTGCAAGTCCGAAAGAAATGGACACCACTTCTCCTCTTGGAACAATATGGATCCTGGCATTCAACCTGCCATTCTCAAATCTTTAACCCAGGTCGAAGAAATGTTGATTGCTCGCATTAATCTAGTTTTGCAAGTCACACAAATGCGGGGGACAATATAAATATTCAGGTCACACAATAAGTTTCCCACAAAACATTTCTTCCATTGCAAATACCTTCCTCGTCGGCTAGGAGATTTGGATCTCTTGTTGGTTCAAAAAAATGGAATTCAACAAACAAAATACGACTTCTATGTTAGCAGGTCCCGTGTTTGGGAAGCGCTTCAATATAAAATTATCCATGACCCCTACTATAAGGATGTTCTTATTGACACTGAGGCTCTTTCCTCTCTCCCGCCAGAACCGACAAACATTTCCTCCTCCCTTAACTCTATTCCTATAGACCTTCCAACCTCTCACTTCTCTGAAGCGCAGGATAATGACAACCCTCCTTCCAACCCCTATGAGTATCCCGAGGAAACATCCTCATTTGTTCCTTCAAACCCAAACACTGGCACTGAAGAGGAGTTAATCGAACAATACCTGCTTTCAAATGGATGGGCTGCACCCTACTCCTTGGCTTGGCCTGAAGTCGGGAATTCACCAATTAATGAATACACAACAGAGGGCCTTTTCTCAATGGCTTTTCCAACTTTGTTTCCAACTTGTGCAGCATTATTTAAACAACCACGCATGAAGGATGTTCAAATGCATGAATATGCCCTCCACTTGATGTGCTACCATGACGATCGGTTTGGCTCGCACCCCAGTTCCGGTATTTTTTGCTTAACCTTATTATGAGACATAGGAGCCAATCTATAGCTGTAGTTTTCATGAGGTTGAACCTTGAACATGGTGTCCCCCCACTATAGGCCAACTACGGAAATGCCTGCATGATTTCCCGATGATTGCCTTCCACAAGAGTTTAATGAGATTCGGAACCAACCTGCGGGGGACACGAACATTTTGGTCAAAGAGCAGAAAGGGGAGGTCTCGGACATGATTGAACAATTGGGGGCACCTACACTCTTCTTCACTCTTAGTGTAAGACACAAAATGGCCAGACCTACATAACATCATGCCAGGATTTAGTCCTTCTGAGGCCCGTGCGGCGCAACAATGGAGGACCAAGAACATTGTTAGCCACCCTCATCATGTGTCTGCATACTTACATCAAAGATTCACAATATTTCGTGAAGAAGTGTTGCAAAAACATCTTCGAGCCAAAGACTATTGGTACAGGTAATTTTCTTCAATGCTCTCTACTTTTCTTTTGCTTAAATACATAACGATTAACCTTCCTTTACCGCAGGTATGAATGGCAACATAGAGGTTCAACACATGTTCATGGTTTCCTATGGCTTGAAGATGCTCCGACGTTGATTGCATCGACTGGTCAAATAATGAATCTGTGAACAAAGCAAGACAATACTTTGATACCTACATATCTGCATGGAATATGCGCCCTCCTTCCATCCGCTCAAAATTTGTTCACAGGAATATCCAGGATGACCCTTGCCTTTTAGTTTCATCTCAAGTCCTTGTAGTTTCCATTACAAGATTTGGAGGAGTTGATAAATCGAGTTCAACGACACACAAAGTGTTCCGAGAATACTTGCCTCGAAAAAAAAAAAAATCACCTCCAAGTGTGCGGTACAACGCACCTTGGGAGAATAGAGCCACTTCTCTTTTGTTTGTTGATGAGAGTGCTTCAGTTAAATACCTCCCTTCAAGGAATGATGATAGATTGAACACACACAATCCAACAATGTTATCCATATGGAGAGCCAATATCGATTGTCAACCTGTGTTATCTCGCCATGTTGTCCTCAAATACATTGCTAAGTATGCTTCCAAAGCAGAGAAAAGGTCAGAAACATACCACCAAATGCTTTCTAGATTGTCGAGAGCTTTAGATCCTGATCTGCCAGCACAATTAGCCATAAAAAAATGTTGACTGAGAGTGTGGTTGAACATGACATTAGCGCACAAGAAACATGCCACATGCTCCTCAAATTGCCACTTGTAATGTGCAAGTCGCACTTTTGTGTCGCTCAATGTAGGTAGAAAAATCTTAAGAAAGTTGGTTGAAACAGAGTGTGAGGATGCAGAAACATCCCTCCTTTTAGATGCATACAAGGTCCGACCTTTAACCATGGAAAACCTTCCACTCATTGAAGTTGCACGTGACTGGAGTTACAGCAAATACCACAAACACAATAGATGGAAGAATCATTCCATTCCAGCTATTGTTCGAGTGTTCCCCAAGTTTCAGTGTGTTCCATCTAAGGATTCCCCCTCTTTTGAACTTTTTTGTTGGTCAGAACTCCTTCTATACAAACCTTTCCACAACATTTCTACTGATATTGGTTCAACACCTCAAGAAACCATTTCTACATGGAATTTATTCAGATACAATTATCAGCCCTGGCATATTACACGACGTGAATCAAATCCATCACCAACCTCCGACAGTGACAATGAGTCAGAGGGCGAGCCCCCCCTACCTATTCAACAACTATATGATTGGCAGGTTTTGGCTCGATTCGGCCGGGAACACTTCTCTCCTTGATAGCTTGCAAATGTTGGGCCTTCGTGAATTTGACACCCTTCACAATTGGAGTGCACATCGAGTTCCTGTTGCTTTGCAGTCTCTTGGGGCCACTTTCATAGAAGACAAAAAGGTAGAGCATATTTCAACTTCCCTCGTGGACAGATTCCACCCTCCAGCTTCAGGTTTATCTCCAGAACAACAACAAGCTTTCGACATAGTTATTCAACACTTCGCTCAGAAATCCAACCTTCCTCCACTGAGACTTATTATACAAGGTACTGCTGGTACTGGAAAATCATTCCTCATTAACATTTTAAAGTCTTCATTTGCATCTTCATCCATCCAAGGCCTTTCACCTCTCCTTCTACTCGCCCCAACAGGGGTTGCTGCTTTCAACATTTCAGCTTCAACAATACACGCAAGCCTCCGAATTCCCATTAAAGAACTCAAACCCTTAGAGGGCCAAGCTTTATCATCTCTTCAAGACTCCCTCAAGCACACCGAATACATTCTAATTGATGAAATGAGTTTCGTCGGGCCAAAGTTGCTTTCCAAAATCGACTACCGTCTTAGGGAGGCTTTCCCGCACTTCAAGAATTCTACATTTGGAGGCAGATCTATGATCCTTGTTGGAGACCTCGGTCAACTTCCTCCAGTTATGGACATTCCTCTTTATGCCAGCAAGTCATACGGAGCTACCCTTTGGAAAGAATTCAACATATCCGTCTGCCTTCATTCAATCTTCCGTCAACAAGGTTGTGATCCAGCACAGGCATCATTCCGTAAGTTACTTTGCTTAACATTCGTAACGCAGTACCTCTACTGCAGGACTGGGAAGCTCTTATGTCAAGATCTGTTTCCTCCCTTTCCGAACAAGAAAACATTGATTTTAAAGATGCCCCTCATCTTTTCACTCAGAATGACCTTGTGGACTCCCACAACCTTATTATGTTGAAATCCCTTAACTCTCCTATTGCCAGATCAATTGCTGAAAAGACCAGACGTTCTGCATCAGGTGACACGAAGACGATCAATTAAAGCCCAAGGTTCTTCTTTGCATCAACCAAAAAGTAATGCTTTCCGCAAACTTGTGGGTTGACAAAGGTCTTGTCAACGCACGCACTGGTTCTATCATCGACATAGTCTATGAGGAATCATCCGGACCTCCAGGTCTGCCTCTTTTTGTCGTCATCAAGTTTGATCGTTACACAGGACCTCCCTGGGATTCGAACAACCCCTTGCATGTTCCTATTCCTCCCATTTCTAGAGGGGGTCGCAGACAACTACCACTCAAAATGGCATGGGATTTTTCTATCCACAAGTCTCAAGGACTTACATTAACACGGGCTACAATCGACATTGGCGGAACTGAAAGACAAGGCCTAACATTCACTGCTATCTCAAGAGTTCCGTCTCTTTCTTCCCTTCGAATTTCTCCATCATTCTCTTTCTCCCGCTACTCTCGCATGTCCTCCACTCCCCTTCTTCAATCCAAGCTACAAGAGGAATCTCGCCTTCACTGCCTTCCATCTTCTCTCCCACACCTCCCCAACACTTGTCTTAACAACTTCGCCTCTTCCACCTTTCTCAATCTACAAACTCCATCGGTGCAAGAACTTCCTTATAGCAACATCGCATGTACATATCGCGTACATTTTGTATCTAATTCCCCTTTTTTCCATGAGTTTGCAATGTCTGGAACTACTTTTAATGCAATATTTAAACTATGTTCCTGAACTTAAGTTTTCAAAAGTTTTTTTGGGACTGTACTGCTAGCCGATCTAATATAACTAATACTTTTGAATTGACTCCCTGTTGTTCTTTTATATTTAACTTTCAAAACATGATGCTTTTGTTTTATTTTCACATTTTCTTATTTTGCCCATTTGCCCACCGATCTATATAGTCTTCTACTACTATATTCATTAGATTACAATTGTCTTTCCTTTTGTTTATATTTCCTCCACTTATTTTTCTTTTCCTACTCCTACCTTTACTTGCATTAACGAAGTATTTTTTTAAAACCACTCTCCTGTTTGTTCGGTTTTACCACTATTCTTTCCCTCCTCCATTTCCTTCCCCCTTTTTCTTTTCTTTTTTTCCTTTACCTCAACTATTTTGACATAGCTGCTGATTTGAAAGAGGGGAGTTAGAATTTAATGGCATGGCCTCCTCTCATACAAATGCATGAAGTAAATAAGCCCCAATAGAGTGATCAATCAGAGGACTGAAAAAATAGGGCAGAAAATGAAGCCCTAGAAGACCATGGACAGAGAAATTCAGTGTACAAAATTTACTATGTAAGTAAGTTTATAAAAATTCAAATCTTTGCTAGCCCAATGAAGTTTATCAACATTAATCAATTTTAAGTTAAAACAAGGGGTTTCCTTTTCAACATTAGCGGTTGTGTTTATGGAGGAAAGGTGGACAGCGGTGAAAAAATTAAAATCAAACACCATCCTTTAGGAAGCGGCCCCAGAGCATGACACCAAATATGTTATATGAACAAGTAATATTTCTCAGAACCACCTGTAATGTGTATAAAACCTGTTTTACTTTGAAGTGTTACCTATCCAATCACTCATCATTACTCAGGTTCAAACATTTTCCTCTTATAATCTCTCTCTATTTATAACAGGCAGAAATATCAAGTGTCAATCCGGGACAATCATTAAGCATAAATGTCTACCCTAAAGACTGCTGATATTAAATGCATTAGTGAATTTTATATAAAAAATCACCAAAACAGGATAGATGAGCACAAGGCTAGAGGATGAGCTACAGATAAACTGCCAAAATATACAGCAGCTTACACCTGAAAATAATGTGCATGTCATTTTTCTAATGTTGAAACAAATTAGAAGACAAAATTGTAAATTTCAGCTTGTTGGAAACTGTCCACAGTGGCCCTTCACAATAGCCCACAAGGAAATTCACTTTTGAAAGATCCAATTACATTGTTATGACGCTTACCAAATTCTATAATTCATTGACTAATATACTTTTAAGATATCTAGATTGGTCGCAACATATATACGCTGTCCATTTCATAGATATCTGGTTACGCTTTCACTAGCTTGGTTAAGAATTTGTGTTTACAACAGCATAAACTATTACAGATAATGAAACAAGAAATAAAACAAAGCAAGACAACTGTACCAGCACCATCTAGAATGAAGTAACACCCATTAAATACTTATTTCTTGGCATAAGTGATAACCATGGGATTTTGGGGAGTGATTTTGAATCCTTGAAGAGCTTGCATAGCTACAGTTGCTTGCATTTCATCCCCATATTCCACAAAAGCAATGCCAGGCTTTGCTTCAATCATACGGACTTCCTTGAAACCATGATATTGGCAGAAGAGCATCTGTAACATCATAGGGGTTGTCTCATGAGGAAGATTCTGGATGAACAATATGTTGTTTGGTGGAGCAGGTGCCTCTGGAAGATTCGGTTTTGACGCTTGAAATGGCATTTGAGAGCCCTGCAATAAAAATAACATGCATATTTATCATATGGTGTAAACAAAGACACATTAGTCAGGAAGACTACTTGATCTATTTTTGGTGCGAGTGTATGTCATATATTAAATAGTTGCATAGGAATGATCAGTATGTTCAATGAATTTTCTATTGATGATACATTTATATGATTGTCATTGGAAGGAGGGTACTAGTTACGTAATAGCATTTTTAAAAATATGTAATGAATAACCTGAAAGTAAATACAATAATTCTTGTTCGGAATAATAGGGTAAAGCAATCTCCGTTGACCTTGTACAAAAATAAACAAAAAAGAAAATGTGAACACAAATGATGCAATTATTTAAGAACTAACCACATTCACCGAATTTTATGCCTGAAATTCTAAATTTGGTGGACCACAACACACAGAAAAAAATTGCCAGATCACGAATTTGTTACTATGAAAGGTGGATGGCAAATTTTAATAAAATTCGTTTTAAAACTTTGTTGAAATTCGTCTTGAAAAGCAATGAAATTTATCTTAAAAGCATTGAAATTCATATTTAGGGTTCTTTGCTTTTGAAATTTTCATTTTTGTCAATTTTGGGTATATATTCACCCAATTGCCACCATTTAATAAGAGTATAGACTCTTTTTGCCTCAACTGTGCACGCATCAATTCGGCAGACTCATTGGTAGCATGAATGTGAGGCTTGAATCAGCAAAGAAACTTGAAGCTTATGCATGTGCCTTCACACCAGTGTATAGAGAACACTGTCGTAGGTCTGTAGCTGAAGACTGAATGTCATTCGAAAAGATTATTACCGCTAGCAATCAATAGATTATTGAAGGCATGTTGAAGCTTATTGAAGGCAATCAAAGAGGTAGGGAATTAAAACTAAGGCATTTTTAATTTTTCTATATAATGTTTGTTTGTAAATTATATATTATTTTATTAAGTTTTAAATTGATGTTCTTATTATTACATAAATGATTGATAGATAATTTTAATAGTCGTTTATATTTAAAAATCATTTTTTTTACTAAGATTTTATAATAAAAGTATTGTTAAAAATTTTGAAGTTATTAAGTTTTTGTTAATGTTATCATTTATTAATATATATGATATTCATTTAAATCATACATTTAATTTAAATGTATGATAATAATTATTCAATGATTATTATCATACATTTCAATTGAATGTATGAATAAAAAAATATATAGTTTTATTTTATTATTTTAAACTTTATTCTTTTTTTGTCAAAAATACATATTATATATTGGTACAGCACCTTGAAATCAAATGCACAAGGATGGAAATATATGAACCCCAAAGGGCAAACAAACAACATAACATGCAATTTATGTCAACATCCTTTTACATGCACATTAACAAGGGTAAAGGGCCGCCTTCTTGGCATAGTGGGTGGTCAAGGAGGTGGTGTTGGCACAGGTTTTGATGTCACTCAAGTAATAAAGGCAACAATGGAAAGACACTGAGAATTCATTAGTATTAAATCAGAAAAGGGCATAAAAACAGGAATCCAAGAGTTACTTTCTAGGCCCAAAATGCCCCACACATCTCTCTCCTCCACCATGTCCACAAGCTTTGTAATGCCACTAAAAAGTAGTGAGGCAGCAACACTGAATAGCTTTTGGAAGCTTATAGAAAAAGGACTAGTTGACGTGTGGGCTGATTTCTTTTATGAATCTATCATTCTATTTCATTCGCCAAGAGTCTTAATTTTAAGAATGTAATGCAATAATCAATTTTATTTGGCAAAGGGTACACAACTCCAGGTTCAAAAGCTTTGAGGACTACACTTTTGAAGAGATCAAAAGATAGGGTCACTGAAAAATCAACAGATATTAAAGACCCGTGGAAATCAACATGTTGCACCATTCTAAGTAATGGTAGGTCAAATACATATCAAAGACCACTGATCAAAGTGTTGGTCTATTGCCCTTAAGGTGTTGTATTTCTATAAGTAATTGACACCATGGAACACGAGAAAACTTGTGAGTGTCTTCAACATTTTAGATGAAATGGATCTCAAAGTTGGTGTACAGACAATAGTTCAAGTTGTTATTAATAATGCAATCAATTATGTGGGAGTTGGAAAGATGATAGTAGAGAAGTACCAACATATTTATTGGATTCCTTGTGCAGCCTAGTGCATAAAGTTACTACTCTATGACTTGGCTAAATTTCCTTGGGCGCATGAAGTAGTCCAAAGAGGAACAATTGCAAATTTTATTAGAAACCATCACCTCACATTGGTTATATATAGAAAGCATGGACCGAAGGAATTGCTTAAGCCATGGGACACAAAATTTGTCTCTCATATCACTTTTAAAAAGTTGTTGAGCAACATAAATAAACACTCAGATTTGTTGTTTGTAGCAAACAGCGGGAAGATTTCATTCATGCAAAAAAGTTCTAAAGGTAAGCATGTAGAGAAAATCATTCTAAGCTCTAACTATTGGCAATATGTTGTCAAGATTTTTAAAATGTGTGCACTCATTGTTTGCATGATTTACATGGTTGATAGTGATATCCCTTGTATCCGCATGGCTTATGAGGGTATAGGGTATGGACCATTGTAAAGAAAACATCCAGAAGGCATTCAATAATGTGGAAGCAAAATACAAAGAGATATGGAATATTAGTGATGGAAGATGAAAGAGGGAGGATGATGCATACTCATTTGCATGCAGCAGCATGCTATTTCACATTAAAAGAGATTGACCGTGAAGTGATGAGTGGGATTTGCAGCCATTGAAAAGTTTGTTCCAAATTGAGGTGTTGCAAAGAGAACTAGAGAGCAACTTAGAGCATACAAAAGAAGAGATGGGTTGTTTGGAACTCAATCAGCACTAGATGAGAGGAAGACATGGATGGAGATAAATGGTGGAGATTTGATGGAGCAAATACTCACAAACCTGAGTCGATGAGTAAGTGCATCAACATGTAAAAGGAATTGGAACAGTTTTGACCATGTTCAATCAAAGAAAAGGAATAGGTTGTTATCAGGAAAATTGGGAGACCTTGTTTATGTCTGCAACAATTCGAGATTGACTATGAGAAAAGTGACAAACGATGCATGCAATTCAACGGAAAAAAGTTTCAGCGTGTCCTAGAAGATTCTTCTAGTGAAGATAATCTTACTTTCGTTTGTAATGAACATGAAGGTGAATCTAGTGATGTTGGTAATGATGATGCTATTGGTAGTGATGATGAGATTGAGCCAAGTGTTCTTGATGACTTACAGCTTTTTGATATAATAAGTAGACCTTAACCCATACTACATAGGAAATCCAAAACTTTGATCCCACACTTTTTGAAAACTTTTTAAATGTTGTTATGCAGCTGCGAGCAAAGCGTTTTTAAGGTTTTTATTTTAATCACATTATTATGATAGTTAATGAAATGTGATATTATCTTTCTTTTTTGAAATGTGAAATTATCTTTCTTTTTAAAATATTCAATCTAAAAGTATATTTCCTATAGTCAAATTTAATCACAACTTTTGTCATAAAAATTTTGAACAATTTTTTCATGAATTTTATCCTCAGCAAATTCAAATGCAGTAACTTAGTTTTAAGAACAAGATGGCACCATTTGTCAGAGAGAAATAAGTAACTCAAAGATCCATAAGAGTTTTGGAAAATCAGATTGGAGTCCATAAATTTTATAGCCACATAAGTTCTTAAGTGGCATTGATGCTATGACAATATAGTTTTCTATCTTTTTAATCGAAATTGTGATTGAGGAAAACATTTTTGAATTTTGAAAAATAGTTTTATATTTGTCGTGAACTATATTTTTAGCCTTGTTTCTTTTATTACAAAATGACCTGCAATAACACCTCTATGTAAAATCAAATCGTATTTCTTCTTTGTTTGAATTAACAAGCAAATTGTGTTTTGTGCAGATTTAGTTGTTTTATATATAAAAATATTAAATCTGTTGAATGCATTTGATAATCATCACCTTATTGGTAACCAAAGGGGTGTCACTAGATGGGCAATTTCAATATACCGCTAGGTATTAGCGGGTGGAGGGGATAATTATATTAATGTTTGTTGTTAGGTATTGAGAGGTTAGGTGAATACAAAAACTAGTGCCCGCAGATCGAGGTTGAGCTAGAGAGAGTGTAGATCTAGAGAGCTCAAGCTAAGAGCAAAGCCTAGATCTCAGAGCTCAATTAGTGGGCGTCGTAGATCTCGGGGCTCGGTTTGTGGCATAAGAAAATAGATGGTCGAGGGCCCCTCTCTATATATATGCAAGATAGGACTGAGTCTTCAGTGCGACTGAATGAATTTTGCATTCCTTGGGATCAGCCAATGCGTGCCATGGGCGGGCAGCTTCAGGGCCCACTACTATTGGATCAGGGTTTCATATCGTATGGCACTCTACAAATCTGAAAATAAGTTTTCTGGGTTTTAACTGTGAGAAAAAAATTACAATCGCTGTTTTGGATCAGACTTCTGATCCATCATCAGAACAGGTCTGATCCGAAACGCCGATTGTAAAAATTTCTCCCCAGTTAACACAGAAAACTTATTTGCAGCCTATGGACTATGGAAGCATTAAAGATTTGATAGTGCAAATTCATATCTAATATTTATGGTCTTCACAAGGGCATGGATAGGAGTTGTTTGTGGTATTTATGGAGGGCATGTAATAGGGTCTTATAAGATGTTCATGAAGGGTTTGCAACATAATAACATCAAAAGGAATGCTTTTGTGCCCATGGATGGTTGTAGATAGGTGAATGATTATGATTGAAAAAAAAATTGCGGCTTTCCTTAAGTATTGATAGCATAACTTCATTCCAAAGTGTAGATGAACTCAAAAATTATGACACCCTTACTCATATGCATTAGTTCCTCTTTAATGATTTGTAATTAAATTTCTCTATTGTGAATGGTCTACAATTATTAAGTGAAAACATATTTCCATATTATTTCATTTTGATGATTTCCAATCCAAAATATGTCATGTGGATATTGTTTTGAAGATGGGTGTGATAGAGGTGGACAGGAAATGTTCTATCAAAAAAGGAGGGATAAAAATTAAAAGGGCAATAAAATATGTCATGAAAAAATAGGCACCTAAATATAATTGATACAAAGAGGATATTTAATCAAAATGTTGTATTGGGAGGGGGTATCACAAATTTAGTATCCAGAAGTAGAAATGAAAATCTGAGGCATCATTTAATGAACTACGAACACAAGTGCTTTTACATAAATTTACTAAGTGAACCCCCTGTGTGGGTAACTTAAGAGGGTCAAGGGATTAGAGTTGGAGGTTTCTAATTTTCTTAGCAAGTGGTCCTATGGAAGGGAGGCTCCTAAATTTTCTTAGTGGCTTGTTGCAAGGTAATTTTGGAATTATTTGTAGTAACAGTGGTCCAATGGCATAAAACAATCTGAGAGTATAGTGCGATTTTTTAGGAGATATCTGCAAAACTGTCATATTTCTATTCACAAGTAAGTTTAAGTTAAGTTTATATATGAACATTTGGCAAAATACATTCATACAAAATGGTAGCTAATATGGGAAACTTCTTGCCCCTCCTTTTTGCCACTCACTCAAACTTTCCTCCTAAAAATTTGTTCTCTCCTTTTTATAGGAAAAGATTCTAAAGATTTCTTGTTTCCATAATTTTCTATTTTCATGAGGACCACCTGCTGATTAAAAGTAGGAGTTGTAGTCCCCTCCATGGGACCCCTTCCTAAGAAACCAACTATTTTTTTAACCTTCAACTTTTCGTCTTCCTTTACACCAATGTTTTAAAAATCGGAACCGGAGAACCGGTCAAGGGTTGGACCGGACCGGTTCAAACTCTATGAACCGGTTTACTAAAAAACACATAAAAATTACATTTTTAAAGAAAACAATATATTTGAAAGATTTGAAACCATGATTCCAACAATTACACACAAAATATGCAAAGTTTTCTCATGTATATACTATATAACAGCTAAGAAAGGTATTTATAGCAAAATGACACAAACTCCAAGTAAGAAAGGTGTTATAAGCAGAAATTTTGAATAAAAATTAAATTTTTATACTCAGTGTTGCATGCATGCATCTATACATGACTAAGCCAGTTCAGGATGAAACCGGACCGGTTCGACCGGTTCGTACTAAACCAGCCGGTTCCTTACAAAACTGGCCGGTTCAGTACCAAACCGGTTGAACGGTCCGGTTTTTTAATCGGTTCATGTCTAAATATGTTGAACCAGTCGAACCAGCCGGTTCCGATTCTGGTTCGGCCAGTTTTAAAACATTGCTTTACACAATTAATTATCCTATTTTGGACAAATGGCATTTTGCAATATTGGAGCAACTGATATACTCTTTTAAATCATATTTATTGTGTAAAAAAATCTAAAAAATCCTGTGGTTTTGTACATTTGTTTCTACAATTTGTGGGGGTCGACCATGTTTGGCCCCGTTATCCAGTCATTTAAATTATCTCTCTACCGGTCCCAAAATCTCGCTCCCTGTTCTTTGTCATCCGTGTCCCTAAAATTTAGGGTGACAGCTAAATACACTATCCAAAAAATGTCTCTAGATTATAAGTTCTAGTGTACTACTACTAACTGCCATATGACTATTTGACTTCTAGAATTATGTTGGACAATTACTGATCTCGAACAGAAATTGTAATAAAAACAATTTGACAAAAAGATCAAGCTAGGAAGGACTAAAGAGAATTCCCTAGTCAGCTATCAAGTCTTGTGTCTGTTCTGTCAGTTCAAATCTGAATTCCTTCATAATTGATCATTTTCATGCGCAGGCATTTACTTCACAAATAAAAATTAGGTTTCAGTAAATGAAATAAACAGTTAAATACAAGACCCAAAATTGACTTCAACCCAAAGGTCTAGTGTACTACTACTAACTGCCATATGTCTATTTGACTTCAAGAATTATGTTTGATAATTACTGATCTTGAACAGAAATTGTAATAAAAACAATTTGACAAAAAGATCAAGCTAGGAAGAACTATAGAGAATCCCATAGTCAGCTATCAAGTCTTGCGTCTATTCTGTCAGTTCAAACCTGAATTCCTTCATAATTGATCTTTTCATGCGCAGGCATTTACCTCACAAATAAAAATTACATTTCAGATGAAATAAACAGTCAAATACAAGACCCAAAATTGACTTCAAACTTACTAGAGCTGGTGCACCATAAGCAGATGGATATGCTGCATTCAGAATCGCCCCAGCTTGTTGAGCTTCGTGGTGTTGTTGATCCCTTCGCCTCCTTTCAGCTGAAAATCATAAATATTGTCTCAAAAAAATGTAATTTTTGGACAACCGAGAAACTGAAAATAAATATAATATAGCTTTATCTCCAGATTTATGACATAAAGAAAATATATCACAACCTCAAAAAGATAAAATAAAATACAAGATTTCAAAGTCACCTCTGGATGAAACACAAACCGCATTGAATGTAAGGGAAAAAAAAGGCATTATTATATAGTGAAAAAATATATATGTTACCAATCAAGAGGATAAGTGGTTTCTCTTTGTGACATAAAATAAAGTGACATCCAACATTTTAACATGTTGCTAAATAGAGGTTTATCTTGTGAATCAGAATAACATATGTCATGTCTGATACTTTGAAGCATTTGGACACATATTGCCAAAAACAAGCAGAAAATTCAGGTTCTCGGTCATGATGGAACAGCAAGATGCCTGATAAATAATTAATATGCTTTGCTATACACCATTTCCATGAATTATATGTATAGAAGCATAACAATGACGTTTACCTTATCCTAAAGATAAATATTATAACTCCTTTTTGCCAATAAAGAGCTGAGTAGAGCATATTATTAGAAGTTTATTTTCGCAATGAAGCAAAGGAAATAGAAAAGTAATGTCCCATCTATATGAGAAGTGCAGGAAATGAAAAGCCAGGAAAAAACCAAGCTATCAAGAGTACATAACAAACCAAAAAGCATTCTAGGAGTAAGAAATAAATTATATTAATATCCACAATAGCCAAAAGTGGTTAACAGATTTGCAAATATGTCATGTACAACATTTCATGATGTGCTCATCTACAAGTTGTAATCGAAAATACATAAGCAAAGAAATAAAGCAGATAGCAATGTAGAGCACTACAGCATTAGGAAGATGCTGTCAACTTAAAAACAACTGCCATAAGATATAACTATCATTCTTCCTTACTGATCACCATGCATCACTACTTATGAGGCATATTCTACCAGCAAGTCAAAGCAAACAATGTGTCCTCAAATAAAACTTTTGGTGTTTCAAAGCATCCAACAAAAGAGGCTATCCACAAAACGCGTCCTTAGAAGGTTTAGGATGATTTCTCCCATTATCATACGCATTAATTTGGATGAAGCCCAAACATTACCTCAGACTTTCTTGTTAATGCCAAGACAAATTCTAAAACAAATTTGTGGGAGAAAAGATTATATAACTTCGATTGCTATGGTCAAGGATAACATATAGATTACAATTACTTAATTCTACTTTCATAACCATGGTTCTTAAAATTTGAAAAAACACTCTACTTTACAATGAGACCAACCTTATTGTTTCCTGAGTCAACAATGAATGACTTCCCAGCTCTTTGTTTGTAAAACTAAATAAATTATAATTAATAGCTTACCCAATTCAACAAGTTTCCATGTACAATACCGTAAATTTTCAATTGAACCAAAAAAATGTATTAAGAAATGGTGAGGCCTTGTTAAAGCATACACTATTCCAAGTGTGGTTTAATTTGATGTGGTATAGTTTCAATCAGTCCTAGATAGTGTTATGTCTGTTGTACCATGAATAAAAAATCATTTTCAACACCTTCGCACATATTATGCATATTCTCTGCGTAAGTATTTAATATGATATCAAAGTTGATTCAAGAATTCATAGATATTTCAAACATAGTTTTAACACCGTATCAGAGTCCATATCAGCAAGCCCTAAAGCAGTATAATCTCCCAATAAAAGAAGATATGAAAGGATGTTAGTTAACCTTTAACTTAGAGGAACGCTTATGTGATAGAAAAAATGAAGCAGCACACAACACTCTCAAATACACAAAAACTATATGGAAAGAATTAGCCATCCTAAAAATTTAAGATCATGAAAATCCTATAATGAGAAAACTATGGAACATTGACGAGGGAAGAGAGACCAACTAATGACAGAGAAGATGCAACAAAGTATTTGCCAATATTGGCATTGCAAATACTGACAACATAATACCTAACATGGTTGAAGCCAGACTACAGAAGAAGTGGGAGAGATATCCAAGAGTTTACACGCAACATAGAATGAAACTAGGGCTCTCTATCTAAGAAACCAACTATATATCTCAATAGGTTAAAAGGTCCCTATAAATATGTTAAGGGTCCCTAAAAGTCTAAACTCATCTTTAACCGATATCAATGGCCCAGACAAAGATGCCATCCAAATCAATGGTGCTAAGGGACATCATCGGCCAAGTTGATGATGTTGGTCATGTGTAGGTGATACAAGAAAAGGGGACCAAAAGAAGGATTACGAGGCCCAGGAGGACAAACATGCAAATCCCATGGTGATTTGAAGGTGGTAGTGGGAACAAAGCACGACACACCTCTCACAAAGTGCTAGAAGCTGACCCACCGAACCCGGTGTATGCAAATGCAGATATTCATGGATGTTAACATGTCGACGAGCCTTGGTCAAGATAAGTGACACTAAAGCATTTTCGACATGTATAAATATGCTTCTATCCCAACCACCTAGCATGCCACACCCCCAAAGATTATTATTCGTGCCATTAGTGTAGCAAGTAATGGTACTTTGTGAAGAAACATTGTACCAAAAATAACAAATGGTTGTAATGAATGCTAGTAAATCCGAGATAAACAAAATAAAATAAATAAAAATGTATACCTTCCTTCCCTAGCCAATTGTAAAAAGCTTACCATCTCTGATCGTTGGTGCTAGTTTTGGGTCCTAGAGTATTAGGACAGGTCTGATAGCCTGGTGCTAGGACAGGCCCTATAGGCTGGCCCTCCAAAGATTATTGCTAGCCAGATTAGTGTAGCGAGAGATGGTGCTTCATGAAGAAACATTGTACCAAAAATAATAAATGATTGTAATAAATACAGTAAATCTGAAATAAATGAAAGCAAATAACTAAAAATGCACACCTTCACTTACCTAGCCAATTGTAGAAATTCTACTATCTCTGATCACTGATGCTAGTTCAAGATCGCTGAAGTATTAGAACATATCTTGTAAACTGATGCTAGGACATGTCCAATAGGCTTGCAAAAACAGCTAATTTTTTGATATTTTTAAAATAAATAAAAAATTTAAAATTCCTTACAAATCGGCATTTTTTCACTTCTGATTTTTTTGATATGATCTACAGTTGCAAAGATATGGCAATCCTATGAAATTTGAGGTATAATTCTTGAAAATTTTGATAAGAGACTATAAATAGGGATCAAAACCCTTCATTTGGTATATTGTTATTTTACATTTTGAGATTTAAGAGCTCTACACTAATTGTTTTGGCGTGGCAAGAGGCAATGGCTAGAGCACAATAAGGTGGATGTGGAGTATCATCTATGCACCCGCCAACGGCGATCATGCAGATAGCTTTTGTGTTAGAGTTTGGGATGGGTAGATAGGCTAGATCTAGAATAATGCAACCCTCGGGAAAAATCACTACATAGAATTTGATTCAAGTGTAGTCAAAATGAAATCAGATATAGTTGATGACATCCTATCAAAATGGCTGATGACGTGATTTTTGTTTTTGCATGTTTTGCTTAGATTTTTGTGTTCTCTTCTAATTTTGAATAGAGGAACTGATTGGACCAGTTGTTTGTCTTTTGGAGGAGTAGAGTCTGGCTTCGAAGGATAATGGATGCCTCTTGGTTGCCAAACCTATTGGAGAGGTTATCTTATATGGATCAAGCACTATAGGCCAGCTTGGGGCTCTTGGGCATTATGTGGCTGTGTAAAGTGCCCTTGGATGTAGACTTGTTGGTCATGTTTGTGGATATTTGATAGATCAAGACAAATACCTTCAAATGGATTATGAATGGTGATACTATACAGATCACCATCACCTTGGAGGATGTGTGTGCTATTATTGGGGCTACATGTTGAGGGTAAAGTGATGATATGTGATATCTAGGAGGCAGTGGTGGAGAGGCAGGCATTGGCCAGATAGGAAACCATTTCAAACTAACATCATCTGCATACTTATATAGTGTGTGATTGAGTGAAGTATATGCAACAACCATTTCAGATATCTACATGATATATAGTATGATTGAGTGATGTTATATGCAACAACCATTGTAGATGTCTAGAGGGCTATCATAGGACTCGTGGTCACATGAGTATTGTGTCACAAGTTGGATGGGGGGGTGTCATTTTTGCACTAATGATGTGTCAAGAAACTTTGAAGCAAAGCACGGTTGTACCACAATACACACACACGATATGTGTGTGTGTGTGCGTGCGTGTATACATCTCTCGGCTTGAGCACTTTGTAATTGGGCCAATAATATTGCTCAAGTGTTGGATATATGAGAGGTTCATGATATATAAGCCTACGAAGACACCTCTATAGGTTTTCCCTGAGCTAGGCGATGGGCTCGATGAGCATTGGTCAGATCTCAAGTTGGTTATTCAAAACAAGATACTATGAGGTGGGGAGATTTTTATGAACTTCCTATATTGGTACAATGGATACATGGGCCTATTGACCTTCAAGAGTGCAATCTCGGAGTCCGAGAGAGCTCACATGGCATTCTTAATGGTGGATGGAGCCACATTCATGCAATCATATTCCAGCCCAATTTGGTTTGGGACATTTAATAGCACAAGTGGTTTTGCTCTAGTATCGTAAGACATGCAAGAGAGTCATGGGAGAGAGTTATAGGGTAGTGATTACATGTCCCAATTTTGAGAACTCGAAGACGGAGAGCACCTCAACATTGTGGGGAGAGGTGTTGGGGAGAGGTGTTGGGGTAGAGGTGTAGGGGGTGCGATTATAGGTCCCGATTTTGAGACCTCGAGAACACCTCAACATTGTGGAATAAGGCAAAGGTGGAGGGTAGACTTAGCACCTATCCGGATGGGGGAGGATATACAAGTGATGATTGTTGCACAAGTTCAAATGCTCCTACAAGAAGTAGTTTTGACTAGAGCCCCATGCATGAGTGTCTCATGGCAAAGGAGGTTCCCCTGTTATAGAGAAAAGGGCAAGAGAGGAAAGACCCCAAGTGTGGGGGTGAGAGCGAAGACTTCAAAGGCCTAAAGGAGGATATTAAGGACTCATGGGGTTTACGCCCATGATCCAACATAATGCATGTGACTTTCTAAACTTTAGTCTTAATTTTGTACCTAAAAACGGGTAGATGAAAGTCATGCTAAGTAGCCCAACAAGTTGATGAGGATGATGTTGTCCTTAAGGGGCTCCAAGATGGGGAGGTTGTCCCATATCGAAAAAATGGAGATTCTAGTAAAAGAGGTGGTGGTTATGCATGAAAGATTGGGGGAATGGTAAAAAGTAATGTATCAATGTGAATCTAAAATATATTGACCCGAAGATCAATTTAGTTGACAAAATTTTCCTAAATCTCCTAGGATTGTTATAGTATGGTAGAAGACTCAAATTTTTCATCACTGTTTGAACGCGAAAAACGGACTCTGTTGGAGCAAGTTACCTCCCGTAAAAGTTCCCAGTTGAAGAAGCAAAAATAGGGGCAAGCGCCAATCAGCCGTGTGACACGTGGCAAGGTGATATAGAGCAAAAAGAAAAAAATTGTTTTGTGACTCCGGTCTTCGGCGCTCATAATCAGACAAGTGGGCCCCACTATTTGCTAGCTGGGGGCCCTCAGCCAAGGTCGACACACTCTTTTATTGAAGGGGTGCCTTTGCCGTTGTTAATTCATTTTACTTCTGCCACATTATTGTCTATATATGCCTCTAAATGAATTTGCATTGTGAATGTGGGACTAATCATGCTATGTATATTGCATTAGGCCCAAGTTACATTTAGGTTAGCTTGCCGAGCTACTATTTCTAGCTCGCCGACCTACCACATCACCTCACCCATCTTGCCGCACCGCTCGGACTCGTCGAGCCCAACATAAACTCCACGTCCAACTCTACCGGCCTAGCCAATCGGCCGCCAAATATAGTGCCTTCCACGCCATACATAGCCACCGCCGACTTGCCACACGACGTGGTATCTCCACTTGGTACAACCATGTCTGCCACAACGTGGCGTTTACAAAATGCGGCCCGTAGCCAAAACATCAAACCCGCCAAGCCATTTTTAAACACATCGCCCGGTCATTCCCCAGCGCATGTGGGATCTTCGCCACACTTGGGAGATAAGGGTGTCGGTGGAGGTTAAAGGGCTCGACCCCTAACCTCATGGTTGGTAAAAAATAGCACTACTTACCACACCACGAGCAAAGCGATTTGACGAGCTATAAAAAGAAGCACTTTGTATTTGAGGCAGTTAAATGCATATGACTATGGTAAAAAATATAACAGAGCAGTTTTGGAAATCAGCAAATTTGAAGCACTTAGGGGCAGAACCAGGTCTTGAGGTGAACTAGGAAAATGTTTAGTATTTAGAGACGCTCTTGATGGTGTATTCATTTGCCCAATTTGGAGATTGTACGCCTTTTTTAAAGCATTGTGTCATTTTTTTCAGAGAATAGAGGAAAGATTGACTTGCGAAGCCGGGAACAAACACGGAGAGCAAACACTAATGTTTTCAGAGCTCACGGGTTCTCAAAGTCTTTTGTTGCAAGTTTTTAAAGGTTCATTATTTGATTTGTAAGTTTTTATATGTATTTGCAAAACTAAACATTAATGGATCGGTTCATATGAACCCGGGGACGTAGGAATTTTTCCGAACCCCATAAACAATTCCGGTGTTGTGTGTTTTTGATTTTACATTCAGTATTTTCAGATATCTACACATTTTAATTTGGATGCAATGTTTAATCAGAACGACAATTTTACAGGGAAAATGGAAATCTGATTGGTTTAAATGTGCAACTGATCTGAATGATTAAATTCAGTTTTAATTTAGTTTTTAATTTGGATCAGTTTTTAAATCAGATTACAACTTGTCACAATCTCAACCAGCTCCAATCATTCTCTGTCATCCTTTTACTACCTCCTTTGACATCACCTACATATCTACTTACAACACCTTCATACATCTGTTAGACATCTTTTCATCAACGCCCAAGACCTACCTCCACCTCCTAATCCTTTTCCCAAGACCACATGATTTGTTATCACTAGAACAGATTGCATCGAGCATGGTCATATCGTTTAGTTGTATTTCTCAATGTCCAGTATAAGAAATTGTAATGAAATGACTAATTGTGACCCCTATTTATATGCATCCTTTAAGAGTATTTCCGACACATCACATCATCATCTCTTGGTCTACTTGGCTTGCAAGCTACGATTGATCTTAAAGGTGGAGTTAATTTTTCTTATACTTGGAGGATTATCTTTGGAGCATTTGGTATCTAGAACACTCAAGAATAGGAGTTACACGAGCAAGGTCTACCAAGTCTTTGGAGTCCCCAGCTGTAGTTTACTTAGGTCTTCTTTTTATCCATTTAGTGGTCCCCCACATCAACACCCTCATAAGGTGCTACTAACCCTACGGGGCTAATGCACCAATGGCGTCTCTAACCTTCCATCTTCCTTTATGTTATTATTTTGACTTGATTTATTTATTCATTTATCGTGTACACAAACTAGGATAAAGTAGCATATTGTTGTATATTGCATTATTCTTATCAATGATTTTTTTACATCCCCCTTGGCTTACAACCTATCTATATCTTGCGACCCTTGTTTACAACGCGAGTTTAGATCTCCTTATATGCACATCATATCTTTAATCCTCTTACAAGTGGGATACTAATAAATGCCATCCCCAATCCTAGACTTAGGCTTTGGAACCATATGCCTTAGAGAGTGGATTATAGTCTTCTAGTTCCTGCTCTTGCACCCCTTTGGTTATATCTTGGCTTGTGTGGAGATCATAAATGGTTTTTTCTCTATATTCAAATCTATATTATTGAGAAAATAAAGAGGATAATCTATAGACCTTCCTAACCCACATACATTCTAGTGAACTCGACATGAAACTCACTCCACCCTTGATTGTTTCATATTCATGCACATCTTTATTCCTATTTTGATCTATTCTTATATCCTCATTTAGCTCCTAAGCTCATCTAATCATTACTTATGATAATGTCTTTTCTTTGTGGGGTTTTTCTAGCAATCCTTACTCCATTTAGATTCTATATGGGTTGCTATTTTCTCCCATTTGTGCCCACCATCAAGGCAATCATTCATGGTGTACCTTCTCACAATCTCAACCTACACCAACTAGTTAATGCAATATGGTTCGAATCAGTCAACCAAATCTCAGGCTTCTCTTTCAGAACTTAGATACCAAGGATATTGTCAATCTTGCCAAGGATGGCTCATATGTCCATGTTCCTCGATATAAAGTCATCTTCAAATCCTCTATTCAAATCACCTAATAATTCCCTTGATAATCCTCCTTTAAGTCCTCTTCCAAATCCTCATCCAATTACTACAAACCCTCTTCCCACTACTCTAGCCAAATCCCACCAATTGACAACAATCTTGTGATTGTCAAATTGTTGGATCAAATGGCTCGTATACAAACAAAGACTAATTAAAACATGGCCCAAATGCAAAATCAAATATTGCAAGTAGCATCTCAACCTTCACAAATCAATGTAGGACCTACTAATTCCTCTTTTACCCCTTTGTTGCCTTTGGATGCCTTTAAGAACCCAATACCCCAACCTCCAATTCGCAACAAGATTTAACAAACATTACGAAATGAAACCTTTGGCTCCTTACATCACTTTGATGGATTTAGGGTCGATTTCAGCATCTATTTTTTATGATGGGCCAACCGTTCTCACTCTTCATCTTAAGGCATTCATAAACCTCTACAAGGAGAGGATCCAAACCAATACTTGCGCAACTACCAAGCTACTAGCCAAAAACTTAAAGGGTGAGGCTTTAGAATGATATAATCAACTCCCTTATCATTCAATCACTGAATTAGAAAACTCAGCTCCTTAATCAAGGAATTTCAACAACTCCTATAAATAACTTTCAAAAATTTATCAATATAAAACAATCTCCTAATGCATCAGCCTATGACTTCATCACAATAGAAAATTATAGCAAACAAATCTAACCATACTCTCGATCATAGTTTACATACTCCTATTTGGAAAATACTAGTAGACCCAAAAAAATTGACTCAACAAGACTCAACAAATATTCGGCAATACTCAAGCAACTTCAAAAATACACATTTTTTCAAAAAACATAAATTTTATGCAAAATCATTTTTACAAAATATCTTTCCCAAAAATCACGAGTATTCACCAAATCTTGCAAGTATTCACCAAAAACTAGTGAATATTTGCCACAAACACGAGAATATTCACTAAAGATTTGCAAGTATTCGGTAAAAACTCGGCTCTGCAAGTTCTAAGCGATTTTCCTAGAAAATATTTGGCTAGGGAAAAATGGTGAGTACTCATTGAGTATGCATACTATGCTCTCAATAATCAACATATCTTCCAAATATTTATTTAAACCTTGAATCCCTTTCTCCAATAAAAGGTTTGTACTTTCTCCCCCAAAACATTGGAGGAGGCATTTGAACAAGCTAATAGGAAAAACAATCTTAGGAGAGGATTCCCTTAAATTAATAACTACTACTATCGACTTCTCTCAAAATAAAGCCCCTAAGGGCAAATCTATTATGTTTTCTTCTAATTTTCACCCAATTAATTCAGCCACCAATAAAACCCTCACCCCCTACCTTTGAGTTACCAAGAAGTCCAACATATCATGCCTATTCCTAAAATCACTCACATTTATCCTTCTAAGCCCATGCCCACCTCGTATGACCCCAACCTCTTTTGTTGGTGGCATGCTAGCATGGGGCACTCTCATTAAAACTATAGAGATCTCCACAAAATCACTTTCAACTTCTTCCTGTGTTCGAACTTTTATCTTAAAGCCATCATCAAACAACACAACAACAAATATCAATCTCATAAACATCATCAACAACAAAATTCTAGACCGGTCCATAACATGAGAAAACACCCATGAACAACTTTTTGGCCACCATTGAAGGGTATTATGACCATAATTATATCAATTCTCAATATGTGGATACTGGCTAAAGTCATTTATCGACAAAAGCCCGCACATAAAGATCTCGTCAAAAACATAAAAAGCCCTCTCAATACGAGATGTCGAGTTAAGGATACTTCGATGATCAATCTACTAATGACGAGCCCACTCCACAAATGAAACTAGCTCGGGAACCTATTCCTCTATCTATGGAAAGATTCCCCCTCTTCTAATCAAATTCCTACAATTATCAAATATATAGCCACTTATAATCCTTTCCAAACCTAAAGCATCGTTACAAATCTTACCAAAAATCAATGGAACTTCCTTAATGAACTCAATTCCATGCTTAGTAAGATTCCCTAACAAAACTTTTGCGTACTTCTCAACATCATAGATTCTTTCTTCAACAACTTCAAAGAAGACTCTTCAACCGAAGAAGGCCCTTCTCTTCAACCTCCTACTTCTGAAATTCACACTATAGAAAATGAGACTCCTCTTCAACCTTCCAAGGCACTCTCTCTCGAATTTGCTAAGGATGACATGGTAGATGACGAAGTACTTTTCATGCCAACAATCCTCCACTCCTTATTAGCATCCTCATCTAGGATGTCCAAATAAGGAAGGTCCTCATGCATGAAGGTTCAAGAATTAATGTCGCATCTTATTGATTTAATCCTAAAACCTAGAATTTTCCACACGATACCTAAAGCGCACACAACTTGTTTTCATGGCTTTGAAAAAACTCACCAAAAGCCCCTTGCTTGCCTTTGACTCCCCATCACTATGGAACCAAAAACCATGTGCACCAAGGTCATGGTCTTACATCGATCTCTCTCTTATAACCTCATAGGTCGTCCATGGATGCATCTCATGAAAAGCATTTGCCTAGTCCGCAAGCCAATGCCTTAAATTCACCTATAACAATCTAAAAATACAAGTGTGAGGTTGATCCTAACCCATAGGACATCCCTATCCCTCATCCTAACCAACCCTTCCAAATTCCTACCACACCAATTGTGCATAGTGTACCTCACCCTAAATTCTTTGGTTTCAAACCTGAAATTAACGTTGTTCTTGTCAAGTTAGATGATGATGAGCCTAACAAACTCCAAAATACATGTAACAAAAAGAGGTTACCATAATGTATTAGGCCCCCACCATCTCTCTTACCTCGAGATCGATGTCCTCCAATCCTTGAAGTTGAGATTGAGAAAGACCCTCCTTGCCACGCTAATTATGCCTCTTACAAAGTTGAGGAGGATCTTTATGAATGCAATGAGCTTGGAATTGCCAAAATGTTCCAAGAGCATCAACCTTTGTACTCAATCCTTTAACAACCTGGCATAGCTACTAAGAAAATTTCTGCTTTTTCCAATCACGGTGATACACATGCATGTACCATGTTGCCCTCTTATGATGTGGATTACTTATTTAGCTTATAAGTTATCGACTTATCTTGTTTGTTATCTTGTCTTTCATATGCATAATATGTGGTTAATAACTTAATTCCTATTTAAAAGGCTGAAATTTATATATTTTTAATTTTTATATATTTTTGTATTGCCATATCGGGGCCAAAAAAAAATTCTCTTATCCGCATATCGGATACTCCATACCGCGTACCCGTATCCAAAACGTATTGACTACTTAGCAATTTCACAAATTTTGTTCCAACAAACCGCATCAACCATTCTAATCCGATGCCAATGCCATTCAAAATCCCCATGCATCTTCATTTGAGCCAGCAGAAATCACTCGTAATGCTTGGGTAAAAGATGCTCGGCAAATTAGATCACAACAAAGTCGTAACAAGAAAAGGTACGATGATCTCAAAATCGGTGAATGTAACGGTCCCTTACCTACATTTGACACTAAAAAGAAGGAAGTGAATAGAGAACTATCTAAGTCCTTGTACGATGATGATACTCCCACAAATCGCATGGTAGATAGACACCTAAGATTAAATTTCTCTTGAATCTCCCCTTCCTTCAGGGGAACAAAGGCAACAAATCTTGTCGCTCCATAGAATATGGTGGTCGGTCTTGACATGTAACTATTAGGAGCTTACCTTCAACTACAAGGGGCATCCCCAAGCAATGTGACCAATGATGCTTACAAAATTAAAGTTGGGTAATGTTGTCATACATAAGTTCAGTAGGGAATATTAAACTTCAAAAGCCATCTTGGAGCTAAGCCAATAAAAAGTGAACTCCAAATGTCATGAGTGTCAATATATTCTCTATTCTTTAGCCTCGTGCCATGTGAGGTATCCATACTTAGCCCTTTGTTCTTGTGAGAAGAGTACATCATTAGGCCCTATTAGACATTAGTGTTGTTGATACTATCAAGACTAGCTTACTCCTTCAATTTATTGGTGTCTCTATTGATAGCTACCTCCTTTTAGGTACTCTTTAAATGCCACTCGTCGGCTTCACTAAAAGAAGGTCGTCATTAAAGTTGTCACAAAGGATATCTATGCACAATACATCAAGGTCACTTGGACTTCTCCTCGACACTTAACCCCAACCTTGCCTTTTACACTTAACATTTCTTGCAAGTGGTGGATGGTATCATTTGTAGGCCTAACTATCTCTAGTGCCATTGGTCCATGACTTGAGGTTCCCCTCAGCTAGTTGAGGGTATGCTCCCACATATAGCAGGTTCAAATTGATCACCATATTCCACGTGGTGACTGAAGTTGTCTTCTTCGCTCCCTCCAAGAGGTAGAGATTAAGAAGCCCATAATTTTTGATACCCCATTTATCATGAGATCCGAGAATGATACCACTGTCTTTATGAAGACTCGAACAAATCTCTATCCACTTTCTTTTATACTTGTGCCAATTGTGCTGGAACTCTTTCTTCAAGAGACTATAACCCTTCGCTTACATTACTACATGAAGCCCTTAAAGCCCCTAGGTTGATCTCATCTCTTTCAACCCAATACAGAGGATGGCATCACTAAGCACCCTTTGGATATTGTTGTTTCACACATTTAGGGGGTGGGTCGGTGAGGCAATGCTCATCTTTGCAAAACACTACTACTAGAGTGCCCCCAACAAAATCTCTCGGCGATGTGGATTTGCTCCTTCTCGGCATCATGAATCTTCTCCTTCCTGGCACTATGGATTCGTTCCTCGATCGCTTCTCGCACGCAAGGACAAGCACACATTACGAGTTTCTTCAACATTGGATATTAGGGGAAATTCTAGGCGGGTGCTTTGCTTCCTCCTAGAAATACCCAAACAAGCTCCCTCTACCCTAGGCACTCTCATATGAGCATTATCAACTCGACATTGGCCCTTTCAAAATGATAGATGACAGCACAAATAACTTCTTTGGAGTAGGCCTTATCGATGATGTATGATGTGACTAGCACATAGTATTTCCCACAATCATCAGCACATGTTCTTTAAGTGATATTTTGTACCTTAACCACATGGGTTAGGGCTTTACTATCTTGGTTTAACCCCTATCCTTAATAATCCCCTCCACCTCATAGCTATTTGTATTGGTACCTTAACCACATGGTTGGGGCTTTACAAATAAATTAAAAAAAATTGAAGGCGAGGTCTCTATGATAAAACCCCACGTAAGTCGACAAAACGGAGGTTAAAAACACAAGAAAAAAAGATAAAAAAATAACTAGGGGAAACAAAAGAAAGCATTCCATGTTTTCTATACAAGGGTGAAGGTTCCTTGCAAACTTCCCAAGATTGTCAGGGTGGCATTCTCCACATACAAAGATGTTTGGAAGTACTCCTTGACCTTGAGACTAAGGAAACCATAACAAAACTATTCTTAAAGAAATTAAAGGTCTAAACAAAGAAAAGAAAGAATTGAATAGGGCAACCTAATTTTGAGTACAAAGTCAATTGAGAAAGGTTATAGATATTGGAAAGCTTTCTCAAAAATTAAACAGAGACGAAGGTTTGGGCTTGATCATTGTTGGAGACCCATTATCAACAAATTAAAGGACACCCCACTTTAGGAGATGGGCATTTTATGATTTCAAATTTAGTGAGTTACAAAATTAAATAAAAATTGTAATGACTAATCTTGCATTTAATATTTCTCCTAATGTAATCCTATATAATATTATTGTAAATAAAATAAAATGATCATGGGTGTTTCTTAGAGAGCTTGTCTTTTAGTTGGAACCCATCTAGTTCCCGTAGATGTTGAAGAGTCTTGGAATGTGAAGTGAACAACCCTTATTGGCTTATTTATTTGTAATCTTCTTCATTCGTTTCAACTAATGAGAATACTAAGTTTTGGTTTACACATTCTATTCATTCATTTTTGCACTGATCCATTTTACCTAGCTCCGACATTGGTATCGAGCATGGGTTGCGGCATATATTTTCATCCTCCATTTTCCTCTCACAACACAAGCTAAATTTCATTTCTTCTCATCTTGTTGAGATATTAATATTAAGTAGGGTCACCATTAGGTGGGCCACCACTTTATTATATCTTATAATATTTTAAATAAACATTATTTAAACCTATTTAATATAGGTTGTCGGGTTCCCCTCTCCACTTAATGTGGAGGTTGTAATTAAATTAAATTAATTAGAGTGAGATGTGAAACAGTGCACTTAAGTGCAACCGATTTTCACTCACCCTATAAAAGGGGGTAGAACTTTTACAACATATTGCATTTGGAGAATTATTTAATTTTTGTAATGCTTGAGTGATTTGATGGGACCCGAGGAGGAAGTGGAAGTGTTGGGTTAAAAAGTGTAAATTCTCAATAAAGGAAAGTGTTATTTTGTGGGGGTTTTACCACAAGGTTTTCCCACGTAAATTTGGTGTTGTGCATTTACTTTGTGAAGTTATTTCATTTATTTACTTGCACACTTAAGACTATAATCCTTGGACAATTTATTTAGTGGATATTTAATTGATTTATTACATTATTATATTCCATTTTTCCCTAACATGGTTTTGAGCTAGGATAAGTTTTAGTGTGCAAGAAACTTAGAATTTTTTTAAGGCAATTAATCCAGTGTAATTTAAATCAAGTGAAGCTTGAAAAACTTCAATTGATTCAAAGCAAACATTTCAAGTTTACTTAAAATTCATCGAAAAACAAGATACATAGTTAATGGATTTGAAAATTAAACTATCATGACAATTATACAAACCTAGACTTATCGTATATATATATATATATATATGCCCAAAGATCTAAGATATTTTGCAAAAAAACACATTTAAATTATCTTTGAAAACCCTACAACTCTCACATCTACATGTGGCTCCTAGTTTGGCCTTGATTTGTTTTTCTCCCTCCTAATAAAAACCTAGCATAGACCACCCACTGTGTGGCTATAGAGGATCAAGCCAAGGTATTTCAAAGGGAAATAATCGGGAGTCGAGCCTCATCCACTACATATGGGTCTTCACATGGCCTTAAGCTTTGCTTCGACCTCACTCACCCCGTAAAAGGAGAACCTACAACCGACACCAACCTAAGGACGCATTAGGTGCAAACCGGTGTCTATTTACAGCCATCACAACCATTATGTCCTCCACACAAGCTCCACGTAGGTCCTCTCACATCCACGCGGGTGCCACACAAGCCCTCTCACCTCCACGCACCTCCGATGGCCTTCTAGTCCTCCCTAGAATGATAAAACCGTGGAAACTTGTGTGTTACCATTTGAGTCTCCTTACATTGCACGTGGCATCTAGTTAGGGCTCCATTAAACTTGTCTTCTCTGCGCATAGCCTCCATTCATTTGCTCTACCCTACCCGACCCGTGCAAAAACAAACAAAATAAACTCAAATGTTTTAAAAGTTAATAAGTAAAAATAAAACCCTAAAAAATATTAGGGATTTCTATTCCTACGATTCTTTCTTTTATATTGAACACGTATTGCTTTTATATTATAGTTTGTTTTATTTAAACTTCAATATAAAAGGAAAAAGTGTGTTATAAATAATAAATAATATCATATAAAAAATTAATAAGCTTCTTTATACATGTCTTCAAATAAGTTTTTAACAATTTTTATAAGTTTATAGAAAATCAAAAGAAAAGGCATTAAATTTTTTAGATTAATTATTTGCCTTTCAAAATTTAGGTTTTATTTTGTGTAAAACTAAGATTAATTTAAATTTTGTGTTAATTTCACATGCATTGTTATTGTCGCAGTTGGTATTTATCATTGAAAATGGCTAGAATGGTCAATTTTTCAATGAATAAATCGCAACTACTAAATTTGGCGAGTTAGGCTAAAAGTCATTTTCATGGCAAGAAAACTATGGGATCTCATCACCAAAGTGTGGAGAAAAGACCCACTAGAAGACAAGCAAACCCCGAAAACCTAAGTGCCTTCTCCCAGAAATCCCAGGAGGCCATGTTGCAAAGTATAAAAGACAAGTTCTTACTACACATAGGACACGTGAACTCTCCCACCGATGCCTACAAACAACTGGAAACAATGCACGAGGGCAGTCACCTCTCAAAAATCATAAAATTGGTATTCAAAAAAATGGCTTATACATCTTTGATGGATTTGTTTCTGAAGTATGTTTTTCGTCTTCTTCTAAAAATGATCTTCAACTTTGGCATGAAAGACTAGGACATGTAAATTTTAGGAGAATGTATGAAATGTCTTGCCTAAACCTAGTTGTAGGTCTTCTTAAGATGAAATCTGATCATGAAACTTGTGAAAGTTGCTTATGTGGTAAGCAACACATTGAACCATTTCACAAACATCATGATCCTAATTCCTCTCAATTGTTAGAATTAATTCACAGTGATGTTAGAGGTCCACTCGAAGTACCCTCTCTCGATGGAGTTTTGTATGTTATATGTTTTGTCGATGATTTCTCTAGAATGACTGGTCATATTATATAAAAAAATCTAATGTCTTGTCTAAATTTCAAGAGTTTAAAGCCCTAGTTGAGAATGCCTCTAATTTGAAAATTAAAAGAATTAGAATTGATAATGGAGGTGAATATGTTAGTAAAAAGTTTGATGGATGATGTGTGTCATGCGGGATTCAATATGAGTTAACCACTCCCTATTCCCCACAACAAAATGGCATTGTAGAAAGGAAAAATAGGACCATTTTAGAAATGGTTAGGACTATGATTCACGTGTCAAATGTTCCTAAGTTTCTATGGGAAAAGCTATGAATATTGCAGTCTGATTTTAATTAGGGTTCCCACTAAAGCCTTGTATAAAACTACACCTCTTGAAGTATGGACAAAACAAACACATGTTATCTCAAACTTAAGAATATTTGGTAGTCATGGTTCTATCTTCATTCCTAAAGTTAAACGAAAGAAACTCAACCCTACCACCTACTCTTGTATCTTCACTTGGTTACGGAGATCGCACCTTTGAAGGATTGAGACTCTATGATCCTTTTAAACATAACATTGTAAAAACTAGGAAAGTCTATGTATTTGAAAAACCATTTCGCGAAGCTTCTTCCAAACCTCCTATGTTTCTCCAAAGGAAGAAACAAAAGTCCTAGAGGATGAAAATCCATCTCCATATAGTATGGATATAGAGGTTGAGGGGGAGCCATCACAAAATGTGTTACAAACTAAAAGACCTAAATGGGCTCATAACTTGATTAAGGACTCACATCCTAATAGTCTTAGAAAGATGACTCATACTCAACATACTTATCATGCCTTGATGACCATGTATGAGGTTGAACCACAATCTTTTGAGGAAGCTAGTCAAGACAAAAATTACAAGAAGCTATGAAAGCTAAATAAAATGCTCTTATCAAATATACCACTTGAAAATTAGTCTACCTCCTTTAAAAAGAAGTGTTGTAGGGTCTAGATGGTTGTATAAAATCAAGTATAATTTTATATGAAAAATTGATAAATTTAAAGAAAGATTAGTAGCTCGTGGGTTTACTCAAAAACCCGGTATTGATTATGTTGAAACCTTTGCTCTCGTAGCCAAAATGAGCATTGTTAGAATTCTCCTAGCATTAACTGCTCAATATGGTTGGGAGATTCACCAAATGGATGTGAAAAATGCTTTTCTAAATGGTGATCTAAAAGAAGAAATATATATGCAACAACCTAAAGGTTTTGTAGAACCTAGCAAAGAACTGTGTGTTTGTAGGCTTACAAAATCTTTGTATGGTCTTAAACAAGCTCTTAGAGTTTGGTATGCTAAGATAAATGGCTTCTTTCAGGATCTTGGTTTCAGTAACTATTGTTTTGATAATGATTTATTTGTGAAAATTGAAAATGATAAGATTATTATTATTGTTTTATATGTGGATGATTTGTTAATTACTAACAATGATCATAGTTTAATTTTGAAAATTAAAGCTAAATTAAAACAACGTTTTGAAATGTTTGATCTAGGTCTATTAAATTGTTTTTTAGGGATGGTTATTTTTCAAGATCAGAACTCGATTGTTGCATCTCAATCACAATATGCTAATAATTTGCTTACAAAATTTAACATGATTGATTGTAAACCTATTGCCATTCCCATTGAAGTTGGTGTTAAATTAGATCCTAAACTTGCATGTGCAAAAGCTAACCCTACTTTGTATAGACAACTAGTTGGTAGTTTGATTTATTTGACTATTACTAGGCCTAATATTTCATATGCATAGGATTTTTTTCTAGATTCATGCAAGATCCTTATGAAGCTCATTGGAAAATGGCTAAACGAATTTTAAAATATGTTAAAGGAACAATTAATTATGGTTTGTATTATTCTTCTAGTAATGATGCAAAATTATTTGCCTATTATTCTTCTAAGTAGTGATATTATAGATAGAAAATCTACTACTGCATATGTTTTCAAGTTTGGTACATGTGTCATCACTTAAAGTAGCAAGAAGCAATCAACAATTTCTATCTCTTCTACTAAAACTGAGTATAAAAGTGCCATGGAAGCATAAGAGTACTACATGAACTCCATATGGGCGTCGAAGGAAGCACTTTTCTTCTATGTGACAACTAGAGTTGCATTGCTCTTGCGAACAATCCAGTTCAACATCAAAGAACGAAACATATAGAGATTCATATGCACTTCATTCAAGAGAAAGTCTTAAA
Organism: Taxus wallichiana var. yunnanensis; assembly: GCA_018340775.1. Taxonomy (NCBI): domain Eukaryota; kingdom Viridiplantae; phylum Streptophyta; class Pinopsida; order Cupressales; family Taxaceae; genus Taxus; species Taxus wallichiana. Next base: position 341,341,180 of record CM031240.1, on the reverse strand, counting down.
TGGCAATATTGATCTTCAATTCCGTCTTGTCGAAGCTCAAGTTACAGACATTTTCATGAAGCCACTGTGTTGTGAAATTTTTCAAGTTTTGTGCCTTGTTAAGCCTTTATAAGTTGTCATTTAGGGGAGTGTGCATGACAATGCCACCCCTTAACGGACTTTTTTAAATTTCTTATACTTCATTTTGTAAAAGATCACTATATGTGATTCTTAAGTAAATGATCACAACACGTGAGTTTACTTGTAATTCCCAACGAAACATTAGTTATGGGAGATCCTTGTTTTATAAAAGGCTCCATAATCTTATGTAAGTCTTCATATGTAAAGCACTTGTCCTAAGAATTTTTGTGTGGGAACATTTGTATGATTTTCTCTTTTATATGGTAGCCTAAATCATCGTTGATGATTTATGGATTGTAAATCCTTTTGTATAAAAAAGTAATTTGGCATGTTTCCCCACTTAATTTAAGGGGAGTGTTGGGAACTTGAGTGGAATCGATTTTCACTCGCTGTATAAAAAGGGGGTAGAACTTTTACAACATATTGCATTTGGAGAATTATTTAATCTTTGTAATGCTTGAGTGATTTGGTGGGACTTGAGGAGGAAGTTGAAGTGTTGGGTTAAAAGTATAAATTCTCAATAAAGGAAAGTTCTATTTTGTGGGGTTTTTACCGCGAGGTTTACCCCATGTAAATCTATGGCTGTGCATTTACTTCTACTCATTTACTTTATGAAGTTATTTCGTTTATTTACTTCCACACTTAAGACTATAATCCTTCAACAATTTATTTAGTGTATATTTAACTAATTTATTATTTATCCCATTTTTTCCTAACACATCCTCCATTATTCCATTCGCAATCGCAAATTCTAATATCCGTGATATTAATCTTTGTGCAAATATATCGATCTCTCGCAGGCAGTAAAGCCACATGTATTTGCAATTCTGTCAAAAATTTCTGGGAAGATGTAACATTTTTAGCTACGGGTTTTTCATAGGTAGAAAGTTTTTTTCATGATCGTGGTATCAACTTGGCAAGGAGATGTCAAGGTTGACTAGTGGAACCACTTTAGGCACAAGTTGGCTACAATAAATTTGTCATTTTTGTTTTAATTTGCTCTTTTTTTGCTCAAGTTGCATGGTGATACACCAAAACTGAACATTCACATTGTAGCGTTGGAATGGTGCATTGCTAGAAAGACCACATACCTTTTACTCTTCCCAAGCACCGATCAAAACCTCTACATAGTCATGTGAAATTTGCAAATCTAAGTTTTCTTTTAAACTTTAAAATCTATATTTTAAAAAGAAAAGGCCTCCTTGTAAATTTTGTAGACTTACGACAAAGAAGTTTCTTTTAAATTTTTCCTCTTTTTGAAAAAGAAAAAATTCTATTAGAAAAAGAAAAAAAAAAAGACAATAAAGAAAGAAGAAATATTTGGAGGAATTTATCTTTTTTTACGTATTCAAATATTCAAAAATAAGTCATTATTATATAAGTCATTTATGGTACAAAATCAATTTTCATTTTCAGAATTCAATCAAAAGTTCGTAAAAAAAAATTGCAAACCAAACAAATAGCAACATTTGATATTAGTGGTGGCTCTAGTCTATGCTCATGAGTAATGTTGTCATGTTAAACTACTGCATCTATCACTTAATAGAACTGCAACAATGGCGTCTTTGGCATCGTTCCTATAATTACCAAGGAGAAATAGGAAAATATTTATTTTCATTTCCCTTCCTCTATTACCTATTCACATATGTCATTCGGCGTAAATCCCGAAAACAAGAAAAATTGAGTATGTAGGGTTATTATGCCCACGTATGAAATTTTCTTGTTAAGCAAGTGTTATTGATAAAGCGAGTGTTATTGATAAAGCGTTAATCTTTTCATGTACTACCTAGGTACGACATACCATTCTACTCTTATGTACCTTAATGCCTCTTTCACATACTAGCGGGTATATCGAAAGGAAGAGCTTCTTCAAGATATCGACGGATATATAGGAAGGGTAGGTATATCGAGAGGTTTGGTATATCGGTTGGTGGCATATTGAAAAGGGAACTTGTTAAAGTGATAAGGAATCCCTCCATCTCCCTAGTACAAAATGACTTTGATAAAATCAATTGACACAACTTGATCAACAAAAATACCTAGTTAGAGTGGTCTTAGCAAGTGAAGAACACACTTATCTTCAATGATCTATGGTTTGACATTTGCAACGAGGACACAAAGCCAACACCACCTACAAATGCAAAGGAAGCCAATATTTGGAAGCAAAAGAATTTGAAAGCATTGGCCTTAATGAGAGACCCAGTTGATGCTGAAGTCTTTCATTGAATTCAAGGGTTTGATATTGCATGGGAAGCATTTAATAAGTCAAAGGACTTGTCTAATTCTCACACAAAAATGTAGTTCATACAGTTGTAATTAAAGTTCTTTAATCTTAAGTTGAAAAATGGTGATGTGATGAGTCTGGCCTCATAAATCTGAGCTATCAAGCATGATGTTAAAGCCACAAGGTGAAAATTGATATATACATGACAACATTCATAAAAGCCCTTCTTCTTTAGTATTCAACCTATTTGGAGTCTTTACAAGCAAGCAATCAATTAAAGACTTATATTTGATCAATTGGTTGAAAACATGGCAAAAGGGCAAAGGCTTTTCGAAGAAACATCAACTCCACGAGAGAAAGCATTTGCTATGCCTATCAAAAAGGGAATTCTTTCACGAGTTCTTCCTCCAAGGCCTCATCCTCCAAAAATGGTGATGGGGGCAAAGGAAGAATAAGGGTAAAGGAGGCAAAAATAACAATAATAATGGGCAAAAGTAAAATGATAAACAACACTTGTTTTGCAAACAATGTGGCAAAAAAGGAGCAATGAGGCTCATGAATGCAAGACTTCATGGGAGAAAATTGAAGCTTATCACAAACAAAAAGAAGAAAAGAAGCCCACCAAAGAACCAGACTCCACTCAATTCACTAGTGAATATGTGCTTTCAGTTGTGATAAAACAAATAATTAGTGTTACGTGGGACACGCACCCCCATTCCCAAGCCGTCTTGGACGTCAGGATGTCCCGAGTGCTTGGGGACGAAGATGAAACATCCCCCATGCACCCCCAAATGCAAAAATGAAGGGGACATCCCCTAACTTTAGGGAACGCACCCAAGACATCCCGGGTGCTTCGAGACTTTGGGGACTCCAACGGGGCACCATGAAGTCCCCGAGATGGCTAGGGGACGGCTAGGGGATGTCCCAAAGTCCCCAAAGTCCAAAGTCCCAAAAAATAAAAAAATATAAAAACATAAAGGATTATGACTTTGAAAAGAGGAAAATGAAAACTAATCCTTTTCCCATGCAAACTTACCTTCCCAAGAAATGGATTTTTGTTGTCTTATGTAGGTTCCAAAAGAAGATATTCTAACGAGAGGTTGTTATTTTACATTTTAAAGCCTTTCTTATACATAGCAATAGGATCAATAAATTCATATGCATATTTTAAAGGATTTCTTTAGTTTCAAAATTTTGTTGTGCAAGTCTTTTTGCTTCTTTTTGTATGATATTGAAGGCTTTACCGGTATATTAGGATGTTCTAGAGGCCAACTTTGTATTTAATTTTTAGTGTTTTTCAGTTACCTTAGCCGGTTTTGTCTATGGATGGCTATTCATGTAGTTTGCATGGCCTCTTTTGTTCCAAAAAGCTATTTTTTTAATTCGAGGATATAATCATGTAAGTGACATGATAAAGAGATGTTGGCATGTTACAGGGCCTTTGGTAACATTATTGGCTATGGTGCTGAAATTATAACCTTTCATGTTTTTTTTCCAAGGTTAGGGGACCCATTGTATACTTTTAATATTTATATATTATTTTATTAGTTGTCCCCCAGCTGTCCCCTCGCCATCCCCAAAATCTGGGAATTTCTTGCCATCCGGAAGCCTCATCCCGACGTCCCCGTCTCGAAGTCTTAGGTAATTATGCAAATAATGCCTCGATTAGTACCACTTTGTTTAATGGTTGGGTCCTAGATACTAGAGCCACTCAACACATGACTTTCTGAAAGGACTTCTTTGAGGAGTTTCACAAAGAAAGCTATAATCCAAAGTATACTTGGCGAACAAATAAAGTTTACAACCGGATGACAAAGGAACAATAAGACTCAATTGTCAAGGGCTTCTAGATTTTATTCTTAAAAATGTCCTATACCTTCCTTAGTTGAAACAAAACTTCTTGTCCTTGGTGCTCATTCGCCAACAAGGGAGCTCCATTATGTTGGAAAATGGGGAGATCCCTAACAAATGGAAAAATGACAATGCAGTGGCATTGACTAGATTTGAGCAAGGCAAATTATTAAAACTCAAGGGTGAGCCATCAATTTCATGGAATTTTTCTCATCTCGTTGAAGACGAAATGTCTCCAAGTATGTTGTGGCATGCAAGATTCGGGCACTCAATCATGACTGCATTCGTGTGTTGCAAAATAATAGCGTAGCAAGATTACCCCACCGCCCACAAAATTTGAGAAGTGTGAAGCCTGCATTTTGGCTAAACACTCAAGAGGACCTTTTCAAAAGTCAAAATGGAAAGTTGACAAAAGTTGTAGTTGGTCCACTCCTTGTGTTCTCTTCCAATTCTATCAGTTGGTGGTCACAAGTACTTCATGTTGTTCATCGACCACTACATGACCAAATGACATGGATATATTTCCTCAAACAAAAATCAGAAGCCTTCAAAACGTTTCAAAAGTTTCAAGCCATGGTGGAAAATGAAGCTCAAACCCACATTGGGACACTCAGGACTAATAATGGTGGTCGATAAACTTCAAAGGTGTTTGAAACCTATCTATAGTAAAACGAGATCAAACACCATCTCACAGTTTCTCACACTCTCAACAAAATGGAATAGTTGAAAGGATGAACAAAACCGTGATGAATATGATTGATGCAATGTTATACTTCATCGGGGTAAATCTACACTTTGGGGAAGAAGCAACACAAACAATAGTGTACCTCTGAAACAGATCACCATCAATAACCCTTCAATTGAAGACTCCGTATGAAATGTGGTGTGGTCATCTTCCTTCAATGCATCATCTTCGGGTTTTTGGATCCACATGTTACGCATTGATCCCAAAGGAGAAAAGGAATAAGTTGGACCACAAAAGTCATAAATGCATTCATTTGGGATATTTTGAATCCTCCAAGGCATATCGGCTTTGTATGAAAAGAGCAAGAAATTCCTCATTGCAAGGGATGTCATCTTTTGTGAAACTACAAAGGATGAGGCCAACATCAATCATCAATTGAGTCAATTGGAGAAGTATGCCAAGTTCGATGTCTACAAGGAGAGTAATTTAGATATTCCAAACAGTGGGGAGGGGCGGTAGGGGGCGGGAGGCATGCAATTTGGAGCCATTTGATTCTGTATTATCTCTTATAACAAAGATTGAAACTCCTCTTGAAGAAGAAAATGAAACTTCATTAAAAAATGGACAAGTGGCACAAGAACAAAGAACAGAAAGTGAAGGAGCTTCAAATCATGAGATTGAGGCACCAAAACCACAAAAAAAGATGCCTAAATGGGCAACATAGACATTGAAAGATGTTCGTCCTAATGAAGTTGGAAAAACTAGCACACGAAGTGCACATGCAACCGCACAACCAACAAAAATTGTCCTAGAAGAAATTCAAAACAAGATTGAACAGCTCACCTTAAATGATCCTCTAGCGAGAAGAACTCAATGTTGTGTTCGATTCAGAACCAACCTCTTTCAAACAAGCTGAAAAGAATGAATCTTGGAGAAAAGCCATGAGAGATGAGTATAAAGCATTGGTGAAAAATGGGACTTGGAATTTGGTTGATCCTCCACTCAACTGTAAACCAATTATATGCAAGTGAGTCTTCCGCAACAAATACAAAATTGATGGCTCGCTTGAAAAACATAAAGCAAGGCTTGTTGCAAAGGGTTATGCTCAAAAGGAACATATAAACCACAATGATACCTTTGCACTAACGACGAAGTGGACTACCATTTGGACTTTGTTGGCTTTGGCAGCACAAAAAGATGGAAAGTTCATCAAATGGACATGAAAATTGTTTTTCTGAATGGTGATCTTCAAGAAATAGTGTACATGACTCAACTTGAAGGTTTTGTAATTGATGGCCAAGAGCACAAAGTGTGCAAACTAGAAAAATCATTGTATGGGTTGAAACAAGCCCCGTGTGCATGGTATGAAAAGCTTATTAAGCACCTCTTGAACATGAATTTCAAGCAATTTGAGTTTAAAGATGCAACTCTTTTTGTCAAAACAGTTGACAAAACAATTGTATTTCTGGTAGTGTATGTGGATGATCTACTCATAACAGGGAATAATGAGAAATACACTGCAAAAATCAAAGGAGATTTGATGAAAGTGTTTAAAATGACAGATTTGGCTATCTTCATTACTATTCAGGCATTGAAGTGCTCTGGAAATCGAAGTACATCTTTATCACTCAACAAAAGTACATTAGTGACATGTTGAAAAAAATTGAAATGGATGATTGCAAGCCTCTCAATACGCCCATGGAACAAAATCTGAAATTGACCACAAAAGATACCATAGATTTTGTAAATGCTACTAAATATAGACAACTCATTGGAAGTTTGATCTATGTGACCACAACTAGACCAGATATTTCTTTTGTTGTTGGTGTTCTTTCTAGATTCATGCAACAACCTAAAGAAAGTCATTGGGTAGCAGCAAAGAGAGTCCTCTGATATCTCAAAGGAACCCAACATTTTCGACTACAATACTCCAGAGTAACAAACTTCATGCTGGTTGGATATTCAAATCCTGACTACATTGGTGATGAAATTCACTTTGGGTTTTTCAATGAATCAGGAACAGCAATCCAAGAAGTAATCAGTGCCAGTGATTTCTTCAGCAGAAGCAAAGTATATGGCAGCTTCAGAGGCAACCAGAGAGATTTTGTGGCTCATAAGGGTTTTTTCAGACTTGCAGGTACAAGTTTCATCAACACCATTGATGGTTGACAACACATCTACAATTTCCATGGCAAAGAATCCAATCTTTCATGACCGAACCAAGCATATCAATACTAAATTTCATTTGATTCAGCACTATGTGAAAGATGGCAGTGTAAAGTTATAACCCTACAACAGAGCAATCAGCAGACATCCTAACAAAAGCGCTTCGACAAGAAAATTTTGAAAAGTTTAGAGGCATGCTTGGTCTCACTGTAACCCCTGCAGATAAGGGGGTGTAATATTATTGTAAATAATATTAGATAATCCTAGGTGTTTATTAGGAGAGCTTTTGTCTTGTAGTTGGAACTCTTCAAGTTCTCGTAGATAGTTGAAGATTCATCTTGGAATGTGAAGTGAACAGCCATTCTTGGCTTATTTATTCATAATCTTCTTTCAACTAATGAGAATACTAAGTTTTGGTTTGCACATTCTATTCGTTCATTTTTGCACAGTCCATTTTTCTTGCCCTGACATAGTGGTCATCTCGTACTTCAACAAAGTTATCAATACAAGGAGTCTAGTCAGCTATTCCACTATATGATGTATACTGATGATGGATCACAGGGTGATCCAAAACATTGATATAAAAACTTATATACAGATTTTCCCAAAAGTCTTTTCTAATGATACAGATTTCAGAAGCCTCAGATCATTAATTCGCTGTATCTATTCAAAACTACCAAATACTTGAATGTCAATTTCAATCCACCAGCATCCTTTGAATTCCTCAATCTTTAACTATTGATGTGGATTACGCTTTTGAGACTTCTCCAATAATTAGATTGTTCCATGTCTCTATGACGTGTCTCCATGACATAAGCTTCTTAACATACTTTGGATTTAAAATTTAAATGAATTATGTGACATCACCATGGATTGGTATTCAAACAGATTAGTCATCTAGGGCGCTTCAAAGTAATAATAAGATAATTCTAGCAATACTGTTGTAGAGAAAACACAATCTTTAGCCATTGTCCCAAACAGTGAGTCTATCTAGATTTGTAATCTGTGACCTGCATGCTTACACAAGAATGCATTAGTTCCTTCCTCTCACTGCCATACCAAAACAGCTCACGAAATAGAGTCGGTCAGATTGCTTTGTATCCAATAGCATCAGCTACACACCTCTTGATAAACGTTGTCATACTCACCTCTACTTGAAAGTGTTGACTCATCATATCTCATGACACAGCCACTACACTCAAATTCACGCGATGGTCCTTGTGCGACATGCTTTTTCAGCACAAAGCCGCGACATTTTTCAATATAAGATCTGCTTGACATACTTAGTCTAATATTTCCACCATCACATATGGTGGATAACTAACACTGTACATGTCAGGAATATTTTGGAAAAAACATCCCTGCCAACTACAAGCCTAGAGGACTAATGTGTTTTAAAAGCATAGTTTATCATTTTATATTTACAAAAAAATGTGTTTGAAAATTTGTACTTCTTGAATTGAACAATAAAGCAGATTAAACAAAAATCTCTCCCATATAAACCAATGAAATAACAATATAGTAAAGTAAGATTTTAGAGATTGCCGTAGTTCAACAATTTTGTAGGGCACCAGCTAATAACAAAAGAAATATCCAAATTATGCCCAAGATAACGTGTGTGACAAGATACCTCTTTGCGTCTTGTCGCTTTCTTTTTCCCTTGGGACAAAAGTACCATCAGCCTTTGCAATAGCATCTGACTTTGTCTTTGCATACTGTATTCTCTACACTTCGGGAAAAAAATACTTCAGAACATCTCATATAGTTTTGACAATAGAGACTCTTTACCATGCTAACATGACATATTAACCAGTTTATCAACAATTATTTGACAATTTTCACCCTTCAGCATCCAATCTAAATAAAATAATCCAAAAATGATCCTAACTAGCCATATCCATACTTGACTTTATAAGTTTTATCAAGATCTGCAAGCTCCTTGGGCTTCATTTAACTTGTTAGAACATGATGGTAGCTTTGGTTTTGAGCCAACCCCGACTTTGAAGGAAAACAATATCCTCTGTAAAAGTGCTGGTGTAACCAGGATCGCACAATTTTGATTCTCACAAATGATTAAATCCCTTATTACAATAAGTCTTGTCATACTTATATAGGCAAGGAAACCTTCTCTAAAAGCAATTTATCCTTGTTTCATCATAAAGCAATCTAAAATTATTTATAGCCTTTCCATGAATTTATTTGTTTTAGTTCCGGAAACAAACTAAGCCCCGTCTCTTAACATGGACAAGATGAAAGCATGCACAAATTGCAACTAACATGCATGAGATGCAACTAACATAACATAAAACATGTATATAGAGTAAATGTACCATTTATGGATATCTACACGTCAGTACATATATATATATATATATATATATATATATATATATATATATATATATATATATATATGATATAATTATATATATATACATATTATGATACTATACATACATATACATACATACATACATATATATAATAACATAGTACTCATTTTATAATTGTAGAGCATAAGAGATAATTGATAAAGCAAAATATTTTGAATTCATTGAAAGCAACCTCTAAGTTCTAAAGAATCATCATTCAACATTTATTTGTATTCACATATACATAATAATAATCCTAATATCATAACTCATAATCATTTTAATCCTAAGTAGCTCATTAGGGTTAGGGTTCATTTAATGCAATTTTTTTCATTTTTAAAAAGTAAAGTCGGTTTTTAAAAGTAAAAGTGCAGGAAAAGATATATGCTCTATACTTCATTGTATTTCAAAGCGTTTGGAAAGCAATTTTGAGTTCATAGTGCATTAAGATGAGGTAATTATCATAAATTGCTCTAAGTGCATTCAAACTTTAGTATTTGTATTTTCCGAAAATAACTTATTTTTAATCCTCACTCATTTCCTATAAAAGATATATGCCAAATGCTTTCAGAGATTTTGACAGAGATAATTCCATAAATTGCTCACATTTTGAACACTCAAATTTTCATGCTCATTTTCATCCCTCAAACTAGATCACATCTAATCCTAGTAATTTTTGAATTTGAGAAATCCCTGTAGAGCCAGTTTAACAAAAAAGTTAACCATAGCTGACAGCATATGGTTGCAAATTAACCATGCTCATAAACGAAAGGGTACAAGTAGGAGAAAATGTAAAATATATTTGAGCAAAACAATTCAACAAAAAATAACAAAAAAAATGAGAGATATTTCCAAGCATGTAGTCCATAAATAACCCCATATATTATTTTTTCAAGTTTCGGGCAATAAAAGTCTAAAAATTAAGGTTAGAGTGAGAATGGGTCAACACTACACTCGATAAAAACAACATCATATTCATAATGACGAAACAAACAAAAAGTTTTTTTTTCAATATGGGTTTTCTGCTACTATGGTTACCAAGGCATGGATGAGGATACAAGCATATGGAGAACAATAAAATTTGAGAAAAACTCAGAAATGGAAAGAGAAACTTTTATTGTGTTTTTCATTCAAAGAAAAAATGGAATGGGTGAATACAAAAAGAGTTAAAAGATGCCCAGCCGAATGTCAACTACCATAATAATTGATTGACTTATATTTATGACCACTATACTAAATATTCTGACATCCTTAATGGTCATATATAAAAACTAGTGCACCGTCCCTTATAACTAACTTTTATAACACACAACATTATATATTTTTATTGTGTATTTATTTCCTATGCCAATATACTTTTATAATAATTACTGACTTACATTTATGACCACTATACAAAATATTCCAACACCCTTGATTGTCATATATGTAAAAGTGAAAATTTATCCTTCCATTTAATATGGAGACGTTTTGTAAACATTTATTAGATGGACAATACATCATGATCAACTAAATAACTTTTTCTTAACTCACCAATTTATGCAGGGATTTTATGCTGATCTGTACAGCCAAATAAGTTCAACACTGCCTTGAAATATGTGCCAAAGACCAAAAAGTTGAAAACTATAAAAATCTTCAAAAATCGAATATTAAAAATATACAAAAATTATGTCCTCACAATCTATACGATCTGTACAAATTTGTATGATACTAAGAAAAAAATTCATTGGGCACCCTGCCAGCAGTATTGCACACTTTAAAATTTCTGCCTTCAAACCCCATGAAGTTCCTTGGAATATCTGTTGGTTTTTTCTTTATCAGAAAACTAGGATTTTAATGTTGATTGTAGGTGTGTTCCTTGAGAATTTAACCATACGATTACTCTCCTACACCTCTCCCAAAGTTCCCAAAAACTTCACATACCTATAGACCTAATACCGTGAGCAAAAAATAAACAAAGGTATAAGCAAAACTCAAAAAACGGAAGGGGATGACCCTATGGTGAACTGGTGGGGCACTTAGCCTGTAGAGCCAACAACCTAGGTTCAAACCCAGCCCCCAGGATTTCATATCCTGATTTACCCGCGGCATGTGGAGTGGGGTATTTGCATGTCGCCTAGGGGGTACATCCCTAGCCTAAATTTTAAAAATATGCAAGTGTGATACACCAATAGAAATCTTGTGACCCTCCCGAGGCTTGGAAGAAAATTGTGGAGGGGTCCTCTTCTACGTCCCCCTCGAAGAAGTTGACGCCCGTGCTTTCTGATGGGGCCCTCTCTCTTCACATCCCTTCTCACATCACGAAGGGTTGTTGCCTCCAGGGATCTATCCCTTGTTAGCAAGTGATGGGTCCCAGACCCCCCTCAAAGACATCAAAAAATGGGCCCGGCTGAAATGGAACCCTTGTGGTGCGCTGGAAATAGCTGCGATGCCAAATGGATTTGTCCTCTTCTCCTTCAACATGAAAGAAGACTTTGCTCGAGCTCTACTGGGTGGTCCGTGGTTCTTTGGCGAAGAGGGTTCTATATCAAGAAATGGTCTCCTGGATTCAACCCGCTTAATAGAAACAATGACACAGGCTCCAATCTGGGTTCGTCTTCCGGGCCTTCCTCTGGAGCTATGGCACCCTGTGGTTATGAAGGTATTGCTCTATCTATGGGTTCTCTAATCGCAATAGACCAGGCCACTAAGGCCAAGACTAGATTCATTCATGCTTGGTTGTGTTAACGTTGATGTAAAGCCCTCTCCCGAAATCGATTGATCTCTTATCTGATTTTGGAACCTGGTCTCAATCCATTGAATATGAATATATCCCACAAGCATGTTCAATCTACAAAAGCATAGGCCACAGAGCCTTGGGTGCCCCTCCAAGCCTCAACCTAAACCCAAAACCCTGGTTACCTCTCCCAAAAAGAAAGGAAAATATATCCCTAAGATCATTCCTGAAGAGACCCCGGTCATCCCCACATCTAACCCCTTTTCCCTCCTGGAAGAAGGAGAGATCACTTTCCGACTCCAACTTGGCCCCTCTCTCGACCCCCTGCCTCCCTTCCCTTGGTCTCTTGGTCTGTTCCGAGGAAGTCCCCTAGCCTCCCCTTCCCCTCCCCCTAGTGGTACCCCCTCGGTGGCTTTACCCCCCCCCTCTCTGCCTTCCCGCTCCCCTCCCTCCAACCTCCTCCTCTCCCTTCCCCCTCTCCCCGAGCTTGGCATGGAGCCTCCTCGCTAACCCCACTTCTTCGGTTCTCCTTTCCTTCCCCTCTCTAATACCCTGCTCTCCCCATCCACTCAATCCTCTGATGATAGTTTGAATCCTTATGACCCGAAGTAGTAGTAGGAAACCTGATACTGGCTCTGAGAAAATCCGTGGGCGTACCCCGGGAAATGTTAAGCTACAGCAAGAATCAGCCCTGAATGTGGCCCAAGGAACACAGAGCACCATCCCCATGGTTGTGGGGAGCAAATCTAAATCCAAGAAATGAAGGTGATCTCATGGAATATTAGAGGGTTGAACTCTCTGCAAAAACAGAGAGTCCTCAAGGATATGAAATTTAACCACTCTCCTGACATTATCATGCTTCAGGAAACCAAACTCAAAAAGGATGACCATCTCTTGAAAATTTGGTGCTTTCTTTTTGCTTCTCAACTTGCAATAGGTAATTCGGGAGGCTTATGCACTCTCTGGGACCCCAAACAATTCAAAGGTGACTGCCTTCTGCAGCACCCCAATTTTCTGTGCACTCTCTTCCAGGAGTAGATTTGATGCTACTGGATTGCAATCAATGTTTATGCCCCAAACTTGGAATCACAACGTGAAAGACTCTGGCAAGACATCTCAAATTTCATAAAAATTGTGGAAATCTCCTGTGCTCATTATGGGAGACTTCAATTGTACTCTATACCCCTCCGAAAAGCAAGGAGGAGCCCCGGCTAATCCCAATAGCATGGAAGCTTTGGCTGACTTTATACGGGGAGACTCTTCTTGATATGGACCTTCATGGTACTTCCTTCACTTGGTCCAATCGCAGAGTGGGCAGAAATCACATACAAAGTAGATTGGATAGAGCTTTAGGATCCTTGGATTGGATCTCACTTTACCCTGATTTCTTTCTCAGCTCCTTACCCCAAGTGGCATCGGACCACAGCCCTTTAATCCTGTGCCAACAATAAGATGAACATAAAAAATCCTCCCTTCAGATTCGAGCTTGCCTAGCTAGAAAATAATCAACTGGACCCTCTTATTAAGAGCTGGTGGGATATCAAAATTTAGGCTCCGAAATGTTTAAGTTCTCCAACAAACTTAAGGAAATAAAAAAGTAGCTTAAGATCTGGAAGAGCAAGGTGTTCAGAAACATCAAAACTCGTAAACAAAAGCTGACTCAGAAATTGCTAACATTTCTGCTCTAATGGAGGTTGAAGGAAGAACAGAACAACTCCATAAACAAGAAAGGCATCTTCTCAGTGACTTCCACAATACCCTAAGGGAAGAAGAGACCTATTGGAAGTAGAGATCTCGGGCGCTTTGGCTGGAGAAGGGAGACCGCAACACCAAGTTCTTCCACATTACAGCCTCTAAGCACAAAAGTAGGGACAAAATCAAAGAATTGCTTACTCCGGTGGTAACACTTTAACCTCTGACAGTGAGATTTCTAATGAATTAGTCTCCTTTTATTCTAATCTCCTTCAAGGAAGAGGACCCTCCCAACGAGCAAGCGATGTCCAAGATGCTCCAACACATTCCCAAATTAATCACGAAGGGCATGAATGAACAATTTAACGAAACCTTCTCTATGGAGGAAATTCATAAAGCAGTCTTCACTATGAAAGGTGACAAAGCCCCAGGCCCCGACGGCTTCCCTGCTGCCTTTTTCCAAATCTTCTGGGAAATCATCAAGCAAGATCTTTACAAGGCGATAAAGGAATTCTAGTCCAACAACGCCCTCCTGAAAGAGTGGAACACCACCTTCATAGCTCTTACTCCTAAAGCTCTTGGATCTAAATTGGTTTCCAACTTCAGGCCAATTAGCCTCTGCAACACCTCCTACAAAATCATCACCAAAATGTTAGCCGCTCAGTTGAAGCCCCTGATGAATGACCTTATCACGGTGAATCAAAATGGTTTCATAGTGGGCGCCTTATTCAAGGGGGTATCATAACCATGCATGAAGCCATCCACTCAGCCCATCACTCGAAGTCGTGGGGATGATCCTCAAATTAGACATGCAAAAAGCGTTCAAAAGAGTTAGCTGGACTTTTCTGATCCGTGTGCTAAAAAGTTATGGGTTTGACAATAGATGGTGCAACTAGATTTTGTCTTGCATTGCCCCCCTGCTTCTCGATCCTCATAAATGGCATCCCGACAGGATTTTTCAAAAATAGCAGAGGCATTCGACAGGGGGACCCTCTATCTCCTTTCCTCTTCCTATTAATGGCATACTCCCTCAACAGAGCTCTTGAGGCGGCCAAAAGTCATTTGGTTATTTCTGGCATCAAAATCACTTCTAGCTCCCCCAATGCCACTCACAGCCAATTTGCGGATGACACTCTACTATTGAGTGTTGCTTTGGTGATTGAAGCTCATGCCCTGAAAGAAATTTTAGAAAGACTATCAATAGGCCTCTCAACAATTGATTAACTTCAACAAAAGTAGTATCTCCTTCCTAAACACCATGGCTCAAACTCAAAGAAGGATTGCTGACATATTTGGTTGTAAAATTGTGGACTTTCCCTCCTCCTATCTTGGCATTCCCCTTTTCAAAGGCAAACAAACCAAGAATCTATGGAATCCTGTCATTGAGAGATACCAAAAAAAGTTGGCCACTTGGAAAGGTGTCATTCTTAGTCAAGTGGACAAACTTCAATTGGTCAAAGCTACTCTATAGAGTTTACCTATCTACTTCATGTCTCTTCTCAAAATGCCTTCCTCAGTGATTTTTGTTGTTGAGGGAATCCAAAAGAAATTTCTCTAGTCAGGAGTGGAGACCAAAAAATGGATTCACCTAGTCTCTTGGAATGAAGTCTGTAAGCCGACACTAGGTGGGCTTGGTATTAGACAGATTGCTGATATAGACTAGATTGCTGATATGAATGTTGCTCTGCTAGCTAAAATTGGTTGGGAAGTTGCTCAAGGTAATTCACACTAGGCTCAGCTGTTGAGATCTAAATACTTGATGCAAGATGAAGATTTTCTTCTCTCCTCCCCACCCCGTGGCTCGGCTATCTGGAACTCGATTACTAGCTCTCTTCCTCTTCTTCATACTGGGACCAAGTGGAGGTTGGGTAATGGCGAAGATCAATAGACTTCTAGTTAGATTGGTGGATTGGTGATAAACCTCTGAGCCTCAACCCTGTTTGGGACCCTATCAAAAGGAACCTCATCAATAGGCATGGCAGGAAAGTTTCTAGCTACTGGAGAATTCAGAATTCAATCCCCTCTTGGCATATACCGGTTTGGATGGGCATCAGTGAACTTCAGAGTCAGCTTTTGACTTAGTTGAGACTTACCCTTTCCTCCCTCTATATTCCATTCTCTCTCCCCTGATGAACGTATCTGGCCCCTCTCCCCCTCTAGTTCCTTCATTGTTAAAGCCACCTATAACACTAAGCCCCGGACCATCTCTGGCCCTCCCCTCTTCAAAATTTGGCCCAAAGAGTCTATTCCCAAAATTGGCTTCTTTGCCTAGCTCTCCTTCAAGAATGCTTTCCTCTCTGGAGAGAACTTAAAGAGGAGAGGCTTCTCACTTCCCACTCGTTGTGTTCTTTTTTGTAAAGCCTTGGAATCCTCCTCTCATCTCCTTCTTCACTACCCCTTTGCCCAAGCTATCTGGAGTGGGCTTTTGTCATGTTTTAGAGTGGTCTAGACCTTCCTAGATTTTATTCATGACACCCTCATACAATGGTATTCCCCCTTCACTCACCCGGCCCTTTCCTTGGCTTGGAAACTCATCCTCCCCCATGGCCTATGGGGCATCTGGAAAGAGAGAAATAGGAGAATCTTCAAAGACCAATGTTGGGATCCGGAGAGGGTGGCCAGTCATATAGCTATTCTCTTCCAAGATAATCTCAATAGCTGCTTATGGAAGAAATATCAGCAAAAATTTAGTTATGCAATCACAAGGATTGGTGTCAGCAGATGATGATCCTTCCCATAGCTAAACCCTCTTCCCAGGCTCATTCTGATGTTAGGTGGCTCCCTCCTCCAATGGGTTGGTTGAAACTTAATACGGATGGTGCTTCTAAGGGTAACCTAGGGAAGTAGGGGGGGCGATCCTCCGAAATTCCGATGGTTCCACTCTAGCTATCATTATGGCCAATTTTAACTGGGTACCAATCACCGTGCTAAAGCCTTAGCTATCTTAAAAGGGCTGGAGATGAGTCTTAAACTTGGCAACGATTCCCTAATTGTGGAAAGTGACTCTCTCAATATTATAACTCTCCTCAACTCGGATGACCCAGGTCAATGGACTATTAAAAACATTATTGTTGACATCCGTCTCCTCCAAAGGAACTTTCAGCAGATCAAGTTCTAGCACATTCTTCGGGAAGGAAATAAGGTGGTGGATTGTTTGGCTAACATTGGTGTCCTCCTTGATTCTCAAGCAAATATGGTTAGATAATTTCCCTGCCAATCTCCTTCAAATTACCCATAATGATTGCTCATTGTCTAGCTAACACGTGGAGTTGGGAGTATGTTCCTTATGTCAGCAAACCTAGAAAAAAGCTCCCATCCTCGCTTCTAATGGCGGTAATGATTTCCACATTAATTTGAAGTGTTGCTCTATGGAGCCGAGCACGTGGGAAGAGTATTACTGCACTCGTGTGGATCCAGTCTAAGATTCACCATTTCGCATCATAATTATTTCCATTTTAGAAGGATGGATGACATGGAAGGCTCTCATAAATATACCGAAGCTTATTAAAGCCAAGTCGCGGATCTTCACCTCGACGCACATTCACGATTTTCTGAACATGGGTGGGCAGCTCAAGTGAATTGAACCTACTTCTTGCACCTGTCTGCAGGAGGACCAAGATGTTTGGAACATCCTTAGGGACAATGGCATAACGATGTTCCTTGAAAGGATGTCCGGATACTCGGCGTTGGTTTCGTATGGAGCCACGCCACCTGGTCACGCGGCAAAGTCCAATTGGCAACACCCGCTTCACCATATCCACAAATGCTATCGCCTCTATCACTGGCCTTCCTGCCTCGGGGTGTGTACTTCAAGAAACCTCTCAAAAAGTGGAGCTTCAAGATTTTATTGCCAAAGGGGAGAAGCATGACAAAGTATCTCTCTGGTTATATTGGGAATCCCTCCTTCCTCCCTGGGACAGAGTCGCTGAGGTGATCATGAGATACTTCACCATTGATGGGCGTTACAGGTTGGTCTACGGTCCCCACTTCTTCATCCTCTCGCACTTACTTTGGGGAAGAAAATTAACCTAGGATGCTTTTCTTTTCCAATCACTTGAGCACTCTATTACCCTGGCTAGGGAGGGTGAAGGGCCCATTCTACATCAGGGCCTTCTCTACCTCCTTTTCAAATGTGTGCTTCCCCTGTTGAATTGAACCTTTTTCCTCCCAAACATGGTCGGCCCCCCTGTATACGCCCACCTCCTCCCCCATTCCATCCCCTACTTCCCGTCCCTCCTCAGCCTTCGCCACCTCAAGTTTCTCTCGACTCGACTCCGATGTGGAAATCCTGGGTCCCCCTTCACGGGTTTTGTTCCCCTATTTCGAACGGCCTCCCGAGCTAAGTATTGCTGACCCTGTGGCTTTGGTGGCGCTCGCTACTTCTTCTCCTGCCTCTAGCTCGGAGCTCCACCTCTCAAACACTCTGCTAAGTCTTGCTCTGTATATCCTGATTCCCCAGAGTCTGTCCCGATTGGCTTGGATGTGGAGCTCAAGGAGGAGGGGCCTAACTTCCAGCTGGATGCCAACAATATCATCATGGAAGATCATAACACCACCCTCAGGATGAGTAGATGGATGATGTCTCTAATTGGAAAGACTCTGCATCTAGCGGCATTGAGAAGACCAACACTAAACCTGCTGCTGACACCGAGAACCAGCCGAAGACCACCATGTCGAAGCTAGTGACTTCCATCTTGGCCAAGCTGCATCATTCCTTCTCGGTTCTCAAAGCCTGGGAAACCTTCACTGAAAACACCAAGGCGGCCATTACCAAAGACTGCACTGAGTTGATAACGCATTGGCGGACCAGCTTGCCAATGAGTCGGGTTCTATTCATGCCAAGAATTCTGTGATTGAGCTGAAAAAGCTCCTTTGATGTTGTTCTTTATGTTTGGGGCTTTGTTCTTTTGCCTTTTTTTTGGAAATTTTCACGGGTTTCTTTTTTCAATATGTAAGCTTAATGGTATAATCTAGCCGTTGGGCTCCTTGTATAAGGTTGTGGGACCTTCTAAAACCCTCATTTTACCCTCTTTCCAAAAAAATTGTGCATTTATTTCTGTAACAATTGACTTTTAGAAAAATTACTTGACTTATATTTACAACCATTATACCAATAATCTAACATAAAGCAGGAGCATGGATGACCATTTCCCAAAAAGAAAGCTATATGGTTACTTGGGTATATTAAATGCTACAATTATAAATAGATTTATAAATTGAAAAAATTAAAATTAACATTTACGTTTTCTTATGTACATACTGACACTGAAGTACAGAACATTGAAAGCCCGAGAAATTGAAATTATAGTAATAAATAAACTAGTCAAAATATAGATAAGATAAGATAAGATAATGTTATTAATGTCCAACAAATGACCACAAAAGTAGGTCAATGGGACTGCAGAGTACAAAGCAAACAAACCCAGCAAGAGGACCCAAATGGGTCACCCGAAATACAATGAGAGAAGGAGAAAGGAGAAGGAAACAGCAGATGCCGAGAGACCAGGAACAAAGAAGAGAGAGATGACAGTGTGGGGAGGGAGTGGAAGGAGGAGCAACATCCCCGACAACATCACCTAACACGCAAGGCCGGATGAGAGTAACTCGCAGTGTGCTGACGACAAGAAGCAGAGACCGTGGAATGCCTAGGGAGCCGGCGTCCGGGAGGCGGTGCCTCAAAGTAGGCCCAGTGGATAGAAGGCAGCCTGAACTAATATGACAAGAACTTGGCATTCAAAAAGAAAAAATGGTGCACAATGACAAAGATACATTCATCAAGTCCAGGCCTGGCTGCCTTATCAGCTGAAACTGCATCACTTTATTTTCATGTTAATGTTTGCTACTTGGTTGCATCTACCCTAACATGCAGCACATTATCCTTTCCTTCTTTAAACTCTGAACTACTTTCATCCTTGTATGCTGCTTTCTACCATTTGCAACTTGAATTTTTTTAACAATTTCCACTTTCCCATCTTTGGCATAGTTCCTGCTTACTAGTACTATTTTACTCTTCAATAAATGGTGCTTACTTTTCAGTTTTTCACTCATGTTGACCCAGATGTGCTATCACTGTTGACATATTCATATCACATTACAAGAATTCCCCGACCACAGTGTATGACTATGATGGGATTCTTGGCACAAAACATAAATATTGGAAATCCAAAAACAGTTTATTTGAAGTTTTAGCCCAAAGAGGAGTTGACCAAAAATTGACAATTTGACATCAGTCCATAGATCAGCCAGTTGACTAGTTTGAACGATTCAGGTTCGAGTCACCAATCCCCCACATATAAGACTATTCAAGCCAACAATTGCACAGATCAATTTTACCTTCCACTTTACAGAAACCTGAATATGAAGTTTATGTGCATAAACATCTTTGTATGGTGATTTAATATTGCAGGCTGATAATACTGTACAGTAAAAAGAACTCCAGAGAAAGTGGTAGTATAGCATTTTACTGGGAAATAAACTTATCAGTATAATAAATTCTCTTGTGCAATTGAATGGAAGAGAAACACACTAAGAAAATATAAGAACCAAAAATCTAATTGAAAAGGCAGCCAACAATATGTACAAAAATTAAGTGTATTATTGGCAAGGATTGGTTTATTCCCAAACTTGGTTATGAAGTGGAAACCCAGGAGTAGAGAATTTAAACAAAATAATGGCATGAGACTTGGCTGTGTAGCCTAAAAACAACTTTTACAGCTTCATTCAAAATGACAAATCATAGGGTGGATTCCACACAGAACTTCCAATGCAAGGAGCAGAGAAGGGCAGAAAGACTATAAACACTATTTTTCTAATGCACCATGTCCATATAATGCCATGGTCACATAAAGTGGCTGCTTATAAATTTTAGGAGCTTTTCTTTTTGCAGGTGGTCTCATGAATTTTTCTATCACTGCTCATTTTTCATCCCTAATGTAAACTTTGGTGGGAAATTTTCTAAGGAAGATGTAATCTTCAACCAAATGGCGAAAAATTCATAAGTAGTGACTGCATAATTAAATCCCCAAACTACATCCATTGCTGGAACTCTCCATCCCAAGCTGTATCAGCTCCTACTTTTTATTTGAGGATTTCAAAATATCCTGTGCACTGCTTTAAAATTTGTGTGGGCCCAATGGTGCCTTAAAATTAGAAGCAGTACCCCCTTTGCATGGGACCACACTGTAATATTGACATATTCCAAGATTTCACCAGCAGTACAAGAAACATACACCAAGAGTGATAGTTCAACAATTTGCTTATGCGCTATATCCATATAAATTGACATTCTAAGAATTTGACAGGTGTCCAAGAGACAAACTAATTGTGATGGCATAATCACGAGATAAATTATTCCTTTCAACTTTGTTATCAACCTGCAAAGTACATAATGTGACTAGCTCACCATTGGTTTATCGTAGAAGGGAAAACCTTGCATTTTCTGGAGTGCATTGGTAGCAGCTGAGACTTCATCAAAAACAACCCATGCCTGGCCACGATGCTTCAAAGTCTTGGAAGCAATAACATCTACAATCTTCCCAAACTGGGCAAATACCGCCTTAAGAGATTTTTTGAGTTCTGATTCACAAAAGGCAATTGCAAGAAAATTAGATAAATATAAAGATATTATTAAGTTGAATTACAAATACCAACTTCACTAAGAAGTTTGCCTGCTTTAGAACCAGTCCCAATATATGAATAAATACACTAAGTTTAAAACTAAGCATCAAAACAGGGTACTCATATACAGTCGTAGCATAAAGTCTGATATAAATATCTGAACATGCAAATTTATTATATACTTAGCCCAGAACTTGATACTGACATCTTTGATGAGAACAATAAGTGGATAACTTTGTTTTATGAGTTAAAATTTATTTTCCTCGATTCTAAAAGCCTCTTCTCTGGCTTTCTTTCAAGCAGCAATACACCATCCCTGGATACTGCTCCAGGTAACTCACATAAGTTGCATAATCCCATCAAGCATGATATACTGTCGAAAACCCATCTAATAGCAGCCACATGAATTTTGCCATATCAAGAAAGAATCTTATCCATGTTTTCAACAATCTAATCAAACAGTGAGTTACAAACTCACCCTTGCATTCTTTTGCAATAACCTTGGAAGCTTTTTTCTTTCTTTATGTGAAAGTTGCTTTGTACACCCCCTGGTACTGGAATTTACAATCCCATTAACAGCTTTTGATTGCTGCAGACATTAATAATATTTCTATTTCTATTTCAGCCCCATGAAGAATCGGATCCACTGCAAACTGATACATACATACCATCACAAGATTTGCTGGTAATTCTTGGACGTATTTTACTACAATTCTATTTCAGTGTAAAGCAGAAAATTTAATGTGGCATCCAGTATGCCATTTCTAATTATGTAAGGTGTATATCATCATGTTTGGCGAGAGCTAAATCAGGTCTTCCAATCTTTAATTAATAATATTTTTCAGCAATGGTAAACTTCAAGACCCGGGTTTATATTTGGCTTGGAGAGCATTCTTCAAAAGAGAGATTTCTTCTGTGGTCCACACAATCTAGCATCAATCATTTAGTAGTCATTTGTTGTGAATCATTTACTGTTTAAAAAAACAAATGGGTGGACAAACATAGGGTGCATGCTAAAACACAAATACATATATTTGCATTGTGCTTTGTAAGAAATGATCTTTTACCTACTCTGTATCAATCAGTCCCTTATTCATGTTCAAATATTACTTCACCAAAAGCAAAGTTACCAAAAATGAAAATGGGTATGGAAAATGTCGAGTTCCTAGGAAATGAAATGGAATGGAAACATCCATACATGAATTATTTAAAATCAAAAAAACATATAATATCCATTTGTTGTGAGTAAAATGTCCTGATATAAACATAAATAGTTTAAGACTTTCAAAATTAAAACTGAGTTCTCAAATTATAAATTTATAGGTTCAATATACAGATGACAATCTAGATAGTCAAGGATTAGAATAAGTCATTATAAGGCTCCTGTACAATAGCACCACATCATCCTTAGGAGCATTAGAGCTAGATGTGTGAGCAATTGTGCAACTACCAACTGTCACACCCCCCTTGTTTCCATTTTGCTAAGTCATAAACGAGCTCCAATATCGGGCAACTCGTGGACACGGGGACCGGTTTCGGTATGCTGTCCATAAGCAGGACAGCATATCAGTACTTGCCATCATATCCCGCAAGCTGCCGGATCCCGTAACCCATTTAGCATACCTTAGATATTACAAATAACTTACCTTTGCTGTGAATAAGGTAAGACTTGTCGTTATACTTCTGCATATTGCTTGGATTATAACCTCAGTTATGTTTTGTTGTTAAAATCATAATTTATTGCTTTGGCATTGAATGTTGATAGCAATGGACTTGTTAATATTTCAATGATTGATCAAGCATGCTTGTCTTTATAACATTGTTGTGATGATGCTATTTGGATTTGTTATGTGATCTTGCTAACGATAACAGTGTAACAGTTGCTTGATCTGAATCTGTTCGTGTTAAGATGCAGCGTAGCAGCTGTCATCATTAATGTGATTAAACCCATAATAATCTGGGTAGGTAAGAATGGCTGGGTCAAAGTTAAAGTCACTGTTATTTATTCAAAGCTTGAACATTATAAATGAAGAACAAACAGGTCTATATTGTATATGGGCTATGAATGTTTTATGGTCTAAAAACCATAATCCTAGTTCAAATGACATCCATGGTCTTCGACCATGTGGATGGGTTAATATTACTTTGGTTTGATTATCAATTCAATCAAAATTATGAATAAGAACAGGAAACAATTTACATAGCTGTATATATATTTGAATGGTCTATAGACCATATCCTAAGTGCAATTTACTAATGGTCATTGACCATAATTATAGATCAATGTTATTTTGCAAAGGTTGATAGCTAGGTCAAGCACCAACCCGAGCTCATGGGTGAATGAGTTTTATTAGGCCATTATGCATGGCCACCTAAGCTATAGCTATTAAATTGCATTAAAATTTCAAACGGGCCAAAGGCCGACCATGCAAAAATGGAGTTAAAATTTGGACTTGGTCTTGGACCGTTCAATTGATCTCCGTACAAGATTGTAAGGTGGTGATTTATAGATAAGTTTAGTTGAAACCTAAACTTAACAGGTGGTTAGTAAGCCAAGATTTAGGAGGGAAAACTGGAACATAGTACTGGAGGGAATTAACTCTGCCTCCACAGATTTGGGAGAAGTGAGAAGCTTCTTGAGGAAGCTACCGCGGAAGTTAATGGTATTTTTATGTCTCTTTTTCATTTTGCTATCTTTTTCGCTCGCATGGAGCTATGCATGGAGGAATGATGTGAAGCTATTTCTGTGATTAATACTACATGCATGTTCTTAAAATTGTTAGTGAGATTTTTAAGGGGCTATTTATGAATATTGTTAAGATTATTATGGGGTTTTCGGTCGAACTGGGGATTGCTATTTGTTTGGGTTTCAAAGGAAATTGCTGGAGACTGCTGGAAAATATTGTTGTCAATTCGGTCGGCTTGGAGAAGATAGTGAAGTATTTTGTGCAATATATTTACAAGCATGATATGTTCTCCTTTCCATCTTTATAGTTTATAGCATTAAATTATTTCAATGCTTTAAAATCCTTGTATTTTACTTCTCTGTATCTATACAAAAGACGGAATATCGTTTTGGGTTGCATGTGTAAGCTTTTGTGAGTGTTTTCCATTTTGGGTGATGATTTTTCTTGTTGTGCATGTGTGCTTTCAATAGCACTCGTTAGGTGCTTGAAAAACCCATTACGGGTTCACTCATAGTTTTGGATATCGTGCACTATTAACAAAAAAAGGTAATAAGATTTTACTGGGCATGCGTGTTTTTAATTGCTTATTGGTAGATGGACAACCCATTTCGGTTTCAGTCTGAATATGGTAAGGTAAGCTTTTGGGCATGTTTGCTCTTTTTACTTACAAACCCAAAACGAAGATAATGGTTTAAATGCCTGCCTACCTTGCTTGATCAATATTTTCCTACCCGATCCAATTATGATCAATTCAGTTTAAAACTAGAAGTAAGGATAATTTTTAATACTATATAGCCCATGCGGTATTGTGGTTTATTGTTGTACACTTAGTCCTTATGTAGATAAAAGATCTACAATCGACTCTTCCCCTTTCTGGGCACTGTTTATTAGTGTTGGACTTGTTTATTTTATTGTTGATTATGGTTTGACTGTGGGCTAGTATTAAGAGTCAATGAACACTCAGTCGACCATTGTCATGGACTTTAATCACATCGGGCTCGGCATGTAAATTGGTTCTTGAAACTCGAAAACTGTGCCGAGAGGGATAATAGTTGACTTGTGTGAGATTATTAGAAAATCACGTGTTTATCATTCGCATATTTTGATTTTTGCTTGATCGTTAGCCGTCAATCTGTTAAGCTTTCTGAGTAAAGTTATGGACGGCATCTTAGCTTGAAAACAGTTCTATACCGAGTATGTAGTTTGAGGATTTGCCATGTGCTTAATCCTTCTGTTAATTTGTTAAGACAAAAACAAGTCAATGGGCTATTCATAGATTTAAGGTTTTAAATGGTCATTTGATAAAATTAAGGTAATATGTTGTATTATTTCATACATTAAGGTATTTCGATTCGTTTAAGTTTTTATTATTTCCTTAGGCAATTCGAATACTATTATTGCATGACTATTATTTGAACTATTATTTCTCCTGCTTGATTTGGATATAAGATTGTCGTAGGCTCTAAAATGGAATTGTTAATTGTTGGATTAAATGGAAATAATGAAATAATTAGTTTCAGTCTTGATCTATGAATGTTTTGATTTTAAGACAGCTTGTAATGGTGGTATAGAATGTTAATATGTTATCTATTTTCTTAATAATGCATTTAGCATCATTCGGGCATAAATTAGATAATGATTGTGATAACATTATGTCAAACTAGGACAAATAGGAAATTTAGAGATTATAAGTTGGAAATTTAATGATATGACTTTTGTCTCTAAACTTGGTATTTGTCCCTAGCCTACTAGATGTTCGGTACATTATTTAATTACGTATGTGGAAGTAATTTAATGTTTGAAACAAAGTATATTATTCGGATTCATTTTTCTGATGTAATGATGATTGTTCATGATATTGTTGGAATTTATTCATTGAGATATTTTAGTGATATAACCTATAAAGATGAGAAGTATAACTTGTCATGCCAATTCTTTTTGAACTAACCAATTTTTAATATTTTTACAGACAGCGGAAAATAAGTCATACTCTGGCAGATGTATCTAGAGACTATGTTTGATTTTAAAATGTTTGATTATGAAGTTTAAGTTGTAATTAAATGCATGACATAATTGTAAAAGCGAACATATGTTTCAATGTCCTATTTAAAAAGAAAGGCAATTTAGCCTATTGTGATAATTGTACTATTTCGGAAAAGGAATATTGTACTTGTAATTATTACCAAGTTTATATTTATAAAATAGTTCAATTTTTGTTGTGAATTATATTGTCCTGATTATTGATTCCAGCAGTATGTCATTAATGTATGGTTTATGTGACATGGATGTTATGTACCATGACATATCAGATTAATTATTTGAAATTAATTACAGTCTAGAGATATATCTGAAACAAAGACAACTATAATGTTGATAAACTATTACAGTTTATAAGAACAATAAAATGTATACTTATGAAATAATACGACACTGTCGTAATGGACAAATAATGGACTACATCAATAACACAGTAAGATATCTTAAATTTCATTTGAGATGTGTAATGGGTGTAATTAATTTACTCGTGAAAATGAACATAACCTATTACGGCAACTAAGTTTGAGGACCTTAGGACGTAATTAGAGGCGATAAGTATTTCACTACGATACAAGGAAACCTGTCGTAAATTGATTCAATTATAAATAATTAAGCCATGGGTTACGACATTCCTAATAATTGGAACTCGGCAGGCCAACTTCGGATGGCTGCTATAAAGTAGCATTCATTTAATGACACAAGTCATTGAGTGAATACTATCATATAGCAGATATCTTAAGTTGTCCTTACGAGGTCCATTTATTATGACTGTCGTAACTAGAAAAGAATTGAGTTACGCTAAGTTACAAAAGTTGTTTAATCCGATATGAATGAGTCACCTTAGTGCCAACTTGAAATGGTTGCGGGGAAGGAAATGGTTGCGTAATGATGCAAGTCATTACGTAAGCATTTTCTCTCCCATAGGCAACCTAAGTTGGCACAGATGTGCTCCTTTACACAGGTTGAACAGGTTTTGTACCTTGTGCATAACATGTAACTAATTTACTTAACTAACTGAATCAATTCCGATAACTGAACAAAGTGATATGGTGAAGGGACAAGTTTTTGTTGACGTATGTGCCGTCATGAAACTGAGCATGCAAGCATGACTCTTAAACTTTGGCCGAAGTAGTGTAAGCTATTAATTACACTATCAAGTTCACCAAGTTCTAATTAATGGTGTAAGATGCCGGATGGAATTCGATTGACTGAGTTATAGGTAGACACTTAGAAGACATCACTTGTAAATCAATGTCTGGGGAAGGTACCACTTGTATACTTGGTATACAGACTCGAAAGAGTAATCTATGGGGATCGGGTAGATCTAATTGACCCATAGTTATGCACATGGTTTATTGATTGTTATCTGATGAATTGTATTTTACATTGTTGCTGGATTTAAACATTTAAATCATTGAAGGCAAAAGATAGTTTGGGAGATATTAAAAAATCCCTTAATCTAAAGCATTTAAAAGTAGGTGTTACACTAACCACTCCACATTACTATCTTGATACATTTAGCAGGAGAGGTGGACAGCAATAGCAAGATCAGGGGGAGGTGGTAGGGCACCTTTTTGTTTAAGGCAGACAAGTTCAACTTGGCCCATCACAATTCAGGCAGTTCTATTCAAGCACTCTCATTCGTTAGTAAATGAGTGATTTTTATGTTATGTAATTTTGTAATATTATGTACATAATCATAGGTGTAATATTTACCTTCTTGTAGTATCTCAGCAGTCATCCTGAAGATGAACTGAACAGTCGGACAGCAATGGAGATGAACTGAATGGTCGCACATTATATGTACTTGCATCTCATTTTGAATCTTGATGAATACAATTTTGCATTTGCACATAGACAATTTTGCAATTGATTCTACAGTCCAAATTCCTCGCCTGACATTGGTATCAGAGCACAGACAAAAAAATGTCCCCCATGTCTTCCTCTTCCTCTCTATCTTCATCCCAATTCATCTTATCTGCAAGAAAGAGGTGCGACTCTTACACTGTTACAGCAAATGTATCTGAAATCTAGGTACCCATACCTGAGAGAGTGACAAAATCTATTTAGGCAATCCATTACCAATAGCCGATGTTGATGCTGATGCCAGCCGTGATTAAAAGACGGGTTGATCAATACGTGTATTTTTCCATTCAAGTTGTATTTCACCAATGGTTTTTACCTTACACTAGATCTATTATCCCCTAGGCAAATAGTTGACATTTGGTGACTGATTAAAGAGTTCTTCTGCCTGTACAAATTTTCCACCCCATAGCTCTGCAGCATCCTTAGGAAGGCAAGAGTGCACACTGTAGACATGCACTGAACAGTTCTCCTTAAAATCTGCCTTTCACTTCTTTAAGCATAGCCTTTGGAATGAGCCACATAGAGAAGCAACCAGGTTCCACTTTTGACCACCCAGATATAGTATATATAGCTTCAAGATCATCCTTGCACTGCTCAACAAACTCCTCCAGCAACCTTTAAAAGGGTTGTGTTGCACAGCCAACTCTCACCGAACAGTTTAAGCAGGCAAGCAAGTACACAAATTTGATATAGGTACTTCTAATTTTTATCCCAGGAGGAAAAGTTTTCTCCAGGAAAGCAAAAGTATTGGAAATATTTTCATTTCAGAAAAAAATATATTATTACTTGTTTAAAATATTGAAATTTAGTCATTTTGATGCAATTAAAATTCAAAAATCAAAACAAATATTGCAAACCTAAAACAAATAGCAGTGTTTAGTATATGCAGTGCCTCTAGTTCAAGCTTACGATTGAAGTAATCATGCTTGAACTATTGCTCCCAATGCCTAACATAGTTGAGACAACAGCATCTGAGGCTTTGACCCTATAAATCACCAAAGAGTACTAAAGACACAAACAATTTATTTTCCCATTTACCTCCATTATCCATTCATCTATATCGTTAGACGTAAATCCTAGAATAAGAAATTCCAAGAATATAGAGAAGTTACGTCCATGTACAAAAATTTCTTTGTGAGCAGGTATCATTGATAAAACAATTTTTTTCACATGGTGTCTAAGTACCACATACAACTCTACTTTCACATGTTGTAAAGTCTCTTTTACGTACTGACAAGTATACTAAAAGGACGAGCTTCTTCCACATACCAACGGGTACATAGGAAGAATGAGCATATCGAGAGGTTTGGTATCGGTCTGGCGATATGTAAAAAAAAAACCTATTGGAGTGATAAGGAACCAATCCATCTTTCATTATCAACAAAATGCACTCAATCACATTAATAGTTGGTACAACACTAACCAGAAATGACACCTGGTTAGAACGGTCAAAACAAGTTGAGAATACTCTCATCTTAAATGATTTTTGGTTCGATATTTGTGATGGAGACACACAACTAGCTGAACCAACATTAAAAATTAAGAATTTGGATGCATAAAAATTCTAAGACATTGACTTTATAAGGGCCTCAATTGATGGAGAAGTCTTTCATCACATACAAGGGCGGAACACACCATGGGAAGCACTACACAAGTTAAAGGATTTGTATGATTCCCATTTAGAATTGGAATTCATACAATTACAATTGAAAGTTGAAAAATGGTGATGTAATAAGTCTAGCTTCAAAAATCCATGCAATCAAGCATGATGTTGAAGTTGCTGGTAAAAAATTGATGTATATATGATTGCTTTCATAAAAGCTCTTCTTCCCACATATTCAACATATTTGGAGTCTTTGCAAGCAAGCAATCAATTGAAGTCACTCACTTTTGATCAATTGGTTGAAAAGATGGCTGAAAGAGAAAAGGTCCTTGAAGAAAAACAAAAACCACAAAAGAAAGTATTTGCTATGCTCATCAAAAAGGCAATTCTTCCAATAAGGTTTCCTCTTCCAAAAATGAAGAAAATGATAGAGACCAAGGAAGATATAGAGAACAAGGCATAACTAGCAGAAATTATGGCCAACCCATGAAAAGCATGATAATAGACAAAACTTGTTTTGCAAATGATGTGGTAGAAAAGGGAGTCCTGAGGCTTGTGAATGCAAAACATCATGAGATAGGATTGGGGCCTACCAAAACAAAAGATAGCAAATAGAGAAAAGGCGAAAAATCTTATAATTAGACTTGGCTCAGTTTGCAAGTGAATGTATGCTTTCTATATCAGATAAAGTGAATTCAAATGGTTTTATGTTTGGGTTCTAGATATTGGTGACATGCCCATGACTCTCCGAAGGGACTTCTTTGAAAAGTTTCATGAAGAAAGATGTGGTCTTGTATATTTGGCAAACAAATCTGCAGCCTGAAGGAAAACGGACAATTCGACTCAAGTCACCAAAACATTCATTCATTCTCCTCAATGTCCTATACCTTCCTAAACTGAAATGAAACTTGCCCCTGGCTCATTCAACAACAAGCCCACTCCATTTTGCTAGATGATGGAGAGGTAAAAAAAAAGAAAATGTGATAATACAATTGTCTTGACTGGATTTGAGGAAGGAAAGTTGTTGAAACTCAAAGGTGAGCCTTCAATTTCAAGAAACTTTGCTCATCTCGTTGAAGAAGGAATGTCAGCAAGTCTTTTGTGGCATGCAAGATTTGGGCATACCAACTATGACAACATTCAAACATGCAAAATAATGGTGTTGTAGGTTTGCCAACTTTGCCCAAAACGATTGAAAAATGTGAAGCATGCATCTTGGCCAAACAACAAAGAGAGCCTTTTCAAAAATCAACCTAAAGAGCTAAAAGGAAATTGCAGTTCATCCGATATGATTTGTGTGATCCACTACAAGTTCCTTCTGCTGGCAGTAATAAGTACTTCATGTTGTTCATTGATGACTATAGCAAAATGACCTAGATCTATCTTTTGAAGCAAAATCAAAATTTTCACACAATGGTTAAAAATGAAGCACAATCTCATATTGGCACATTGAGGACTGATAATGGTGGTGAATTCACATCAAAGGTGTTTGAAGCCTATCTCAAGAAAAATGGGATCAAGCATCATCTCACAGTCCCTCACACTCCTCAACAAAATGGAGTAGCTGAGAGGATGAACAAAATTGTGATGAATATGGTTTGGGCAATGTTGTATTTCAAAGGAGGTAAACTGCATTTCTGGGTAGAAGCAACTCAAACAAAAGTCTATCTTTGCAACAGATCACCTTCAATAGCTCTTCAAATGAAGACTCCATATGAAGTTTGGTGTGGTCATCTTCCTTCAATGCAACATCTTCAAATTTTCAGATCCACGTACTATGCATTGATTGCCAAAGAGAAAGGGAACAGGTAGGACAAAAAGAGTTGAAAATGCATCCTTTTGGGATATTTTGAATCCTAAAGAAAAACAAGAGCTTTCTCATTACAAGAAATGTTTTCAATGAAACAATAAAGGACACAACCAACATTGATTGACAACTAAGTCGACTTAAAATATTTGATGTTTTCAAGGAGATTCTAGACATTACAGAGGGGATCATATGGTTTGGAAATTGTTGAATTTGTTTTGCCTCTAGAAATTGAAAAGAAATTCCCCTAAGGAAGAAATTAAAACCTCATCAGAAGATGAAAACATATTTCCGAAGCTACAGCCAAGAGATAAAGGAGCTTCAGATCAAGAAAATGAGGCAGCAATTGTTCCGCAAGAAACACAAAAATGATGGGCCGCACAAACATTGACAAATGTCAGACCTGATGAAGTTGGAAAAACATGCACCAAAAGCACATACAAAGCCAGACAGCAATTAGACAAGTTCTTAGAAGAGATTCAAGATAAGCTAGAAAAGTTTACCTTGGAAGGCCATCCAAAAGAAGAAATCAATATTGCTTTTGATTCAAAACCAACTTCCTTCAAACAAGCTGAAAAGCTTGATGCATGGAGAAAAGCAATGAAAATTGAATATGGAGTTAGTCGATGACTTGGTCAAGAATGGAGCTGTCACAAAGGGATTGGGAGAATTAGTAGGAAAAGTCAATCCTCCACTCAATTGTAAACCCATGGGTTGCAAGTAGGTCTTTCGAAACAAATACAAAGCAAATGACTCACTTAACAAACACAAAGCAAGGCTTGTCACAAAGGGATATGCTCAAAAAGAAGGGATAGACTATAAGGAGACCTTTGCACCAACAACGAAATGGACCACCATTCAGGTTTTGTTGGCTTTAGCAGCACAAAACAGATGGAAAGTCCATCAAATGGACATGAAAACTGCTTTTCGGGATTTGAGCCTTTTTTGAATAGGTGATCTCAAAGAAACAGTCTACATGACTCAGCCAAAGGTTTTGCAATTGAAGGTCAAGAACAAAAAGTGTGCAAGTTAGTAAAATTGTTGTATGGTTTGAAAGCAAAAAGATTTTATGAAAAGAACTTGATATGAAAAACTCACTGAGCACCTCTTGAGCATGAATTTCAAGCGTTTTGAATTTGAAGATGCAATTTTTTTTTGTCAAAACAGTTGACAATACTAAATTGTATCTCAAAAACAAAGTGGACCACTATATGTGAATGATCTGCTCATAACAGTCTACAGACCAAAGGTTTTGCAATTGAAGATCAAAAAAGAAAAAAAGTAAAATTGTTGAAAGAACTTGATACAAACTCAAAAGGTATCAAGCATTTTGAACTTGAAAAATCAAAGCATAACTGATATGTGAATGGTTTTGAAATGACATATATATGGTTTTGGTCATCTTCATTACTATTTGGGTATTGAAGTGATTCAAAAATCCAAGTATATTTTCATCACACAACAGAACTATACTGCTGAAATTTGAGCAAATTTGGAATGACAGACTATAAACCATTTAGCATGCCCATGGAACAAAATTTGAAGTTGACATCAGATGATACTACAAAGTTTGAAGATGCAACTAAGTATAGACAGCTCATTGGAAGTTTAATCTATGTAACCACAACTAGACCAAACATTTCTTTTGCCATTGGTGTTCTCTCTAGATTCATATAACCGAGTGAAAGTAGTTGGGTAGCAACAAAGACAGTTCTTCGATATCTAAAGGGAACTCATAATTTCTGGATGAAATCCTCCAAGGCAGCAGATTTCAAACTAGTTGGATATTCAAATTCAGATTATGGAGGTGATTTTGAAGATGGGAAATCTACTTCAAGTTTCCTAATGAATTTAGGATCAGCAATCATCACTTGGAAGTCAAAGAAGCAGTTGGTGCCAGCAATTTCTTCAATAGAAGCATAATAATATGTGGCAACTTCAGGGGCATCCAACGAAATTTTATAGCTCGGAAGATTCTTGAGGATTTGCAGGAAAAAAGTTTCATCAACACCACTCATGCTCAATAACACTTTTGCAATCCAAATGGCAAGAAATCCAGTATTTCACAACTGAACCAAGCACATCAACACCAAATTCCATTTGATTTGGCATTATGTGAAAGATGGTAGTGTCAAATTGATACATTGTCCAACTGCAAAGCAACCAGCTGATATCCTGACAAAAGTGCTTGGAAGAAAGAAATTTGAAAAAATCAGAGCCATGCTTGGTCTCACAATAAACCCTATGGATTAAGGGGGAGGGGGTTATAATATTATGTACATAATCCTAGGTGTAATATTTGTCTTATTATAGAATCTCAACAGTCATCCTGAAGATGAACTGAATGGTCACACATTATATATACTTGCTTCTCATCTTGATGAATACAATTTTGGGTTTGCACATAGGCAATTTTGCAATTGATTGAGCAGTCCGGATTCCTGGCTTGACATATTTAGGGGTAGGGGTAGGGGTTGCATTATGTTATTTTGGTTCCTTACAGGGGCATCACACCCAGAAACATTCATAGAAATGTTAGGATGTTCCCAGAAATGGACTAGAAATACCATTGCAGATTTTGGAAACGTCTCGATATTTCCAGGTTTTTGAAAACATTTTCTAAAAGTTTCTGTACCAATATTGAAAAGTGGGGGAAGATAATTTCTCCACTTAGATTGGCAAGAATGGATGTAGGAAAGAAATACGTAAACGTGAGTAACAAATGATCTGATAAACTATGAAACAAGTCTCAATCAATAGATAAACAAGAATATCAAAAGGACTCAAACTGTGTTACCAGATAATACTTTTGCCATCCCAGATATGGGTATCCCTGTATCCAATATTGATACAGATACAATGCTTCTCCAACATGCCCCCATGTGCCCCAGATATATATCTATATCCAGATGAATTCCAAATGTGGTTGAAAAATATACCGGATACAACCAATACAAAATCTGCACAGTATCTTACAGAACTCAAAAAAAAGAAAAATAACAAAATAAAACTATGTGCACTTCAAAGAGAAGCTAAGCACCTGTCTTCTCACATATACCACTCAACTCTCTGCTAGTATTTGAAGGGTTTTTGGCTGAGAATTGTTTAGAATTTCTTGTGTCCTTAATACACACAGAGTGATATAACAAAATCTCCATATTTATGGCAGTACTGACTTCATCAGGGCCCTACTTTGTGCTATAGACAAACAAACTCTCTTTGCAAAGCTCTAAGATAACCCTCGTCTACAATAATTATGTACATGTTCCAAGGTGGCACAAATTTAAATTCTTCTCCTATTAGTAATTTCAAACCTTTGAACAATTTGAGACTAGCAATTAATGCTACAAATATGCCATTGAAATTTTGAGAGAAGATTGCTCCTCTCACCTTCAGACCACATTAATGTGAGTCCTGAACTGAAAGCTATGACAGTTGCTCTTCAAGCTATCAATTCTTTTGATTAATTAGGCTTCTGTAGAAGCCCCTTTTCAATTTACCCATTGGGTTGATTGAGATGAAATTTTAGCTTTAAATTCGCCCATAAAATCACTTGAGAACTGATTTTTAATTGTCTGATTCAAAAGAATAAGCAGAAAATCATGCTTGCCACAAATCAGGGTAATGTTTCCATCAGCAAAACAAGGCACTTGAAAATATGTCAGGTCATAATTCCCTAAATACCATTCAAAAATATTATAGGATAAAAGTAAAACAAAAGAAATGATCTAAAAATCTTCTTTAATCCCACAAATTGCACTTCAATTTGAACTCTCTATGAAAACATATGAATGTTGCAAGCTAAAAAAAAGATTCCTGCAAAGATTGTCACTCAAATGCCATATTATGAACATCAAGGTTCATAGTTTGACATTAAAAAATTGATATTTAGCACAAATAGCAATGCCAATAATAATAAGGAAAGTAGCACGGCTCCAATAAAATTGATAACAAAACAAAGCTTTGGATAACAAGGATGGAAGCTTTAAAATGGTTACCCACTTGGAGACGAGACGATCTCCAAAATATCCAATAACCCAAATGGGGATCCAAGACAACATAATTCCACAATGCTGACTCCTGATTAAATAATATCTTATTCATATATAGTGGTTGAGTGTCATTAATACATGGGCCCAACTCTGAAGATGGCCTATATTACCCTTGGGCTTGCATATATTAAAATGTGTGCCATATGTTATGTTAGGATCATCACAACATCCCATTTAGTTCAAGGCAGTGAAACCCTTGACAAACCTCGAAAGGCAGATGACCAGTTTTGACACATTAAATACATGTCGAAAAAAAAAGGCTAGGAAGGAAGCAATCAACCTTAGTAAAACTATCACTAATAATCAATTACCACTCTAGAATAGAATAACAATGCTTTTGAACTGATTTAACTTCGTGTCCAAACCTTTTAAACATAGTAAAATTAATCTCAAACAATTAATCAACTGTATTTTTTTGGTAAGAAATTTTTTTGAGATAACTGCTGTTACACTAGAAAAATAACATACCAAAAACCTTGAGATAAAATCTAGCTTGAAAATCTGAAATATAATCTTTAAATGTGTTTCTCTCTTCTTTTTTACTTTACAACAATCTGTTATACTTTGATGGCAAAGAAAACAGAACCAAAATCTCAAAAAATAACCCAAACAGAAGTTTATTGTATTTCAATTAACATTTTCAGACAGCATACAAAAGTTAAAACAAAACAAAAAAATGAGAAGGTATGGGCGCCAACTCAGGCTTGATCCAAGAGCAGTATTAATGCTACTCGGCCAGAAACAATCCTCAAGGAAGGCTCCTACTCCCAACCAAAACAACCTCACTTAAGGCTCAAAGACCTTTAAAAACTCCATTTTCCCACTGACCCCAAATGTGGGTCAAATCCCTAACTATAGCTCTTGTGCCACTTATAAGTCAGATAATTCTGACTTATTCCTAATGATGACTGTATAGCCAAAGAGTAAATGACTGTATGGCTAATGACTACATAACTGATAATTAACTCACTTATTCCTGCATAATTGACACACTCTAAATTTCTAATGACTATATAGAGGCTAGAGGTAATGCTGTTTGAAAAAGAGGCATCCTTTCCTTCCAGCAACGTGAAATCAAACTTAGTAACTGACACATTCTAATGACTATATAGAGGCTAGATGTAATGATGCTTAACAAAAAGGTATCTTTTTATCCCAGCATCATGACAACAACCTTAGTAAATCTATCTCTAATTTAAATTAGTGAATTGCTTACCAAAAAGGAATCTTTTCCTCCCAAAATCATGACAACAACCTTAGTAACTCTTTCTCTAATTTAAATTAGTTAATTGCTTACCGACTAATATAACAAATCTCATAACATGTCCAAGGGGACATGATCTTGTGATGTGGTGGAGTAACGGCCATAATGAAAACCTTAGTAAATCTATCTCAGGATACTGTGATGGCAGCGCATGATGAGTGGAGAGCTCTACCACAGGAGGTACGGAATGCCTTTCCCCTCCACCAGTATTGTGTTCAAAGGAGGGAAAGCTTGAGAGCTAGACAGGTACAGAGGCCTAGAGAACAGCAGAACAGGGAGTTGAAGCAGGCCACCAACAAGGTGACCCTTTCCACATTTGATGGTAGTGGAAAGATTAGTGCCAGAGCATGGATTCACAAGCTCGACACATATCTCACTCTCAAACCTATGCAAGAGCAGGAGGCTATCCAATTTGCCACGTTGCACCTTGAGGGAGTAGCATACGATTGGTGGCACCATGGGCTAGTCACACAGAATCATGATCTTCTGCAATCATACAGGGAGTTTAGTGAGAAGTTGATTGCGAGATTTGATCGCAGGGATGTAGAGCTTTACTATAGAGACTTGGCACAACTTCGACAGAGTGGACACGTTGATGCATACATCAACGAATTTCAGCGTATAGCAGTGATGGTGCCAGAGATGCCTGAGAGGCGAGTGGTGATGTTGTTCATTGAAGGACTTCATGACAGGCTGAGGGGATTGGTCAAGGCTCTTAAGCCTACAACTTTGCATGAGGCTATTCGGACAGCCTTGGACTTAGACACTACTCCAGTGCAGCCCCAAAGGAAGAACGTCAAGGAGGAAAAATCAGAACAACAAGAGCAGCCCACTTCTTCGAAGGTTGAGTTTACACCCAAGATGGAGACTGTTTCAAAGAATGAGCTTCGCCGGAAAAATTTATGCTTTCATTGCAATGATCCGTGGGAACCGGGGCATAGGTGTCTTGGGAAAGGCAAAATACATCTCATAAAGGTTGAGGATGAAGAGTCCGAGGATGAACGGGAGCAGCCAACACCGGGCATTGCAAATGAGGGTAGACTCACCTATCTTTCGGGAGCACCCAAGTATAATCCATTCATGTTTGAAGGCACAATGTTCGGGTGTAGGATCATGGCACTTCTGGATAGTGGATCTACACATAACTTCCTAGATGCAGGTTTGGTAGACCAAAAAGGTTTGCAATGTGATAACTTTGAAGGCTTTGATGTGACTATAGCAGGAGGTCTCACTCTCCCATGCAAGAAAAAGGTCAATCAAGTTAGCATTTTATTTGGTGAGTATACACTTTGTGATGACTTCTATGTCATGGATTTGAAAGATAACAATGTTGTGCTTGGCATGCAATGGCTTCATTCATTGGGAAGAGTCACCCAAGATGTGGAAGCTATGGAGCTGAGTTTCCAACACAAAGGGAAACAAGTCACGTTGAGAGCACTCAAGTACACGCTGCCCCATCAAAT
The DNA here is from genome assembly GCA_018340775.1 of Taxus wallichiana var. yunnanensis. NCBI lineage: Eukaryota > Viridiplantae > Streptophyta > Pinopsida > Cupressales > Taxaceae > Taxus > Taxus wallichiana. The sequence goes on along the minus strand of CM031240.1, from coordinate 341,302,958 downwards.
GGCAGCTAAGTCTATGATAGTTTGGGATAAGGAAACATCTCGTGAGGACATCTACGAAGATTTTTCACTGCATATCAGCACGGAACAGCAAGGATGTGATGAAGAGTGCGGCAAATTTGAAGCATACATGAGGAGGCTGGTTTCACTAGTGACAAGTAAGTTGCATAAGATTTTTTTGCAGTGTTTGAGCAGCTTTGTATAGTGCATATGAAGCTATTAAAAAAGCTTCAGCTGATCTGGGATCCAGGAACTGATAAGAATGCAGAATTGCAGTTTATGATTGCTTGGGGGCAAGCAATCCCGGGAAGGGAGGACTGTAATGTCCCTCTTTTTCTTGGATAGTTGTTGGTCGAAGACCTTTGGCCCATTTAGTCTACCCGACGGCCAAAGGAGGAGATTAAGGGTGACTTAAGTCATAAAATTATTATAAAGTGCCAATTTAAAAATAATTATTATAAAGCACTTATAATAATATTATTATGACTTAATAAAGTGTCTTTTAAATGGCCAAAGTGATTTTATTTCACTCTAGGCTAAAAGTGCGACTTGACATGGTGGGCCAAAATAGACATTAGGAAAATAATAAAATATTATGTAATGTTTATTTGCCCAAGGGAAAAGTGCGACTTGGTATGGGCATGCTTTTAGGGCATTTTGGCACTCTCTTCTCATTGGAAGATGGAAAGGTGATTTTATAATATTTTTCCTATAAAAAGGAGAGGGGCGACTTGGGCAAGGCATTGGATAATCATTACTATTCATGCTTTTGCATAATTGGAGCTGTCACAAGCTACAGGAATTTTTAGGGGACGAAAACCCTCTAGGAAACTCAAGGGAGGAACGAAAACTCTTCCTTTTTCTCATTCCCAAGTTGTATGAAGACTCAGGAATATTTCTGAGTATTTTGCTTGATCTATTCTGGCTGGAGCGACCTCTTTTGGGGTTTATTTGCAAGTTTTAGCGAGATTAAAAGTGCTGTTTTGGAGCTGCTGTCTGTGGGAACTATTAGGCATATTTTTCTACATAATTTCCAGCACTTTGTGGAAGGTTTCAGACTGTTTTCTAGCTGCTGTAATAAACAGGTCAGATCTGAAATTTATCTTATAAAGATTCAGTATTTTGTGGCCTGAAAACTATCATTTTGCTTGCTAAATTTCAGTCAATTACAAAAGAGGCATCAGAAAGGGTTAAGGTGATTTTGTGTGATTGAAAATACCAATTTTCTATTCCTACCCTAGTCGCATTTTCTGGAATAAAATACAGATCTGCACTCAAATTCAGTTTTTAAGTGTTTTCTAGTTATGCATTGTTAGGGTATTTTATTGGAAAATATCAGAAAATTATCTCCCATTAAAGGGGATCTTTCAGAGCACAAGTGTCTATAATAGTTCACAGTTGTTTTGTGGTTGCGGTGTGTCCAAAGGAACTTAGCAAGGTTCAAAAATATCTTCTACAGTCCAGAACATCTTTCAAGCATAATGCAAGCATGAATTCCAGTAGCACAGTGCAGAAGAATGTTTCTAGCTGAAATGGTCCATGCGCAGAGAATCGCTAATTTTGTGTGCATTATCATAGGAAGCATTTTTCAGAGGCTTGTGTTACCAGCATGAGTTCATTTCAATGACGTGCGCCTACCATTGAAACCACGAGATCATTGAGGCTGATTTGAGATAGCACACAAGGATTCATCTAAGAGGCCAACGCGCAAGGATTCGTTTGAGAGGCCAACACACAAGGATTTGTCTGAGAGGACAGCACACAATTTGATGCACAAGGGCGTTGTTGGCACATAACTTTTGGAGTTTCAAATACAACATTGTTCAAAATAACTAACAGGAGTTTACCTAACCCATAATTTTAACCATTGAGCCAACTCATTTGCATCGAGTTGTGTTATGAACAATCAGGCTCTATCATGCATCTATATAATTATGCCCCTATGCTTGTGTTCGCTAGTCAGCAACAAGCTAAATGCCGACATAATCTGGACTAGTCAGTTCAGTGTGTCTGTGTTGCAAGAGCTACAGATTTGTGGATCTATTTGTTGTAAAGCATGTCAATTTGTGATACTACAGCAATTGTTTGTTTGTTGTGTATATCCCTTGTTGATGAATCAATAAAGTTTTGAGTTCCCATTCCATTTCTATGTTTGTTGCATTTAATGCATAATTTCATTGTGTATTCCAGGGGTTGTGTGGTATAAAGTATCACTTAATTGGGACTCTACGAACAACTGCATCATTGCATTTTATGCATCATTGCATTTATGCATAATTCTGATGTGGATTCTTAGGGCTGCGGTGATAGACCACACAAGAAATACTGAATTCGTTGAAGAAGCACCTGAAATCGATAAAGAAGAAGAGGTGGATGAACATGAAAACACATCTTGAAAGTTGTTGCGAGGATGACAAGTAAACCAAAGTTGGAGCCTGGAAGTTATTTTGAAAGTATGAGTCATGAAGAACTCATTGACTAGATCACTGAACTACAGAACTATTTTGAATTTGAGAATATAGAAGATCCCATAAGGATCAACTTTGCTAGCGCAAAATAGAAAGGTCACACATCATTTACAAACTAAACAATTGTGCACAGGAAACAAAAAGATCAAGACCTAGAATAAATTCATCACAAAACTGAAGGCAAAATTCATTCCACATAATTATCACATGGATTTGTTCAAGAATCTTCAATATTTGCAACAAAGGGATATGAGTGTAAATGACTACAGAAGGAATTTTACACGTCAACCATTAGAGTTGGTCATATTGAAGATAAAACACAAGATTTTGCATTATGATAATAGATTACACATGGCAATTTAAGATGAATTTGGTATGATCAATTGCATTGTGTTGAGGAAGCCTATCAATGTGCGTTGAAGGCAAAAGAAAAACTAGTGCATAAGCAACGAGGAGCAGAGCAAGGGAAAGACAAATTTGCACATGGTTGTAGGCAAGCAAGCAGCAAAGGAATTTCTGCACAAGAAAAATGAGGCAAACATGCGACACTGCAATGATGGTGTGTAAAGAGGTGGAGGAAATTTTAAAGGAAGAGATTGAGGCCGTGGATACAGATTCACAGGCACACATTTCAAGTGTGAGAAGTTGGGCATAAAGCATTTAAGTGCCTACAAGCACATAGGGATGGCGGTAGAAATGCGAGTGCACATATCGCACAGGCAGATAACAGAAGTGTTGAGTCAATGCATCATGTCAATGAACTTGTAAATGGAGAAGCACTAATGAAGACAGTGTGGTTGAAACCTGCAAAAGAAGAATAGTCTAGTGCAAAGAATAAAGAAAGAATTTGTTCAAAACCTTATGCAAATTAGGATGTGAAGTCTGCAAAGTGGTTTTAAATAGTGGCGGTACAAATAACATTGTCTCATAAGAAATAGTGTATAAATTGGGTTTGAAGAGAATTATGCATCTGAATCCCTATAATGTTCCTCAGTTGCTAAAACAACATCAAATTTTTGGTGAATGAACAATGCCTAGTGAGCTTCCAAATTGGTGCATACAAAGATGAAGTTGTGTGACATAAGGCCTATTGATTCTTGTCATAGTTTGCTTGGGAGGCCTTGGTAGCTTAACCATAAGGCGCAGCATGATTGTCATGCAAATACATACGCTTTGGTGGTAAAAGATGAAGACAAACACTTTGAGTCCTCTCGAAGGATAGAAGTGCGGAAGTGGAAACTAACCCAAAAGTAATGTCAATGTTGGGAAAGCATTTCTTGCGCAAAGTGAGCGGATGTAATTAATTTGTGTCAAAAAGAAAAAGCACTTATTTAATTTGTATTTTCTAGGAAAACATAGAAAGGAATTCCCTCTGAGAAAGTACCTTTTCAGATTCTGAAATGCACTAGAGAATGAAAGATTGTGTGTTTGTAGCAGAGCCCACACAGAAGTTGGGTGTAGAAGTGGGAGGCAAGGAAGAGACACTTCTACAAGAGGTGAATGACTTGAAAGATGAATTTATAGAGAATGTTTGAACAATCTGCTAGATGGATTACCACCAATAAGGAGCATAAGTCATTGTTAAAGTCTTGAAGATATCTTAGTTTGCTTTGTACATCATAGTTGATATATTGATCATATACTTGTGAGTTTAGGTGTGTGTGTGTACGTGAGTTGTAGTAACAACTCACATATAGTCTAGTGATTAGAATAAGTCATATTTGCTAGTGTGTTGAGTGGTTACAACACCTGCACATAAATTATATTATGTCAAATATTTTAGGTAAATGGTTGACAGCTCATCGGAAATGATCCCAACATCAAGGATCCTGCAAATTGTATGAATATGTGTTGATGAGTGTATAAAACAATCTTGGTGCAGTTATATTGAAAATCCAATTTGGTATTAGAGAAGGTTAAAGCCCTGTGAGAGAGAGAATAAATAAAAGGAAAAAAAGGGCCTCTATTACATTTATGAAAAACTGGAAACCAATAGATATCAATCTCAAGGCTCTTAAATTCCATAATATATCAAAAAAACTTTATACTATTTTTTATTTTAAAAGAATACACAAGCAAAAAAAAACATTTAACATCAAGAGTACATATTCATTTAAATAGTGAAATCCAATATATATCTAGCATGTTCATCTGATTTAAAAGACTGGGTTTTTATTTTATGGTAACGAAAATATATTTAAAAACTAGAATTTTTGGTTTTACCTCTTACTACCTCTATACTCTTGAATAGAATAAAGAGTGTTTTATTTTATGTTGATGAGAAGTTTAAAAATTAAATATTTTTGGTTCTTATCTGTTATTATCTCTATGCTATCGAATCTATTTAGAATTAAAAAATTAAAAAAGCATCTCTCGACTTAATATTTGAATACCTATTTAATTACTCTACTTCTAACATATTCGTTTAAATAGTGAAATCTAATATATCTAACCTCTTCATCTATAATCAACGAATTAGGGAATTTTATTTTATGGTAACGAGAAATTTAAGTATGGTTATTGTTTTTACCTTTTATTTCTTTGGCACTTATTATGTTTTCCCATTTCTTCCTCTCTACCTTTTTCACTTCTTTTTGCTTTTTCTTTTTTGTTTGTATTTATTTGATTTCATTTGTTATTTATATTTATATTTATATGTTTAATTTTTTCAGACATTTAATCATTTTTATTCATATTATTTTTTTGTTAAGTTGACCATTAAAAATGAACACACTCACGACATTACAGCCTTCTACCAACCGCACCCCCACACAAATGCCATCAGTAGGGAACGCCTCTAGGTGTAATGAGAGCGAATAAGGGTCGCGGTTGTAAAATACTTGAAAAATTGTGTGAAGGTACCGATATGATGTTGGCAACGTGATCAAAAGCGTAGCAAAAGAAGCGTAGACCATACACCGTGACTATTGTAGCCCATAGCAATAAGAGCAAAGCCATTCCAAAGCCTCTAAAGGTTGCAATAATTAGGTCAATAATTGTGGAGTGGCGTTATCAAGAGAGATCTATAGCAAAAGGGATTCTATGTGGATGATAAAGTGTATGGACAAGGAAGGAGATCAAAGTTGATAGAAATCACTTCTATAGAATTTGAGAAAAACGCAGCATGATTATGTGTTACATTGTGTAAGAGCGCCACCTAAAGAAGCATCAATATATAGAGATAAGGTTAGGCGTGTACGTATGTAGTTTTATTTTTGGTGAGTCTATGTATGGAAAATGTTAAAGAGATGAGGAGCATAGTCTAACACCAATAGCAACAATAGGAGGCATCTTGTTGGTTGTTGGGCTTGAAAGGCAATAAACATAAAAGGAATTCACATTTCAAAGAGGAGTATCGAGCGTTGCACATGGTTGTTAGGCTTGTGAAGACAATGGGAACACAAAAGAGCATTTAGCGAACAAATGGAGTGGCACCATATGCCAAAGGCATCATAAAGAGGCTGCATTTAAAAGAGCTTGAAGCCTTTGAGGTGTGAGCACATAGTAATGGTGCTTAGACGCAATATGTTTGAAGTTTGTATAAGGTGTGCTAAATGAGCATGAGGAGAGCATACGAGAGGATGCTGATGTCACACAATAGAAGCTCATAAGCATATATTTTTAGCATAAATTGTATTAGAATTTAGGGCATGACATTTATTTTCAGTTCATTAATTTTATAGTTCAAATAAAAAAATAAAAAGATAAAAACTATTGAATCTATTTTTATGTTTTTAAGTTTATAAATTTGGAAAGATACTTAAATGTTCTCTATAGCTTTCTCTATAGTCTACACAAAAATAAACAAGTTAATTCGATAGCTAGGGATTGGGTTCACGGATAGGGAGATAGGACCAGATATGGACAAACTGTGGTGGCGGTGATAGGCAAGGCAAACAAACACTCGGCCTATCTCAGATCCTGAACGTTGAGGCCCGATCCTATCTAAACTATCTGGGGCCATCGGAGCGCCCTCCCTATCTTCTCGACGGCCCTATCCCCCTATCTAAATCTCTAGTTCGGGATGGGGGCCATCTCGATCTCTATTAGGCGGGGTTGGGCTCTTGAGTTTAGACGAAGACGGAAGGATCCCCATATATCTAAGTAGGCCTTCTTCTTAACTTGGGGTCGGTTTTGGGCAAAATTTTGACACACACCTTGTAAAATTGTCATCTAATCATCTTCGCAAAAGAATTTTGCCTTGTTTGTGACGGTTTGTCTTTGTGAAGCCGAAACGCCTAAGCTTGAGGGTCATGTTTCGGGCTGCCCGAAACCTTTCAAACGTGAAACGTGCGAAAGCGCTGAGAGATGTTGTTTGATGAGATGAGTTGGTTGCTCAATACGTTTATGCATGTGGGTTGCCCTTGATGTGTTGCGGTCACCTTATTGGCAACAAATGGTGAGAGGAATTAATGATGCACCCCAAGGGTATAAAAGCCCTAGTTATGAGAAGGTGAGAACAACATTGTTGGCGCATGAAAGAAGTGGCCCATGTGCATACTTCTTTGCAACCAATTAGGGATTCATGGAAGGACTCAAGGATATCATTTGAGATGGATGGAAAGATGCTCGAAATAGACCCTAATCAACATTGTTCGTGAGATGTGCCCTAAAGAAGCAATGTTCGTAAGGGTTGTTGATTGTGAGGGTGAAGTGAAAGATGCTCAATTTATTGCTAATATTTTGATTGAGGTTATTGAGTCGGTGGGCCCTTAAAAGCGTTGTATATCTAAAAAGTCATCACGAACAATGCCAAAAATTGTAGAGCAACAAAGGATGATTGTTGATTGTCTACGCTCAAAACAGACAAGGGATATGAGCACATTTTTGGACACCTTGTGTAGTCTGATCCTTGCATTTGGTGTTGCGGAAGATTGGCAAAATGTCATGGATAGAGGAAATTTATACATAGGCAAATGGGAATCAAATGTTTGTCACAAATCATCATATGTACCACACTATCACAAACAATGCCAAAATTGTAGAGCAACAAGGATGATTGTTGATGGGAGATATGAGCACATTTTTGGACACCTTGTGTAGTACTGATCCTTGAATTTGGTGTTGCAGAAGATTGACAAAATGTCATGGATAGAGGAAATTTATACATAGGCAAATGGGAATCAAATGTTTGTCACAAATCATCATATGTACCACGCTATCTTTAGGTTTCGATTTTTATTTGCTAACTTTCTATAAAATATTAAATTATCAATTGAATTTCTTTTAAATTTAATTTTATATTTTATTAACTTGTTTTAATTTATTTTAATAGGTTGTTGAAACAAGATTTGTCTCTCACACGCTCGTCTTGAGACGACTTGTGAAGGTAAAACAAGCCTTAAGGCTTATGGTGATTGATGATGTTTGGTCGTGTGGAGGCAAGCAAACACAAAAAGAGCCATCAAAATAAAATCATTGATACTTAGTGATAATTGGTGGGCAAAGGTTGCATACTTGCTTAGTTTTCTTGAAGCCTATTTTATCTATGATTAAATATGCAAACACAAATAACGCTTGCATAGGGGAGATCTATGATGGCATTGACTCTATGCTTGAAAAAATTAGAGACATCATACAACAAAAAGAGCAAGATCCTGAAGAAAACTTTTACAATGAAGTTAAGAGCATGATCATGAGAAGGTGGAATAAAATGACCACCCCATTGGATCTCTAGTGTATGCCTGAATCCCAAATATTATGGTAGTGAAGTACTTGGGCAACTTGGTAGGCAAGCACCTTATAATGACCAAGAAGTTGCGGCTTTAGAAGGCTTTTTCCTGATCCAGATGTAGCTAGTGCGGTCCGCTATGAAATGGTAGTCTTTGTCTCTTCATCTAATGGTAGCATGGGTGAAATAGACGCATTAGTTGACAAGTACAAACTAACCCCATTCATGTGGTGGTATGTACATGGCCATGATGCCAAGTACCTACGACCTGTTGCCATTAAAATCCTCTCACAGGTATAAAATATTAAAATGAAATCAAAAATTTGTTTATTAATTAAAAATGTATGTTCTTACTTCTTAGTAAATTAATATTATTACTAATTGAATTCATACTTTTTTTTTGTAATAGGTGGCTAGCAAATTCTTGAGAGGCGGAATTGGAGTACATATTCCTTCATCCACTCAACCAAACAAAACAAGTTAGCATCCAAGAAGGTTGAGGATTTAGTGTATGTGCATTCCAATTTGTGCATCCTATCACACAAGATTGAAGGCTATATTAGAGGTCCCAACAAACTGCGGGATGTTGATCCCGAGACTAGCGACTTTGATGCTTCGCTGCTGACTCTTAGCAATTTTCTCTGCTTGGTATTGATGAAAAGAATCGGGACCTTTTGCACAAGAGGATGGAGAGTGGAGCTAGTGGGAGCGGAGTGCTCGGTGGTGTTCATGGAAATGATTGTGAGGAAAATCTAGATGATATATTCTAAAATCTAGATTATTATCATGTATATGCGAATCATTGAACTTGTAACCATGTTGAATGATGACTCTTTAGAAGTTCAAATTTCAATGAATACAAAATATTTTGAGTGCTTTATTAGTTATCTCTTATGGTCTACAATTATAAAATGAGTATTATATATATATATATATATATACGGGATATTTCCGTAACATTTCGTATCCAAGGTTTTTGAAAATTGTCATTTCGCATTTCGTATCCGTTTTCATTTCCGTTTCGCTTTCTGGCAACATAGAAGTAAATATCCTATCATATTTCAAGGGTGTTAAACACTAATGAACAAAAGGTTGAAACTCTCTTGTTTTGAATCCTAATTTATGTTAAACATAAGTTCCAAGCATGATCCTATAAGGATTACTTATTACTTTTTATCTTTGTGTACAACTTGAATTTCCTCGCATGATTTGACTATTGATTTGGTTAGGATGTTTCTATTGTTATATTGTACCTTTATAATAAAGCTAGAAAATAAAACAGCCCACTTCTAGGGTTCATGGAAAGTGATTACTACAATTGCAAAGACAAGATTCCACAGTAAGATGCTAACAGAATGGTGGTTGTTATATGCATATCTGGTCAAGGGTGAAAAGAAATAACTCGTATAGAAATGCCTTATTTCTAGTAACTAAGAAAGACCTAGTATAGAAATGCCTAAGCTTTAAGTAACTACTTAATCCACAGAGCTACAAACGAGTTCAGGTGCACTTGTTATCTAAGATAGAACGTTTCTTACATCATTTAGCTAAACAGTAGAATTAATTTATATGCTTGGCAAACTTGAGCAATGAAACTGTTATGTGTTAGACTAAGATGTTATTAAAGAGTTTATAGAGAGTTTATTAAAGATGTTATTAGAGAGTTTATACGGACTCTCTATAGCCTACCCATCTAATTTGATTTTTGGCTGGTGATACTAAGCGCTCAAATGCTAACCCAAGCTTTTAGATGCCTCATTTCTTATTGGGATGCCAATAAAGTCCCGAGCAGGAAGTTTACACTGGTCACTGAAGGCCATTCCGCCTTGGTGACCTGGGATTTACACCTAACGAAGATACACTCCAACCATACAAATGGTAAAAGCCCGTTAGCCTCACCTCAGTTTACTCCGCAAGAGTGTTTGCCCTGACTCTTATCCCGCAAATTCCAGTTTAAAGTTTTGTTGTCCCAATTCCGAAGAGCATTATCACCAATATAGCATTGATTCAAAATGTCAAAGCCCCAATAATTTTATGCCTACCGTGCAAGCAGTCCAAGTATTACAACTTGATGCCTAGGAGATTCACGGAATAGATGGTGAGAATGGGTCGGATGAGGGGAAAAAGTAAACAACAGTACCTATATTTATACTGTAAACCCCTTACATTCTCCACTTTTGCATTCAACAATAGAAAAAGCTGGTGGGGATTGTAATTTAAATTTAATGATTTGAGTTTGCAATTGTTGCATGAAATCTCTACAGCATTAAAAAAGAAAAAAGGAATGGTTGAAGGATTTTATCCATACCGTCTAACTTTATCTTCTCGTTAAGGTTATTGATGTAAATGGTCATATTTGGAGAAATGTCGGAGGACTGCATCCTTTCAGGGCTCTGTAACCACTGCCGCTAATTCGCAAAATGGGGTTTTATCTACCTTAAACCCTACTCTTTCAATCTCTCGAAAAGTTCGCTGGTGCTTGGGAAAATGTTGAATTCCTAAACAGAAAGCAAAATCCCGCCTCCCCTGCGATCATATAGAATAAGACATTGGTCTTGTGCTGGATTAGATGGATAAATGAAAATTTTGAGCAAGCCGTGTCTGGAGTCTTTGTACTTAGTGATGCAAAGCTCGGACCCTCTTTTTATATCCCAATATCGTCGGTACCATTTAAATTTGACGGTAGGATCGTTCGGGCGATAAAAGTTTTATGTTTGGGTTTGGGTTCATTCCGAAGAGGGAGGGTCTGTCACATAGTTTTGATAGTGACATTGGCGTTAAACAAGGATGTCCGCTTTCACCCATTTTATTGAGGAAATATCAAATATTTATTGTCGGTACCATTTAAATTTGATTCGGTAGGATCGTTCGGGCGATAAAGTTTTATGTTTGGGTTTGGGTTCATTAGAAGAGGGAGGGTCTGTCACATAGTTTTGATAGTGACATTGGTGTTAAACAAGGATGTCCACTTTCACCCACTTTATTTGGGCTTTATATTGATAAGTTAAAGGAGTGGATAAACAAAATGGACAAAGAAGGTTTTTCGCTTAGCCAACTTTGCTTGATAAAATTGCTCTTTTATGGAGGCACCCTCATCTTAATGGCAAAAAACAATGCATAGTTTGAGAGAGCACTTGAGCGGCCTTGAGCTCTTCGTCGAGAAGATGAAATGCAAGTAAACATCAACAAAACCAAAGTCGTGATCTTTTCAAGTATAAAGAAAAAGAAGCAAATTAGCTTTCTTTTTCTATGGAAAATCATTGAAAGTAGTGGAAGAATACAAATATCATGGGTTAGATTTTCACAACAAGCTCAACTAGGAAACATGCGGGGTAATAAGAATTCAAGATGGGTGGAAGCAGGGGTTAAATTTGACGCTCGTTTAGATATTTTTTATATTTTTAACTTATTGAAAAAACACGAGTAAAATTATATTTTAAACCGTGTCGAATGATGGGCAAAAAAATTGCACAACTGTCATATTGATGCTCACTATTAAAAATAGATCATTTAAATAATGTATAAAGTAAAAAATATGTGATAGAGTGATATACAACTTCAAAACTCAATTCTATTCAATCCACATTTAAGAGTTTTTGATAATAAAATAGAGAACAACTTGCACTTGCAATATTATGTATTATCTAATGAATATTAATTACTCATGTCGGTTGTCACTTCTTATTTAATTTTTGTGAATAATTTTTCTTTCATATCTTGTCATTTCTAAATTTTAATCTACTACTCTACTTGTATCGTTGTACCATCTACTTTTTACAATATTTAATACTTTTTCTATCCACTTGTAAATTTAATATAATTTTTCAATACATCTACAATAAATATTTGATATTTCCTCAATAAATGAATTCGATAAAATAGATTTCCAAAGATGTGGGCTTTAAGTGTTTTTTTCGCTTTAGCAATCAATTTATACGGAGACTTTCATCGCTCATAGTTTCAAACTATTTCAAGAATTATTATTCAACAAATACATGTACAATTTGCTAGTTATAGTAGCATGCATATGAGGATGAAACAACATAAGAAATTGTAATTTGTTGAGCTTGGAGCTTGGATAATTTGTAGTTGTGTCACGGTTGTTTGTCTTTGTTGCAAATCTCTAATGTTGCACTCAAGTTTCGTGGTAAGTCTACTTTCGCTTTAGCTAGTTAAAATTACTTTCCACTTCTTTTAATGTAATTTTCATCTTCTAACCGATATTAGAATTTGATCGTTTCATTTAAATATTGTGAAGTGTGGAAGTGGGTATTCTTAAATGTTATTATATTATATCAAAGTGTAACTAATACACTCCAAAAAGAAAGTAATTGTTTTTTTTTTAATCTTTGTCTATATTTTATCGTTGATATTAAGTTAGATTTGAAGGAAATTTTGAAAATACTTCTACCCTTTTAACATAAAACTTAGAATATGAATAAAAAACGAGATAAAACGGTGGGTTAAATCTATATTTGTAGGAAAGATTGGTAAGGGATTTTTAGAAATGCATGGCCATCTTTGTTCACCCCTATTGAGAGCCCTAATTTAGTTACAATTTTATGTATAAATCGTTTTCTGATTTGCATTTATTAAACTAGAAATGATTAGAGTTTCTGAAATGATTAGGGATAAATCACTAGAATTCACCTTAAGAATAAGATGTGCATCCAATGTCCTTTAGACTTTGTATTCTAGAGGTTTAGCATAATTTGGGTTCATTTTGTATTATCATCTCTAGATTGGTTAACTCCAAGGATGAGCTTGATTCAGTTTTCATAGAGATTGATGGGAGCCATTATGGCCTTGATATTTCTATGTAAATACATCCATATAACATTTAAATAGTTTCATAGTTACTTCCAATAGTTTGTGTCCCAATTAAACCCCATCGGTATCATGTGTAGTTCAGCCTATGACCTCAAATGCACCTTCTCATATTCATATTGTTGATTCTTTATGGCTTATGATTCTTGTATGGCAAAGACAAAGGAACCACAACTATGTAATTTGAGTATGATATACATGGCATAGCAAAGAAGCTTAAGTTTATTATGAGGACCTATGAATCTCTCATTTGGATATTCAACCATAAAATGGTTGCCAACATTGAAAGGTTTAGGAAAATGTTATTCATTTTTCAATGATTTGTACTTTGCTTGCTTGACATTAGGTTAGAATCTCCTCTATTTCTATATGAATATTCTTAATTTGTTATATGAACTTTGTTGTTTTAGCTTGCTCTCACTGAGCTTAAGGTGTGAATGGATCAAGAAGGAAATAAGAATACCAACCTAAGGATATATTACATTGAGTTCATATAATAATACGACACTCTCGAATATGACTAATTTTTATTTATATTATCCGCTGACTTAAGGTTTCTAGTCTCCATGTTTATCCAAGAACTACATATCACCATAGTTAAGGAACATAAAACAATTAGACATATAACCATAACTTAAGTATGTAAAACGCTAACCCAACACTTTAGTATAACATAAGTTAAACAACTAAAACTATAAATAATAACCAAACCTTATTATTTCTCCTATATGTTCTTTGTATCTTTCGTTTTACTTGAAAAGGAACACATAAGTTAAAGAGTTTTTATAAGCTTTCTCGGAAAGGAACACATAAAAATTGTATAGATAAGAGAATATAATCTATTTATTATAACTTAATTTTAAGATAAATAAACATATATTCCATTAAAGATTAAAAGTATCCAAAATCACATCATTATATCATAGTTTTCTAAAACAAAAAAGGCAATCCAACATATTGTAGTTTACTTTAAGTTGTAGAACTCTTTAGATGTTTTTATTGTTTATTCAATTGGAAATATATAATCATGTTATTAATATTATTACAATTATTATTGTTGTTAGTATCAAATTTAATATCTAATTATTCTTTATTATTTGGGATGTATAGGTACATTATAAGATAAAATGTCTCAAAGCAAAAAGAACCAATCATCAATCAAAAAGTTTTTGCATGGTCAAATACATCACAAGCTTCATCACGAGAGGATCGTAATTTTGATTTAAATGAAGACTTAGATATATTAGGGTATAATGATGAGTATGATGAGGAATTTGAAGGAGGAGAAGCTTCAACACAAAACAAAAAAGGGCTAGAGCAAAAAGAGGGTTTAGAGATGAATGGAAATTGAAATTTAAGTGGTTAAGGTGTGGAATGCATGAAGGGAAAACAGTCATGAAATGCATATATTGTGAAGAGCACAAGTTTGTTGGACCATGGGGAACTGGAATTGGTTGTACTACTTTGCAACATGATGCAATAGTTACTCATGCTGATTCAAACAACCACAAAATTACACAAGCAAAATGGATATGTGGAAATGAAGGGAAAGTAAAATTAATTCCAAAACACATTGCAACTATTGATGACACCAATAAGGAACAAATCATCACAACTATGAAATTAGTTTATTGGGATGTGCAAGAAGACTTGCCCCTCTTAAAATATGAGTCCCTTTTCTCTCATGAATTGTACTTAGAAACACCAAACATGCCCAAAAACAAGCACTACAAATCATATAGCTGCAAATGATTTCCTTTTTTGATATCTAAGTATCTCGAAGAGAGAAAAAGTGTAAAAATATTAAACAATCCATATTTTTCTTTGATGTTGGATGAAAGTATTGATCGAAGCCTAGAGAAACACCTAGTGGTTTATGGTACTTTTCTAGACTCAAAAGGGTTGGGACCACCTATTTCACAATTCTTAAAGCCCATCAATGTGTGTGATGGAAGAGGGAAAACATTATATGATGCAATTTGTGTTTTGAAGAAAGAAAGAGGTCTTCCAAATAAAAGATTGATTGCATTTTCTGCGATATGGTGTCAATTTGGGAATGAAAATAGTTTTTTTACTCTTTTAAAAAAGGATGTTATATGTATTCATCAATTATGGGGAATGAAAATGGATTTTTACTCTTTTAAAAAAAGATGTACAAATCTTATAGGTATTCATTGCATTGCTCATCATGAGTCTTTAATTGCATCGATGCTATTAAAAATTACTTGAATTATTATTTTTGAGAGCAAATAAGGTATAAATAAGGTAAAATTCCACTAAAAGACACAATGAATTTATTGCTCTTTAGGAAATCATGCAACTCGAAACACTTCAAGATCTTCAAATTCATAGAGTTAGATGGCTCTCAAGAGGACAAGTTATTGAAAGACTTATTGTGTTAATGCCTCCATTGTTGATTTTGTGGAAAAATGAGAAGAGAGACTCATGGTATGATAAGGCTAGGATCTTCTCATTACAATTTTTCTTAAATATGTTTGCAGATGTATTGTGTGAGCTAAACAAGTTGAATAAAAAAATTTAAGAAGAGAATGTGGATGTTACATATTTGGGGGCAACCATAAATTCTACCATACAAACTTTAAGTAGGTGGTTTCTAAGGGTATGTGACAATTTTGCAAATGACACAAGTTACCTATCTAAATTTTTAGAGACCTCTAAATATGGTTATTTATAGATTATTGATAAATATGGACACATTCACAGGCATGAGTTATGATTTGTGGAAATTTCAAATGTGCATGATGATTATGTTGATGGACCAAAACAAACAATGAAGCTTTGCATTGATGGGTCACTGGACATTTGTAAGAAACTTACAAAAGACTATGTTAAAAACTTATAGATTGTTTAAATGAAAGATTCCTAGATCTTTCATTTTTCAATTATATAAATTTGTTTAGTCTTTGTCATTATTCAAAGGATGCGTATTAGAGAAGGCACTTTAAAGCGATGGCTTCTTAAGATATTTGATCACTTGTAACATACTTTGTGTGAGGGAGAATAAAATCCTTTTTTATTTTGAAGGTTGTCCAAAAGAGTTGTATAATCTTGTTGATTGTCTCCGCTTTAATTGTGAAGGATTTCACATGAAGGAGGCTTGGAGGGTTTTTGCACCACGAATTCACATACAAGTTTTCCAAATATGACAAAACTATGGCAAACAATACTTACCATTCCAACAAGTACAATGGCATGTGAGAGAGGATTTTCAAGACAAAATATAATAAAAGATATATGAAGAACAAAACTCTCATTGGATACATTGGATGCCTTGATGCAAGTTTCATTGACAGGACTTCATATATCAATGGTGGACTGGAACAGGGTTTATGAAATTTGGAAAGATGTCAAACAAAGAAGGATTTAAAATATCTTAGAATGTTTTATATTGACATATTTGTAATGATGTTGTATTTGATATGAGCCAACGAATACTAGATTTTTTGTTTAGACTACTTGTTTAATGGTACTTTCTCAAGTCAAAAGTGGATCGGTGATATAAATTTGATCTTTTTTGAAGATATGTTAATGTGTATTGAGGATGTTATAATACTTCATTTAAAATGCTTTCTCTATTAAAAAATGATATCATACATTTGATTTTTTTAATATATAATAATGTTTATTGGGAATGATATGAGACTCATATAAACATTGTAAAATATGTTGTACTAATTGACTTTATTATTAAATAAAGATATATTATCTTTTATGAAAGTATTGTTTAATTTTTAATTTTCAATATTTTTTTATGTATATTATCTTTATGATGACATTACTATTGATTTTATGATTTTTAATTCTAAATTAGTCTAATCGAGATTATTGGGTTTTAATATGAAAACATCATTCTATCGAGATTATTTTGGGTTTACTTTTAAAGTTTTATTATATGAAAACATCTAAAATATTATAATTTAGTGTTTCTTAGATATATTAACACATACTTATAATAGAATAGAATAGAATTTATGTTAAGAATAGAATATATAAGAATATTTTTTAAAGTTTTATTATATGGATAAAATATATTTTTGTATCTATATGAAAATCATGAAAGTCAAAAATGAAAAATAAACGTCATGTGCAAGGTAATATTAGTTAAAAACCATCTCAATTTTTTTCTTAACGGGTAGGGGTGACCATCAAATTTAAACCCTGGGTGGAAGGCATTATATTCATTACAAAATAGGTGCAAAATTGTAGAATTATGGGATTGGGAAACTAAATAAAATCTTGTTTGGATGGCTTCTTGTCACACCGATAGTACTTTATGGTTGTGAAGTTTGGGGTAGCAATGTGTCAAATCTTAAGTGGAGACAAATAGAGAGAATCCAAAAGCACTTAATCAAAAAGCGTCAAAATTAAAATGTTAGTTCCAAATGAGATTTTGTTAGCTAAAGTGGGAACTTTCCTTTAGAGGCATCAATGATAACTTGGTTGGTGTCCCCTTAATCCTAGGTCATATATCAAGATATGTATGGTCGATTTGTGGCTAACATAATCCCTAATATGTGATATCTCATTTTATGTATGCTTTTGTACCCTTAGTAGTTCGGTCTAGGTGGTTTACATAAGGAGGATATATATACGAGGTAGTAATTAGTAGTTGATCATCATATTGAGCACTTAAGTCTTATTCTATGGTTTGGAAGTTGCCCCTTGAAGTGACTAAGTTGTTCTACATGCATATTGTGATCGCATCTATCTTTTTGGTGTTATTTGGTGTTCTATTGTTGCTCATATTCATATGTATCTAAGTAATTTTGTTAAAAGTACTAGTATAATATCTTCGATTTGGACCAAAATTAGGTCAAAACCTTGATTTTTAGGATTCCTTATATCTCACAAACTATAGCAAAAATTACATTTTTATTGGAGTTGAGACATAAGTATAGGAAGTGACCCTCCAAATTTCAATTTATTCTAGTGTGTTTTGAGAAAGTTATAGTCATTTTAGGGTTTTTCACAAATTCACTCCTTAGGCCACAAATTGTGGAATTTCTCTAATTTTTTTACATTTTGGGAAAGCTCTCTAAATTTGAATTCGGTTTTTTTCTTTATGTATTTGTCTATCTAGCCGACATCATCCAAAGAAACTAAACCTTAATCAACATGGCAAAGAGATCGACTAGAGGCCAAGGAAAAGGTTTTGCCACCCAAAGGAAAAGTCCTAACAATGAGGAGGTTGAATCGGAGTTAGAGTGGAGTGGAGTTTCTAATGCTAAGTCTTCCTTGGTGGATGAAAAATACAACTCCTAGTGGACAACATGCAAACCATTAAGGGAGATAGCGATTGTAAGGGTCGTAACATGCAAGGAGAGGTGAAGGTACTAAAATGAGATATGGCTAAGATAACTAAAAATATTAAGTTGTTATCCTCTCAAATAAATCAAGGTGGATCTAATCGATTACATCCTCGTAGGGAAACCATTAAGTTTGGGCCACATAACCTACTCCCAAAGGTGGACATGTGTAAGTTTTATGGTAAGGACTTGATTACACCCTTATTAGATTATATGATATCTAGATTAGTGAATTAAGTACATTAAAGGATATAAGGAGAGTTGTATGAGTTTATCCCGATTAATTAACTTCCAACATTAATTATTCAATATTAGAACAACACATTAATACTTGCAACTAATGTATGAAATAAGATATGAACTTGAAAATACAAGAGGATGAGTGCACTTAGTTGTTTATAGATGGACCTAGGAAGTTTTGGGTATTCACACTATTGGAATTGAGAGATCTAAGAGTGATGGTGATTCATTCTGGAACTATGATTGGAAACTAATATGGGGTAGAACTATACAACTTTATTAGGACCGTCCATACAGTCTTGACACTATTGATGGTCTTGGACTGTTTGGATTCCATATTTGTAACTTTTGGAAGTGTCACCTACACGGAAATGTTTGTCACTATCAAACCCTAGTTATTGGTTATGTTACAAAGCTCTCTAAACACCTTGAATGACATCTTAAACCCTAACCATGGGTAGGAGACCCTGCAAAACAAATATTAGTTGGGTCGTGGGTGCCCCATGCACTACCGATGTTGGCATTACTCGAAGAGGCCTCAAACCACATGTTATTATCCACCTAGCATGTGATATGTGAATGAATGCAACTAGATTTTTCAACTTCTTTGACAATGCTTGAATTGAGTTTGGCTCTTGGTAAAATACTTGGATAAGGGACGTTTGAGTACTCACATATTAGATAGGTTAATTCTTTGATATGGTAAAAGATTCATATCTATTGTGGTTACTTCCTAATGAATGTGCATGTGATTTTTCTAGATTTAGGGAGCCTTGAGTGCCTTTTTACAAGTGTTGGAAGTGAGTGTATCAATGTAGTGCCATAGAATTTCCAAGTTAGTAAATAAGGTAGTATTAACTTGCTTATATAGGGTTTTGAAGGTAAATTATAGAAAAAGGTTGCCTAAAGGGATTAAAGGACCCATAGACAATGTGAAGTTGAAAGCAAAGATGGAAGATATGTAGGTGTAAAATTGTACAAATAGGTAAGGACTAGATATAAATTCCTAACCAAATTGTATGACCTCGACCAAGGATGAAAACATGATAAATGAAATTTGTATATTAATAGGTTGATTTAGTACATGGATTATATGTATTAAAATCTCTAAATATGTCAACATATCAATATGTATGACTAAACAAGCTAGACAAGAGATCTTAGGGCGTACTTAAGCGGGAATAGAAAGTTTGGGTTTAGATTAGCAAGAGTGCATTGTTAAAACTAACAGTATCAAAGAGTAAATTATCAATTGTGAGTGTCTACAGTGGATAATAAAATACAACCCTTTGTGGTGTTTAACCCTTATGTAAATTTCTTGTTCAATTTAATTAGTTGTAAGATATATTAGAGTTAATTTAAAAATCTAATAAAGATGCAACAATACAAGAACTAATTTAGATTTGCAAATCGGATCAAATAAGAAATATTATAATACATAACTTAACCTAACATCCAATCATAAGTAAAAAAATGGAACTATAGAGGCACTCAACTTGTCACAACTAATTTTTTGAAAGATCTTGGACTTTTCACTAGAGAAATTAGGAGATTGAACCTGGGAAACCCTCACAAACTGGACTGGGCTGTAATTGTGATAAGTTTGAGGCCACATAACATGGTTATGATTGTACCATATGATATAATAGCTTATGTATGGTCTTAGACCTACTCGAGTTAGTTTTTGAAACTTTCACGGTTTCTCACCTTCATGGATTTGTCTATCGTTGTCAAACCTAGTTGTTGCACATGCAATGAAGCTCTTTGTGTGAATTGATCATCATCTTAAGCCCTAAACATGGATGAAGAGTCCTATAAAGCAAGCATTAGAAGGGTTATGGGGTGCCCTCGTGCATCACTGATGTTGGTACTACTTTGAATACACCTCAAACCACACTCTATTCTTTATATAACAAGTGATATCTAGATAGATCAATAGATATGGAAATTGTTTATACCATGTTTGCTTTAACTTGGATCCTTATTAAAATACTTAGAGAGAGGATATTTAGATGCTTTTAGATGAGAGATATATTTACCTTGACCTATTATGTAGCTTCAAACCTAATGTGTGTGTTTCCCTAGTGATTATAGATTTTGTAGACATAAAATATATGCACTTGGGTACATTTCTAGGTCCTAGAGCATGCTAATATATACATGATTCCTAAACAAGAAAACTAGTAATTGAAAATGTCTTTTGGGCCTTTTTCTTTATTTGTTATGCTTTTATTGACCTTGCACACCCTATATCCCTAATAGTATTTGACTAATTTATATTTATGGCCTTGAATACTAGCACCCGGGCACCAATGTCCCTCCTGGGTGCTCCTAACCCTTTCTCCCCTTTTCTCACTCTCTTGGGTCTTTTTACTTCTTGGGCATCTTTTATACTTTTGGGTTAGTCTTTCAATTGTTAATTATGAAATTCAAACAAGGGAATCATATATACATAGTTATAGCTCTCAAATAAAGGACCAAACACTAAACATTACATAATATCACCTAATATTACATCCAAAGGCACAAAAGCACTTCAAAGCATCCATCTAGCACACTCATTCAAGGGACAAGGGATGTATTCTTCTACATACACAACATAGGAGGGAAATTTTATTATATTCCATACCACACATTTACATACTTGGAGCATTTTAGATCTATTCTTCTATCATTGTGTAACTTCAACAAGGGAATCTATGACATCATTACACACACTCACACACAAAACTACACTGAGTCCGAGATGTAGTTTAGTGTTTGGTCGTAAGTTCTCTCTTTAGGTGACCGTCGAGGTCAATCTAACTTAACATTTTACATCTTTTTTATTAGATTTGATGTGATTTTGGACATGTGTAGGTAGACCATTTGTTTACAGGTTACATGTACATTCAACAATTAAGGAGCGAAATCAGAGCGACAACTAGGGACTAACAGTGAAGCTTATCTTGCATAGAAGAGACCAGATCCTAATTATTCATACAGACACTAACACCCAAGTGCTCCTATCCTCATGTAGGTACTCCTATCTGGCACATTCTGAATCTCAAAACCTCCAACAAGCATTGACGAAAATCTTCTCAAGTATGTTTTAGTTGTTCACCTACCCAAATCACTTCTAGATTACTTGGGAATCAACTAAGTCTCTATATCTCCCTCTCTTTCTTAGGGTTTCACATTTGCACATGCTTGTTTACTTGTATCTTACTGTATATTAGCATTTGCATATCATTCATTATAGTAGTTACTCTCAAAATTAGATTTAATTCTATTTATATTAAATCAGATGTGCAATTATGAGATTTAGGGAGCTTTGGATGCCTTTTACAAGTGTATGAAGAGATTAATCTAGTGCATTCCCTTGGGAGTTCCATGTGTAGTAAATGAGGTAGTGTTTACTTTCTTATATAGGGTTTGTATATGATTTATCTAGGAAAGGTTGAGCTAGATAGATGAAGTGTAATACCCAATAAAAGATTTCAAATTAAAAGTGTAGTTGGAAGACACTTGATCCAAAACCATACAAAAATGTTAGGACCATATGGTATGGCCTTGATTAAATTGTAAGGCCCGGACTAGGAGTAGAAATCATGGAAAATGAAGTTTGGAACTTGTGAACTGATGTTTGTCTATGGATTTTGTACATCACATTCTCAAAGTTTGTCGACATGTTAGTGTGCAAGGATAAACAAGTTAAACAATGGGCCTTGGAAAGTGCTAAGTGGGAATGGAGAAGTAGAATTTATCATAGCAAGAGTGTAAAGGTTTCCAAAGTGCAAATTACCAAATTTGAGTGTCTACATTCACCCCAACTTTAAGTATGAAATTGAAAATTACATGTTTAAAGGAAATTGTACCTAAGTTTGTAAACACAATTTTCCTTTGCTTGAATGTTTGTTTTGTAGTTGCGTTGTTGTGCTTGGTGTTGACATGCTTCATGATGAAACCTACAACATAAAGTGTAGTCAATTTCCATGATAGATAATTAATTGTAACTCAAATATAACTTGTAATAAAAATATTTGCATTTGCATATATGTAAAGTGAAAATATGTAAACAATGAAAGAATACACTTGTTTACTCATCTTTTTCTTGAGCTCGGAGATTTTGTATTGTTAAACTTTTCTAAAGGATTAGGGGTGATCAATCCCCAATCAATTCTAAGGAGAAATGAAGTGTTAGGTGTATGCAACCCAACACATAAATGTGCAAGAGAATGAATAAGAAAGAGGTACAAATGTACCCCTATAAAGGAAGAAGACTATGTATCAAAGTTATTCAACAACTTTGATATCTTCCCTTAAAGTGTAATAAGAGAGGAAAGCCTACCCAAAACCCCTTAACTACTTCACTACCTCCAATAACCCTATAGATCATACTACTGCATATGGATCTATACTTAATTTTGCAAACAACGACATATAGTACAAAAGAGAATAGGTGCCCCCAAACTCTCCCCATATGACAAACACTGAGTATGAACTAAAACAAACACTAAAATATGTTGAAAATGTGCTAACAATGTTGAACTAGGAAGGAGACCCATGCCCCCAAGATTCCTAAAAATTGAAATTGAAATGGATTGTTGGTGTGAAGAACGAATGAAATCTTTCATGCCCCTTGTATTGATCTTAACTAAGCAAGTTTAAATTTGAAAATTTATAAAAAACTTGTAAATATAGATGAAAATATAAAACTACTAAAAACATGCTAAAATCCCCCTTGTTAAAAATGTGTGGGGGTCGGGACCATACCATACGGTCTTGACCAAAGTGTACGATTTTGACCCGATGTTGATTTTGCTAAAACTTTGTGTATAACTACATATATAGTGCATGTACCTGTTTGTACCGCATCATCCCCATAATTTTGTTTTTGTATGTTGAAAACATATAATAAACCTATATAGATGCCCTCTCTTTTGAGGCATGTGTGAAAACCATGTTTGAACATGTGGCTCAAAAGAAATATGTTTATATTATTGAAAGGGATGCAGGAAGTTGTGTAGTTAAAGTGGTGACCACATTGGAGAACACTGTACTGCAAAAGGAAAGGCATTTGTGTATGGTGACAACTATGGTACACAACATAAATAATGCTAGGAATAAACAAGGATAATAGTAACTAAAACAACCAATAGGAATAACACATGTAGAAAAACAATAACAACAACAATGCATCTAATTGCAAACAATGACATACAAGAGCACACAAAAGGCTTTTAGGCTGCAAACATGGGACACCCATGGTGTCGCAAGATAATCAAGGCCCATAGGCCCGCAAACATGGGACACCTATGGTGTCACAAAATACCCTAGACACATAGGCCAAAATAACAAGAACAAGAAATTGCAAACAAGATAGGCATGACATTAGAAACATGGGACACCCATGGTGTCATAAGACAATCAAGGCACATATGCCACAAGTAAGAAAAATAAGCAAGCAATAACACACACACAAACATGTATACATGAAACAAGAGTGGAAAAACATGATAATGTGATGTAACAACCAACATAAGTGAAATATGTGAATAATAGTCATCAAACGCACAAGACACATGTGTTAGTCATGTTAGTTTGAAAATTAACAAGTACACAATGTATATAATTGAGCATAAATGAGGAAGTGTAAATGAACTATAATAGAACAATAACACCTATAGAATGTGGAGGGATTTCCCCCAAATGATGAGAATGTAAGGAAACATGAGTTCTCCTATAAACATGTATCAATTGTGTGTCTTGCATCCATCTCAATATACCTAGTGAATGCATGTGTGTAAAGAGATGTAAATCATATATGTATCAAACCAAAGTAACCAACAACATTCATAATGTAAAGTGCTGATAATGCATGTAAAATACACATGTCCTAATTTTGTATTTTTGTAAATATTTGAATGTTTTTGTATTGTTTCAATGCATAACTATGTACAAAATATGGATACCCCAAGAGAGCTATCTAATGACAACATCGTGAAAAGGTGAAGCAACTAACACATGTTAAATGGAAACTTAGTCCCCAAATGTGCCAAATAATTTCTAAGAGAAGTATTGGTGAATCCATAAGTGTGTGCAATAGAATACTTAAGATCCATTGGAGATAGTATGAGTGAAAGGATTTGATTTGATAGTTGTGATTATAATATGATACTTGAAAGAGGTAAATGGATTGATATTGATTTTGAGTGATGTGTAAAACACATTATGATTAAGAGATATCTTTTGATTACAAGGATAGTATTAACAACATTACAAAACATGTGGAAAAGGTGACCCTTACTAAAGTAGGCATGGGCATGCAAGAAAACCTATTCTCAAAGAAGAAGGAAGGGAGATCCAAATATGCCTCTAGTCATTTGAGAGGGGAAGAGGTATAATTATGTGCCATGATATATAAGTGAATGGAATAGAAGATGCATGAAGGTGCATTATTACTTGATGATTTGATTGTGTGCTCGATGGAGAATTACACATATCATTATGAAGACTTTTTAGAAACATATTTAGGATTTAGCCTATATGTTCCCATGCTTGTAGAGATCCACATATCATCAGGTAAGTCATCGATACTTATTTTGTGATAATTTTTAATATATGTTTTCTTTCTAGTAACAAGTGTAGAATCATTTGTATTGTTATTGAATCAATATTGATATGTACATTAGAATTTGTCTCAAGTTGTAGTGAAGAAGTAGAGATATCGTAGAATGTATTGTTGTGTTGCCCTTGGATTGGGCTTATGGTTGATCTAAGTGTTGTGAGGTGGTGCGATTGGTCATGATCAATTGATATTATTTTCATTGTGGTTTACATAATAGTAGGAGATGAATTGCTTACTAAGAGTGGCTCTACCAAAGGGGTATTGCATTCTTATCCCCTTTGTGATTATATGATTCTTGTTGTAACAATGTATACTTTATTATCATAGTATGCTCATCAGATGTAGCTATTGTAACTTTTGGTTTTCCTTGAGATTTTTTTGACTTGGGATGATTGCATAAGATAATGTTGTGTATTAAAGGATATATATCATGTATCCTCGAGTTGTTGGATTTTTGTTGTAAAGCATATCAATCATTATCACGATGTTTATTAATTCCATGATAATTGAAAAATGGTTGACCTACGAGTTTTGTAATCGATAGCAAGGGTAATAATGAGTAGGTAACAAAGTGATTAACCAATTATTGAGTAGCTCAGATAGAATATTGTGTTGTCAAGCATGCTTGTCAAACCAAAGAGGTATTTTTAATGTAGGAATTTGAATTCACTTGTATGGGCACATGTATCATGCATGATGTGTGTATAACATTGCTTATTAGTGGTCTTAGAATTATATTGATCATGATGTGTGATGATGGTCATCAATCCTCGCCATTAATAATGTCAATCCGGGTTGGTGTCCGAAGGTTGTATGCATTAAGAGAAGAAGATCTTGGAAAACAACTCCTTTAAACACAAACCAAACTTGCATAAAATAAATCACACTTGCAGAAATTGAAAGGCACACTTACAGAAATAAAGTTTGCATGAAAGAAACACACTTGCATAAATTGAAATTGCTAAATTAGAAATAAAAATAATTGAACAAAACACTTGCAGGTTCACAACAGACTGCATTTTCACAATACAAGGATAAAAACAATACAACATAATAAATTACATATAAATGAATAAACATAAACATAAATACATAGATCCATCTTCCTTGGAATGAGTGGCCAACTCATTCCTTAGAAGAGGATTTAAATCATACTTATGAGATCTTAAAACTACAAAATATTTGAGAGGAAAGAACAGATCTTTATTTCTTGGGAGAAAAGCATTCCATATCTAAGTGTGGAAGGTTGCATTTATAATTTATGCGTCCAACCAACTCCTTATTTTGGGAGATACAATATGATCTTATATTTATTATAATCCTAACAACTAAGATCTCCATCTCCACAAAATATGGAGAGAGATATATTATTGGAGTCAAAGTCTTATCTCACTTATTTTAGGAAGATTTGCTCCCAAATCTTCTCCTTGCTTTTCGCAGTAACAAGAATCATAATGATTTTATTCTTCTATATTATTGGAAGGAGGATTTTTCTCAAAATATGATTTTGACTAAATACCTTTCTCGGATTTTCCATTTGACTTTGTTGTTTTTGACTGTGGAACTTTTGACACTTGTCCCGATATACTTTTTCCTGATGTAGTTCATTAAAAGTTAGATTTATCTTCATTGGTAAAACTGTTACAAATCTTGAATGAGAGTTTTGTTAAACACATTGTTATGAACAAAAACCTCTCTCATATTTTTGTTTGACTTCTCTGTTTGTTTATGGAACTTTTAGCGCTCATCGATACACTTTTCCTCGTACTATGCAACTCACTAAAAGTTAGATCTCTCTTCATTGGTAAAACCAAAAATCTGAATGAGGTTTTTTTAAACACATTGCAAATGAATGAGGTCTTTTTTTCCATTTGAATTTTTTTTTTATTTATGGAACTTTTAGTGCTCATCTGATACACTTTTCCTCGAACTACAGCTCACTAAAAGTTAGATCTCTTTATTGGTAATACTGTAGCAAATATGAATGAGGTTTTTGTTAAACACATTGCTATGAACAAAAACCTCTCTCATATTTTCCATTGGATTCTTTGATCTTTCACAATTCCTTAAAACTGTTAAAATATGCTTAGTTTCGAAACTAAGCTGCGAGTTCGGAACTAACTAACTGCGAGAACTAAGCCTCAAGTTTCGAACTAAGCTGAGTTCCTGAACTAAGAGTCTGCGAAGTTCGGAACTAAGCTACGAGTTCAGAGTGAACTTAAAATAGCTATAACTTTTGCATACGATCTCGGATTGAGATGATTCTTTTTGAACTTACATAATTTTTTGAGAGGAATCTGAATATGAAATCATATTTGAGTTTAGATATACCATACATGATCAATTCCACTTTTCTCAATACTAGCATTATCTTTCCTTTATGGCCTACATACATAAGACATTGCATCTTTCCCAAATAATAAATAGGATTATTCAACAAAATAGTAACAAAATATTTCTAAAGAATGAACAAGATATATATCCTATATTTTATCTTAAGAAAACTATAAGTTCCTAGATTACATTTAAATCCACTTTCAAAAGTAACCTAGAAGGACAAAATAATGGTAATTTATGACCAATTTATGGTCTCATCAATGTGTAGATATATGATGGATATGGGCATTGGAAGAATATTTAGATGTGTTATCTCATGCTTGAGAGATGTGATCTTAATATTCATAACTTGAAATTTATATTGAAAAGCATGGTGTCACGCTTGCATAGAATCTAATATAGTCTTATGAAATGTGTCATTATTACCAGTAGAAGGAGTTGAAATACCACTCAAAATTGAATTCACATGGGAATGTGTTGTATTATTAGGGAAACTTGATTTTACGCACTAGTTTTGTGAGAGTATCTCTACTTATCGGGTGACGTTGAAGTAAATGATATAAGGAGACTTGAGAAACTATGACATGGGCCATGGTGGAAAAAAATGATATAAGAAACTCCAATAAGATACAAAATAATAAATATCAATGTATGGAGGGCCAACAATTAGGATACCATGGGGATAAGACCCAAAAAGTGATGTTGAGCAAAAGTCACCATCGTCAAATCAATAAAATGACCATATCTCGAAATAGAATTTGAATTTTACAAAATGAAAGGAGTTATTTTGGAATCTAATTATGTGAAACAAAATTTCAAGGGATTTTTCTAAAAGTGTATATTTTTTCAATTATGCCATAATTACAAGAAATAGTAATTTTAAATTTCCAAAAAACATGCTAAAAATTAAAGCAAACAAAAAGAGGTTTTTGTTAAATATGTAAAATTAAAAATATAACCTCAAAGGAATTTAAAAATAGAGTCATTATACTTGAAATACGAAATAAAAGGTGATTTAGTGATTAAGAGTCGAGAGAAAGACCCAAAGGGTAGGACCAAACATGAAACCCTAGGAAAATTTGTGCAAATCAGATTTATGGAAAATGATAGATAAAAATAAGGTGTGGATATGAAAATAAAATGCATATATAAACCCTTAAGAAACTAGGGTTTGGAGATCAACATGCCTAATACACAAGGAACTAAAAAGATCCTAGATTAGGTGAAGGGTTCGATCAAAAGCGGGTTCACCAAAAATTTTAACCCTTAATTAAATTTTTGGTTCAATTTAATTAGTTGTAGGCTATATTAGAGTTAATTTACAAATCTAATAAATATGCAACAATACAAGAACTCATTTAGATTTGCAACTCAAATTAGATGATAAAGATTGCAATACACCACTTAACCTAACATGCAATCGAAAGTAAAAATAGAAGTATATATGCACTTAACTTGCCACAACTAATTTTTGGAAAGGTCTAGGACTTTGTACTAGAGAAATTGGGAGAATTGAACATGGGAAACCCTTGCAAAGTGGACTGGGGTTACAATGTGCTAAGGTTGGGGCCATACAACAACAAAGTCAAGACCATACAACATGATACAAGACCTTCTATATGGTTTTAGACCTGCTCTAAGTTAGCTTCGATACATTTTGGAGTTACTTGCCTTTCTAGATTTTTCCATCCCTATCAAACCCTATTTGTTACACATACAATAAATCTCTTTATGTGAACCGGTCATCATCTCAAACCCTAGCCATGGATGAAGAGTCATAAAAAAATAAACATTAGAAGATTTATGGGCACCCCCATGCACCACCAATGTTGGCATTACTTTGAAGGGGCCTTAAACCACATGTCATTCTCCCCTAACACATGATATATAAATAGATCAATCAGATTTGGCAATTGCTTTGACTTGCTTTGACTTGGCTTTTTCTAAAAACACTTGGAGAAAGGATGTTTGGATGCTTGTAGATGAGAGATATGGATGCATTGACCTAGTTTGTAGCTTCAAACCTAATGTGGTTACTTCCCTAATGACTATAGATGTGCAATTATGAGATTTAGGGAGCTTTGGATGTGTTTTACAAGAGTATGAAGTGATTTCTCTAGTGCATTGCCTTAAGGGTTCCATGTTAGGAAATGAGGTAGTGTTTGCTTTCTTATATAAGGGTTTGTAGATTATTTTTATAAGAAATTCCAAACCAAATTAAGTATAAGACCCAACTAAATATTTCAAATTGAAAGTGTGGTTGGAATACATGTCGGTCCAAGATTGTACAAAGAGGTCAGGACCATATAGTATGGCCTTGACCAAACTGTATGGCCCCAAACAAAAGCATAAAACATACCAAATGAAGTTTGGAGCTTGTGAACCGATGTTTGTCTATGGATTTTGTACATTACATTCTCATAGTTTTTGACATGTCAGTGTGTAAGGATAAATAAGCTAAATAATGGGACTCATAAAGTTCTAAACATGAATGAAGAAGTAATATTTATCATAATAAGAGTGCATAGTCAAATCAAGAGTTGTCAAAGTGTAAATTACCAAATTTGAGTGTCTAAAAGTGGACAACATGCAAACCCGAAGGGAGATGTCGACTATAAGGGTCCTAACATGTAAGGAGAGTAGGAGGCCTTTGGAAGAAGATATGGATACAATATTTGAAAATATTAAGTTGTTGTTAGCCTCTCAAACAAATCTAGATGGATCTAATGGAATCCAAATAGTGATTTAAATAGTGCATTGCATCCCTTAGGGTAAACATTAGCTTTGGGACACATAACCTACTCCAAAGGTGGACATGTATAAATTTGATGATAAAGACTCGATAAATTAGATCAACGAAATGGATAATTTATTTGATCTACATCAGATCCAAAGTGGGAAAAATGTTAGGATGACATATTTATATCTAAAACTAGAATAAATAACTTTATAACATTGGTTGTGCACTCATAATAAGAAGAAGAAGGCTTTAAGTGTCACACCGCCGGTTTTTTATGGAGGAGTTACAAATTCACTATAATAATAGTGTGGCCAAAAACTACTTCATCCAACTAGAAAAGTTGCATAAAATGGGGTTAGTGAAGGATTATATTCAAATGTTCCATAACTTGTCCTTGCATGTAGATATAATTACGAATTATAGTATGAATTACCTATTTTTAGGTGGTTTAAAGGATCACATCTAACATGAGGTACGAATGTTTGATCTAATCAATGTTTCTAATTTTATTATCATGGAACATAGGGAAAAGGAAAAATTCCTCACCATGAAAAGGAGTACCTTCATTAACCTCAAAGATTGTAGCACCACCATCATTCCCTCAACCTACCCAATTGACTCCTCAACAAATTGAAGAGAAATGAGTAAAAGGGATATGCTTAAATTGTGATAGCAAATGGAGCAAAGGACATAAATGTGTTGAAAAGAAATTGTTCTTCATTGAGGGAATTAATGAGGAAAAAGAAGATGAGGAAGCATCCATTGAAGATGAAGAGGTACATAAGGTTGACATCGAGGAGCCTCAATTAACTATCTCTTGCAATGTAATTTTAGGCATTAACACCTTGAAAACCCTCAAGGTCATCAATTTTGTGAAGAAACACAGGGTGATAGTATTAATTTAATCTAGATGTACTCACAAATTCATCAATCATTACTTGACCTTACGCTTAAATTACTTTGTTTATCCAACCCCAAAGTTTCAAATCATAGTTATAAATGGTAATATAATTAGCTATTCAGAAAAGTGTCATAATATTAAACTATCCATGGGAGATTATGTACAAAATAGCCCCATGTATGCCACTTCAATGGGATGCACAAACATTGTGTTGGGATAATGGATTAACACACCTGAGGAACTGTTGAAATGAAATTATAAGATTTATTCATGCATTTTCATTACGATGGGAAGTCTTTTAGTTGTGTGAGATGAGGGAAAAAAACTTCATAGTTGGTGAGCTCTCATAAAATGTAGAAGATTCTTAAGAAGTGTGTAGATGGGTTTGTGGCACAACTATTTTCAATGGAATCTTAACTATTAAAAGAACATATACCATCATATCTATAAGTTAGTATGAATCAACACTTAATTATTTTTTGGGGATATGCCAAAGAGGTTTCCTCCCAAAATTGATTATGATCATGTCATTAAACTAGTACCAAATAACCAACCACACAAACATTCAACCTTATAGTAACCATGTATATAAAAAGTGTGACTAAAAACTGGTATATGATATGTTGGAAGAAGGCATTTTTCATCATAGTTAGAGTGCTTACTCTTCTCTAGTAGTGATGGTATGGAGGAAAAATAAAACCTAGTGCATGTGCTTAGACTATGGGGAACTTAACAAATACACGATAAAAGATAAGTTTCCTATTCATGTCATTGATGATTTGCTAGATGAGTTACATGGTGTTGTTATTTTACAAAATTAGATCTTTGATCAGGATATCATCAAATCAAAATTTGAGATGAGGATATTCATAAAAAATCATTTAGGATGCATGAGGTGCACTATGAATTTGTGTTGATGTTGTTTGGACTTAAAAATGCACCCTCTATATTCCAAAGTTTGATGAATACTATCTTTCAACCATTTTGTGAATGTTTTTCCTAATGTTCTTTGATGATATCTTAATCTACAATAGACATGGGAGGAACATTTGCTTCATGTCAATAAGGTTTTAGAAACTCTTAAACACCAACACATTTATTCCAAGCCCTCCAAGTGTGCCTTTGGAGTTAGGGAAGTAGAATACTTGAGTCATATCATTTCTCATGAAGGTGTAAAAGTGGATCCTCACAAGATAAAATCCATGGTGGATTGGAAGGTACCTAAAACCCTCAATAACCTCACATAGGATTATTAGGGATTACAGGTTATTGTCATATATTTATGAAGTATTATGGTAGCATTATAACACCACTCCTAACTTCATGGTTGAAGAAAGACACCTTTCATTGGAATGAGGAAACAACATAATGATTTGAGATAAAGTGATAAGTCCATGAGTCTTTTACAATGCGTCTACATATTCATAATGAGTGGTGGGAGGAGGTTTCCATGTATTTCATCACATGGTTATCAAAATCTAAGGGAAAAAATGTAATCATGGTGGTTGTGGATAAACTCACAAAATACACTCATTTTTGTGCCTTGTCACATCCCTTTAAAAAGTGCAATTGCTATATATATATTTTATGGAAACAATTAAAAATCTATGTGGTACATATAAGATTATAGTTAATGATCATGACCCTATATTTACTATCTATTTTTTATCGATGTGTTTTAATGCTTAGGTACTTAATTAGCTTGTATTTCATCTTATCATCCCCAAATTGATGGGCAAACTAATGTAGTAAACAAATGTTTGGAGGGGTATATTTGATACTTTATATAAATAGGAGATATGGTTTTAGTGGTTTTCTCTTTCATAATAGTGGTATAATGCTTCATTTCATACCTCATCCAAAATGTCTCATTCCTCATCTCCTCCATCTCTCATCTCCATGTTGAGGGTCTAACCTAAAGTGAGAGTTGTTAAAGAGCTCATTCAACACAATTAGGAGGTACTCTCTAACCTTAGAGAGATTTTGGAATTGACATAAAACTATATAAATAAACAAGTTGATCAACAACGTAGAGAGTGAAGATTTGAAGTTGGAGACTTTGTTTTAGTGTGATTGTAGCCATACAAACAACTATCATTAAAACAATTGAATAAGGATAACAAGTTTTCACTTAAATATTATAGTTCTTATCAAGTTTTATATAAAATTCGTAGTGTGGCATATAAACTGGAGCTTCCTCAGTCAACCAAAATACATCATAACTTCCATGTTTCTTTCTTTAATAAGGTCATTATATAAGAGGTGTCATCCCATTCATTGTTACCTGATCTTCATGAGGAGGTATGAACCATCTTAGAGCCTGAAGGAATCATTCAAACATGTAATAAGAGGTTATGGAAAAGGGTCATCACTGAGTATTTGATCAAGTGGAATAATTTAGACATCAAAGATGCAACATGGGAAGACTAAGTATTCCTACAACAATTAGAGATAACCAATATTGGGGAAAATGTTGTTTTGAAGGAGAGGAACATGCTACACCCTTAATCTTAGCTCATATATTAGGATATATATGACCTTCTTATGGTTAATATAATCTCTTAATATGTCATATCTCATTTATTTATGCTTTCATGTACTTACAAGGTTGGCCTAGGTGGTTTACATAACATAAGTAGGGTGTATATAGCAGATGTAACTAGTAGTTGATCATCATATTAAACACTTAAATCTTATTGTATGGTTTGGAGTTTTCCCCTCAAAATGGCTAAGTCATTCTACTTGCATATTGTGACATTGTCTTTCTATTTTTGTGTTATTTGGTGTTCTATTAATTTGAATATTTAGATTTATCCAAGTAATTTTATTACTAAAGTAACAAATTTCCCTTTAGAGGCATCAAAAATAACTCAATTGTTAACATATTTGAAGAATGTGCAAAGAAAAGAAATTCACAAGTGTCCTATAAGGGTTGTAGAGGAAAATCTAGGTAGGAGGAAGAACACATGGATGAAATAGAACATCAAATGGATGAGCAAATGGAATATTAACATGTAAGAGTTCCCAAACACTAATGAGGAAATAAAAAAGTATGTGAAAGAAAAATTCAGGATAGGCATGTGGACACAACAGCTTGGGTAGAAGAAATAATATTACATCAAATAATTTAATCCAACTTGTGACCATGGGGAAAAGGCCTACTTAAGGCAAAAATCAAATGGAAGGCAAAAAATGTTGATGGCCTAGTTAAGGACTAGTTCACACCATCTTAGGTGTGAAGCGATTACTGGATATCTCCTAAGGAAAAGTGGGTAAAGAGAATGTGCATTTTTTTTACAACATAGGGGTAGTGGAAATAGAATGCCACTACATCGTAAAATGCACATCATATAATGACATCCATATCAAGTATGAGGATAGTTTGAAATGAGACAACCTAACATCCTTATTTGAGGAAGAAATATTTTTTAGAATAGAAAATCTTCTAGTCAAGATCCATAACAAAAGATCCAACATAAAAAGGCAATGGATTCTACTCAAAAGCTGTTATGGTAGCTCTTGTGGTGGCTCTATACACTTTAGTTGTGGCTTTGGGTCCCATATATTGTTTGGTCTCATAGACGTTATTAAAATCATCCAATTCCAATTCCAATTGATCATGGCCATTATTTTAGATAACCTAGTTCTTGGGTTCGATTTCATTGAAAAGCAATGTGTGTGAGGAGAAACATTGAAAAAAATGTGTTCTTTAAAAAAATGGTTATGTGTTTAACATTGCTTTTGGATGTTATGATAGTTAAATATGAAGAATAAAGATTATAAACAATAATACGGGGATGCGATGCTTAGCCCCTTTAATAAATTTAAATATCATTATGATAGTTCAATGTGATGAAGGAAGATTATAAATAATGATGTATGGGTGTTAAGCTCATCCCATCTAATTAATTGAAAAAGATATGTGATGATTGGTCCTATTTTTCAAGTAAAATTTTAATGGTGGATTATGTGTTTATCCTTTCCCTTTAGATCTTATGATAGTTTGTTATAGAGAAAGAAAAATGCAAACAATAATGGAATTTGAAATGTGCTTTCTAATAGGGTTTATTTTTCATATTTATGATAGTGGGTTTTCCAACCATGCCCTTCTAAGTCATCAAACTACCTTGCAAGGAAATTATAGGCTTGTATTTGCATTAATTTCAACATTTACTCACTCTCGTAGGGATTTAACTTATTTATATGGCTCAAAACCAACCAACTACAATATTTATTGTAAATGGCATGAAGCATGACACCAAGGTGAGTACAAAAGTTTGTTTTGAAAGTGTACGACAAGGTAGTGACATTTTTAGTCCCTCTTAGTGTATAAATGTGCTCTTAGTTGCACATGTTAATTGTGTTTGTAACATGTATGACAACAATAACTTTATTTCATGTTGTGTTAGTCATATTTTTCTTTTCCTTCAAAGATTTGTGTCAAGTGCATGCATTAGTAAACAAATCTAGTTGTTGGTTCATGTGTAATACATTAATGGTCTTATTATGATGGGCAAAGATTTTAAAGTCATTAAACATGCCTCTTTTACAATCCCCATGCGGGTCAAACTGTAAACCTTCTCATTTCCACATTAGACCTTTTTAAATATGATAGATAGTCTATCTCTTAATACATTTGATTTTCCATAAGCCTAATAAGTTTTAAAGTTAACCCAAAAACATGTTTGTGTGAGGTGGACCTCACAAAATAATTGAAATAATATATAGATATACAAGTGGGTCTAAATTTTTGTTTTAGAAAGCCACTTATATAATCCTTCCTAATACTTGTTTCCACTACCACACCCCTAACATAAGATATTGAAGTGTCTTCTCATGGCAGTTTTAATTCCAAATTAACTTCTAAGACACTAGTGATAGACAAGAAGTAAGAGCAATGCACTACTCTTAACAATAAAAATCCATAAAGACATCTAAAAACCCTAAGGTGAGAAAAGTGTT
This sequence comes from Taxus wallichiana var. yunnanensis, assembly GCA_018340775.1. Lineage (NCBI taxonomy): Eukaryota > Viridiplantae > Streptophyta > Pinopsida > Cupressales > Taxaceae > Taxus > Taxus wallichiana. The sequence goes on along the minus strand of CM031240.1, from coordinate 341,266,878 downwards.
AACAAATGCCAAATCAGAACGATATTTTAAAAAATTTGAGTTTACCAACCATTAGCCTAACAATATATTATAGCATCAAGCTTTGCAGATCCATATACTTAAGGAAATATATTGAGGGTTGTGATATCATCAACAGTTCCCCCATCCTCTAAGTGATAGTGTGAACCACCTCATTATGGCTATAAATCACCAAGGAGAGAAAATGGATACACACTCAATTCCATTTTTCTTGGTGATTTACTTTTTCTAAACTAATACTCTCTTAAATAACTAGTTTATAACACCATCGGATGGGGATGATTAAAGAAAACTACATATGGAGGAATCTTCATGAATATTTTCTCGTGGAATCTATAGCCTTACAAAGTCCTCTAGGAATTCCTTTGTTAGGTCTATTTATTCGTGACTTACATTATTTTCTTGCAAGATGTGTAAGTTTCTAGGGTTTTTATAAACTATACTAAAACTTATTTCGTTTGATGCCTAATAGTACACCACTTCTCAAGATGAATGTTATAGTGGAATGATTATTTTGATTTCTCCAAGATTACCTCTTCCATAATTTCCATAGAGGAATATTCAATGCATTGTGTCGCGCGGGTCATATTTTGTATTGATGGTTAAGATTTGGCCCTTATAAATGTATACACATCAAATGATGGCCTATAAATAATATTATAATGATTGGTTTTCTAATAATTTTCCTTTTTCCAATTGGTTAATTTTTAGTGAATTTAACATGATTGAATCTCCCAAGGATAAAGAAAACAATATGTTGATGTGATTATGCATTGGTGAGCATGAAGCTTTGTTTTATTTTTTAAAATGTTGGGGAATGTTAAACCCTAAATTTTGGTAGTCATTTCATAGCCCAAATCCTTAGTTTATGTGATATAATTTCTTGGTAGGCCTTGATTGGGTTCTTAACATAACATGTCATTCTCGCTAAGTAGTGCATGTTTAAATTTTAGGTCAATAATGGATGAGTTTTCATTGTGCATCTAAATGTTGTTCTTTCTAACCATAGACCCATCATGTTTCAACTTCCTTCGGGGAGATGGACCACAAGAAATCTCATACACATAGCTCTTGGTGAGCATGTATGTCCTTTAACATGAAAGTAATATTCATCTTATTGTAAAAGTTTGGAATTTCGTACCACATCTACCAAATGTTGTGAGTTGTATTGAGTGATGAAATAATGTAGTCATGCATGTTGTAATATAGAATGTAAGTAGTAAGAACTCGTAAGTGAGATGACAATGACTTTGACAATGAATTTCATCGATATCCTTTCATCTCAAGCTTAACCTTTTTGATACTCGGTTATGGTCTAATAATGCATGTATTAAACGTAAGATCAAAAGCGTATAGTACCATGAGGATAAAGGAGCTCAAATTCACGCACATCATCACTATTAAGGTTAGAGACAAGATTCAAAATATTTTTTAGATCTCTGAGGGATAAGAAAGACATAAAGCATATAAAATCCATGAAATTTTACCATAGATAAAATTTTATGACTAAATTGTGTCCCTCGATAAATTAACATTAAATTTTATTGGGGCGTTTATCTAAAATTTCAAAGGAGGAATAATTTGATTGTGATGTTTGAATTGGTACTGTGTTGGTGAAATATTTTTTCAAGGGAAAAATATGGGCTTTTCCACTAACGCTCTAGGACTAAGTCCTCCTCTTAGGAATGGGGAGGCTCCCATTTATTAAAAGCTAGAAATATTATACATTAATATTATTCTCTGGATGGTAAAATACTTGGGATCACACAACAACACTCCACTGAACCTATGACAACAATGTATGAAGAAAAGGAGTATGAGGTATGAGTGAGATAAGGGAAATGGAGAAAGGGGTTTCAGGTAATAAATAGAAATGTTTAATTTATTAACCATAAAACCATAAGTATTTCTAGATTCAATGAAAAGACAACAATATGCAAAGAAAGATGAAAAACACAATCAACACAAAGTTTAACTGCATTATATTCATCAAAAGATTCATTCTTTGCCGGTTTTGCTAGATTACAAATCTCTATTAGAGTAGGAGTTAAGGAAGAGTAGAATACATTAAACAAGAAATAGAATAAATGCAACTTTCTATAGGAGGAGAAAAACATATCCTTACATCAAAGAGAAGGCTTTAATATATATCCCAAAAACTTGTGACTCTTCACATTACTACATGATTGTTCACCTTCCTTTCTAGAATAAGACACTTTTTCTTATTTTAAGAAAATTACTTTTACAAAATTGGAAAGGAAGTGACTTAAGTTACATTTTGAAAAAGTGCTTTTCCCAATGAAGAATTAGAAAACTTTTAAGTTACTTTTGGGAAAATTTTACTACTACATGAAAGAATGAGAGGGAGAAAAAGAGAAGAAGGAGAAGACATCAATCAATAGAAGGATCACACAAATAAAAATATCCTTTGATATGCCTTACTAAAAAATTCTAACTTTCAATCATTGAATTATACCTAAACATGACTTTTAAAACTTCCTTCCCATGGGGAATGCTAGTATTAGTGATGATGTCCAACCTAGTGATCAAATGCACATTGGATTACCTTATAATGCTTAATCCAATTTAGAATATCTTGAGCTGCATCATCGAGATGATTGAGCTTATCTCGATATAACATGTCCATGAGGTCATCTCTAGTAGAGTCTTGGATTAGACAATTCACCCCTTATAATGTTCCTAAAGTTCTCTTGAAATTAACTAAGTGATGTGGACTCATAGTGGAATGAAGGACACCTCATCCTACTCAAATGATCATTGATTTCTTCCTTGATTTCTCACCCTCAATTTTGGTGATGTGGATAATCTTCAGTAGCCTCAATGAGGGCTCTCATCTTCCATTCAATTTTCCTTATCCATGTGTGAGAAAAATTTTCATTTGGACTTAAGAAAACCTTCCTTTTAAGTAGTGACCTTGGATCCACAATGCTCATTTCATGAATGAATGGTAGGAGCTCATTCTAATGATCTTCTTCTTTTCTAATTGTGGAGAGAACATCGACACCTTCTTAATTGACAAGGAAATGATTTATAATATCTTGATGATCTATAAAAGGAGTTACAACCCTTGTGTATGATGGATTCAACCCAAGATTCAGTCATCTTCCTTAATTTTCCAAGTCATTTGAATTCTTGAATTACATGGGGGTTAATCGTACTCAAAGGAGTAATTGACTCAAAGGGGGCAAGAGGAGGAACATTTGGGTCTAAACTTTTTTTGTACATATGAATTCAAAATTCTTAGTTGGCTTTGCAATTTCTATTTAGTTACTTCACTTTCCCTTGTTTATGCGACGAGCTTGGAGAAAATTTTCTCAAAATTGTGAATGTATCAATCGGGACCTAATTATCCAAGAGGATATTGAGTCATTTCATAGTCATGTTGGCGAGAAAAAAATTTCAGTTGGGAAAATTAGGTGTCTCCACTAAGGTTCACGGGGCTACGCCCCTTTGCATTGAATGGTGCAACTCCCATTATTTAATGAAACTAATCTAAACCTAAACTAAATGTTATGGGTTGGCCAAATAGGTCGGGATCACATGGGAAACTCCATTGAACCTCTGACAAAGTACTTGTGCATGAGTACAAGGAGGAAATCACAATGATGAGGGGGAAGGAGAGAAATTAGGAAAATAAATTTACTTCCATGAGTAGGCCAATTGCAGAGTTCACACCCAATAACTAGAGTAGTTCAACATTCAATATAGAAGAAAGCAACAATGAAGCTAGCGGGACCAATGAATTAAAACACAAAGTTTTTAGATTCATCTATCGAGGAAGAAAATTTCCTCTCCAACTCCATACATGATCAACTATGCTTACAAAGTGTATAAAAGAGAGAGATAGAGGAAACACAAGAAAAGGAGAATGGAAGAAATGTAGCTTTATTTCATGTATATTGATACAAAGTTCAACAACTACAATCCATAATTGCTATAGAGTGGAAATTTTCAAAATCTAGGATCCTTTAGAATGGAGAAGCCATCCCAATTTATAACAATGTTAATTGACCTCTCATCTCCCTCACATGACTCTCTCGTATTCCATATTCCACTTGTGACCTTTCATTTTCCATTAGAAAAGACAAATTAAGTATTTCTCTTATAATTTTAAGAAAATACTTTTACAATTTTAAAATAGGTCACTTAAGTGAATAAGATGAAATACAATGATGAATCCCAACGAAGAATTAGAAAGGAGAGAGAAGGAAGAGGGAGAAAGAGAAAAGGAGAGAAAAAGAGATGCTCTAAAGCATGGATGAAGAACACTCCGTATCCGATGAAGATCATCTCCACTAATGAATCGGTGAAATACTCCAATGCAATGATGAATTGTGAACCTTTAAATCATGAGAAGACTCCTTCTGAGAAATCCATGGAAAGTTGCCACTCCTTTTGACCAATTATGCATATGAATGAAGGATTGATATAATTACTTGCACAATGCAACCATGGTGATTCTATCACCTTGAGGATGTCCGAGGATGTTTCTCTAACCACTTATGATCCTTCACACTGATGAAGGTTACTTCTCTAAACACCTTTGGACACTTTTCCTCTTACCATCGATGATTCATAATTTTCCCTTTGTATGATACATGGACTCCCTAAATTTGAGTGTTTAGAAACACTGTTGAAAGATTCCCTTAAGGAAAATTCAAGATGACCTGTGGGCAATGCTCATGAAGATTTGCTTTAGAGGTGATGAAGATTGAAACTAATCCTACCATGTTTCACTGACAAATATCGATCATGGAAGGAGGAATTTTCTCACACATGTCGAGAGATTAAGCAATGAACATTGATGAGAACATCATTGACAATAGTGAAGAATTCCCATTCTACAAACATAAAGAAACCGATCCATGCCATGAAGTGTCACCACTTCTTTGTTCTTTTGGTTACACGCCTAAGTGAGAGACTGGAACAATCACCTAGAAGATGAAACCATGATAATATTTTTATATTGATTTGAAAGTTTACGTGAATACACCCTACAAAATTTGATGATGATGATTGTAGAATCTTCCTCATACATGATACACAAACAATCTGGACCATAAAATGAATATCGAAAAACACTATTGAGAACTCCTGATGTGAATTCTAGATGACCCATGAATATTAAAATTCATGATTTTTGAGACACTTCCCTACACCGAAAGGGGAATTTACTATTTTAGAAAATGGAAATTTTTACCCTTTTCGGTTTCGATCACTCCTTTGTTTGTCCTTCTACGGATGACTCTTGTGCACACCACCTTTTTAAAACTGCTCTTTGTGAAGACTTACTAAAAATAGTAGGTCCCTATGTAGGAGGCTTACTATTTTTATAAACTTCCTTTCTGGACCTTGATTTTTGATGAAATCAATTTTTCTGATATGGGTTTTTCATTTTTATTGCACTATGAAGTTTTAGATCAACCCGATCTTTGGAATAAGAGATTTTAAATTTCTAAAATTTTTGTGGGGAAGTGGGGTTTCTTTTTAAAAAAAAATCAAGGCCATGCATGTGAAATATTTCACTTGGAATCTCGGGTTCCTAATAATGTGGATGAATGCAAAAACCTCGTGTTGATTCATGCGCAATGGTCTTTAAGATACAAACAATTCCTCTTCGTGGGTTACAAAGTTCATTAGGTAAAAATCTTCTCCATAGTCTTCAAAAATACATTATTTTCAATGGTTTTCTCTTTGTTAGATCATGGTAACATAAGGCAAATCAATGGAGAATGAAAATTGTGAAGGAGGAATCCTAGAAAAAATTCACCGAGTTATGAGAGAAAACGAAAGAATGTGGGGGAATGAGTGAAAAAATGGTTAAGTCATGTATTTATAAGCTTTGGAAACATCAAGGGGGTAGGGAACATTTTTTCCCTCTTTTCCCCATGTAAAGGGACAAAGAGGACACAAAAAGGTGCCTCGGCCTCATTGCCACGTGGCATCCAAAAAATTGACTAAGTATCGAATGCATACCTTGGGCGACAACTTGAAATGACCATAACTTGAGCTCCCGGATGACTTTTTGCATGCTTATTTATATGAAATTACATGGATATGAAATTTTGAGAAGGATGGGATGGGTCTCATGGCTTGATTTTTATGGTAACCTTATCAAAAAAATTTTTTTCTTAGGATTACCACCTATTCTTGGAAAGAATGAGTTACCTAAAAAATGCACGAGGCTTATGATGGATATGATTTCACCACCATGTAGAGGACTGAAATTATTTCCATTGATATATTTTTTGTCATTCAACTCATTTTGAGCTCCCAAAATCACCTCTTGAAGTTTAGGTGCTCTTTTGCAATGAAAGCTCCTTCGGCCTCAAAAACCCACTTTTGGTGAACTGGTTCCTAAACCTCCAGATCTTTCCGAATCTTCCTAAATCAGTTGCACAATGACCCTAGATCTTGAATACAATTCCTTTATTAATTTGGGCCCTCCTTACAGCTCCAGAGATTATGTACCTATCTTAAAAAGGCTGATGATATCTCTTTTAAGCTTTCTTGAAAATACACTTTTAAAGATAATGCTCCTAAAGCGGCTTAAATGATCTATTTATTCCTAAATAACCTACGGGAGGATGACACACACATATGAACAACTAGAAGGACATGATAGGACTGATGTGGGTAATAGGATAACCTAGGAAGTGTCTTGAAAGGTATGTAATATAATTTTTCTTAACACCAGGGTATGGTTGTCCTGTTTTCAAGTGAATTTTGCCCATGCAAAAACATTGGAAAACAACTTGATCTAGCTTGGGGACATGTTATGGATTAAGCAAAACAATAAACATGACATGAGAAATCCCAAAATATCAATTATTTTCATGGACCAATTGCCTTATCCATTAGGCTTTATGGTGTCATTTCTTCCAAACACACAAACATAAGGGAAACACAAGGAAGGCAAAACACAAAAAGGAAACATGCAATAAAAAAGGGGAACAACCTAATTCACCTATGTACATGAATGGGGACAAACCAATTTTATTGATGGAAAATTTTGAACTATGGGCTTAGTATAACATGATTGCTTTCGCTTAAATGAGCAATTACCATGTTAGAAGAATGCATTGCAAGAGTATCATCATATGCCTTTCTTGTAAATCCATTATCAGTTCATAATAAGACATTTTTCTTCATTATGAACCTCTCCTTAGCTTCTTCTTGGTAGAGAAGTATAACATGATCGCTAATGCGAAGTTGTATTTTCATGCTCTAAACGCTCAAATGTGTTTCTGTATTTTCATGTTATATCACCTCTATTACTTTGGAAATTTGACACTTTTTTCTTTGGGGCTTCTCCTTGTCTATCTTTTAGGTTCATTTCATTTTTGAGAAGGATTTTTACCGTTTCTCCATTTTTATTGAGAATGTTTATCATGAAGATGTTTCTTAACTTATCATTTCCATACTAAGACATCATTTTTTCTTCATTATACATTTGCTTCATGATTCAAGCTACTACTTCACAGGTCGATTCTCGGTATATGTCTAAGAGATTTTGGCATCATTACCCACCTCTTGATGTTCTATGTTTTTAAATTATTCTACGAAGTTGTATCTTTTTTCATGCTCCGGATATTTTTCCATATGCTATCCTATACAATGTGTTTCTGTATTGCATTACCATGTTAGAAAGAGAATGAATTCAAAATTGGGTGCCCAACCTAGAAATTGTCATCTTATTTGCCTTGTCCATTTTGGGGTTAATCCTCTATTTTTGTATTGAGGGCATCTATCTCTTGAATGGAGGAGCAACCTTTAACTTTGCGGGCGTTGAAGTCTTTTGAGAAGGCTTCTATTTTTAGTAAAATCAGCCTTAGGACCAAGAAACAATATGTTTCTCCATTTTTTGTTGATAATGTTTCCATCCTCATGAAAAGGAAATGAGCACAACACTAGAGCTGAAACGACTGTCATCATCATCTTTTTGTTCTTGATCACTGGAAAAAACCGAGAACCATTTCAAGTCCATTTCTACAAAGTCACCATTTGAAATCATCATCTTCTTGGGTATGCTCCATTTCAAGAGGTGGGGGCATGCATGCGATTCTTTTTTATAATCCTCTTCTTCTAGTGAGAAAGAGAAAATTCAAGTTCACTAACATACTCATCATATGGAAACTCATTCTGATTCTCAGGAACATGACCAAGAACATTGAAGTTATATGTTAAGAAGGTATTCATTTATCAACTTATGAACATCATTCCTTTTTCTTGATTGGCACGGGATTTATCTCTCATCATTTCAAGATTTATTTATAAATGCTAGTCAAGGTTATCATCACCTCCAACAACATTAGAATCCACTAGAGCATCTTCATTTATACCCTCATCCCATGAAAAGTATACCTTTTCAAACTCAGATTTCATCAACTCTTCATTATGTTCTTTTCCTTCCCCATGGAACAATGGGTTGGGGTATTTCTCTTTCTTCGGCTTTGTGATGCTTGGACATTCCTCACTTCCAAGGAAGCTCAAGATCCTCTCAACCAAAGGTAAAAAGGCTTTTGAAGAAGTTGCCACAAAAAATTTGGAATTTGGTATTTTTAATTTTTTGGGTAGAGATATTTTTGTTGCAAAAAAATATTGGTGAAAAAATTTTCTAGTTGGAAAAATTAGGTATCTCCACAAAGTTCACGAGATGTCCTTGTTGTTTGATCATTTGGCCTAATTAAAAAATATACTTTCATTTTTCTCGATGGGAACACAAGGAGCTTCTTTGTTTTACCATTACTGAGGATGGCAAGTGTGTTACCAATTAGGAAAATAAAGTCTCCTCCAACATCTTGCGACTAGAGTAGCCCAACCATTGATATAGAAGAAAACAACAATGAAGCTAGCAAGACATATTAATGCAAAGTTTTGGATTCATATCGAGGAAGAAAAGATTTTCATTTTGATTTTATTATCAAAGGGAACACAAGGAAAATATTCCAATGCTTTACCTCAACATCTTTGACATTCAATCTCAATTGCTAGGAAATTTTCAAAATTATTTTGAATGGAGATTCCATATTCACAATTTATAGCAATGTGAATTGACCTCTCATCTCCCTCACATGACTCTTCGTATTCTGTATTCCATATTCCACTTGTGACCTTTCATTTTCCATTAGAAAAGACAAATTAAGTATTTCTCTTATAATTTTGAGAAAATAATTTTACAATTTTAAAATAGGTCACTTAAATGAATAGGACAAAATACAATGATGAATCTCAACAAAGAATTAGAAAGGAGAGAGAAGGAAGAGGGAGAAAGAGAGAAGGAGATAAAAAGAGATGCACTAAAACATGGATGAAGAACACACTGTCTCTCGATCAAGATTAACTCCACTGATGAATCAATGAAATGCTCTAATGCAATGATGAATTGTGAACCTTTGAATCATGAGAAGACTCCTAAGCAATCCATGGAAATTTTGCACTCCTTTTAACCAATTATGCATATGAATGAAGGCTTGATACCATTTTTTGTACAATGCAACCATGGTGATTCTACCACCTTGAGGATGTTTGAGGATGATGCTCGACCATTGATGATCCTTTACACCGATGAAGGTTTCTCCTTCCGAACACCTTTGGACACTTTTCCCATTGCCATCGATGATTCATTATTTTCCATTTGTATGATACATAGACACCTTGAATTTGAGTGTTTAGAAACACTTTTGAAAGATTCCCTTGAGGCAGATTCAAGATGACCTATGGGAAATGCTCATGAAGATCCACTCGAGAGGTGGTGAAGATTGAAACTAATCTCTGCCATATTTCACTAACAAAGATCGATCATAGATGGAAGAATTTTCCCGCACACATCAAGAGAGTAAGCAATGAACACTAATGAGAACATCGTTGACAACAAAGTGAAGAATTACCTTTCTACAAACATAAAGAAATCGATCCAGGCCATGAAGTGTCACCACTTATTTGTTCTTCTAGTTACACACCTGAGTGAGAAATTGGAACAATCACTTAGAAGATGAAACCATGAAAATCATGTTATGTTGATTTGAAAGTTCTGATGAAGCACACCTTGCATAATTTGATGATGATGATTACCGACTCTTCCTCGTATATGATACAAAGATAATATGGACCATAAAATGAGTGTCAAAAACACTATTGAGAACTTCTTATGTGAATTCCAGATGACCCGTGAATCTTGAAATTCATGAGTGCTTGAGACACTTCCCTTCACTAGAAAGGGGAATATACTATTTTTAGAAAATGGTAATTTTCACCCTTATCGGTTTCGATCACTCCATTTGTCCTTTGGATGACTATTGTGCACACTGCTTTGCCCTTTCAAGAAACTCAAGCTATTATTTGTGAAGACTTACTAAAAATAGTAGGTCATTGTGTAGGAGGCTTACTATTTTTGGAAACTCCCTTTCTAGACCTTGGTTTTGGATGAAATCAATTTTTCGATATGGGTTTCTCAATTTTATTTAACCTCTATAGTTTCGGCTCAACCCGATCTTTGTAATAAAAGATTTTAAATTTCCAAAATTATTTGCGGGAAAAGCTGGGGTTTCTTCATTGTAAAAATTCAGAGCCATGCATGTAAAATATTTAACTTAGATTCTCGGGGTTCCTAGGAATGTAGATGAATGTGAAAATCCTCGCGTTGATTCGTAACAATCTTCAAGATACGAATAATTCCTCTTTCAGAGGTTACAAAGTTCATCATCCGAAAAATCTTCTCCAAAGTCTTCAAAATCCATTCTTTTCAATGGTTTTATATTTTTTAGATCATGAAAACATGATGGAAATCAATGGATAATGAAAATGGTGAAGGAGGAATCATGGAAAAAATTTGCCAAAGTTTTGGGAGTAAATGGAAGAATGTGGTGGAATGAGAGAAAAAATGGCTAAGTCATGTATTTATAAGATTTGGAAACCTCGGGGGGAGGGAACCTTTTTTTCCCTCTTGTCCCCATGTAAAGGAAAATGAGGACACAAAAAGTCATCTCATCCTCATTCCCGCCACGTGGCATCCAAAAAAATTGACTAAGCATCGAATACATACCTTGGGTGGAAACTTGAAATGACCATAACTTGAGCTCCTAGATGACGTTTTACACACTTATTTATATAAAATTTCATGGAGATGACCTTTTGAGAAGGATGGTATGGGTCTCATGACTTGATTATTCTTGAAACCCTCCGAGAAACCTCATTTTTATGGGACCATCACTTGTACTTTTAAAGAATGAGTTGCTTAGAAAAATGCGCGGGCTTAGGATGGATATGATTTCACCACCATTTAAAGGACTACAAATTATTTCCATTGATATTACTTTTGTCTCTCAACTCATTCTAGAGCTCTTGAAATCACCTCTTAAAGTTCCCTCAAAATTTTTCTTTTGGTGAACTAGACTTTTAAACCTCCAAATCTTTCAGAATCTTCCTAAATCATTTGCACAATGAACTTGGCTCTTGAATACAATTCCTTGATGAATTTTGGCCCTAGTTACAACTTGAAGATTATGTAATTGTCTTAGAAAGGCTGATGATAGCCATTTCTAAGCTTTCATGAAAATATACTTTTAGAGGTAATGCTCATGAAGGGCTTGAATGATCTATTTCTTCCTAAATCACCTATGGGGAGGATAAAAACACATATGAACGACTATAAGGAAATGATAGGACTGATGCGGGAATAGGCTGACTGGGAGGTGTCTAGAAAGGTATGCAATAGAAAATTTTCCAACACTAGGGTATGGTTGTCCTATTTTTAGGTGAATTTTTCCCATGCAAAAACACTGGACAACAAGTCTTTTATCCCCATATCTACTTCATCCTTATCTAATATTGGGTTAGATAACTTGACGAATTACAACCTAAAGCATATTTCATGAGATGAGATATCATCTTGGCTTTTGAGGGGTAGGAGTAAGCTTCAAGAGTTCAAAATATATCTTGACTATCGATTCTCTACCTTTCCACAACACATTGGTGATAACTAATGATGTATTGAACCCGTGAGAAAACATGACCAGAGATGATGATGAAGCATGTACCATTAGGATAGATGTAGGAGAAAATATGATCACTACTTAATTTTGTAATGGAGAGGACTTATGATCACTACTTGAACGAGGTTTTGTTGGAAGCATGATGAACCTTTGAGATGATTGCATAAACAACTCAAGATACTAAGACTTGTTTCTTATAGGAGAAAAAATGAATTCCCCTAGCTTGAGAGCACATGTGTTAGTTATTTTCAATGAAAAATTCCTATGGGGAGTCAGTGAATATTCTGGAGATGTTTGTGGAAGAAATTGCTTAGTTTGAGGGGCATCATCATTATTCAGCCTCTTACTTCCTTGACATACACTTTCTTCCCGATTTCTCCGAATCCCTATAAGAGGACGAAGGATTGTGGATATGCTCATGAACCTTTTGACGAACAATTTTTTAACCTTTGGAGAATGGATTCCATTTAAGTTAAGATATGAATAGGCTCCATTACCAGCCTAGTCTATAAGAGAGGGATGTGCTTGAAATGAATGTTCTCCAAGTATTCAGACTCAAACATATTACTACCACCATATTCAATGTCTACAGGTGAACACATTCCATTGGAAGTCTTTCATCTGTTGTGTCTCAACCTTGAAAATTTCCATTTTCTTGACCTTTGTTTCATCTACACAAAGTGTTTATAATAGTCTTCCAACTTAGGCTAATGGAATATGCAGAGGTACTTATGTTCTTCCTCCATGTATTACTTGTTATCAAAATACATTTTTAATAAATAGGCATACATATTGAAGGATCTTAGGGAAGCTTCAATATTTCCCACATCTATTGAGTTTATACAATAGTAAATTCCCAGTTGAATTGTCAATTTCACTCCTTTCATCTTTCTTTTGTGGCATTTAACATGCACTCTAGATAGTTATTTACATAGCTTAATAAGCACCAATTTTTACTCATGTACCGTACGAGAGTCATAATGGAACTTCATAGAATCCTCTAACATGAATGTAGGAGAAGGTTTTGAATTATGAGAAATGGATCCCATACTTGTTGATTAAATGTAAGCTTCCATTGAGAATTGGCAATTAATGTCACCTTCCATATTCTTGATCAAATGCATTATGAAGACATCATTAACCCTGACATAGTGCCTTGGATACTCTGTTAATGTGAAATTTGATTATTTTTGGTTTATCGGTGTGCCCTTCGTGAATATTTTTCTCTAGATTTGACCATGGTCACTTTTGTAGTGTTACAAAACATATATAAAATAGAATTCATAGTGAATTTCTATGTCTCTTCGAGTTTGATCAATTAAGAGTACATTTTATCACCGATAATTTGACTCCAATCTATTCATTAAGATCCCTCGATGGCTATCAACATGAACTAAGACATCCATAAATGAAACTCCTTGATTGACGCTTCTCCCATGAATCGGATGAGTACAACAATGCAATCAAAGATCTCTTCAATGAACTCAAAGTGAGAGAGAGACTTTGGTAGATGATAAATCTTGTGTGGTATCTTCATTTGGTTCCCTATTATCATTCATTGCAAACATGACTCATTTCTTTCCCACTTGAGTAATGCATCCTCCTTGTTTAGGTTTACTATGTTCCTAGCTCTTGGAATGAATAGGCATCTTGAAATTCCTTCAGGGGATAGTATGGTGATGATGGAGTTGTCATTAGCAGTGATGGTCTAGATTTCAACTTCATAATTCTTGTCGCATGTGAGAATGAATTCGGTATCTTAAATGTCCAAGGGGAAACTAGCAGACTTGGTAGATTCCACCATTAAAGACCTTATCGGTTAGGATAGAGTGAGTTACTTCCTCCATCCTCTAACTCAAATCATAAAAGTCCATATGTTCCATGTTGTTTTCTCAATTTAGGGTACTTAGACACCAAAATTCTAATGGAATCACATTTAGAGTAATGGAACTTTATCTGTCAGTGGAAATTATAGGGATAAATAATTGCATAAATTTAATTATCCCCATAATAAATTGCTAAAGATTATAGTTTATGTTTGAAAAACAAATTATGATAGATTACGTCACATAATGAATTATATATTAAATTATATACATAAACATGAAAATAAATGAACACAAGAAACAAAATATAAGTGGGAAAACCTTTCGGTAAAAAACCCATTAAAAATCACTTATCTTTATTGAGAATAAAAATTTCACCAAACTCTCCCACTATTTCCAATAGTTATACCTTCATGGAGGAATTACCAAACTGTCATATACATTCTCTCATGAGTTTAGATGAATCTTCACACATTCACATTATGTATTATTAATTTACTCACATTTGTTGCTCGTATAAACTTATTACTCCCATAAATACTATGACCATTTTGTAACCAATCTCTAATGAGATCACCTTGATTTATATCAAGGTGGGTGGCCTTGTTTTGGGTCACTCTTATATTTTAAACTTAAAAAATTGTGTCGACCCGATATGGAATCACCACACTTATATTTTAAATTCCATGATCATTCAATCTTTGGAGGGTTTCTTATTAAGTTAGTTTCACTTAATATTATAACCCCAACACTCCCCCTTAATGTTAAGTAGGAAACATGCAAAATTGCCTTTTTATACAAAAGGACTTACAATCCATAAATCATCACATGAATATTTAGGCTAACATGTAAATATATAAAGCTTGTTCCAAATAACACATGCCAAGTCACCTTTTTGTACAAAAGGAATTATAATCCATAAATCATCTAAGTGATTTAGGATAGCATGCAATAAATCATGTGTTATGTAGATTTTGTAACTCCATGATACACTACTTTAGTGTCCCATGGGTTTTTGTAACTCATAATACACTACCGCGAGTATCCGAGACTTAAAAAGCAAGGAACAATGTAAGTGTTTTGTGGGTTTTATAAAATCCATGGTACATTGCTTTAGTGTTTCATGACTTCAAGAAGTTGCGACACAAAGAAAATGGTTTGCTAGTTTTATAAAAACCACAGTACACAAGAACAACAAAAATTCTCAAGATAAAGTGATTACCTATGAAGTCTTACATAATATTATGGAGTCAACAACTCTCATATCTAATGTTTTCATTGGGTATTACAAGTAAACTCACATAAAGTGATAATTTACTCAAACAAAATAGAAATAGTATAGGGATATTTTACATTTGACACAATCAGGTCAATAAGAGGTGGCATTGTAAAAGAGGTGACATTGCAACAAACATGCAAAACATGTTCAATCCTCTTTACTTCTCCCTAAGGGAAACCCTGAAAGGCCAAAGCTCATATGATTTAGAGGTGAAGATCAATGTCATTCACATGATCATTTGAGTCTTTCTCATCTGATTTAGAGGTGGAGATCAAAGTCATTCACATGATCATTTGAGTCAAAATACATATGCTCATTTGATTCAGAGGTGGAGATTAAGGTCATTCACATGATCATTTGAGCTAAATTATGAAATGCCCAACATAGCATGAAATTTGTAGAACTTTGTAGAACACAATGACTTTGTAAAAATGTTTGCAACCTAATCTTTAGTAGAACAAAACTTAAGGTCTATACCACCATTCAAAAGTTTCTCTCAAATGAAGTGCACATGAATCTCAATATGATCAATTCTTTAATTCTAAATTAGATCATTTACAAAAGTAATACAACTTTTTTTGTCACATAGAAGAAGTGTACTTCCTTTGATGCCTATATGATGTTCATCCAACAATATTTTTAGCTACATAACATCCTTTTCTGCTTTCATAACACTTCTATACTCTGCTTCAGTAGAAGAGATAGGTATTGTTGGTTGCTTCTTGATACTCCAAGTGATTGCACTGCACCTAACTTGAAAACATATCCAAAAGTATATTTTCTATCCACAATGTCAAGCAACATGGTTAGAATCACAATAACCAAATAAATTTGCATCATCACAAGAAGAATAATACAAACCATAATTGATTGTACATTTGATATACCTTAGAATCATTTTTTCCATTTTCTATGGTCCTCATAAGGATCTTGCATGAATCTAGAAACAATTCCAATTACATAGGATATATCAGGCCTAGTGATAGTCAAATAAATCAAACTACCAACAAGTTGTCTATATAAAGTAGGATTAAATTTATCACAAAGGTTTTTGATCTAATTTAACACCAACTTCCATAGGAATAGATACATGCTTATTATCAATCATGTTAAATATTTTAAGAAGGTTATAATCATACTGTGCTTGAGATGCAACAATAGATTTTTGATTTTGACAAATAACCATGCCTAAGAAATGATTTAACAGTCATAAATCAGTCATTTCAAAATGTTGTCTTAACTTCTCTTTGATTCTAAGAATTAGATTCTTATCACTACTAGTAATCAAGAGATCATCAACATATAAGACAATAATAATATGACTATTTTCATATTTTACAAATAAATCATTATCAATAAAACAATTTTTGAAACCAAGATCTTGAAAGAAACTATTTATCTTAGCATACCAAGCTCTAGGAGCTTGTTTAAGACCATACAAATATTTTTAATATTACACACATATAATTCCTTACCAGGTTCTTCAAACCCTCTAGGTTGATGCATGTAAATTTCTTCTTTCAAGTCACCATTTAAAAACATTTTTAACATCCATTTGGTGAATCTCCCATCCATGTTGAGAAGCTAAAGCTAGAAGAATTCTAACAGTGCTCATTTTGGAAACATGAGAAAAGGTTTCAACATAGTATAAACTATGTTTCTGAGTAAACCCTCTAGAACTAATCTTTCCTTGCAATTTTTCAATCTTACCAACGAGTTATACTTGATTTTATAGAGCCATCTAGATCCTACAATGTTTCTTTTAGGAGGAAGAGGGACTAATTCCCAAGTTTCATTATTGATTAGAGTATTGTATTCAACTTCATAAGCTTAATCCACCTTTCATATAGGTTGACTTATTTAAAAGATTGAGGTTCAACCTCATATAAATTTGACAAGGCATGATAAGAATGTTGACTACAAGTCATCTTTCTCAAATTATTAGGCTGAGAATTAGAAACCAAAATTTGAGCCCATTTAGGAATTCTAGACTGAGACATAGATTGAGAAGACTCCCCCTTAATATCTACATCCATCATATCAAAAGAAGGATGATTAGCCTCTTGGAAATCAATTTCCATATTGTCTAAGGAAGGATTATCAAATTGAAGAGATTTAGACTCAAGAAATGTAGAGGAGGGAAGAGAGGAAGCTTCAAAAATGTTTCTCTAGAACATGAACATTCTTATTTTCTATGATCACATGTTTGACTAGATCATACACTCTTAATCCTTTTGTGCGACCGTCATACCCAACAAAAATGCAAGAGTATGAGGTAGGATCAAGTTTTTATCTTTTGACTTTAGGAATGAGAAGAGAAGCATGACTACTAAATATCCTTAAATGAGAGATATCTGGGTTTTTGTTTGGTTCATACTTCATGAGATGTATTTGATGTAAAGGCTTTGGTAGGAATTCTATTTAGGATATGAACAACATAGTTCATGGCTTCATTTATAGAAACTTAGGCACTTTAGATGCATGAAGCATGGTCCTAGCCATTTCTATGATTGTCATATTCTTCCTTTCAGCTATGCCATTTTTTTTTGGAGAATAAAGAGTTGTTAACTCCCTTTGAATTGTGCAAGACACACAAAACTCATAAAACTTATTATTAACATACTCACCTCCATTATCAGTTCTTATTTTTTTGATTAGCCATTTTCAACCAAGGCTTTAAATTCTTGAAACTTAGACATAACATCAGACTTTTTCTTAAAATAATATCACCAAGTCATTGTAGAAAAGTCATCAATGAAACTTATAACATATAAGGCTCCACTAAGAGATGGAAATTTCAAAGGAAATTTTACATCACTATGGTTTAACTCAAGTAAGTAGAGGAATTAGACTCATGATGTTCATGAAGTGGTTCAACATGATTGCTTACCATGCAAGAAAATTTCATAAGATTTATGGTTTGATTTCAACTTAGGAAGACCTATAACAAGATTAAGGTGGGACATTTCAAATAAACTCTTAAAGTTTACATGCCCAAGCCTTTCATGCCATAATTGAACATCATTATAAGAAGAAGAAAGACAAGATTTAGTAACAAATCCTTCAAATATATACAATCCATTATTTTGAAAACCAACAATAATAATCTTACTAAGATCATTCTTTACATACCATTTATCTTTTAATAACACAAATTTGTAGTTTTCTCTAGCTAGTTGAAAACAAGATAAAAAGTTCTTCTTTAAGTTAGGAACACATAAAACATTACTAATGATTCTATTTTCTAACTTAAAATTACCATAGGATTCATATCTAATGACATAATTATCACCTAGATATATATTCTCATGAAATTCTACAACATCAAAAAGAATTTCATGAATATATGTCATATGCCTAGAGGCACCACTATCTAGAATCCATTCATTGTCATTAGAGGTTGAAAGAGCAATGTAAAGAGCAATAACTTGTTCAACATTATTAGCTTGATTTTTAGATTGATTCTGATTTCTATTCTTCTTCTTTTTTATTGTTGAAGTTCTTATTTTTAGCATTATTATGAACCTTATTAGCATTAGAATAAAATTAATTTCTTTATGACCAAATTTACCACATTTGGTACATGTGCCATCAAACTTGACCTTAAACTTTTGATTAGGTTTGAACTTAGATTTAAAGTTTGATTACTGATTAGTATTGTTGTTATTCTTATTTTTAAATGATTTTTGATTTTGGGAGAACAATTCTTGAGAGGCATTCTCTTTTGAGTCAAAGTTATCCATTACTCTTTCTTCTTGAATGAGTAAAGAAGACAAGGTATCTAAATTAGGTAAATCAGATTCATTTTGATATTTAGAATTTAAAATAGAAATGTAATTTCTAAATTTTCATGAATATTAATCTAAATGATAAAATATAACAACTTATCTTGAAATAATTCACAATTACAACCATCTAATTGAGTCTTAATGTTATTAATCTTAGCTAGATAATTAACTATCTTCTCATCTCCTTTCATTGGAGTTGTAAACAGTTACATGATTAGTTTAATTATCTTAGAAAGACAACTACCTTCATGCATAGTTTTTAGTTGATTACGTGCATCAACTGGAGATTTCATGTGTCTCTATGTGTAACAAGAATTCATATTTGATAATTTTCAATAGGATTGACATGGCCTCTTGAGATTTTGGGAGAAGATACTCAAGTTTTTAGGTGTAGTTTATCTCTAGTGGGTTATTTTTAACACCACTAACTAGATCCCAAATCTTCCTTGCCATAAGGATGGATTTAATTCTAACTCTCCAAATACTATAATTAGTACCATTTAACAAATGAGATTTATCTATGGAAAAATTAGAAAAACTAACCATATTTTAAAAACTTATAAAATTTGAAAATTTAGTGTTATGCAGATTTAACGATTGCATGAGATATTCATGGTTGGAAGAAAATAGACTTGAGATATTTGAAAAACAAAGGGAAAACCCTTTAATATTTTCAACTTAATTAGACAAACTCAAACAATGTATGAGAACCAAGAAGGGAGGCCACACAACACAAATAACAAGCCGCGAGAGGTTGTAAGGCAATAAGAAAAAAGGTAATTTTTTTTCAAATTTTAACCATGGAATAAGGAAACAATGTTTACATAGAATTATAAACATAAAGATTTATGAAAAGTTTGTCAATCACATGAACCCCATGAAGCAAAGAAAATAATCCATGAGAGACATAAAGTCTGAAGAGAAAAGAATACATACCACGAGACAAAGGAAGTCCGTGAAACAAAGAAAATAATCCGCGAGACTCGGTAAGTCCACAAAACAACAAAAATAATTTATTAAACAATAAAAATGACACATAAGAAGGCAAAGATCCATGAGACACAAAACCACATATAAGGTCATGAGATAAGGGATTGTGAAGAAATGCATTACAAGGAATGTTCAAGAAAATGATTTTCATGAGACAAGAATAAGTTTGTAAAGAAACAAAAAGATATTGAAACAATAAAAAACTTATGTATGGAAAAATAAAGTCTATGAAGCAAAAGAAAAAGAAAATAGTCATGCGGAACAAGGAATGTTCATGGAAATTAATTTTTCTAAACAAGAACAATTTAGCAAAGTGATAAGTAAGATAGTGAAAAAACAGGACTTCGTAGGGGAAAACAAGTTTGTGAAATAAAATAAAATGTAAATATCTATGGAACAAGGATGGAAACCATAGAACAAATAGAAAATGGCAGATCCAACCAACAAGTCACTACATAATGCAAAATACCGTACTAAACAAAACATAATGACACAAAGTCAAGGCAAAAGTGTGTGAAGCGAGGCAAAACACTACGTAACTATAGAAATACCACACAACACATGACTGAAACCATGTAACATGTAATGGTTCCACAAATAAAATGAGTCTACACAATAGGCTAAAATATTGTGGAATAAAGAAGAGAGTTGCACAAATATGTGATGCAACAAAGTAGAGATCTCGTAAAAATGCATAAATGTTGCACAACTTAACATAAAGCTGCAAAAGACTAAAGAAGGCTAGAACATGTGAATAATCTATAAAGCTAAGGAAAATCCTACAAGAACACTCAAATAAGTTATATAAAATTCAAATAAGCCTCAAAATAAATGATTAGGTCGCAAAACACTTAGAAATGTTGCGTAAGACTAAGGAAGGCTACAATGAATGTGTGAATAATTTACGTAATAAAGGAAAATGCTATGAAGTAGGGGAAATCTGCGAAGCAAGATGGAAAAAGCCAATGTCTCAAAAAAATAGAGGAAGGTTGTAAATGAATAAAACAATAGATCTAACCATGTAGTGTTAATAATAACATAGGTTTTGATCATTCATAGAATTTTAAAGCATCTAAGTACTTCACATTTATCTTAATTCACATGAATTAGGGTTTGTGCACCTTGTAGGATTGAACTAACCATGACACCGACACTCGAGGTTAGGGATTCACTGATTTTGAAAATTTTCAAGTTCTTTAGATCTAAAAGATTCTTTGTACTTGCAAATCACAAACAACTAGATCTATCTTGCACAAGCATAAACACCAACTTTGATACCATGTTAGGAAAACCATATGGATAAATAATAGCACAAATTTAATTATCCACCATATTAAATTTTTTTCCAAATATTATAGTTTATGTTTGAATAAAAAATTATGATAGATTACATCACATAATGAATTAGATATTAAATTACATACATAAACATGAAAGTAAATGAACACAAGACATAAGATATAAGTGGGAAAACCTTTTGGTAAAAAACCCACTAAAAAATCACTTATCTTTATTGAGAATAAAAATTTCACCCAACACTCCCACTATTTCCAACAATTACACCTTCATGGAGGAATTACAAACTATCATATACATTCACTCATGAGTTTAGATGAATCTTCACACATTTGAATAATGTATTATTAATTTTCTCACATTTTTATTTGCATAAACTTGTTACATATTTGTTATGTCTTCAGTAACTAATCTCTAATGAGATCACCTTGATTTATATCAAGGTGGGTGGCCCTATTTTGGGTCACTCTTATATTTTAAACTTAAAACACTGTGCCGACTCGATATGGAATCCGCCACACTTATATTTTAAATGCCATGACCATTTAGTCTTTGGTGAGTTTCTTATTAAGTGTAGACACAAAATCACACACTTGGGTACATTTCTAGGTCCTAAAAGCATACTTGCATTCATATGATTCCTAAGTGAGAAAACTAGTAATTGACTATTATCTTGGGCCTCTTTTCTATCTTTCTTTCTTTCTCTTTGGTCTTACACACCCTATAACCTAGTCTGAACTTTATTGCTTTATCTTTCATGACTCTGGACACCAGTGCCTAGATAGATGCGGCGCTCGAGCACCCTCATCTTTATGTGCGCCCCTAACCTCTTTCTACTTTAGTCACTCTTTTTGGGTATCTTTTATCTTTTGGGAATCTTATTTTCTTATGGGTTGGCCTTCCAGTTTTCAATTACAAAATTCAACCAAGGGAATCATATAAATACAAAGCTATGTGACCAAAATAAAGGACCAATATCTAAGAATCTATTATCATCACCTAAGGTTGCATCTAAAGGCATCTAAGAGCATTAAAGGCATCCATCTAACACTCACATAAGGGACAAGGGATTACATTTTTCTGCATACACGCATAGGAAGGGAAGTTCATTTTTCCATCCACACATATATTTACATTGGTACATCTATCTATCGCCCGCTATCACGTGAACTTGCACAAGGGATTCTTAGGGCACAATTCTATCACACATGTACATGAAATACATGGAGTCTCGAGATGTAGTGCAACATTAGGTCATAAGTTTACTCGGTTAGGTGACCATCGGGGTCGAGTCGAATCCATATATTGCATCTTTTATTTTTGATTTGATGTAGTTTGAGGGTTTTATAGGTCATCATCTCTTTACATGTTACATGTGAATTTTGTGATCATAGTACACATATGGCGACCAACAATGATTATCGGCTACAATCTTGGGACACCAAAAGATTTTAGTTCCAATTTTTTTTTGAAGTCACAAGCACCCAATAGAAAACTCTAATGCCCGGGCACCCCTAACCTAGTCCAGTGCCCCCATACTAGGCACATCGATAGCTCCATAATTAACGGTTCTTAGTTATGAAAATTTGCCCTTCTTGTTTATCGATTTGCCAAATATATAAATCTCGACATCATGCGTAAATGAGTTGAGTCCTTTTCTCTCTCTTACACCTAGGGGTTCATATTCATTACCTTATTTTCTTGTGTCATCTTGTATCGAGCAAATTTGCTTATTATAGTTTACATTCATTACTTTGCAATATTAGGGTTTAACATAAATTCTAATTTTGTTAAATCATTAAGTTAGTTTCCGTTTAATATTACAACCCCAACATTATCATGCAATTTTATATTTTCATAATCCTTATAATGATGGTGGGATTAAATTTTGCAAGTGAAACGAGATTTTGAGATGGCTATCAAAAATTCAAAAATTTGAATGGCTTTTAATAGTTTCAAGTAGTTGAATATTTGTTTATGCCATTACGAGCACAAATAAAATACAAATTGTAAATGAATCAATTTTTATAAAGGTATTCCTAACATGATGATATGCTCTAAATTTTTTAAATCCCTATTGGAATCAATGGGAAATGGAGAAAAAATTCTAGTTGAGAAGGAAGCTTACAAAACGGATTTAATGGGGATATACAAAAACTCAGTTATTTATTTTAGGAGCAATACTAATCCAAAAAAATTGAATTTTGATTCATTAGAGAAGTATTGGGGAGGGGAACCAATGCTCTAAATTTTGTGAATATCCATCATAGGGTTTGGGAGAAAACTATGAAACAATTTTTAGTGTAAAGAGGTTTTTGAGTGGTTTTAGAGGAATAAGTGGGTTTTCTCATAACCCATGCATTTCTCCATCATAACACATGTTTTATGGCTCAAAACATAGAATTTTTGTAAGGGGATATTGTTGAAAATTTAAATTTTTCACAATCATAACCATAATTTTGGTGGTTTGGGAAAAACAAGCTTTTTGGGAAGATTGTGTGGTTAAAATTTGGAAGGGATATGACTATGGGATCACAACTTACAAGAAAAACCACTTTTGGATGGGCTAGGGAACAATGATGGTTTTGGTAGCATGAAGGGTGCAAGAATAATTGTTTTTGGTGGTTTGGTGCTTCATTTTATGTTTTAATGGAGAATTGGGTTTTGGGGTAAAGTGGAGTTTTGAAAGTGGCTTGCACATGTTGGTGGAAAATGGACTTTGCGAATGTAAAGTGAGTTTCCACTTTGTTTACACTCAACCACTTGAAAATTCACCTAAGAAAGAATAGGAAAACTTTTGGGGTTAAATTTCACCTCAAAAGTGGACCAAGGATAAATGGGAGCAAAAATGTGCCCTTGGTGGAGTTTCACGGGACCCACATGCACAAAACTTCTTCATTTTCCTCATTTTCCAACACTTTTTCTTGTCATTTTTGTCAACCAATTATAATGGGAATTTTTTTACAAGTGGAGATTAAAAGTGGATAATTTAAAGTTCATTTCACCTACAAAAGGCCGCCAACCTCCCAAAGTGTGCTAGTGGAGATGATGACATCATCAACACAACTTAAAATTATAACATGGAGAGCACTTTTCACCTTGGGGTGTGAACTTAACCATTTGGGGACATATAATATATGATTTTGACTATAAATGGGCCAAAAAATCCAATGCAAGAATTTAGAAACTATGAAAATGAGTTATTCATGGATTTTTTCTCATATCTCCACTTTTTCCTAAGAAGGCTTACATGTGAACCGAACTATCGGAAGAGTTTGGAAAAGTATTAACCAAACCATCAATTGGGCAATGGATATGGGTTTAATGTTCTTCAAATATCCCCTTTGTTAGGATCCCAACTCTTCTTGAGATGTTTGAAACATTTAGTGCAAATTCCTTGTTTAGAAAGGCCACAAGTGCTTCGGTGTTGGGAAGGTTTCTTATTTTTGTGATCTCAAAACCTTGTCTTATATATTACATCATGTAGTAGACCATTTAATATCTCCTATGACTAGGATTTGAGATCCCAAAACCACATAGAGTTCTTGAAACATTTAGCGAAGTTGATCCTTCAATAATGCACACACACTCATTTTCCCCAAAAAGCACCTAGAGATAAAGTTTTCCCAAAACCATTCCAAAGATTGTAAAATATCTTCTAAACCACACTGTCATGGAAAAAAATCTGATACCTTTCCATTGACTACAATATGGGCTCTTTAAATGTTCAGAGGCTCCTGAAACCTTTCCTAGAAGTCATTATTTTAAAAGTGGCAATTTAAGAAATTTGGACCAGTTTGAAAAATTTGACTGAAAGAGGTAAAAATTTCAATAGGGTTATCTAGTAAAATGTGGTAACATTTATATAAAAACTTATCTCATAATAAAAACTTGTCTTGGGTTGGACACTAATACAAATGATGCAATTAGGAAAACTAGAATCTCATGAATCTAAGTTGACCAGTGCCTTATCCATTGGGTGATAGATCCTCTTATGTTATACTAAAGGAAAAAAATATTATTTGTTGAATGTAGTTTATTAAAACCCACACAAAATAAGAAGGAAACACACATGAAAGTAAAAATGCACATAACACACAAAAATAAATGGAAACACACAACAACAACAAAAAAACCTAAATCACCTATGGTACATATAGGGGACAACTCGCTTTTAGTACTTGCACAAAATTCTAAAGGTTTGTTTATCTAGGTATGATAGATAGGAGATGTCTCGCATATATCTAATCTAGAATTGTCCTAGCCATAATGAGTAAAACTTCCCATGAATTCCTTTTGGTTCTCTTCATTTTCCCACAGTAGGACTAGATCTCCGATCTAGAATTTTTGGTCGATCATTCTTGTTGATGATAGTTTATACCTTCAAGTAATGTTCTTTGATACGATCTTCCACTTTGTAAATTTGTTTTCACAAAGCTTCTCAAGGTACAAAATTCTCTTATCCAGGGGCCTTGAAATTGACTATCTTCAACTACTCTTACCAACTACCACATAGGTAATTCAACTAATATGGGTGTCTTTGCATAAACACCATATAATAATTTAAAAGGAGACATACCTATGGCTTTCTTCTAAGTGATCGATCAGCCCATAACATGTCATAAATCTTCTTTTTCTAGTTTCTCTTACTTTGGTCAACTAGCTTATGAATGATGGTTACACTATTCTTGTTTCTATATTCGCTTTCCCATTTCCCGGGGTAGTAATCGCATGTATGAGATAAAGAAATTCCATATACATCTAGAAAAATTTAGTAAGCTCCACAAAAGAGAAGTAGGTGACATTGCCAACAACAATCTTCTATGGTACACCAAAATGGACTATGATATACTCTTTGAGAAAGTTACAAACCATTTCTGTGTTGGAATTCTTAGGTGGGATAACCTCCATCCACTTGGTGAAATAATCCATAGCCATGATAACATAAGAGTGACCTACACTTGAATGAGGATTGAGAGCTCATACAAAGTCTAGGCTCCACTGTTGGAAAGATTCTTTAATCACCACAGGCTGAAGTGGAAGTGCAACAACCCGAGGCTTACCTACATATTTTTGACATAGTTAGCATTTAGCTACCCATTTTTATCATCTTGGAACAAATTAAGCTAATAGTATCTCCCTCTTATGATCTTATTATCCATTACCATAGATAAAAATTTCCCTCTACAAGCTCGATCATAGTAAGATTTTAGTAGTTTCTCTTGTTATTATTTATCTACACACCGCAAGAAACAACCATTCAATCCTATGTTATAAAGCACATGATTCCATAATACATACCTTATTGCTTGAAGTTTGAGAGTTCTTCACTACTTTTCATTGAGGTGGGGTGGAAAATCACCATATGTAAAGAAATGGATGATATCTGAATACCACTCTGAAGTAGTACTAATGAGGAGTATTGTAGGAAACTTATGATATGTCACACCATCTTGAGGGTCTGATCCATTATCCATGTCAAATTTGATGTTTTTCTCAACTATCATTTGACATAAGCCTCTCCCTCATACCAACTTTGTGGGTTGTATCTCAAGGTCATATTCTTGAACTTTCAAAATCAAATTCCCTCTCTTGGAGCCAAATTCTTGTTGAGTGAGAATACTCTTCACTCCAGAGTTAAGAATGAACATAATCACATGAGATTTCAAGATATAGAACCTGAAATTATTCACTACCTTGACCACTAAGAAAGCATGTTTCTCCATGGTTGAATATCTCATCTCGTGCTTCTTTAATGGGAAAATCACGAAGACAATGGGAGATTCAAAGACTTCATTTTTCCGTACCATAATACCTGAGAGAGTGTGTTTAGAAGTATTAGACCGAGTTTAGAATTAATGTAACAAATAATATTAAATAAAAATTATAATAAACATGTGAAATAAACATATTTACACAGAGACACCAGATTTAACGTGGAAAACCCCAATGGGGTAAAAAACCATGGATAAAGAATTTTCCATATAAGAGAAATTTACATAGTCCAGTAACTCCTTTCCTCACTTCGCTCCATGTTTTTACCCGGTGTGAATTCAATTCACCCGATTATGGCCCATGATCCATATTTATATAACCCTAAGGGTTATGAACATATAAGTGATGAGGTATACCCCCAATTTAAATAAATTAATTTAATTAAAAATCAATTAACCATAAACTCATAGTTTATATTAAATAATTCAAAATATAAATATTCTAAATTATTTAATTATAAACTAAGGTTTATAACAACACTTAATATTATGTTCTAACACTCCCCCTTAATATTAAGTGGGGAACCATATGCCAATATTACTGTTTGTACAACATGATTTACAAATCCATAAACCATTAGTGAAGGTTTAGGCTAGCATATCACTTTTGAAGGATTTATAACACCTTCATCATGCTCAACTTACCTTTTGGTACAAAAGGATTTGGAATCCATAAATCAAAAGTATGATTTAGGATAAGCATGATTTGTGAGACTACATCCCATGGTTTCTCATGGAAAAATTTTTTCTTAAAATTGCATCTCTAGGATCCTTTTATAACACAAGGACCTCCTTTACAAATAGATGCAACACACTGGACTGTACACCATAAAATTTATCAATTTACAAAGATCATAAAGATCTATTTACAATGCTTTATACTAGAGCAAAAGTATAGAGGAGGAGTCATCAACCGCCAACCATTAGGAGGTGACATTGACATGCACACTCCCCCTCAATGGAAACTCTGAAAGGCCAAGAATTGCATGAAACTTGTAGAACTTTACAACACACAATGGCTTCGTAAACATGTTTGCAACTTGATCTTTAGTCAGGAAGTACTAAAGATCTATATCACCATAGAGAACCTTCTCTTGGATAAAGTGCATATGTATCTTGATATGATTTGTCCTTTGATGCTGAACTAAATTTTTAGCAAGAGAAATGCAACTCTAGCTATCACATAAAAGAGGAGTACTTCCTTTAGCTTCCATGTGCATCTCTTCCAACAGTCACTTCAACCACATGGCTTATTTCACTGCTTCCATTACACTTCTATATTCTACCTCAAGTAGAAGAAATGGAGACCATTGGTTTCTTTTTACTACTCCAAGTAATGGAACCTGCACCAAAATTGAACACATATCTAGTTGTAGACTTGCGATCTATCACATCACCAACATGGTTAGAATCACAATATCCATATAAATATGCATTGTTAGAATAAGTATAATGTAAACCAAAATTAATTGTGCCTTTAATATAACACAATATTCTTTTGGCTAACTTCCAAAGTGATCTTGATAAGGCTCCTGCATAAACCTTGAAGCAATCCCTACTACATAAGCAATGTCAGGTCTAGTAATAGTTAGATAAATCAAACTACCTACAAGTTGCCTGTACAAAGTAGGATTATTTTTTTCACATGCAAGTTTAGGATCAAGTTTACATCCAACTTCTATAGGAATAGCAATAGGTTTACAATCAATCATATTAAACCTTTTAAGAAAATTAGTGGCATATTGTGATTGAGATACAACAATAGAATTTTTATCTTGAAATATAGCCATGCCTAAGAAATGATGCAATAATCCTAAGTCAGTCATCTCAAAGTATTGCATTAATTTAGCTTTAATTTTCATAATTAAACTATTAGAATTACTAGTGATAAGTAAATCATCAACATATAATATAATGATAATGATACCATTTTCTTCAATTTTAACAAATAAATCATTATCAGAAGAATAGTTAGAGAAACCAACTTCATTGAAAAAATTGTTAATCTTTGCATACCAAGCTCTAGGAGCTTGTTTTAAACCATATAAAGATTTTTTCAATTTACAAACATACATTTCTTTACCTGGTTCTTCAAAGCCTTTAGGTTGGGTCATATAGATTTCTTTTTTAAGTCACCATTTAGAAAAGTATTTTTGACATCCATTTGATGGATTTCCCAACCATATTGAGTAGCTAAGGCAATCAAAATCCTTACAGTGCTCATTTTTGCAACTGGTGTAAAGGTTTCAACGTAGTCGATACCAGTTTTTGAGAAAACCATCGAGCTCCTAATCTAGCTTTGAATTTATTGACACAACCATCAAATTTATATTTAATCTTGTATAGCCATCTAGATCCATCTATACTTTTTTTTTAGGAGGGACTAAATCCCAAGTTTGATTTTTAATCAAGGCAATATATTCAACTTTCATTGCATTTATCCATCTTTTGTCAGAAGAAGCTTCTTCGAAATATTGGGGTTCAGGTTCATACAATGTCATCAAGGCATGATATGTATGTTGAATTCTAGTCATTTTCTTGAAGGTTTTCAGGATTAGAGTCTTGAATAATAGACTCAACCCATCTAGGTCTTTTGGTTATAGAGGAAACATGTACTAACTCTTTTTCAACTATAGGTTCATTACTAACTTCATCACACACATCATTTTCATTGTTATTTTCATAATTTTCATTTCATTTTCATTAGAATCATCATGAATAATAGAAACAAAAGATGAAGAAGATGAACAAAAAGGTTTTTCTAAAACTTTTACATTCATGTTTTCTATAACTTCTCTTTTTGAAGGATCGAAGATCCTAAGACCTTTAGTTTTGACATTGTATCCTATGAAGATACAAGAAAAATAGGTTTGATCAAGCTTCTTCCGTTTTGATTTCAAAATGAAGAGAGAAGCAGTGGCTACCAAAGATTCTCAAATGAGACACACTTGGTTTTTTATTTGACCACTTTTCTAGAGGAGTGGAATTAACTAAGGCTTTAGTGGGAACTCTATTCAAGATATGAACAACAATGTTCATTGCTTTAACCTAGAGGAATTTAGGAACTTGTGTTGAATGCATCATAGTTAAATTAAAATTAGATTTGATCATTACACTCTCTAAGGTCAAATAGGATATCGGATCTGAAATTCATGTGCCTAGGGGCACTACTATCCAATATCCACTCATTTTCCTTTACAGTGACAAAGGCAACATACAAAGCAATTACATTGGATTTTTGGTTATTTTTTAATTCTTATTTTGGTTTTGATTTTGATCTAATTTGTTGCCCTTTTGGTTTCTAAAATTTGACTTATTATTTTTAAATTTACATTCTTCTTTCTTATGGCCAAATTTTCCATAGTAATGACATTTACCATCAAAGCTAACTCTTAAATTTCTTGGTTTCTTGTCTTTACTAGGAGGTTTAAAAGTTGATTTTTGATTTTTTTTGAATCTAGAAGGTTTACTTTTTGATTTTTGAATGAGAAGTTCTGAGTGACATTCTCTTTAGAATCAAAATTTGTCATTACTTGTTCTTCCTAAATCAAGAGAGCACTAAGGGTTTGTAAATCTAGAATGTCTTGTTCTATTTGACATTTCAAATTCAAAATTGAAATGAAATTTGTAAAATTTTCATGAATATTTAACTGAATATAATGAAATAAAGTAATTTATCTTGAATTAAGTTACAACTACACTCATCTAACTGAGACTTAATATTTTTATTTTTCGCTAAATAATTAATTATTTTTCATCTCCCTTCATGGGAGTTGTCATAAGTTCTAAAATCAATTTTAATGATTTTTGATAAACATGTACCTTCGTGCATCGATTCTAATTAAGTCCAAGCCTCACTCATACTTTCTTGATTAACGATATGAAGGAGAAAATCATCTTGTATGCTTCAAAAAATGATGGACATCACTTCTTGCACTTTTTTTTGATATGTAACAACATTGTCTGCAAATTGCTTGTCTTCCAAGTAGGAGCCTTCTTAGTTCGGTTTACAATTGCCATATAGTTTACAAGCCATGAATTCTACCTTCAATCGAATTTTCCAAATATTGTAATTATTCCCATTCAACATCTGATATTTATCAATTGTAAACTAATTAGAACCCATTTTCATATAAATAAATTTGAATAATTAAGAATAATGAGGATTAAAAATCAAGGTTAAAAAGGATCCCCTATCATTTTTTAAGCCTCGTAATCAAAATTCAATGAATTTATGTCGAAAAAGGATCTGTCAAACATGCAATCTACACAAAGATGTATTAGATTGGAAATTAATAATATTCAATCGAAATGTGAGTGGTTTTTTTTTATTTTACATATAAATGACAACGATGACAAATTTGTCGTCATGTCATAAAAATATACTATTTTTGGATTAAAATCTATCTAATTAAACTAAATTTCTCACCTTTTTAAAATAACAAAGAAGAAGTTAAATTAAATTTAATTAAACTACGAAACAAGAGAAAAAAAGGTTTAGCATACAAAAATTTTTGTGGAGCATTGCTCCTATAAAGATGATATATCTTAATTAACTCGACGAGTTGGTGGAACCAACTCGGTGAGTTGAGATGCTAATTTATATACCAACTTATCCATTTGAACCACACAACTATTAACCATTTAACCCAAGAAGCCAAATTTTATATGTAAAGCGAGCAGAGTCGAGCTCCTCATTATATTGCCAAGAATGAGCCCACCAGACCGAGTTTAGTCATGATCAATGACGAGTTGAGCCAAGTTAGAGCCTTGTTGGATCTTCAAACAAAATGCAATTGGTATGACCAAAGTCACAACCTAGACGACACAATATTATTTATTTAAGCTCTGAACAAACCTACTTTCCCATCGATGTGGGATAAAACATTTAAAATAAAAAATAAAAAATACACATAGGCCTATGTAAAGGGAGAAGGGTGGTCGGCCCCGAAAGAGGGTTTAAAACCCATAAGCAAGGATCATGAGGGATGATGTGCACATCAATGGACGTGTGAATGGCAACATGAAGAGATATTGGAGGAGCGAGCATCAACCGAATGTGCATGCAAATATTTGAAACATAGGCAGAACCTGGTTAAGCCATAAAACTCTCCTCTATCTCATAGATCAAATGGGGTGTACATATAGGAGGTGTTTGAGTAAAAGGTCTGCAATCATGACAACTCAAGTAGAGAGGGGGAGTTACATTCCTGAATAGAAGTGTAACTCCCAATGACGCATATGACGCATTGATGCATTGATGCATAAGAGAATCTCATAATGACCCCTAAATGACACATGGACCTATGATCTCACCTAAGTGAGATGAATCACCTAATGATGTGGAAAATAACACACACCAACACCCCCCCTTCATCATAACTTAGGATGAGGTGGCAAGTTAGAAATGAGAAATGGGTCTCGGCACAAAGCTTGATGAGGTACCCACGTATAAGAAAAAGGTCCCAAACGGTGAAGGAAAACCCAAATGTGGGAAAACATCCACTATAAGAGAACAAAACACTCTCTAATCTAAGAAAGATGCTAAATATGGGTCCCACTTCTAGGTGAGCCTCGAAAAGGTACACATGTACAAAGAGGTAATCTCTCAGAAAGAAGAAGAAGAGAGAAGAAGAGGGAGACGAGAGGAATGCAAAAGATGCCATGGATGGATCTCGAACTCGTAGCTCTAGGAAGTCTCTCGAAGAATGTCGATGACGAGATCCTCGCCTCGGATCAAGAAGAGCCACCCACAATGAATCGTGCACCCGCCTTAGGAAGGACATAAATGATGTGTTGAAAGTCCTGCCCACTCCATAAAGGAAACCAAGGCAGAAGAACACGAAGAACTCTGAGTCTAGTGCATGGAAGTGTGACATAGGTCTAGTGAGTGAGTGCCAAGGAACCAAAGGTAATGCCACGTGTGTAGAATTAGAGTGTGAAGAGTGAACACCTGTAGAAAGAATGTCCACGTGATGTGAAGGGAACAAAACATCCTCCATAACAGAAAAGGGATCCACAATTGAGGGTGGATCAATGAAGGTCTATGGAAATTTGGAAGTGACATGATTCCCTAAGGGGAACTCCAACCAACAGATATGATGAACTCCTCTCAAACACCTGTAGATGGATGTGGAACGATGTGCATCACAAGTAGACTCTACGAAAAGATGACTAAGGTCAGGTAGATACTTGTCCCAATGAGGGGGCTCAACAAACAGAAGAGCGATGTCAGATAGGTATGAGTCATCCAATGAAGGTAGAGGAGTGGAAGGGGCCTCGTACACTGGAAGTGGAAAGGAGGTGGGTGTGATGACTGTATAAGACTAAATAGGAGACTGCTTGATATCTGATGAGATGTGAGGGATGACAACACTCTCTGGAATAGTGAGAGAAAGAGGAGAAGAGTCCTCTGTAGTACTCTCAACATTAGAAATGGGTGCACAATCCTTGTCATCAATGTGAAGTAACGAAGAGTCTATGTTAGTGGAACTGTCATCATATGAAGAAGAGGAGAGCTTAAATCAAGCAAAGCAGCAACAACAACTTTTGAAGGGTCTCCCAGAGGGACTGAAGAATGCTCAGACACGGTGAGGTGGATTTGAGTCTGCCACGTGAAACTAGAGAGATCGAGAGACATGCATCATCATGTGACCAAAGACATGGTCACAAGTGTCAAGAAATTCCTCTAGATGATGATGATCAACGGGTGTAGGAACTGGCCCAAGCAAGAAGGGTAAAAGACCCTCGTGGGCGAAGTAACGCTCCATGAAAGCACACCAAGATGAATAGTTCCCTCTTGAGAAGTGGAAGAGGTCAGTAAGGTGATCTATGACACTCAAGTCTCTGGAAATAGCACTCTCCATGATGAAAAATGCAAGATGCACAAAAGCAAGACGTCGGACTCGACCGATAATGCGTTTGCGTGTGAAAGCCCAAGAGTACAATTTTGAATGTGGCACTTTATAAAGTAGTGCATTTACAAAACTGATAATCCCATCATGTAGAATGTGAGAAAACATGTAACTTTGACTAAATAAGTGCTCAGATCCGAGCAACGAGTCAAAAGTTATAGCACAAAACAATTCCCACAACTAATGAGAAAATGTAATAAATGTTGCAAACGCATTAAAAAGTGCACGAGATGGGTGCAAAGGGTATCATGTGGGTACCCATTGGAAACAACATGAAATTTTAGGTAGGGTTTGTTTTGACTGTGAGGGGGGATTAGCCTCCTGCCAACCCCGGACCTCGCCCTCCGTCTTCGACGCTCGAAGGAAGAATGAGCAATACAAGCCAAAACCCAAATTTTAAAATGTTACAATGCCAAATGAATTTTTAATTTTTAACACCTTAAAACATTAAAAAAAGGTGGATAAGGAAGGGGACCCACATTGAAAAGCCAAGGTTGTTCAAAATGCCAGTCATGTTGAAGTCAGAAGAAATGGAGATCTCGCCAAGAAGAAGAGGGTTGATCGCGTGGACCGAGCCAAGATGAAGAGCCGGGTTTGAGGCTGAGTTGTTGGTGTCCACGTGGTGCAAGGAGATATTGTGAATCTCCAATCAAGACACGTGTGACAGAATCAGGTTAAAAAAGCAAGCAAAAACGTTTTCAAATGGCATAATGCAAAACGCTTTTTCAATGCAGTAATACAAAAACATTTTTCACCGCAAAAAAATGCAAGTCTGGATTGTTGAAACCACCAAAAAAATAGGTCCACGTGTAGTGTGAGGTAAGTGCAACAATCAAGTGAGAGGATGCAAGTCGCTTGACCAAGTTGGAGCCGGAGTGGTGGAGCAGCAGATTTGAAACGGTTGGCAGTGGGGTGTTAATGGCCAAACAGAGAACCATGAGCCAACTTCTAATGCGCAGACCCACCACGAAGAGCTAAGGCATTGTGAGAAGAGTTTAAGCAGGTCACAATCCACCACAGAGGGCAATACGAGTTGAAACAGGGTTACCACGGATAGTACAGAGATAGAGCACCACGCAACCGATCGGGAGCAACCAAAAAAATGAACTTACTTTTAATGTTTTGTCTAACAATGCATCCACGTTTGAGAAAAGGACGAGGAAATGTCTAAAGACACAATATAATAAAAATGCCAACAATGAGCATATAATGAACCAAGAATGCATGCAGAGATCCTACGGGTTGGAAGAATAGGTAAAGGCCGTGGGAAAGAACCAATCATTGCTAGTTTGAGCAACACAATCGCAGAAAATAATGAATCAGGAATACCCAGTAAAAAATCATTACCAAGGCCACGCGGAAGAAGCAATCACGAACACAACAATGGATAATGCAAACCCGATACACAACAACACGGTAACCTCTCAAGACCGCATGTAAAAGTCAGAAACCACGAACACCCCAAAACACCCACAAACAACCCAAACGGAGGTATAAATGCCCAAATCAATGCACTGAAGCACATAACGGAATATCCATTACGACACACGCAATGAGATCTGGATATCACGTCG
The DNA here is from genome assembly GCA_018340775.1 of Taxus wallichiana var. yunnanensis. Taxonomy (NCBI): domain Eukaryota; kingdom Viridiplantae; phylum Streptophyta; class Pinopsida; order Cupressales; family Taxaceae; genus Taxus; species Taxus wallichiana. The sequence goes on along the minus strand of CM031240.1, from coordinate 341,231,405 downwards.
GAAGTTGGAAAACACGAGAAATGCCGATGAGTGCACGGATCCACAAGATCCACTTTGATACCATGAAAGAGGGTTTAAAACCCACAAGCGAGATCACGAGGGCTGCACATCAACGAACGTGTGAATGAAGAGATCTCGGGAGGAGAGAGCATCGACCAAATGTGCAAACAAAGATTTGAAACATGGACAATAACTTGTTGCCATAAAACTCTCCTCTATCTCAAAGATCAAATGGGGTGTACATATAGGAGGTGCTTGAGTAATCCCCAAAGTGTCAGCAATCATGACAACTCGAGTAGAGAGGGGAGTTACATTCCCTGAATAGAAGTGTAACTCCCAATGACGCATATGACACACTCGATGCATAAGAGAATCTTATAATGACCCATAAATGACACATGGACCTACGATCTCACCTAAGTGAGATGACTCACCTAATGATGTGGAAAATAACACATTAAAAAGGTAAAGTTCGCCACGTGGCCGATGGGAAACTCGTGCACGACCAATTTTTACCAAGTGGCAAGTAGAGGCAAGGGTGAAAAAGAAGGGGGTCGTACATGAGTATAATTTTATGGTATTTAAGCTAAGAAACCAAACCAACCATTTTCTAACATAAATAGCCAAGTGCCCATGTTCAAAGCATGGAGATGGTCCTTAAATTAAAAAGAGGTTTTAAAAGATTTTAAACCTTAATTTTTTTAATATAGTTTAAAACTATATATTAGTTGATATATTATAGCATGGGTCCCATAGGATAGAATTTAATATTATGTTCTAAAGAAGCATAAAAGTATATGATGAGATCTTTGTTAAAATAAAGGCATATTAGTGTAACGGATTTAACAATGGATTTATTGATATCCTCAAAGGTATTCTTACATTCTTTTCTCTACTTGAAGCTTTCTTGATGCTTCATCAAATTTGTGATGTGTTTAGTCGGTTTAGTAAAATAAAGGACAAAGTTATGGAGGAAATTAAATTTACTAAAGAAATAATGAACTCCATACTTACTCATGGAAAATGAGAGTTTTTGAATGAATTAAACTCTTTTAGGATGGATCTCGGTGCCTTCTTTGTTTACAATATGTCCAAGAATTTTTCCTTCTATTACTCAAAAAATTGACTTCTTGGGGTTGAGTGATATACCATGTGCTCTACACCAGATCAATACTTGTTCAAGGTGTTGCAAGTGATCACCTTGCTTCTTATAGTATACTATGAGGTCATTAAGGTACATCAAAGTGCATTTATTATTCAAGTATTTAAATGCTAAGTTCACAACTCTTTGAAAAATGGCCCCTATATTGATAAGACCAAATGGCATACACTTGTATGCAAATGTTCCCCATGGAGTTGTGAATGCATTCTTGTGCTGATATTATTTTGTAAAATAATTATGATTATATCCAGAGAAGCCATATAGCATAGAAAAAATCTCGAACCATCGACTACTTGAAGAAACCGATCCATGATGGGGAGTGGGTAATTTTCCTTCAACGAAGACTGATTAAAATTTTTGAAGTCAACATAAATCCTTATTTCACCATTCTTCTTAAAAACGGAACTATATTTTCCACCCGGTGGAATGGTTTATGGTGAAGATGATTCTAGAATTCAACATCTTGAGCATTTCTTCCCAAATTGTTCTAGTTATGTTAGGATTGTATTGCCTCTAATTTTTCTCAAAGGCTTCACCTCCAGTTTAAGAGGTATAGAATGTTGCATCTCCTTGGGTTTAAATGACTTCAATTCCTCATATGAATATGCCAAGACATCATAATATTTCTTCAAAAGTGAGACGAAGCTTTCCAAATCCTCCGGAGAGAAAAATTTACCTATGTTTACCAGCCTTGGCTATTCTTTTGTTCTTATGTTGACTTTCTCAAAATAAACAGAGCTGCATGGAGAGTCTTTAGATTTATCTTGTACAAAATTATCATGCTTATTAAAGAGTTCTTCAAGAGAAACTAACCCTTTTGGAATCTTATTACCTTTTAGCTTGATCACGCCTTCTGAATAAACTTCTTCAATTTCACTTTTGTCTTTATCCGCACTCGATTCCCATTATGGAGAATTGTTTCCTTCATATAAAAGGTTATTGAAATTATTTCTTTGCTATAAGAATGATATAATATGGTCATCATCATTGAATACTTGCTAGTTATCGGGATTATCATGAATGTTGGGATTGAAAATCATCTCAAGAAAGAATTTTGGCATATCAAGTAAAAGATGAGGAGTCATCATAGAATATGAGACAACAAGAGAGTCCTTTTCATTATGTTCTCGAGGGAGAACTTGAATGGAGAAAGCTTCAAAGGCTTCCATATAGCCCTAAACTCTATTCCTATAGTGTTTGGGATTCAAATTCTTTTCTTGGTACCGATTCTTTACTTGTTTTACAATTATGTCATCAAATACATGGAATTTCAATTTCTTGATTCCCATGGCTTCAACAGTGCTCATACCAAGTAGAAGGGATTCATATTCCGCTATGTTTTCATGTTTTCAAACTGAAATTTGTATGTAAAGGAAGAACTATACATGAAGGGGAAATAAACACAACATCTACACTAAAACTTGAGTGAGAGTGAATTTCATCAAACTCAAGTCAACAATTCATGTTCATCTTCCTCCATTACAATAGGAAGTTCTTCATCTTTATTATATGTCATGAAGTAGTTATCATGTTTGTTGTATTGGTATAGAATATACACTCTTGGGTTATCCAAATTCTGAATGATGCACTTAATTTTTGTCATAGGTATTATTTTCTTCATTTGACCTTTGATTGAAATAGTTGTATATGACCAACCCATCTAAATTTCACTTCCTACATCATGGAAATTTTTTTACTCAACAAAATTTCGTAAGAGAGTAGAATGTCAACTACTAATATCAAAAATTTATTGTTTGGAAAATCATCAAGGCTACTTGAGCATCTTTGATCCACACAACAAGAGGAAATTCTTTCGTTGGCTAGTTATCGCACTCTGTGGGATTCGTGACATGGACTAACCGCATCCCATGTATTCATTAACTCCGTGATTGTATGAAGACTAACACTCATGGGTTTTGGTCAATGGCAATTGTGATCCTAACAAATGGTATCGTGAGCAAGGGTCATAGGTTTGAATCCCCTGTAGGTGCATGGAGGGGGTTTGTTGGCTAGTTGTCAATGTTACCCGTGGGATTCATGACATGGACTAACTGCCTTCCTATGTATTCATTAAATTTGTCGATTATATCAGAGACTAACACTCATGGGTTTTGGTCAAACAAAAATCATGATCCCAACACTTTCATCTCCATAGAGTAAGAACGAGCATGATCTCATGTCAAAGTGAGACCAAGAGCATTTGTAACTTTAATAGACATCACATCGCTAGAGGACCCAAAATTAATTATGTAGTTATTCAACTAATAACCTATAATTAGTAAAGATAGATATAATGGATCAACCTTACCTACGGTGGATGAAATTAAAGAAAGAATATTCTATGGTGGGAATGAGGTAGGAGTTGGTAGTAATCCTTTCAAAGTATGTGAAATGGGATTAGGATTTGGGAATACTATTTTTAATAAACTTAATTACCTTTTCGAATTTTTCGGGATGGGTTTGCAAGTACTCTAATTATGAAATTTGTACTTTAGATATTTTCACATGGTCAATGATATCAAACAAGGTGGACACAAACATTTGGGGTCATAGATTTCTAAGTATAACAAATACTACTTTTGGTGTAGAGATTGTCTTAGGAAAAGTAATCGCATATTTGGAAGGAGTAGCAAATGTTTTGCTAGGAGTGAAGGAAGATGAATACTTGGAGAAGATGATGTCTTCTGGATGTGATAAGATCGGGTTTCATTTTGGCAAAATCAATGGAAGGATTCAATAGATATCCCCTATTTATTATCTTGTTTTGTAGAGTGGTCATGGGAGGATCTATAAAATTCTTGGTTTTGGGGGCGAGAAGACTTTTCTTTTTGTGGCTGTGAATACGTAAACACCGCACATGATTATCTTATCATGTTAGCTACATATTCTTATTCATCTCATGAGTATTCAAAATAGCCAATCTCAACATCATTTACCTCCTCAATCTCTAAGAAATTCTCTTCTTCTTCTTCCTATTTTGGTTTAAAAATTTCTTCTTCATCATCCTCTTGTGCTTTACAAGATGCATTGACAGGAGCAATTTCTAAGTCCATTATATGAGGTGCACCAATGATCCTTCTCTTATTTTTAAATTTCTTCCTTAGTGAATCTTTATATGGGGTGCTTGGTCAAGATACCTTTGAGAGCAACCAAGTCATTTGATAATTTTTGCACTAAAGGGTTTGTGGTTCCGAAGTGGAACTTTTAGCTTTATCTTTGTTTGAACATTTACTAATTTGACCTAACATTACAAGGTCATATTCTACATCTAATGCAAGTTATTGGGCCTCATATAAGGTATTGGGTTGATATATCTTTAGAATGAATCCAACTTCTGGTAATTAAGCATTCGTGAAGAAACTCAATTGATGTTCTTCAAGAGGTCCCTAACTTCGTGGATTTTATAAAGTAACATGTTGAATTTATAAACAAAATATCTCATAGCCTTATTTGGTTCTTTCTTCAACTAAGACCATTGTGTGATCAAAGCATGAGTGTATTCTTTTAGTTTGAATCTAGCCTTGAATTTAGTCTTCATCTCGTGCCCGGTTAGTGAATGATCTTCTAGGTAGGTGGTAGAACCAATCCGAAATGATATATTGCAATAATTACATGAAAAAGTAGACCGACACATCCTCATGTTTTACTCCTAACAAACCATAGGCTATGATAAATGTAAGTATGTGTTCATCTACATGTTGTTTTCCATGCCTGTAAACTTATGGAATTTTTTTCTCGATCCTCAAGAAACTCATGAAGTGGAGGAGGTAGAGCCAACGTGCATGTCTTCTATCCCCATGGTACATGTGCAACCATTTCTTCCTCCTCATCCTCTTCTTCTTTCTCCCTGGAGGAATAATATCTAGTGTAGTCGCAACTAGGCCTCTAGGAGGATCTTCACGAGGAAAATTAGGGTTAAATTTGGGGAAGAATTCTTGATAATTTATCTTGTTGTTTGAACAAAAGGGAGTTTGAAATATGCTTGTTATTGTTCTTCAAATGTAGGATTGATAAAACCACATACTCGATCAAATCTAGTGTATCTTATTTTTCCAACTTGTAAAGGGTTTTTCAATGAGGAATATGAAATTATATAGCCATGAATTTGAAAAGACACAACGAAATATGAAGGGTTTCTTGCAAAAATTAGTAGTGGGTTTTCAAGAAATGAATTTAATATTTTTTGAGTTTTGTATTTTATGATTTTAATGGATTTTTTTGGATCATATAGGGTGTATAATATTAAAATCCACCCCACAGTGGGTGCCAAAAATTGCTAGTAAAATATTTTTTCAAGGGAAAATATGGGGTTATCCGCCAATGCTCTAGGACTAAGTCCCTCCTCTTGAGAATGGGGAGGCTCCCATTCATTAAAAGCTAGAAATACTATACACTAATTCTATTCTCTAGATTGTCAAAGATTGGGGATCATACATGAACACTCCACTGAACCTATGGAAACATTTTATGGAGGAAAGGAGTGTGAGGTATGAGTAAGAGAAGGGAAATGAAGAAAGGGGTTTGGGTAATAAATATAAATGTTGAGTTTATTAACCACAAAACCAGAAGTATTTCCAAATTCAATGAGAAGATACCAATATGTAAAGCAAGATGAAAAACACAATCAACACAAATTTTAACTACATTATATTCATCAAAATATTCATTCTTTCCCTAGTTGTGTAGGATTACAAATCTCTATTAGAGTAGGAGTTGAGAAAGAGAGGAATACATTAAGCAAGAAATAAAAGAAATACAACTTACTATAGGAGGAGCAAAAACTGATCCTTACAATAGAGAGAAGGCCTGAATATATATCCCAAAACCTATGACTCTTCACATTCCTACATGATTGTTCACCTTCCTTTCCAGAATAAGACACTTTTCCTTATTTTAAGAAAAGTACTTTTACAAAAGTGGAAAGGGAGTGATTTAAGCTACTTTTTGAAAAAGTATTTTTCCCAATGAAGAATTAGAAATTTTTTAAGTTGATATTGGGAAAATATGAATACTACATGAAAGAACGAGAGGGAGAAAGAGAGAATAAGGAGTGTAGACACAAAATCACGCACTTAGGTACATTTCTCAGTCCTAAAAGCATACTAGCATTCATATGATTCCTAAGCAAGAAAAATAGTAATTGATGACTATTTTTCCCAATGAAGAATTAGAAAATTTTTAAGTTGATATTGGGAAAATATGAATACTACATGAAAGAATGAGAGGGAGAAAGAGAGAATAAGGAGTGTAGACACAAAATCACGCACTTGGGTACATTTCTCAGTCCTAAAAGCATACTAGCATTCATATGGTTCCTAAGCAAGAAAAATAGTAATTGACGACTATCTTTAGCCTCTTTTATTTATTTCTTATTTTCTATTTGGTCTTATACACCATACAACCTAGTCGAGATTTTACTGATTTATCTTTTATAGGCTTCGGACAATAGCGCTTTAGCCGTGATGTAAGCACCAAGACGCACTTGTCCCCTATGGGCGCCCCTAACCCTTTTTTACCTTACTCGCTCCTTTTGGTCTTTTTTATCTTTTGGGCATATTTTTCACTTATGGGTCGGCATCTAATTTTCAATTACAAAATTCAAACAAGGGAATCATATGAATACATGGTTATGTGTTTAAAATAAAGGACCAAGTACTAAGCATTACTATCATCACCAAAACTTGCATTCAAAAGGCTCCTAAAACACTCAAAAGCATCCATCTAGCATCCATTCAAGGGATAAGGGCTACAAAAATTTGCATACACTTCATAGGAAGGGGAAGTTCATTCTATTCTATCCACACATGTTATACATTTCTACATTCTAGCTATAACCGCTATCAAGAGCAACTTGCACAAGGGGATTCTATGGCACAATGTCTACAAAAATCATCGAACTACATGGAGTCTAAGATGTAGTGCAATTCAGTTGTAAGTTCACTCTCGAGGTAAATTTTGGGGACAATTTGACTCCCCATTCTACATTTTCATTTTTAGGTTTGATGTGGTTTATGGGCTTGTGTAGGTGAACATATTTTTTGTAGGTTACATGTAACCTTGATGATCATAGTGTGAAAAAGGCGATCAATAGATAATAATTGCAGACAACCTTGTGACACAACATAAACCAGATCCCGAGCTTCTATGTAGTTACATGCACCCAAATCCGGTCATCAATGCGTAGGCATCCCTGCCTTGTCGTGGTCGCCCATACTAGCCTTGTTTGTGAGTTGCAGAATTTATAGAGATCAATTATGATGTTGTTGACATCCTATTCATCAATTCTCCCTACCCAGATCAGTTCAAGATTATGCGGAAACCAACTAAGTCTTCTTATCTCTATCTCTTACTTAGGGTTTCATATTTTAAATCTTAGTTGGCTTGTGTCATTTTTATATTTCAATATTTATATGTCATTTATTTTAGTATTGATTTTGAAATATCTATATTTAATACGAATTACATTAAATCATTTGGTGAACCCATTACTCGAACCCAACCTTGCTTCTACGCATTTTATCATCTTTTTAACATGGCTGAAATTTATCCACCCTTTACTAATGAAGACCTTCATGATCTCAAAGCTCATCTTGTCGAACATCCACAAGACCTAGATCTACTTTTATTCATTGCTCATGAGGAGGCCACCAATCTAGCTAAGCTTAACCCTCCCACCTCTAATACTACTTCTATTCCTATTGTAACACAACCTCCTTCTTCTACCCTTCCACCTACTTCTACTGTTCCCATGTCATTCCTACTCCTACCAACCATTTCACTCCACCTCTCATTTACCACACTTATAAATTATCTTCTTCTAGCACTAAGGACCTAGTTTCTTTATATCAAGAACTCCAAGTTCAAATCCATTAGTTGTAACAAGTCGCTTCACGCTCCCATCCATCTCTTGATTCATCCTTACTTCTGCACACTCCTTTTGCACCTACCATTTCTGCTTATCAACTTCCTCTAAACTTCTTCACCCCTAAGCTTCCCACCTTTAATGGCCATGGTGACCCTAAAGATAATCTCTTATCTTTTCATGTGGCATGTCTCGATTATGTGGATGATCATACATTTCTAGCTAAGCTATTTCCTAGAAGTCTTTAAGATTACGCTATGCATTGGTTTTATGATCTACCTATTCATTTGATAACTTCTTTTACACATCTAGCTGATGATTTTCTTTCTCACTTTTCAATCAATATTGACACTAATGTATCTTATGCGTAACTCGCTCATATTAAACAAATATCTACTGAACATCTAGCTGACTATGTTTTGTGTTATGAGAACAATCTAGCTAAGATGACTAATGTGCTTGCTGATTTAGAATTGCAAGATAATTTTGTGCAAATACTTTTACCACCACTTCAAGAGAGTGTTATATTTGATACCTCTCCTTCATTTGATCAATTATGCCATACGCTCAAAATGTACGAAGTCAAAATTCTATCTATGGGAAAACTCAAATATCAAGATACTCCATCATCTTCTAATAAATTTCAAGCTAAATCAACATTCAAGCCATCTCCTAAGCCCACTGAAGCAAAGAAAACTATTAATGTTGTATCTCATCCTAAAAAGATTCAATGGAAACCTATAAAGTGCACTTTCACAAAATTACCATATGCACCTTGATTTTTATTGCCTTAACTCCTTGAAAGAAATATAATCACTCTTCCACCGCCACTCAATCTTGATCCATCTCACCCATGTTGCCGCAATTATGATAAAAATGCTAAATGTGACTATCATCAATGCATTGGGCATTCTACCGATCATTGTTTCAAACTCAAGTAATCTCATTCAATATCTCATTGACAATAATTCACTTGAGCTCCCTGAGCCATCTAATTCTAAGCTGGTCAATGATAATAAAAAGATAAAAATATTCAATGACCCTTTTCCTAAGCATGACACACAAGCTCTTGATTCTTCTGCTAATCATACATATTGTGTTGTTCCCCCTCCTTCATCGGGGCCCCTTGACTTCCTTGTTGCTTCTATTGATGCATCACCACCAACCATTTCATTTTCAGATCATGATTATCATGCTACATTCACTTTTGATTCATTACACATCAACACTTCTATCGGTTCATATACTGTCAATAACACCATGATCTATCCAAAGCAGATCCTATTAGTGTGTGTTCAATTGCACTTCTTATGGCTATCAAATGTCCAATATCTAATATCACATATCCAATTCCTAATTATTTTGGCTACATTAGGTTTCCCATTAGTTGGGCCTCTTACCATGTTTGTGCCATTCGTTGTGGCATCTTCAATCAAAGGCTATGACATGCTCTTAGGTCTTCCTTGGCTCCACGTCACTTAATCTATTCCCTCCATGAATCATTTATGTCTCAAGTTCATTCATAATAAACAAGTTATCACTATTAAAGGTGTTCCACCATGCACACCATTTCCTAAACCTAGTCTTGATGATATCCTTCCACCAACTACAACATCTAGGCCTCTAGGGCCTCTCAAATCTAAGGCACATTCTGCACCTAGTTCTCCTATTCACACATGACCTACTTCATGACCTTGTCGTCCTCATCAGTCCACTAGTCCACCTCATCGACCTAAGTCCCCTACTTGGGAAGCCCCTTCACATAGGTGTTCACCACCTCCTTCACCACATAGGTCTACCAAAGTAAAGAGGTGAATACGATAACCAAGTTTCTTGTATTTAGTTAACAACTCAAAACCTCTAATGTTTTAACTTCATTCATGTCTTAATCTGATAAACCCTTCTTCCTAATTTACAATAGATGGTTAATCATATAGAATATCTCTTTATAAATAAAACAACAATCAACATATGTTACAATTATAAAATATGGAAAAGATAAATAAATTTCCTTCCATCAATGCTAATGTCATACAACCCTTTCAACATCACAAGGATTAATTTATGGAGAAGTTATCTTCTACCTTATTAGTCAATATATTTATGTCATAGATAATAATATTTATAAATGCTTATTCTTTCTCGTTCATACAAGTAAAGTCAAATCCCATCGAGAGGTAAGGCTCTACTACCTTCAAACATGTACCCATAACTATGCATTTGACTCGCCATTAAAAACATAAGTAGATATTAATGCAAATCGATATTTGTATCGAATTCTAAGACACTATTTATTTAAAAATAACAATCATTCATAAGAAAATAATTATCCTAACTATTTAGCTCAAGGGTATAGTTTATTTTATTTTGAGGATTAATTCATCCTCAATCCTTTAGTAGATCGTCATGACTTCACACATGAAGATCCAAATTTACCCATTTATCTTGAATATAGTTTAGAAGAATAACTCGGTCACCGGTTATAAAATACATTCAGTAACTTTATAATGAACACCACATAAGGGTTAGACTAATATAAGATTGTTCCAGTCGATTAACTAAGCCATAAATCACAAACTGGATTTAACAAATTAAACATTCCAAGGCCAATTTAGGATTGATTCAAGAAGAACCAATCTTCTTATGTGTGCATCCCTTAACAAAGCCATGCAAAAATAAATGGTGTAACCAACCATGTAGAGGAAATAAATAATTCCCAAGCAAGCAATACAATACGACCCAAGTGGATTTATACTCCACGCAGATTTGGTCAAGCCATTATTAACTTTTGCCTATATTTTATCATCTAGGTTGAACCAAATCAAAACAAACATTCCCCTTCTCATTCTATCAAGAAATCACAATAATTTAATCATAGGTCTCTTACAAGTTTTAAGGCAGCTAAAACCAAATCCACTTAACCACTCTCATACAAGAACAATTAAGCTTGGTATCCAATACCCAAAATAATTTGTTCCACATTATAGTCATAATAACCAAGAAAGTACTGTTAGTGCAAAATCACAGCACCCCTGGATGTTGATCAGATTTCTAGGTTGATCATACTAGCATCCAGTGTGATTGCACAACATGGAATCCTTTCTCCAAGTGTGGGACTTGCAAAAATGAGAAAGGAATCTCTAGAGAAGGCTGGTTCCTATTCCTCTATTCAGATGCACACGAAAATGCAGAGGGTTTACTCAAAACCTAATCTAATCTTGCCAAGGAGACAGGGTAAGAAGATGCATAAAAATAAACCTAAGCTAACAGAGGTGATGCACCGAGGAATGAAGAACACCTATCTTGCCAATAAACACAAACCATTCAAATGTGATGCAAGATCATGCACATATAACAAAATTTACAGTGAAAGATCAGGAGGATGCAAATGAACACAGAGAGGGTTGAGAATCATCCACAGACATGCATTACTTGCTCCAAAGATCGATACAATACACTACAAAATGCCAAGAGGCAAATTTGCATTACAGTTTTAAATGGGAGGTTTGAACTCCACAAATTCGCCTGCCAAAGAGAAGAAGGGAGGGGCAAAACAAGAATGTTCAACACTTAGAAAGAAGCCCCTCCTTACAATTTATAGGAAGAATGAGAGAGGGAAGAGAGAGGAAATCTAGATCTACCCCAACCACTTCTAGGTTGCATTTAATTCATCTCATTATGGTGGTAGGTGAGAACCCTAGCAAAAGCGGTGAACTGTATTTTGCATTTAAGCTGGTTGTTGAAATGTCATTTCTGGCCATTATCATGTGCCAAAGGCGTTTTTTATTTTCTCTCCAAACTGAACCAAAATTCAAGATTGACCTGGAATCATGTAGAGAATTTCACCAGCTTTCCATTGATATAAAGAACGTGAAAATCCGAGCTCTGGATCGAAAGTTATGGCGATCTGAAGATTTAGGGCAAAAATAGGCCAAAACGGATCGGTGGGAAAATATTTGAATTTTTTTCGCGCTCTGCCACTCAAGTGCCACATGGCATGATTTCATTGACGCGGGCCCTTCCGACCATTTCCTTTTATTTTTACCTTTGGAAAATTTTTCAAAATTTTTCGGGCCGATGAGGTGAAGACACGTGGTGAGATTTGATTCATTGGTGGCTCTTTCACTTTTTGCGCCCCTCCACGTACCTTTGGCCCGGATGTCCCAAACCTGTCTGGGACAAATATCTCTCAACCACCCGATTCAAAGCTTCCTTGTCCTCGTTTGAGGTGAAGACACGTGGCGAGATTCCATTCGTTGGCGCTCTTTCGGCTTTTCGCGTCCTCCGCGTACCTTTGGCCCGGATGTCCCAAATCTGCTTTGATTTAAAGACTCTGCTTTTGGCCGATCGGCCGGTTCGCGCCCTCCGCGTACCTTTGTCCCAACCGTCCCCTGCATCACGCTAGGAAAAATATCTCGAACCATCGAAATGGACTGCCTCGTTTGGCAAATCGCCAACTCGCGTCCCCGCTGTATTTTTGTCCAGATGTCCCAAACTGCACGAAACGAAGACTTAGACATTTTTCCTTGCTTTCACCATTTCGGCTTTTCGTGTCCCACGCGTCCCGACGTCCCAACTGTCCCGCAGACCACCTAGACTAGGACTTAGCTGATTTTCTTATTTTTCAGCCCCAAGCTTGGTACGACGAACCTCAGTTCAACCCGAACTGGTACAACCCAAGCCCTTCAGACCGAAATGCCTCAAAACAGTCCTGCAACCTTATTTTTGCATTTTTTCCATTCTTTCTAACTCGTTGGGATTTCTTCTTGGATGGGAGAGTTAGAAAAAGGCCGAGGGGACCTCGAAAAACATGATTTTGGGCCTTGAATCAATCTACTTGCTCGGGACTGAATAATCTGATGCGTGTTATCAAAATTACCTTAAGGGGTGAATTTTGGATAACAATTTTGGCGACTCAATGGGTCATCTACCTGCTAGATGAAGAACGGCCAGCTGCTTGTAGCAATCCATTGGGCATGGAGTCTATTTGATAACCTCTCAGCTGATCTGAAATTTGAAACCTGTGTCCTTGAGCTATTGAAACATTTGTTGAGCTGGTTCTCTCGTGGCTGCAATTCTTCTCCAGGAGCTTGATGAACTGCAAACATGCACATACTAGAAGCAATAGGACATGTGCACAAGCACTTAAGGAAAATAAAACTACTCTAACAGCAGTACAATGTGCATAAGCACTTAGAGGAATGGAAATTCTAAATTAATATTTACAAGGGTGAGAAGCTTTCTTTCTAGTAGCAACGTTTGAGATAGATCCCATTGACCGGAATCTGCAATTCTTCACCATCCAACTTAGTCAGTCGGAAGGCATTGCTACCTTTGCATCCAATGATCATGTAAGGGCCACTCTAGATGGCATCAAATTTGGAATGCTTTCCGAATTTGCACGATCTGCATCCCATTTCAACACTAGATCTCCAATTTGGAAGGTTCTAGCCTTGGCTTTCCTATCAAAAGTCTTCTTGATCGAGGCTTGATCCTTCTCTATTGCCTGAGCTGCATGCTTTCTAGTTTCTTGGAGTTCCATTAATTCTGCATATCTAACCTCCATGGGTTCAAACTCAGCTAGTTCCAATTGTTTCATGAGTTCCAATGCTGGCAACTCAAGTGATATAGGTAGAACTGCTTCTTTCCCGTACACAAGCTTGTATGGAGAGCTTCCTGTAGACCTCTTGGGTGTGATCCTATCAGCCCATAGGGCTGATTTGAGCTTTGCGTGCCAAGTTCTTTGATTTTCATCCAGAGTCCTTCTGATGATTCTTAGTAGGTTCTTGTTCGTAGACTCGGCTTGGCCATTACCTTGAGGGTAATAGTTCGATGAAGTGCTGAGATACACACAATTCTTGACAGCCCATTCAGTGATCTTTGTGCCAAGGAATGCCAATGCATTATCTGATATGATAGTGGCAGGGGCACCAAACCTCGTGACTATCCCTTCATAGAAATCTAAGATATTAGATTCATTTGCCTCCTTGAGTGCCACTGCCTCAGTCCACTTGGTGAAATAGTCTGTCACTGTAAGTATCCACTTGTGGCCTTGACTTGAATTGGGATTGATAACCCCAATGAAGTCCAATCCCCATTGCATGAATGGCTGATTTACTGAAATTGGATGAAGGGGCAGCACTGCTAACCTTTCTTTCCTTGTGAAGAATGCACATTTCTTGCATTTCTTAACCCATGAGTAGCAATCATTGAACATAGTAGGCCAATAATAACCAGCTTTCATGATTTTGAGAGCTGTCACTCGTGGAGCAAAGTGGCCTCCTGCTTCCCCGTCATGGAACTCGTGTAAGATCTTCTCAATTTGACCTGTTCCAATGCATCTTAATAGAATACCATGGATGTCTTTCTTGAACAAGATACCATTAATGAGTACATATGGGATAGCTTGTAATCTAAAGTATCTCCTCTTCGCCTTGCTCACTTCTAGAGGGCACAAGCCTATTTGGAGGTAATGCACCAAGTCTTGAGTCCAACATGGGATGAGTGCATCATTAGCTGGTTGTTCTTGATCATTCTGTAGTAGTAGGACAACATCTTCTTCACCTTTTGAGTTGTCTGGTTGTTTGGAAGCGAGCTGCTCACACAAGCCTTTGCCACGAACTAGCTTGGTCACTTTGATTTCAATATCATATTCCATCACCCGAGTGATCCAACCTGCTCTCTTCTCGTTTAAATCCTTGTTTAGGAGGAAGTCCTTGACACCAGCAGTTGAATCTTATTGTTCGAGACCAAGTGTCTGAACTTCTTCAAGCTCCTGATGACGGCAAGGACATGCTTTTCAATGAAAGAATACTTTATTTTGTAATCTTCCAAGGTTTGATCAAGAATGCTATGGGTTGTTCTCGAACCTTCTTTATTCAAATTGTGTCAAGATAGCCGAGATTGTATCTCGATCCTCCAAACGCACACAACATGAAGTCCTTTGAAAAGTCTGGGTTGATAAGAGTTGGAGCTTGTGATATTGCATGCTTGATGTTTTCAAAACTCTCTTTGCCTTCTGCTGTCCATTTGAATGCCAGACTCTTCTTCAACATCATTGTTAAAGGCTTCACAAGAGTGGCAAAATTAGGCACAAACCTGCGGACAAATTTTATCCTTCCTAAGAAGCTTTGAAGAGATTTCTTGTGGTGTGGCAATGGGAGTGTTCGGATGGCTTCAACCCTTTCAGGATCAATTGTTAGCCCTTCCCTAGAGACAATGTGACCCAACAATTTGCCCTCGTGTGCCAAGAATATACACTTCTTTGGATTCAATGACACTCGAACCTTCTACACCTCTGAAACACTTGCCTAAGGTGAAAGAGATGGTCTGCTGCATTCTTTGAGAAGACAGTGATATCATCTAGGTATACCAGCACTATATTGTTGATCAAGCCTTTGAACGCCATATCCATAGCTCGCTGGAATGTTGCTCCGGCATTTGACAGTCCAAATGGCATCTTCTTGTAAGCATACGTGCCCCATTTTGTAGTGAAGGCCGTCTTGAATTGATCTTCTTCCTTCACCATTATCTGATTATAGCCTGAATATCCATCTAGCAATGAAAACCTTTCTGAACCAGCTACAACCTGCAATATTTGTTCCATTGATGGAAGCGGATAATGATCCTTGAGTGATGCTCTATTTAGATCATGAAAGTCCACACACAATCTTATTTCTCCATTTCTTTTCCTTACCGGCACCAAGTTTGCAACCCAACTTGAGTGTTTGATGGGGAAGATGATACTGGCCTCAATGAGCTTGCTTAACTCTTTTCTCATGAGAGGTTCGATATGAGGATTTACTGGCCTTTGCTTTTCCTGACAGGCTTGGATTCCGGATCCAACTCAATAGTATGTTGTGCCAACTTTGGGTTGAAACCTCTTAAATCTTTGTAAGTCCAAGCGAAGACATCTGGGAACTCTTGACAAAGCTGAACAAAATCAGATTTCTCTTGTGGAGTACTTACTTTGCCGATTTGCAATGTCTTGCCTTCATCTACTAAAATAGGTTCTGAATCTTCACCCTTTACTTGAATGTTCGCTTTCTCCTTCCGGAACTAATCATTCGGGTTGAAGATTGACTCCAAGGTTATGAGGCCTTTTGGTAATTTGTTAGTTCTTACTGCACCACTTGGTCACCATACCGCTGCTCCAAACTTGTCTTGATTTCTAGCAGAGAGAACTCAGCTTCTTCTTGCAGGAAGTTAACAATCTACGATCATTCTCGAAGACTTGCCAACTTGTGTTGTTATCCGGAACAGCTGGTCTCACAACCACTTTGATATGAGGCTGAGATTTTTCACTTTTGATATTTTCTACAACGTCAAATGCAGCCCCAATTGCTGCCAGTCTGTCCGCTGCTTCATTCCTTTTTCTTGGGATGGAATTGATGCTAAAAGCTTCAAAATATTCCATAAGATCCCATACCTGATTTTTGTAGCACTTGAGCAGATTATTCTTGACAGCATGCTGCCCCTTAACTTGGTTTACGATCAGCTCACTATCACCAAATACTTGCAAATTCTTGATGCCTTTCTTCTTTGCCCAGTGCAGTCCATGAATTAAGGCTTCATACTCAGCTGTATTGTTTGAGCAAGAAAACTGAAAACGGAAGGCTGAGTAATACTTTGTACCTTGTGGTGAAACAAGCATAGCTCCTCCTCCTACACCTTGTCTACTCCTTGACCCATCAAAGAACAATTTCCATACTTCATTCTTGTCCTTATGATCTGGCTTGGTGATGCTGGGGAGAGGTTGATTCTCTTCATGTAAACAATAGACTCCCAGCTCAGATTCTTCTATTTCTTGATAAGGATCAAAAGCATGCACCTTGCTTGCCCATTCATCAAGAGTCAAATCTGGGATGCTTCCAACCTTGGTGTCAGCTTCATCAGTGCTTGGATAATCTTCTTGATCAAACGCTGAACAGTTGGTATTGATTTGGCTTGGAGTGTAAGGCTCAATGTGAAAGTTTGCGATAGGTTCAGATCTGATTGTGGCCTTAGTTCCATACCTTGTTCTAAACAACATGTGTGACCAATCCGCCGAAAGATAGCCTCCGATTTTAGCAGTGAAGTCTCTTGACAAGCACAATGCAAAGAGTGGTGGCAGGTCTATGACTGACACATCTTGTAATACTATTACGTTGGGACATGCGTGCAGTGTGAGGCTCAAACCTTTGATTACTCCAACCGTTGTCACTGCTGTCCCGTCTAATTGCACTACACCCTTGGAGATGACTTCATATTGGAGCCCTAATTGATCAGCTATCTATTTTGGCATGACTGAGCTGCTTGCTCCAGAGTCGATCATGCAATTATGTACCAATTGGTTTCCAATGATTAATGAGACATAAAAAGGAGGGGGCTTCAATGTTTTACCTTGCTGTCCTCCATGATTTCCTTCAGGCTGGGCAGCACTTGTGAGTACCTTCTCTTGCATTTGGACCTGTTGATTTGAAGTTGACCAGTCCTTCATGGCAGCTTGTAGCAAATCTCTTTGTCCTGGGATAGATAGTGATTCCCACATTGATATGTTTACATTTGTCTTCTTCATCTGATCAATGATACTGAATGGAGATGAATTATCCCTCTGCTGTCCCTTGGCCTGCACATTCATTCCTTGCACATGGGCAGCAGCAACTGGCATTTGAGTTGGTTTAGGAGCTGGTTTGGGTGCCCCTTGCATGTTTGGAACTACATTTTGTTTGCTAGCGGCTTGTGGAGTGGTAGAAGGTTGTGGATTATTTGGAGCTAATGGCTGTCCTTCACCCAAATTTCTCCTTTTTGACCTTGTGTTGGCTGCAACACTTTGAGAGGGTATTTGATTCATACCACAGAAATCTTCAGCCTGCCAATTGACAAGAGTAGTTTCATTCGGAGATGTTCCTTGCTGAGGTGCTTCTTGCTGCTGATCCTCTTCATGGCTGGACTCTTGCGACCCACCAATGGTTTGCACCATAAGAGCCTGATTTAATGCACCGTTAAAGCACATTGATTGGTTATGTGGCTGACTGCACGGAAACACCAATCATATTCTTGGGCCATGTTATTTTGAACTGGCACCAATGCTTTAGAAGAAGATATGACATTGGGGTTATAGGGCTGAAATGGTCTATTAGCGGGAGGCCTTACTTGGCTTTGATTTTGATTTGCAGCCTGAGTTGGTGACCTATTTTGTTGGTATGGGGCCTAGCTTGCATGCGTGCTTGAGAGGTCGATCATGGTCTAGCACTTTGAGCTTGCTGTCTTTTGATAGTAACCAGCTCATTTCCCAAATTTTGTAATTGTTTCATGACCTCTTAGAGTTCATTTAAAGCACTAGAGGATGAAGTAGAAGTCTCATTTGAACTTTGATTTCTAGGAGTGGGAATAGGAGCCAAAGTGGGTGCTTGACTAGTGCTTGGATTTTCTAAGTTTGGATACAAGGGCATGGGAGGCCTAGGAGCCAGTTTACCAGCTTGAATAAGATAGTTTTCGGCTCTAATGGCAATGCTATAAGCAGCAGGTAAGGTTGTGCCTCCCATAGATTGAATTAACATAGAAATATCAGAATTCAAAGCCTTAAGATAGTATAGAAAAGCACCTTCTGCTGCTGGCCTTATTGCCACTGGAATCCTCTCCCAAGACCTTTGAAATCTGAAGTTGAAGTCAGTCAGCTGCTCGTTGGGAGCTCTCTTGATAGTTGTCAATTGTTCTAGTAGAGACAAATTGTCTCCCTTTTCCCCAAACTGCTCATGGAGAACTATGCATAACTGATTCCAATTTGTGATAGAACCAGCTCCAAGGCTCCTAAACCATTGCAATGCCTTCCCTTTGAACGAAGATGCCAGCAATTTGACAACCACATCCATTTCATTTATCTCATGGATGCATCAGACGTTAGCAATGTCTTTGACATGATCACCAGGAGTGGTATGATTTTCTCCAGTGAAAAATGGAATGTTCTTCAACGCTGCAATTGGAACTGGATTCTGTGCATTGAGGGCAAGTGGGCTACTGCCAGTGAAGTTGACAAAGGGATTCGGTGGTTGCGCCATTCTGATTGGCCTGAGAACTCTTGTTGATGCGAGAAAAGGTCTACCAGGTGGAGGTGTAGACAAAGTCCGGTTAGGTGGAGATGGTGATCTTTGAGCTCTTCTTCCCCTTCTTTCTCTGCCTGGAGATAGGTGTAGATAAACAAACAATCCTTCCTCCCTAGTTCTTGACCTGGTCTGTATTCTTCTCATAAATTTGCTAGGCTTGGACTGCTGAAACCAGTGGATTATGTCTCTTTTGGAGTCACCAGATGTGTAATTTCAAAGCTCCTTCAAAGCTGGAACATGGAACAAGTGCACATCGATCTTGTTGTAATGAAGGTGAAGACCTCTAATGTCCCACCGGGCGTGCCAAAACTGTTAGTGCAAAATCACAAAGCACCCGGATGTTGATCAGATTTCTAGGTTGATCATACTAGCATCCAGTGTGATTGCACAACATGGAATCCTTTCTCCAAGTGTGGGACTTGCAAAAATGAGAAAGGAATCTCCAGAGAAGGCTGGTTCCTATTCCTCTGTTCAGATGCACACGAAAATGCAGAGGGTTTACTCAAAACCTAATCTAATCTTGCCAAGGAGACAGGGTAAGAAGATGCATAAAAATAAACCTAAGCTAACAGAGGTGATGCACCGAGGAATGAAGAACACCTATCTTGCCAATAAACACAAACCATTCAAATGTGATGCAAGATCATGCACAGATAACAAAATTTGCAGTGAAAGATCAGGAGGATGCAAATGAACACAGAGAGGGTTGAGAATCATCCATGACATGCATTACTTGCTCCAAAGATCGATACAATACACTACAAAATGCCAAGAGGCAAAGTTGCATTACAGTTTTAAATGGGAGGTTTGAACTCCACAAATTCGTCTACCAAAGAGAAGAAGGGAGGGGCAAAACAAGAATGTTCAACACTTAAAGAAGCCCCTCCTTACAATTTATAGGAAGAATGAGAGAGGGAAGAGAGAGGAAATCCAGATCTACCCCAACCACTTCTAGGTTGCATTTAATTCATCTCATTATGGCGGTAGGTGAGAACCCTAGCAAAAGTGGCGAACTGTATTTTGCATTTAAGCTGGTTGTTGAAACATCATTTCTGGCCATTATCACGTGCCAGAGGCGTTTTTGATTTTCTCTCTCCAAACTGAACCAAAATGTAAGATTGACCTCAGAATCATGTAGAGAATTTCACCAGCTTTCCATTGATATAAAGAACGTGAAAATCCGAGCTCTGGATCGAAAGTTATGGTGATCTGAAGATTAGGGCAAAAACAGGCCAAAACGGATCAGCAGGAAAATATTTGAATTTTTTTCGCGCTCTGCCACTCAAGTGCCACATGGCACGATTTCATTGGACGCGGGCCCTTCCTGACCATTTCCCTTTTATTTTTGCCTTTGGAAAATTTTTCAAAATTTTCCCGCCGGGCCGATGAGGTGAAGACACGTGGCGAGATTTGATTCGTTGGCGGCTCTTTCGGCTTTTCGTGTCCTCCGCGTACCTTTGGCCGGATGTCCCAAACTATCTGGGACAAATATCTCTCGAACCGCCCGATTCGGGCTTCCTTGTTCTGTTTGAGGTGAAGACACGTGGCGAGATTCCATTCGTTGGCGGCTCTTTCGGCTTTTCGCGTCCTCCGCGTACCTTTGGCCTGGATGTCCCAAACTGTTTCGGACGAAAGACTCCTATTTCGGCCGAATCGGCCGGTTCGCGTCCTCCACGTACCTTTGTCCCAACTGTCCCGCGGACCGCCTGGGACAAATATCTCCGAACCGTCTGAAATGGACTGTCTGTCGGTAAATCGGCCGACTCACGTCCCGCGCGTACTTTTGTCCCAGATGTCCCAAACTACGCGAAATGAAGACTTAGACATTTTCCCTTACTTTTGGCCATTTTCACGGCTTTTCGCGTCCGTGCGTCCCGACGTCCCAACTGTCCCACGGACCGCCTGGACTAGGACTTAGCTGATTTTCTTGTTTTTCGGCCCCAAGCTTGGTACGACGAACCTCAGTTCAACCCGAACTGGTACAACCCGAGCCCTTCAGACCCGAAATGCCTCAAAACAGTCCTGCAACCTTATTTTTGCATTTTTTCCATTCTTTCTAACTCGTTGGGATTTCTTCTTGGATGGGAGAGTTAGAAAAAGGCCGAGGGGACCTCGAAAAACATGATTTTGGGCCTTGAATCAATCTACTTGCTCGGGATTGAATAATCTGATGCGTGTTATCAAAATTACCTTAAGGGGTGAATTTTGGATAACAAGTACATGCCTAGGACCGACATTAAAACTTCCAAATAAAATAAAATTTTCATGAATAAGTTTGAGTACCCGGATAAATAACAATAATACCATTAAAGATCTAACAATTACAAACTTGTTTATTGCTTAGTTATCAAGCAATCTTCCTAACTAATTATCCAAAAGATGTCTATTTGATTTATAATAAAATAACAAGGTAAATATCTCTAACAAACCATGCCTAATAAATAAGATCTCTGCAATTTTTCCTTTTTCCAGCCTTATTCACGAATTTGAAACCTCTATGCTAAAAATAGACCTTTAAAAACTTCATGAACCGCAATAATACCAATTTTTTTCCCATTTAAATAAACCTCTAAATGCATGTACCCAATCTCAAGAATTTTAGCAGGGTTTCCTTTTTTCCTCATCATAGATCTTAAAATGGAATGCATCCCGAAACCCCATGTAAGAGCTCCTAAGGAGCCAAAATGGCGAAGAAGAAGATAAAAAGAAAATATCCAAAATTCAATATTTTCATGCTAGATAACGTATTGAGAAGTTTTGGGCTTCCAATACCATTTAATTGCATTAATGTTCATAGTGCCACATAGTGTCCAAACTCATCGCAACCACGCCATCTCCCAATCCTCTTAACTTAGCGGATTTAAAAATGAGCACCAATTTTACATGCGGTGGAGGTTTAATCGGTTGGTCAAAGACTTATAAATTTAAATAAAACAATTATTGCTTAGATCAACAATGACCATAATAACAAATTTATAATCATTTAGTCAATCAAATGATATGGATTGTGGTCAAAGACCACTTGATTAATTAAACATTATAATTCCTATAATCATGGTTTAGACCATGTGGTCAATTAAACACCTCTTAAACATAAACAACCAAATTCCATAAATCATGGTATTAGGAAATTTTTGATTTAATACATTTACCTTTACCCATTTTTCCATAATAATGTCTTTTCAAAAATCAAACAAACATTACCTTAATGAAGACAGACCACTCATTACTTGCTCCGAAAGGGAGATTTTTATAATACAATATTGTCCTCTACCGCCCAAGCCAAAACGAAGATGGTTAGTCATCATCCAAATTTCAAAATAATACATTATAGCTATGTATAAATCCATCTTATTTGCAAATCATTATTTCCAGCAACAAGATGAACCATAATATCAATATAAGGTATCTGAACCAAGTAATACACTAATGTAACAATCATCACATTCAACTAAGCAAGGTAATCCATAATACACAACATAACAAGGTGTACTACAAAATCCATTGCAAGTAATACATTCCTAGATATATCTCCCATTATTGAAATCATCATACTCAACATGGCGAGTACATTCAAACACTAAAGAAAAACATGAATAAACTATAAATGTCAAGTACTTTTCGAATGATGGAAAAACACATTGCGTGGTTGCATACGCAACTAAGTGTAAGTGTGTATATCCTTTTCAAGGTATACATATGCATGTGTAGATGTATATCCATATATGCAACAAGGCTTATGTCCCCACCTTTGTAAACCATTCAACATTTTATGAATTATCCTTCGATTAAACAAACTGAAATTGTAGGATGTGACAATAAACACATAAAACACCTGCAGGTTCACAACAATATATACAACAAATGAATGTTTACATGATATAAAGAAAAATACAACAATTATCAAAACAAAAGGAGAATCACATATTGAAGAAATAAACACAAACACATAGATTCTTTATCCTTGGAATGAGTGGCCAACTCATTCCTCAAGAGGATTTTAACCAACACTTATTTACAAGCTTGATGCCACAAAACCTCGTAATGAATTATTCAAAATAATGGAGGTTACATTCAATGGTGTGGGAGGTTGCATTTATAATTCCATGCTTCCAACCAACTCCTTATTTTGGGGTATACATTTCAGTCCAATCTTATCACATTACAACAAAAGCATTAATCTCCACATTACAACAATTTTTTAGACCCATCCCCTTAGACATGATAACATTCCTACAATCCTCTAATGAGAACCCTAGCTCCTAGAACCTCCTAATACTTTCTGCAAAGCTTTGCTTTCCATCCTCTCTATGATGATCCTGATGCTTCTCTCTTTCTCGACAGTGTCTTCATCTACCCGAGCATCTCTATATATAGGTTTAGCACCCACCGCCATGCCTTCCTTCAGGAGCAGATCACATGCCAAGTGTCTAGGTGGTCCTCTAATGGAGCATGCTAATCCTTTTCGAGCTCTCCATTATCTGCAATGATGTCTTTCAGAACCTTCTATGCATGGAATATTCTTTCCTTGACCACCAAGCCTCCATGTGCTAGCACCTTATCCACTTAGCATGTTTACTTGGGTCACGTTTTTGTTAAGTGCCTTTATAATGCCTGAATATGGCTAAGTCCTCGATCTTGTTTCCCGCCTTGTGCGTGCACCCTGGTTCCTCATAAACCCTTCTTAAACCCTTGTTTCGTGCACTTTTCCTCCTCACGCCCGCCCTTCCTCGGTCCTGCGCGCACACGCCCTTTGACACTTAGCCAATATTTTGAGGCCCAACATTATTATTTTTAACTTGCATAGTTTTTCGATAGGAATTTAAATATACAATTAGATTTAGGTTTGGGAATATTCTTGATAACTATTTTTAACTTTTACCTAAACCCGTACTAGGAGCCATTCATATAAATGTCATACATCTTGAGCAAGTGTCGTGTTAAAATGAAAATCTCTAGAGCTGATATGAGAGGTGTTAGATATCCTCTAAGGTTGGTTATAGCTAGTGCATAGCACTCAAAATGATTTATTTGACATTTTTAGTAAAGTATGGATGACATATGCACAAATTGACATGTTTTCCTAGTAATATTTAGAAATAGCCAATAGTAAAGATAACAATGAATTATATAGAAATAACCGTGATATATATTCTCTATTTTATTCTAAATAAACTATAAGTTCATAAATTACACTTAGATCCACTCGTTTGTCATTTATGAAGGAAAAAGAATGCTATATTTTGTATATGATGGGCCACTTTTGGGGCTCATCAACACTACCAAGACTTAATGCACTTTTATATTTATTTTTCTTTTCTTTTTTGACTTTTTTTCCTTATTATTTCTTCTTTTTTGTGTTGGCTATGAAATTATTTGAACTCAACAACAAATAAAATAACTTAAAGTTTAGAGTTTTATTTTTTTCGTTGAAAGGTGTTTTCCAAATTGGTTTGAATAAATCCTAATAGGTAGTAGACACATTGAAAACTATGATTTATTTGGTCATTGATATATGACCTTATCACAACCTTTTATGTGTCACCCCATGTTAACAGTAAAACAAACCATGTCTCACACCCCATAATTAAATGGTTTTTTTGTCGCTATGATTGATGGTTGATGACTTAATTATTTATAAAAGTGGATTTAGTAAATATACTATGTCATTATACATGTAAATATATACATATATGTATATGCTAAAATATATACACATACATATATATAAATGCATATATAAGCATATATGTATATATGTGCAACTATTACATTGTATGATTATTTTGTTTTAATAAGTCATCTTCTAGATTACATTATTTGTGTGATGTTGATTCTTGGATTTGTTAGACTATCACTTTTGGTTAATATTGTTACATGACAATAATTTGTATTGACTTCAAGATTCTACGGTTCATGCAAGTGTTGTTGATATTTAGAAAAGGTAAATGTAAATGTTATGTAACATTGTCTTCGCAACTTATCGCACTATTCAGATTGATGTTTATGATCCCTCTTTGGCATCACAAATGTGGTCATGGACCATCAATGAGGCATAAGTTATTTATAAATCATTCATAGACCGAGGGAGCAATTGATATTTGTTTTGTGTTATAGACCACATTATTGGGCATTGACAAGTTAAAAAGTTTTAATGTTTAATGATTAACGTTTATATGGTCATTAACCATAGTTTGGCATGTAAAATTGTTTCGAGGCTATTAAAAAGCCATGGTCGTCGACCACATCTCAAGATAAAAAGGATAAGATCTAAATTTGTAATGATTGGATGTTAGAATGGTCATAGACCATGAGCAAGGTAATAATAATGTTTTAATTTTATTGATATGGTCACGCACCATACACATCGTGCATGAAGTGTTTGGAGATTTAGGAGGGAATGTTAAGTTGTTTGTCATTTGTTAAATGCATTTAATAAATTATGCATGGTTTTTTGGGGAAAGTGGAAGCTTGATAAACAAACCAAGGCATGTATTCCTCCTCCCCGTACACATTGTTTTTGGTTTTGGTTGTTTAGTTTTACTTTGGGAGGTCAGCATGAGGTTTTAATGGAGAAATTATGGGTGAATGCATGCATGAAGGAGCTCTATTTAAATGGAAAATTTGGTATTGTTATTGCTATTTGGTCTTGGGAATCTTGGGAGCTTTGGCTGGAAATACAAGTTGCAGGTTTTAAGAGTAAAGAGGAAAAAGGAAATCAAGGCAAAATCATTATTAGGCATGAGTTATTCTTTCTCACATTTTTGTTGTCTTTATGTTGGAAATTGGGGATAAGTTTTATCTCTTAATATGATTATAAACTGGAAAAATAAGAATGAAATTAGTTTCTATTTGACGGGTTTAATAATAAATTTAGAATGTGATTTTGGGTTTCAATAGATTTATAAATGGAAGTTTGGGTATCTTGTTTAAAATTTATCTAAGGGGTTTTAAATAAAAAAATTTGGGCACAAGTTTAATGGTTTGTTGGATCTGTTGATGGTTTAAAATTTATGGAAAATGCATCCTATTGTTTTGTTTAAAAACCCAACTTTGTTAGAGCATGTAGATAGAATTCTACTTAATAAAATATGTCTCAGGACACCAGTATGAAGAATGTGAATTTCTCTTTTTTAATGAAAAAAAAAATTATTGGGAAATGAGAATTTAAGTTGTAAATAAACCGGTGCAAATGAAATATTTATTTTTATTTCATTTTAACCTTCACGGCTACTTAGAAAATAGGGGTTTTCATTTTTAGCCAATATGAAAACTAGGGTTTGAACCGTAATGGTAATATATGAGTATCTTTTTGAAAATAATATTTGGGTTGGAAGCCCATGCATGTTCAATAACTGCATTCATGTGGTTTTATTTTTATAGTACAAGGATTGGTAGATTTAAGATTTTGAGCTTATCTGCTTTTGTTTTCATAAAAATGTCAACTCTAAAACTGTACTATTTAATAACTAGTTTTGGTGACATCATGTGTGATTGTTGAATAATACCACTACCATTTATTCGAAATCGAGTGATAATAATTATGGGTATTGAACAATGAAGTTTATAGAATTGGTTGGTATATGTTTTCTTTAGAGAATGTTGTCATCTATGCAACCTTTGTGTTGCTTGGGGTTGGATAGGAGATAGTGTGATTTGATGCTTCTTGTTGATTGTTGTCATCAAGTCCATTTCGTACCAAATTGAATGATGTCTGAACGTAAATTAGTTTCATCACAAATTTGTTACGTTGGTTGTTAATTCTTTATTAGAAATAGTAGATTATTGCAAGATAAGGGGGGGTTGACATTGACTAGGTATTATGATTTTTTGAAGCAATGATTAAGTTCTTATTATCATGATTGTTTGAAAGCTATGTTGACATTGATTGTTCAAATGCTTATAGATAACTCTTAGCTTGATGATTATTTTGATCCATTAAGCAATGGATGATTAATTAGATATTGACATTTGCTTATCATTGAACTTTCCTATAGTAATGATTATGTGTTTGTAATCATGAATGTTGACTATTTGATTTAAAGCAATAATAACGGACAACAATTGGAAATAAATTTTTATTTATAAAATATGATTTTGTTTTACCTCCTCTGTGCAAACATTCTTTTGAATAGATTGATGAGATAGTGAAACCTTAAAATATGCATGTTTAATATTAAAGAAGTCAACTTTGTTTAAGATTACCTTAGAGAGTTGATTGTTGCATGTTTATGGTAACCGTAACTTGTATCAAGGTGACTTAACCAGTCTAGATAAGTTGGCTTCTTGGATTGATTGATAAAATAGCTTACTTTTGTAGTATCATTATATTTAAGTAAAGATATGTATGTACATGTAGTTAATGAACTACAAAGTTAGTAAGTTATTGATTAACTTAATCTTAACATATTATGTCATTTCAATTAAATACAATAAGAATATGAGTTTGATAACTGAATGCTAGTTCATAGAATGACCATGTAACAATGTGCATGACAAAGTGATATTTTGAAGTGAATGACTGGGTTGTATACAAACAATTTCTCATTTATATTGTTTAAAAATCCATTCAGGATTATTATATTTAATTTTAATGTGAAAGTATTATTTTTGAGGTTGATTAAAGGAATTTTCCTATTGTACTATTTAGAAAAATTGTATGTCATCATTTCAAAAGATAAGGATTTATCCTTATTAAGTTAAATAAAATTACTTGCTATTTCGTATCACATTTTGTGATTTATAAAGATATTTTTAATGTTGTTTTTATAATAGAGTATGAATTAAATTTAACATTTTTATGCTACGAAACTATGTTTGGTTTGTCGAATCATTATAGTTAAATGAATAAGATGATTTATAAACATAGTTGGGTAAGGAAAGCAATATAACGACATATTAAATTAATATTTTTAAGTGTTGTTTAAAAACAATGTATAAACATAAGTTATTGATAAGTGATAATTAATCATATTTGATTTTAAAGTTTCATTATGGATGACCAAATGTTTCATTGATGAGCAAAGTACATTATGGGAAAACGATGCAACATAAACTATGTTATATTAATAATATACCTTACTAAATAAGTTGTTCTATTTATATCAAATGACGACCAAATAAGATTAAGTGAACCTTTCATAATGAATGATAAACTTATGTGAATGAGACCAATATTAACTATGGAGTGATTGGATCTTCTAAATACAAGTTATGGTTAAATTAATCTATTTTGAATGACACCACTATGTTGCGATATCACGATAAGAGACACTCATTTAAGATATTAACATTGACAAGTTACTATGGTTCCCTAACGAGAAAAAGATAACCTGATATGATACATACTATCCTATTGTAAATATATACCTAGTTCTAACTCAAATAGATAACAAATAGTGTAAATGAAGTGTGGGTGTTATGACCCACTGCTCCATTCGATAGAACCCTACCCATACCAACTTAGGATGGCTATGGGAAGGGTAGTGATTACTTAATGAAAAAGTCATTATGTGGTCACTATCTTTCCCATAGGGATCCTAATATGGGACTGATAACGTCCTCTCAAATAGAATGGTGAGTCCTAGTTCTACTTCTTCAAAATAGAAACTAAATTTCTTAAACAATGAAATGAGATCTAGATAAATGTGTAGAGATGGTTGTGCGGTAAAGGATGAGACAAGTTTCACTGACTTGGGTGTGGTCACGAAACTAATCTTGCATTTCTCACTTGAAAACTTATCCAAGTAGTGTAGCTATCTGATTACATTGGTTGTTCACCATACCCCTAACTTGTTGTGTCAGATGCCAGATGGATTACAAATTTTCTGATTTCCAGGTTGACACTTAGGAGTTACACATAGTTATCAAACACATGTTAAAAAGGTTTAACCAAAAGTATACGAGTTATACTCAATCGGTTAGAGTGAATTAAGGGGGATCGGGTAGATCAAGTTGAACCTTATAGCCTGCACATGGTTATTATTTGTTATCAGATGGATTGTAAACATTTTATTATGCTAAATTTTAATTGCTACAACCTGAAAATCATTGAAAGACATTAATTGTGATTTGGGGTTTGTTTAAAAAAATTCCTCTTAATTCGGATGAAGTATAACATGGTTGTTACATTTTGGTATTAGAGCGAGGTTGCCATATTGGCTAAAACTACAAACCCCTATTTTCTAAGCAACCTAGAAGCTTAAAACAAACAAAAACAAATCTTGCATTTGCAATAAAACCAATTTTATTTGCAACTTAAATTCTTATTTTCCAATACTTTTTCATAAAAATAGCAATTCTCATTCTTCATACAACAAGCTCATGCATATTTTTTTAAGCAGGACATCTATCTACACGCTTTCGATAAGATGGGTTTTTAAACAAAACAATAGGACACATTTTCCACAAATTTCAAACTATCAATTGATAAAAAAACCATTAAAATTATGCCAAATTTTTTTAATTAAAAACCCTTGAGACAAATTTTAAACAAGATACCCAAACTTCCAAATTTATAAATCTACTGAAACCCAAAAGCACATTCCATATTTCTAATTAAACCCATCAAATAGAAACTAATTTCATTCTTATTTCTCCATATTTATAATCAGATCAAGAGACAAACGTACCCCAAATTTTTAACATAAAGACAAAAAAATGTGAGAAAGAATAACTCATGCCTGGTAATACTTTTTCCTTGATTTCCTTTTTCCTCTTTACTCTTAAAACTCAGTAACTTGTATTTCCAGCCAAAGCTCCCAAGATTCCCAAGACCAAACAACATTAAAAACCAAATTCTCCATTTAAATAGAGCTCCTTCATGCATGTAATCTCTAATAATTTCTCCATAAAACCCTCATGCAACCTCCCGAGTAAAACTAAATAGCCAAAACTAGAAACAATGTATATGGGGAGGAGGAATGCATGTATTGGCATGTTTAACAAGCTTCCACTTTCCCCAAAACCATGTATGATTTATTAAATGCATTTAATAATTGTGATGACCAATTATAATTCCCTCCTAATCTCCAAAAACTTCATGCAATGCGTATGGTCTATGACCATATCAATACAATTAAAACATTATTATTGCCTTGCTCATGTTCTATGACCATTCCAACATCCAATCATTACAACTTTTGATCTTATACTTTTTACCTTGAGATGTGGTTGATGACCATGAATTTTTAATAGCCTCAAAAATTTTACATGCCAAACTATGGTCAATGACCATATAAACATTAATAATTAAACATTAAAACTTTTAACTTTGTCAATGCCCAATAATGTGGTCTATGACCCAAAATAAATATCATTTCTTTGCTACTCGGTCTATGACCATTTTATAAATAACTTAGACATAACACATTACCTCATCAATGGTCCATGACCACGTTCATGATGTCAAGGAGGGATCATAAACATTAATTGTGAATAATGCAATAAGGTCTAAGACCGTGTTACAATAACATTTACATTTAGCTTTTTCCAAATATAGACAACACTACAGAAAACGGTAACGAAGTTAATACAAATTATTGTCATGTAATGATATTAACTAGAAGTGATAGTCTAACAGATCCAACAATCAATGTGGCACAAATAATATAATCCAGAAGATGACTTATTAAAAAAACAATCATATAACGTAATAGTTGCACATATATACGTATATACTTATATATGCATTTATATATGTATGTGTATATGTTTTAGCATATACATTTATGTATATATTTACATGTATAATAACATATGTATAGTTATTAAATCCACATTTACAATTAATTAAGTCATCAACCATCAATCACAACGACTAAAAAAACCATTTCATTGTAGGGTGACAATGTCCACCAAATGCTTATGAAAACTTAACTCATGTAACCATGTCCATGAGTCCAACATGCTATAATGGAAAGTGTAAGACGTTGCATGTTCCTGAAATGGGCACTGACAAACAAACTAAAAAGGATTCTTGTCGACACATCACATAGTGACCTAAACATGCTTTTGTAGGTTTCATCCCATGTACCTCGAAAGTGGCATAAATATACTTAAAAGTTACTTGCCTTCCCCCTTCTATTAGGAAAGAGAGGGAACATGCAACATTGATCAATGAAATAGGGCCAAGGGGTGAATACCAATCATTCTCTATGCTATTATTCACATTATTCCACGTCAACACCACTATCTCATTCAACTATGCTTATTAGACAATTTTAGGCAATGGTAATTTCTCAATACCCTTTAAAAATGCAAATTAATATTATTTTATACACTATTAATAAAATATATAAAATAATATTCTATATTTATTTAACTATTTTTAATACTTGTTTTTGTATATTAAATTGATTTTTATACAAATCTATATAAAAATAATGGTCATATTTATAATATGCTAGCTACATGAGATGATTATTTTAAATATTTGTAAGTATTTTATGGCTAAAATCATTAAAAATGTCTAAACAATCAACAAATTCAACCCCTAATTTATTTGGCATTAACATATGACCTTATTACAACCATCCACATAGGACTCCCCACAAATTAACCCTTTCACCTAGATTTTCTATGTTAGATGCCATGTAGATTAACCTTGTCACCCCATAACATCTATATTTTTGTTTGCATACACACTTTGAATTATTTTTTCTAATGTTGGAAATATACATATAAACACTTTCATTTTTTTCATGGATCCCTTATTTTATTCTCCGGTCAATTTGAGCCATGTGAGGGAGTGTGAAAGTTGTATAGGGCCAATATTCTTCCCCTCATAAACAAGGAATGATAATAATTGAGCCAAGGAAGCTCCTCCATTGCATACACAAAATCCCTCTTTTCACTAGAATTAGAGGGTGGTCGTAAGCTCATAAATGGGCATATGGTGCCACTATGTTTCAAATTCCTTAATGAATATATTGAAACCACATCATCGACTGGAATGGACCATGGTGCATCTCATGTATGACCCCAACATTCAATGTTACATCATTTCCACTAGTTATCTCATCCATAACATCCTGTTATAGACACAAAATCACACACATATTACTATTTTACTATCTTTGCCAAGTATGTTGTTATATATATGGATCTTAAGTAAGAAAAGTATTCATTGGTGACAAAACTCCATAGTTAATCTACTTGATTTTGGTTATTTTATTGTCTCTCTCTCTCTCTCTTTCACATCTATCACTTCAACACCCAATTCTAGTAAGGTCATAGGGATCGGGTCTTAAGTGGACGCATTTTTTTGAAAAATAAAAACTTCAACTTGTATGAGTTTTTTGAAATAGTTACACTCAAAATTGGAAGATGTTGTATAAACATGAATTGTAGCATTTTGAGTCTAGTTTCTAAGCTACTAAATTTTATTGAAAATGGATAAGTTTAAGTGGGTCAAATAACTAAAATACCAATAGGTGCTCTGTTTTTGTTAAAAAACATAATAGAGTGACTTTTGTGCCCCCACCATTTTTGAGCACCATTTAGTATTTTTGAAAACCCTTTTGTAGAAAGATAGCTAGGAGCATCTAGTTTGTGTTAGAGTTTTTTTATAGATTTTTTTAGTATTTATTTTTTTAATGATTTTTCTAGTATAGAAATTTAAAGTTTTGAAAAATAATAGAGCTCAACTGTGCCCCCTAACTACCTCAAAAAATATCGAAAATTATATATTTTTAATATGTATAGAATTAGGCCTAGTTTGTGCTAGTATATATTTTTTTCAATTTTGATGAGCCAAAAAAAAGATACACGATGAAAGATAGACATATTTAAACTTCAAAAAAATAGCTATAAAAAGGCATAGTTAGAAAATAAATAATATGGAAACCTTATATTAGTTAGAAAATTTGAAAAATTATATTTTTAGAAAGAAGAAACTTTCCTCTATGTCGTGGTATAATTTTTTTTAAACGAATTGATTGTTTTATGTTGATTTATCATGGTGGAAATGGATTTTTGCATTTTCCTACAAAAAACATGATGTTTGTTGTGTTTTATGCAGGTCCATGCCTCAAGCTTGGGGATCCAAACCGGATCCAAGCCTTGAGGCATGGCTTGGAAAAAGTGAAAACACAAAAAATGCTATATTGTGTTATATATATATAAATGTTTATGTGTTTTTCATATATTTTATATAAATAATATGTATGCTTATAAATATTATTATAAATATAATATAAATGTTTATACTTTAAATTTATTTTAGTAAATATAAGAAATTAGGGCCACTCTACACCTTATGGAACTAGTCTCACAGCTCCATTAGTCACGATTTAGGAGATAGTTTTTATAGTATAATACATAGGTAATTTTTATTTTAGTTTAGTAAATATAAGAAATTAGGCCACTTACACCTTATGGAATTAGTCTCAGCTCCATTAGTCACGATTTAGGAGATAGTTTTTTTAATATAATTAAAGGTAATTTTAAGGATTTCAAAGATTCTAAACCTAAAACCTAAAGCTTTTAGTGTTTAAATGAAACCTAAACCTTAAACCTAAACCCGAGGCCCTAAACCTAAACCTAAACCTAAACCCTAAACCCTAAACCCTAAACCCTAAACCCTAAACCTAACCCTAAACCCTAAACCATTAAACAAACCCTTACTCAAGCCCTAAACCCTAAACCCTAAACCTAAACCATGAACCATGAGCCCTAAATGCTAAACCTTAAACCCTAAAAACTAAATCCTAAACCCTAAACCCTAAACCCCTAAACCCTAAACCTAAACAATGAATCCTAAACCCTAAATCCTAAGCCCTAAACCCTAAACCCTGAACTCTACGACCTAAACCCTTAACCCTCAACCATTAACCCTAAGACCTAAACCCTAAAACTATAAACCCTAAACCCTAAAACCAAAAAATAATAACCCTCAACCTAAACCCCTAAAACCTAAATCCTAAACCTAAACCCTAAACCTCAAAACCCTAAACCTAAACCCTGAGCCTTAAGCCCTAAACCCTAAACACTAAATCCAAAGCCCTGAGCTCTAACCCCTAAACCTTAAACCCATAACCGAACCCCAGAAACTTGAGCCTAAACCCTAAACCCTAAACCCTAAACCCCTAACCCTAAACCCTAAGCCTTAAACCCTACACCCTTGATCCTTGAGCCCTAAACCCTAAACTTTAAACCCTGAGCCCTAAACCCTAAATCCAGAGCCCTGAGCTCTAACCCGTAAACCTTAAACCCGTAACTCTAAACCCTAAACCTTGAGCCATAAACCCTGAACCATGCACCCTAAACCTAAGATCTAAACCATAAACCTAAACCCTAAGCCTTGAACCCTACACCTTGATCCCTAATCCCTAAACCCTAAACCATGTACCATAAGCCCTAAACCCTAAACCCTAAACCATGAGCCCTAAACCATAAACCCTAAACCTTAAGCCCTAAATGCTAAATCCTAAACCCTAAAATATGAGCCCTAAATGCTAAACCCTAAACCCTAAAACCCTAAACCCTAAACCCTAAACCCTAAACCCTAAGCCCTAAACCCTAAACCCTAAACCCTTAACCCTAAACCCTAAATCTAAGCCCTAAACACTAAACCCTAAACCCTAAACCCTGCGACCTAAACCCTAACCTAAACCCTTAACCCTTAGACCTAAACCTAAACTATAACCCTAAACCTAAAACCAAAATAATAAACCCTAAACCCTGAACACTAAATCATGAACCCTAAACCCTAAACCTTAAACCTTGAACCCTTGAACTCTAAACCCTAAAAATAAATAGAGCCCTAATCTCTAACCTCTAAACCTCATATATTTCCAGTAGGTCTTATGAGTGAGTTCATCTTTTGAATATCAATATTAGGACCTTATTTCCTAGTCTTGTGCCTAGAACCATCATTGAGTCTTCTTGTACAACTACCTTGTTTATGAGAGGTGGGACAAGAAACTAAATGGATATGACATCTACCTTGTGCCTTGTAATGCATATTACACATCTCTGCCAAACCTGTTTCTCCCCACATATACTTGCATTCTTGAATGTCAATTTCTTTACACTCTGAAACAAATTTCACATTTCTCATATTTCCATGTATGGTATTATGCAAGCTAGGATGACCCATTGGAAGCTGGAAAAAATAACCATCGCAACACAAAAATTAATCTCAAAGGAAATGGAAGAAACACAGATAGTATACCAACATGGAGGTGTAGGATCAAAACCAAATTACCTACAATATCCTCTCCTCTGGAGAAAGAGAAAGCTCTTATATTACTGGAATGGATAGTAAATTTGACAAAACTTCCTGAAGTGTTCAAAATAAGCATACAAACTGGGGAATGGCTAAGAACATAAAGGAGTTATCAATCCCTAGTAAATCTTTCTTGTTTAGTTCGAATGGGAGTCAATTGGCCTACGACTTAGTGACCTTCCATTCATTGATAATTCCTTCTATGATAAACCCATGGATGCTTTCAAAAGTGCCTTCAAAAAGATAGGGGTAGTCATCAATCCTAGTGAAGGGTGTGATGTGATTTCCAAAAAACTTGAAATTATATGATTTAGAGGTCATAACATGAATTTACAAATATCTCTATCATTATAAATGGAATCCAAGTAACGGTGTCTCTTTATACCCAAGGATCTAGGACTACTGGGGTCTGTGGTAGGATTGGACATTCAGGAATCATTGAGTGTCTGAATCAGAATGTCATTACATCTGGAGAAACATTTTCAAACATTGGAGTAATGCATCTTGGAAAATAAACTTGAACCTCAGAAATCCTCTCAAATTGCTAGCTTACACAAGCACTGGACATATCAAGCTTTATTCTTCAAATGAAACCTTCGTTCATGGTAGCTTGCAATTGAAATAATTATTCAAAAGAGCATCAAAAACATTTCTTTATACCAAATTGTTCTGGATATCTGACATTTCCCTCCTTCAAAATATCAATAGATGAAAGACACCAAATTGTGATTACTCTCTTTAAATGTTTTGCCTAGGAAGTAGATGAACCCTTTTAGTTGAATACTCTATGTTAATACTAATAAGAATGGGTAAGACACAAAACATTACAAAGTGAGTGAAATAGTTCCCATGCGATGGGAAAAAGAAGATAGATGTATTGGGTAACATTTATTTATACCAAATTTTTCTTAGATATCTGACATTTCCCTCCTTCAAAATATCAGTAGATGAAAGGCATCAAATTGTGATGAATCCCTTTGAATGTTCTACCTACAAAGTAGATGAACCATTTTTAGTTGAATACTCTCTATCAATACTTATAAGAATGGGTAAGACATAGAACATTACAATGAGTGAATGGGTGAGCCTAAACCTTAAGCCTTAAACCTTGGGCCCTAAACCCTAACCCCTAAACCCTAAACCCTGAGCCTTAAACCCTAAACCATGTCCCCTAAACCCTAAACCCTGACCTTTAAACCTTAAACCTTGATCCCTAAACCCTAAACCCTAAACCTAAGCCCTAAACCCTAAACCACTAAACCATAAGCCCTAAACCCTAAGCCCTAAACCCTAAACCCTAAGCCCTAAATCCTAAACCCTAAACCCTAAACTAAACCCTCAACCCTAAACCCTAAAACCTAAACCCTAAGCCTAAACCCTAAACCCTAAACCTTGAGCCCTAAACCCTAAACCCTAAGCCTTGAACCTTGAGCCCTAAGCCCTAAGCCTAAGCTCAAACCCTAAACATTGAACCCTGAAACATGAACCCTCAACCCTAAACCCTAAAAAGCCCTAAACCCTAAACCCTAAAACCTAAACCCTTGAGCCCTAAACCCTGAACCTTGAGCCCTAAACCTCTAAAACTAAACCCCTCCATAAACCCCCTAAACCCTAAACCCTTAACCCTAACCCATAAACCCTAAAATCTAAACCTAAACCCTAAACCCTAAACCGTGAACCCTAAACCTGAGCTCTAAACCCTAAACCCTAAAATATGAACCATGAGCCCTAAACACTAAACCCTAAACCCTAAACCCTAAGTCCTAAACCCTAAACCCTGAACCTAAACCCTAAACCCTAAATCATAAACCCTGACCCAAAGGAAAGTCCTAATAAGATCATTTAGTGTGTTTCAGTGTGTAGGGAATAGTGTCTAAGATGATTGATCAACTCATTTAGATTTGATGAGAGATTACTTCCTCTGAAGGCCTAAAAAGGCCATTTTTGGTCATTTTGTAGATAATTGAACACCCTTCAGAACAAGCTAAAATGAGTTAGTAATGTCATCGAGGTATCAAGGACCATCATGTGTGAAGTATTAAGGCATCATTTGTCTCCATGAGAGACATATGAGAAAAAACATGTATGAGAATTGTGAATTTGATTCCATGAAAGGATAATTTTAGAGCTAGGAAAGGTGAGGGGATGATCATCTTTATATGGAGCACCATGTTTCTAAGAATGAGAAATCATCTGAGTTTACTTGATGTAATTCACTTAGTACTATTCATAAAAACTCATTCAACTCCTAGTAGTGTGATCAAACATTAAGGAGGAGGCACATTACAATCACCTCATTTTGGCCATAGGATAGGAATCCCATTCAAGGAGCAATCCTCTATCTACAAAGTGAGGATATCATTTTAGTAAGAAGTAGACAAGCATCATAGAGTTGATTCATGGTCACTAAAGTGAATTATGGACCAAATTTAAAAATTGGTACCAATTCAAGCAGTGGTAGGGCCAAAATCCAATTTAGAAGGTCAAAAACCTACAAAACGAGTATATGCTTTCCCAAAACAAAGACTGACTACAATATATATGCCCTGAAAGTTTAGGTCCTTTGTTGAAATCTGAAAATGAGTTAAGTATTGACTAGATTAGATTTTGAAAAACTATCTTCTAGATTATAATTGTTGGAGCTATGGGACCACTTCCATCAGGTGCAGAGTGACCCTAATTTCTTATATTTACTAAAATAAATTTAAAGTATAAGAAATAATAAAAGTATAAAGAAATAATAAAAGAAATCTTATACTTGTGCACATTATAATGCATATGTGTTTTTCCTTAACTAAAATGTGTGTACGTGTTATAACGCGTATATGTTATAATGTACACACATTTTAGGCTCGGTAATTACTAACCCAAGAAAAATAAAATGTGACCGCGTTATGGGAAAACACATACGCATTCTAGATGTTTTGAGGATTTTGTCCACTTTTTGGCCCCCTAACTTGGTGCACTTACCCTCACACATTTACATTTTATCTAGCTATAGCCCGCTATCTTGGCGTCATTGGTATGAGGGAAACCTAAGGACATTATTTCACACACAAGCACATAGAACTACATGGAGTCTGGAATGTAGTGTAGTGCTCGGTCATAAGTTCATCCTTCGGATGACCATCGGGGTTAGTACAACTTCACATATTGCATTTTTCATTCCAATTTGATGTGTTTGTGAGATTGTGTAAGTAGCTAGGGTTTGTGTTGTAGGTTATAGGTACCTTGGTGATCTAAGTGTGACATATACGTGACCAACAATGAATAAGTGTGAAACTCTAGCGACAAAGGAAAAAGTAAATTCTGAGCATTTACTTAATCACCAACACCTAAGAGTAGTCTGCGGCACCCAAGGCACCCTCTCCCTATCCCAGAAACTCGTGTCCAACTATGTCTGCAGCTTCCAAAATTTATATCGAGCATTTTCGAAACCTCGCCTATCCCTTTCATAAGTTGTTCCATTTCGGATCTGTTCTAAGATAACCGAAAATCAGATAAATACCCTATATCTCTCATTTGTTTACATGGTTACATCTTTAGAGTGCTTAACATTTGTATTCTATTGTATATATCATAGTAGTGACTCTAAAATTAGATTTAATATTCAAATTTTATTAAATCATTTGGTGAACCCGATATATCATATCCACATCATGATATATTTCGAACATCCAATAATTAAGACAACCTTTCATATTAAAAAATCAAAGTAAAAATAACAATCATTACATCATATACGAATGCAAGTGCACAACACATATGTGATCCAATACATACATATATATATATATATATATATATATATATATATATATATATATATATCGTAAAAATTATAAATTCTACAAAAATGCAATCGTTGGGGAAATTCCCTATGCATCATTACATTCATATATGTTATACATCATCGTCACTATCACTATAAACAATTGTGGAGAGCTCTAGAACTAGATGCTTCACCGCTCAATCTATTTGTTGATCATAGCCCCTATATCTTTCTACCTACCTCTGTAATATATATATCTCGGTTGAATGCTCGTGAACCATCCCTATAGCTCCAAATATCTCACAAATATATTTTGAAGTAAGGCCCACCTCTATAACATGTCTAGCTCACTCCCTATTCACGTGCACATCATCATGCTCATTCAATATTATAGTACATGTGGCTTTCGATATAGCCATTGACGTGAACAAATGGATATACGCACACTGTAATCACATCCACTCGCTCTAACATGTTACCTTGCATGAGCACATATGGAGGTACATTCCACATCAATGTGTGTATCAATGA
Organism: Taxus wallichiana var. yunnanensis; assembly: GCA_018340775.1. Taxonomy (NCBI): domain Eukaryota; kingdom Viridiplantae; phylum Streptophyta; class Pinopsida; order Cupressales; family Taxaceae; genus Taxus; species Taxus wallichiana. The sequence goes on along the minus strand of CM031240.1, from coordinate 341,191,766 downwards.
GTCAAAAATCAACAAAAATAGGCATCACTTGTAACCATACCACACCAAATTAGTTATTATGCACATTTTATGATATTGAACAATCACACTACAATCAAAAAATAGTAACAAACAATACTCATGCTCTGCTAGTGCCGCTACTTTATGCCATCTCTATCATGGGTAGGTTCTGTCCCTCTACTCCTCCAGCCGGCAATCCACCCATTGCATCTACGACAACCTGGAAATAATATCACCCATCGATGTGATGCCCACCACTCATTATACGCCTAGGTACACCCCATATCATCCACTTGTATTGGCCCCATGACCAAATCGACCTCATATGGACTAGGAGACACTAATTTGTGCACTTACTGTAGGCCCCTGGTCTCGCTCTGCCCGCCTTGTGCTCTAATGGTCTCACCCATACATATGGATCTGGGGGCACATCTTGAGCTATACCAAACTACCTCGATATACGATCCATCGAGAATAACTCTACAACTCCTAGAAATCACTCATTTAACCACATGGTGTGTCAAATGTATCGTAACTCTACTCCATCCTTAATCCAACCACCATAGTTTCTATATGACCTCCATATGATGGCCCCTAGACCCATCCAATCAAGCATCGACCTATAGGTGGTAGTTTCTAGTCTCCTACTATGAGTGCATGTCCACCCTATTGCAAAAATCTTGGGCCTCACCCACTCAGCCCATGGCCCACCAAGTGGCCTCAATATCACAATATTCTTGTAAGACCATACATGTAATCCTTTGGTGGCCCCTATATTTAAGTCCCGATAAAATGGGCTAACACACATTGTGCCCATGCAAATCTCGTCCCATGCTCCTTTATGTGCTGACAAATATCATGCATCTTATACAATATGCCCACTTTGCCACCCTCTACTACCACCGATGAAGCTATAACCACTGTAATAAAATTCCACAACCATGGAACACCTAATCTCACTATAACATCTAAACTAATATGAGTCTTTTTTGTACTGTGTCCTTGTAAAATACCACCTTCGTAGCTCTCATCTATCTCGGAGCATCCACTCTGCTCATAACTGCACTCCCTCTCCCATAATCGGTAGTCATAATATGTGATAAACATCCTCTAGGGTCACTATCATCTCACTAGTGGGTAACCAAAAGGTACATGTATCGCATACCATCTCTCACAAAATGCAGTTGCCATAGGCATATTATGGGGAAATTCCCCCAATCTTGCTATGTGCCATAGGTTGACATGGTCTAGTATGTCCCACTCAACATCAAATAACCCTAGGGTTAACAATGTGCTCAAATGATGACCCCATGGAACTCTCTCGAGTGTATATCGCTCTCTGTGCAACACAAAAAAATATGACATTAGTGATCCATACATATACAACACTAGCTAATCATAGTGTAAAAATCAACCAAAATTCCAATAATACATATTGCACTCTCAAAACTCTATTATGGGATACCAATGTGTCACAATCGCTTAGTAGGTCACACGGTGCTTGGCTGGGCATTGGCATCCCAAAGGATGTCAACATCTTGACCACTCCCACCCAGATTAGAAACATACAAAAACATAAAATTTCAAATTTTACAAAAATCGACAAAGAAGAATAAATTTCACCACATTTAAAATAATAACCATACTCACCAACTCATTGGTCGTCTGCACCGCATTATGACTTCCAATACTATCTCAAAGCTCATCAAAATTTCTTCCCTAACACGTGGCATCCTCACAAGCTCAGAGCTCCAATTCTCACTCACTCATGGTACAAATGAAATTACTATTCACTTTTTACTATTACTATATATAGAAAATTTCAATTTTTCATTTACTATAGTTACTATATGCACCCAAAATTACATGTGCTACATTATCGGAAAAATGGTTACAAAAGTCCCCAATGATGATTCAGGTCCTTTCAAGAAGGGGTTGAGCTCCAATTTCCATTCACAATGTATATTTGTCACCTAGACATCTTTACTTAGCCTTCCCGCACTTTTTCCAGCTTCCTGCCTCTTTCTGCGCATGTGTTGACCTTTAGTGCCAAGGACCACCACCCAAAATAGGGCGATGGTCTTACCCTACTTTTTCTAGACTCCCTCACGTTTGTTTTGATATATGATGGTTCACTTAATTTCACTTTTAGCATGCATCCGTGATTTAAATTGTCTAAAATTAGCCTTGATTGCTTGGTTCTCCTTCCTCCTATTTTTAAATAGATTTAATTAGTTGGAATTGCTTCTTCTTGCCTTGTGCATGAAGGTACCTCCCATCCTCCATTCTTATATATTCCATACTTGTATTCAAGTAAAAGGCCCTGAGAATTTTTGTGTATCTTGCATTGTACTGCTGCCAAAATTGCTAGGAATTGTGTAGCCAGGACTTAAATCTCTTGTGCTATCTCTCTTCTACTTGCATTGCATCCAAATTTCCTTCAAGCTACCATTGCTCAAGCACCATCCTCCTGCTATTATTCTTGCATTCCCAATCCCTTGGAATCATATGAACACTCGGAGAAAGAAAGGAAAATCGAGGGGAAAACTAATGCACATAATTGGATTTACCTATGTTCCATGAATTCCAGGTTGGATGTGTTGTTTGATTTCCTTTATTCCTGTAATTTAACACTATTATATCATATCAAATACAATAGAAATTAGCTTCCTTTCATTTGCAAGTAACTAGTTAATTTACAAGAGGGCTTGAATCTTTCATAGAAACTCCCGGTGATAGATCCTATTCTTCCCATCCCTGTGGATCTAAAGGAGAGAATATCTGTAGGAGGTTGTCTACATATCATAGATCATTTGGAAAAGTTCTTTTTTTAAGTTAGTTTATTTTCAATACACTCAACACAGGTGAATAACCACACTAGGTTATCTCACTTGTTTAGTTTTAGTGTAGAAATATTTTAATTATTTAGAATAGAAGCAAATTGTTGTTTGTGATTGTAATATTTTAGTTTTGTGATTTGTTTAGATTAGTTTCCTTTCAGCAGTAACATAGATTGTTAGTTTCAACTTAGTTAATTTGGACACTTCAAACTAGATCAACACTTAGATCCAAGTTAGGAAAACAAACCATAGGGAATTTACGCTACCCATTCATAGCCTCTAAATCTCCCCTTTGCCAATTTAGCTACTAGGAGATCACACTACCAAATCTTAGTCAATGATCCTCCTATAGTTAGCCACACACATTTAAACATTGGATGCTCTGGCATGACCTCGGGGTTGAGTGCGGTTGAAGGTTGCATGTCAATTTTCATCCGTACAGATTACCATTTGCATTCATGCTTCTAACTAATACGAGGCACAAGGTTTTGCTCATATATTGAGATTCGTTACTCCATTTTATCCCATGTTTGTGCCAATCAGTTCATAATTTTTCTTACCACCTTACTATACACATTCCACAATGCTATATTCCAATCTAGCACATTTACTACTAAATATACGTGTAATCTTTCCATATCTTCTATAATACATCTTGTTCACTATTACACCATTTCACCTCTAATTTTGGCTCAATTATCATTATCTCCACCCCTCACCCTTTCACCACTAGAGGGAATATAATAGGGGTCACCCTATAATCCCTTTAGGATACTATATGATCATTCGATACTCCTAATACATCATTATTGAATTTTTTTTATTTCACACTATTCAAACGAAGGAACAAATCAATCTATTCAAATACTTTCTATCTATTCCCCCTAATGACCTAATATGGGGAAAAAATAAAAAATATCTCCATGAGTAATCTATCACATACATCCAATCTCAAAGCAATATTTTACTATTAAATCAAATCAATCAATCGATACAACATAACATACTATCTCTCCCAAATGACCTAACTTGGGAATTACATCACTTTACTATCTCTCCTAGATGACCTAACTTGGGAGTCACTTTACATTTTCTATCACTTCTAGATGACCTAACATGGAAGCCATCTAGTACTATATAAATTGGGACACCCATGGGAGTGGGGGCAATGAGATGCCATTTCCTTTCCTATACTGCTCTTATATGGGTTATTCAACACATAACTAAATTTGGTCTCTATCCATCTCGCAATGGTTGAAACTTTTGGGGATGTAGTCATGGATAGAGGGTAAGACTAGACTTCTCTCCCCAACACTCTTCTTATAGAGACAGGATGCCCAAATCCTCCCTTGTTTTAAATTTACAAAATCAGGTTGGGAATTGATCACTCCCTACCCCTTCAAATCTCTATTAACAATAATTCAAAACATCCAAATCTAGTAATCAATTTCTCCAAGTGCTCCTTACAATGATTCACTATCTCTATTTATGCCACATGGATCGACACATTGATCCATGGTTCACCACACTATATGTTCTTATATTCGATGCATACTTATGTAATGTGAGGGCTTCTCTGGGATTCTCACTAGTATGTTCCCTACTTACTTTACACTACTTGAATTTCTTTCAAATAACATAAAGGGGGAATATAGACACAAAATCATGCACATATTAATATTTTACTATATTTCCAAGTATGTTGTTATATACATGGATCTTAAGTAAGAAAAGTATTCATTGGTGACACACTCCCTAGTCCATCTATTTAGTTTTGGTTGTTTCTATTGTCTCTCTCTCTCTCACATCTGTCACTTTTGCACCTAGTTAGGTCAGGTCACATGGATCCCTATCTATCAATCTTTCCACATCTATTTTCATTTATCCTAGGACACTAGTGCCCATTTGGACACTAGCGTCTAGGAGCTCTTGTCCACCCTAGGTGCTTCTGTCCTCTTTGTTCTTGTTCACATTTTTGACATTTATGGTTAGCCTTTTTGGTTTTCTTATTCCTATCCGAGGTCCTAGTCAATATGTCATGTCACTAGTGTCAAAATTCAAACAAGAGATCCCTATATATACACAACATACATACCATTATAGGGGTGGGAAATTCTAAAGGGAAAGCATATCTACATACTATTAAAGGGACTACATTTTTGGGCTGATTACTCTGCATACACTGCATAAGAAGGGGAAGTGTTGAATTCCATCTCACACATTTGCATTTTATCTAGCTATAGCCCACTATCTTGGTGTCATTGGCATGAGGGAAACCTAAGGACACTATTTCACACACAAACACAAAAAATTACATGGATTCTAGAATGTAGTGCAACGCTCGGTCATAAGTTCATCCTTGGATGACCGTTGAGGTTAGTCCGACTTCACATATTGAATTTTTCATTCAAATTTGATGTGTTTGTGAGCTTGTGTAGGTAGCTAGGGTTTGTGTTGCAGGTTACAGGTACCTTGGTGATCCAAGTGTGACATACATGCGACCAACAATGAATAAGTGTGAAACCCTAGTGATACTGAGAAACCATATATTTTGAGAATTTATGTAGTCACCAATGCTAGGAGTGGTCTCTAGTGCCAGGTGCCCTTGCCCTATCCCATGCACCCATGTCCAACTCTGTCATGACTTCTAGAATTTATATCGATCATTTTCGACACTTTACCTAGCTTGTTCATCAATTGTCTAGTTCAGATCTATTCTAGGATAAGTGAAAATTAGATAAGTACCCTATCTCTTTCATTTGCTTACATAATTGCATATTTAGAGTGCTTAACATTTATATTCTATTGTATATTATCATAGTAGTGACTCTAAAATTATATTTAATTTTTAAATTTTATTAAATCACCCTCGATTTTTTTGAGGTCCTCAAACTATCATGTGATATGGAATTGGCACAAGGTACATGTCCATGCACACATGGAAGATCCACATAATCAATAATTATGTGAAAATTAAGGTTTCTAGAAGGAACCCCAAAACCGGGGTATTTATTTAATACATTCTCATGTGCATTGTTGATTGACAAATTTGATGTGTAAGCCACAACAAGTACATGTCACTATTGGCTAGACATATAATTTTACAATGTAATAATAGTTTCAGGTGTCATGTTTGAATGAAACTTCTTCTAGTGTCATGAATAGCCACAATAATAACGAATCTATTTTTGTCATTTATTGTTGGAAGGAAGATTGACGGTATACAAGATCTATGGACCATTGTTCTTAAGGTCAACTTATTTTTCCATATGTCCTTTTTTGTACATGAACTTAACTCATTTTCCATTTTCTATTTTATTGTGTAAACAACCCATCATTGTGGCCACTCCATAAACGCCAAAAATAAAAACAACATGGAATAAAATAATCTTGTAACTCTTTCTTCTAAATCTTATTATTCTTATGTCTTGGATAACAAACCATCCGATAACACGATGGTTTATGTTCACAAAAAAAAAGGCTAGGATGAAAGAAAACAAAGTCATTTTTTTGACTAAGCAACTAGAAAATAATAAGACCAATATTAGATCACGCATTCAAACCTTGACAATAAAATTGCTAGAAATAACAAAGTGATGAAAGTGTGGTGGTTGTGAAAACCTTGCATGATATATAAAATGTGTATACAATATTAGGAAAAAATATTTAATGAATCAAGATTTATTGCATCTTCTTTCAATAAATTCCTTACAAAATTATAAGAACTCCCATACACTTTTCCCTCTCTCATTTTCTTTGACCACTCCCTCATACTACAAATCCCCATAACACCAAAATTTCAAAATAACATGCATATGATTATACACATGAAAATTATTTGAATTTAATTTGTTAGAGGTTTAGAATATTGAGGAGGTAGTGTTAACTAAAAATCCACAAGGGAAAGTCTTGGGGATGATATTTGTTGTTGCCTGGGAAAGCATGGAGAATGGCCTAAGATAATGGTCTATAAAGATGGCATAAAACCACATGACGGACTATGTGTTTTGGTTATTATATTCAACAACTACATAAACTCAACATGAGGTGCTGAGTGCACTCCACAAGTCCTTATCTCTAAAGTGTCCCATGACATGTAGAAGAATTTCCCCTAAAATTGGTGCGTGTTAACTACCCACAAAATATAAGGGCTAATATTGTAAAAATAATTATTGACATTGGGAGTATTCATTGAGAAGGCCCTAATTTCTTATATATCTCTAAATTATGTCACCTCAAAATTTTTGTACCACACCCACTTTCTCCTTCAAATGATTTAAAAAATTAGGACATGGTTCATATGTGTCTTGTTGTAAGAAAGATTTTTTTGCATACATTTCCCCATCATTTCCCCACCGCTAGACTTATCCTCCCTCAATTCCCTTCTTCATTACAAATCTTCCTTCTACAATGTTTTGCTTTTTCAAGTTTAACTTCTTTAGTGTATCCTTTCAATGTCTCCATTGCACCGCCGCATGCAATTACTAGTTAAAAATGACATTTATTATACTGAAGGCATTTCCCATGTTGGATTAGAGGTTAGTCTCTCTAACATCAAAGGATATTGGGAAGACTAGGGTGAAGTTTGGATAGACGTTAAAAATATGACACAATACATTCCATCCAACTATTTTTCATTAAGTGAATTTTTATTAATCATCTATCACTATCAAAAATCCATGAAGCTCAACCAACAAAAAAAACATGATAACATTGATTTGTTTGCCTATTTTCCGAGGGGTTGCAAGTCACAATATATTCTCGAGGTAACCAATTATATTAGTCTTACGGTGATTAAAATTTTATAGTAGTTGCAACACTTAATTTCCCTTGATAAGTTCCTAACATGGAGGCATTTTGGATAAATTGTGGCAACTAGAGTAACTTTGATGCTTGCAAAAACTTGTATAATTTACATATAGACTTGAAGAAAATTTTAAAGTCAATGGATATCCATGATCTATTCATGCATTTGATGTAATTGAAAGGTGGAGAAAGCACAACTGATGGAGATGATAATAGGGGAGTGGTTGATTATGATTGAGGGATGGGGATTTTGGCCACTTGCATCTTTCATCAACCATTCATGTTTCCAAAATGCTAATTGCTTAGTAGTGGGAAAATCCATGTTTATTATAGCTGCAGAAAAATTCCTTAGGGAAGGAAATTACAGTTTCTTATTTTTAGAGTCCATCCCTTTAACAACGCGACAAGTATATTACGCAACAAATTATGGTTTTGGTGTGAATGTAAGTGGTATATATTTGAGTGGTACTTGGGCCCAAAGAATGAAAAATTGGGTTAGAAAATAGTCACTACATGTAATAGGTTAATCCCTCATCTTTCACTAATATACTTAACTCATTGATGGAGTTTGCTTTAAAGCTAGAAAAGATCGATGTCAATGGTAAAGAGAAGAAACAAACACACACATCTTTTATATCTATTTTTGACATATTTACTACGTTGTATCTTGATTTTGGTTTAGTACTACATTTCCTACCAAATCCAATAAAAATGGATAAGGCCATCCAATACACTCCATCAAAGATTTGGATAATAGAAATATCTACTTCTCTAAAAGCTAATGAAGGTGGGTCTAATACTCTTTAGAAAAAATAAAGAACAAGTTCTTAAAGATTTGACAAAAAAATTTGAGCGAAAAATTAGATCACAGTTTCAAGGCATGGGATGGAAGTGAAAACTTATTTTGATATTGGGGTTTGAGTAAACATGGGTGACTGTAAAATTGGTTAAGTAATTTTTTATTTTTATCGCTACTACTCTCAATTGGTATCATTCCAAGAGTTTAAAATTCACTTAGGTGATTATGTGATTCATTATTGGTCGTACTAAATTATTACTCATAGAATATGTAACATTATGTTTAATTGACTATGATGCTGATATGCAATATCAATGTGTTTTAATGGGGTGTATATTTACACTAAATCCATGTTTCATCAAAAATGGATGTTTTGATCAATAACACTAAATACATAATTTATGGAAGGACTATAAGGGATCCTTGCTTTATTGTTGTTTTTTCCCTACCTATTATCCTCAAACTTCAATGCCTTTAACTAAAAGGATGCCACTATGTAGATGCGTAACGTATCTAACAAGACAAGTCACATGAGTACACAGTGAGAATTTTCTATCGAAAAAGGATCACAGTTGGTTTGGGTTGAGATATGTATGGCTCACCACTGTGATGAAAAATTGAAGATCATGTAATCTGTTATCCATTTTCACCCCCTAGGTTGAATGGAAAATTGGAGAAATTTGGACCTAGATAATTGACAGGCAAAGAAGAATCTAGGGTATTTCGGGTAAAATATAGGCTTTGGAAGATTTTGCAATATTTTTAGGAAGTTTGGGGTCACTTGAGGCATTTTTCCTCTTCTAGGTTTCAAGAGGTTTAGAGCTTAGTCAAGGTGGGAAAATAGGTCCTGGGGCCCACATTCAACCAAAAATGGGTAAAATGAGCAATATTGAAAAATAAATTTATAGAGTGCCTTATTATATCACCATGGCCCCCTGGTTCTCAGGGAAATCCAAGAAAACCCAAAAAATTCATAAGAAATTGGAAAAATACAAAGGAGTGGCGGAGAGCCCCAAAACAACTCACCGAACTATTAGGTGAGCTCAAACTAGCTCAGTGAGTCAGTAGAGTGGTCAAGTTGGTTGAGGGTGGCTCATGATTTTTATAGGGGTGAGTTGGGATGATTATGTGTGAGAGGTATAGCTTGCCAAGCTAGTTGGTAAGCTTGAAAGTAGCGGATCAACATCGGCCCGATGACTCGGTTGGTAGTCGACCGAGTTCGGGGTTTGGAGCAACTGCCAAACATGTCGGTGAGGTGTTCAATGCAAGTAGTAACCACCGAGTTAATTGAAAAGGATAAGTGGTTGGGGTCAAGCTCAACACAACAAGAAAGTTAAAGTCAATTTCATGTCGGGTGGAGCTCGACCAATGTAAAGGATGGCAAGCCAAGCGGTTGATATAGTGATGTAAGGAGTTGGAGGGCTTGCTGAGCTAGTCGATGAGTCGAGAAGTTCACATCGAGGTCAACATGGTATTTGAAAGCTCAAATATCAAAGTCACATCAGGGTTTCACATTTTTGGGGATGCAGAGATTTTGGGTGAGTTACTTGGCTTGGCGTGCTTAGATGTCTCGTGCGATTGGGAGTTTGAAGTCGAAAATCAATTCGAGAGGTCAACGCAGATTCAGAGGTGAATGGATCAATGGGGTGGTGTTAGAGATCATAGTTTAAGTGGATGAGTTGATGTCAATGCGGCGAGTCACCTAAAACCTGAAGTCCGAGGTGTGTGGTGAGTTATTTTGAGGGTCATTGTTGGACTTTGGGGATCGAGCCATTTCGGGGTTTTGGGGCATGAAACTGGGAGGCGAGTTACACATCAATCGGGTGTAGTGCAACACAAAGTATGAAGTCTAATGAGTGGGGTATTTTTGGGGAGTGGACATTGGGTGAGTTGGTTGTTTTTAGAGGTGAAGGTGTTGGGTGAGTTGGCCAAGCCAACGTTAAAGACAATGCATTGAGTTGGTGGGGGTCCAAAAGTGACTCGAGAATGAAAATGCAATAACTTCCTCTACACTAATCAATTTTTAACAAAATTATAATCATTGGATTCATAATTCAGAGCCCCATCCCATGAAATCATAAAAAAATAGAATTTGGTGGAGTAGGTGAGATAAAAAAAAGGGGAAGGTCCCATGTTAAAATAATCACTTCTAGGTGCAACAAATGAAGTAAATGAAGACATGGAGGCCCATTCCTTCTCCCACAAGCTAGAGTACAAGGTGGTATGGGTTTTATAGGTCATCCCATCCCTTTTGAAGGTGAATTAATGCTATTTTGTGGTGGTTGAAGCAAGATTTTGGTCTCTCTTCCTCCTTTCTCATATCATTTGTAAAAATAAAGGAGCTCATCTTGGGTAGTGAACATTTTTTTCCATTTTGCTCCTATATTCTTTGTAGGTATTACGGGTGTTTTTGAGCTCAAAACCTCCATTTTTGAGCATTTTTCAAGGATTACATGCCTCATTTCTTCATTGTATTAGATGTGTCAATATTTGAAGCAATAAAATCAAGTTTGTGGTTATCTTACAACCCTTGTTTTGGGTTTATTGGTTTTCTCTAATCTTGCATTAAATCTATGATAATTTTGTGCATTTTAATGGTTCTTCCATGCTCTAGATGATTGTGTTCAACTGAAGTGGTGTTGTGAATGTGTGTTTTAGATTGTGAAGTTATAAACATCCTCTCTATCTCCATTTTACTCCATTTTAAGTCTTGGAGAGTGTTGAAATACCCCTCTCTTGGTGTTATCACCTCCTTAGTGTAGGATTTCCTTATTTTCATACTTTCACCTTCTCCTTGATCCTTGGAAATCACATAGTAGGATTAGTTTGTTGTATTTCATGCATTAGGATTAGTGTAGTGTCTAGATTAGGAAGAAGAACCATCTTTCTCTGGAGAGTTGTCTCAAGTTCATGGTCCCACACCTAGAGATAACTCCATGTTACTCAATTATACTGATTGCACATACAACTCATTTGAAAATAAATCAAAGGGTGTTGTAATTTGGTGATAACAGTTCTGGCATGCTCGGTGGGAACAAGAAGTCAATATTTCCATTTTATCAAGATTGGATGTGTGTCTTGGTAAAATCCTAGCCTTTGGAGGCTCATTCTCAACACATTTAATGACTCCCAAGATGAGAATTTAGTGGTTTTAGTAGCACAGATTTCTCAAATTCATGAGAAGGATCCAAACTAGGTCAAGAAAAAGAGAAGAGGGAATATTTGAATACTTGTAGCTATCTCTAGGAAGAGGAAGGAGAGGAAGAAAAGTTTAGAGATCTCCATCTCCACCGAATAAGACCCTTTCAACACCTCCACCTGGTAGACCTTTTCTTCAATCTACTAAATTTCTTATTTGATTAGAATGGCTCAACAACAACCACAAAATACATTTGTTAATTTCACAGGAAGTAGTCCACCTTCAATACATAACCCAATTCTAGTGGCAGCATTGAAAAAATTCCATTATTCAATGGAGAAAATCACACAACCCTAATTGATCACATTCAAGACATTGCAAATATTTGTGCCATACATGAGATTGCTAAGATGGATGTGGTAGTGAAGCTTATAGCTTCTTCTTCAAAGGAAAATATTTGTAGTGGTTTAGAATCCTCAGAGTATGATCAATTACAAATTGGGATCAATTATGTACACAACTCTTTGTGACCAGTTTGGAGAAAGGGAAGATAATATATCTCTATTGGAGTAGTTGACTACAATCAAAAGAGAACCAAATGAATAGATGGATGACTTCAATTTTAGATTCCAAAGAACATGGGATAGGATTCCAATTTCCGTAAGACCAACTGAGAAGGTCCATTCCTCTATTTCCTTAAAGCTCTTAATTACGATATGACTATGAAAATATAGTCTATGGGAGGGAAAAAATTTCAGGAGCTTATAACATAGCCATTAGGGTGGAAAATTACCTAATTTAGGCCGGTAAACTTACACCTAGGCCACCTATGCCTATTTATCCAGAAATGGGAAATCCTAGTTCTAGTCAAACTCTTACATTGGCCCTATTCTTGATCCTAAAAGTCGAGCTCCAATGAAGCTTCTACCTCTTCTTCTAGCACCTCCACTAAACTTAAAGACGTCATGAAGAAATTGTAAAACCTATGGAATGAGTTGGTGACCATTAAGAGGTAGAAAGATCATAATTATAGACTCTACTAGCCTTAGTACCAACCCAATAAGCCCGCCTATTACCTAAACCGACCTCCTATCCAAGATGCAAATCAAAACTAGAACCAAGGTCAACCTCCCACTTTAGGCCATTTTCAACCATACACATCCTAATATAACTTTAACATCCAAGGCCTTGGTTACTTAAAAACAACATCGCACACGAATATGAATGGTGTTTCCCTTATGGTCAACCTCATAATCAAGCAACATGCTTCAATGGTGCTCTGAATCAAGCCTTAATGGTGTAAACTATTGGTGTGCCTCAAGAAACAAACCAAGAAGAAATCAGAAGAAAACAAGTACTCAAGAAGCACCTCTAAGTGAGACTTCACTTGTGAATTGGAAAGCTAAAAATATTTATGTGGGATAAATCAAGCTCCTTCTTAGGGTGTAAAGCAGTGAACACAAGGTCCAAGAAAATAAATATAGAGGAAGGAAAATCATCAAATGCAAGCACTTCTCAACCATCTATCACACTTTAAGGAGTTGGCAACTCAAATGCATCCCAAAATTGCAAATTCATCCTAGAGTACTTGTTGTATCTACTCATGTGCAAGAGAAAGTTGTGCCAAAAAAGGGTAGTGAAGGATAGTCCATTTCCATTTAACATCATTGATCACATGAAGAAAAAAATGTGAGCATTTCAATGTGGGAGTCTCTAACAATTCCAAGACAAGAGGGATTTATTCATGCAAGAAGCTATGGAAAATTTATCCATTTCAAATCATGAACCCAACGATCAAGACAATGTACTAACTAATGTAATGGAAAAAGAAAGAGGTCATCAAAGGGAAATATGAAACCTCCACCATTTTATATATATTTAATCATTGGGAAAAATCTTGTACACAAATGCATGGTTGACTTGGGTGCAAGCAACTTAGTGATGCCTAAGGAGATTGCAGATCAATTAGGTTTGAAATATGAAACTATCTCTAAGGAGTGGTACAATTAGACAAGAAAACAATGAAACTATTGGAATGATCAAAGGATTGAACCTTACATTACATGCATACCCAAATGTCACAGTCCAACAAGACATATCAGTGATTGATTTACCACCACTCTTTGCTTTGTGTTTGTCAAGGGATTTCATGGCTAAAATTGGTGGGTATTTATTAGATGATTGGTCCCACATGATTTTTAGAACAAGGTATGGAGATAAAGCTACAATCAAATATGAGTTAATTGAAAATTATCACATTGAGCCTTATGTACCAAGTCCAATCAATGCCAATTACTCATCTTTTGACTAAGAAGATTGTCTAAGCACTCTAGAGACAAATACTAAAGTTGGAGGCATTCTGGACTTGACACTTGATGAGTGGGCTCATAAAAGGCATGCCTATGATCCATACAAGGAAATGGAGGAAGATGAATTAGGTATCTATTTTCTACATGAGGAAAATCCACCTCTTCCTAACATCACCAAATTGAATGATGAAGATGATAATCGAAGTCTAGCAGTTGTTATTTGATGGTTCAAGGAGAAGACAATGTGCGGGAGGAGAAGAAATGCCGTTTCTCCAAAAGGTAATAAGTACTACTCAAATTTCTATTTCCAATTTAGTTGTTCTAATAACATAGCTGAGTATGAAGCTTTAATCCATGGATTACATTGGGCAAGGAAGAAAAATATCAAAAATTGCAAGTTTTGGGGATAGTGAGTTGGTTGTAAACTAGATTAGAGGACTTAAATGTTACTAAAAATGATCTTCTTAAGAGCTATAAGAACTGGGTATGGGATATCATTGAGGATTTTGAGGCATTTAACATTGATTCCATCCCAAGGAAGAAAAATGAGGCTCTGTGGACAAGATTGCAACAATTAGGATAACATTTGATATGGTTGAAAGTATCAAGAGAGATCAAACTCAACATCATATCAAGGTGGTTATGAGACCGGCTATTCCAAACAACAACACTAGTTGGTAAGTGTTCGAGCATGACCAAAAAATCATCAACTTCTTACAGGAGGAAGTTGAGTTCTCTTCCAGGAATCATGACAAATTGGAAAGAAAATATGGTGATCAAATAGTCCAATTGAGAAAAAATAAACTCCCAAAAGGTTTAGTAACACTAGAGTCAATTTTCAATCCTAATGACCAATTCCAGAAAGAAAAGGATAATATCCAGTCAAGGGGAAGATTCAGAGCCCATTTTGGTTGGAGAAGGTAAAGTACTCCAAATTGGAAAAGTAAGTACTCATCAAGAAAAATATGATTTCATACAACTTTGTTCAAGAGTTCCTGAATATCTTTGCTTGGAGTTATGAAGATTTAAGGGATTTGACCCAAGATTGGCACAACATACTATTGAGTTAGATCTAAAATCTAAGCCCATTAGAAAAAGAAAAGGATAGTGAATCCTCACATTGAGCCTCTCATGAAGAAGGAATTGAACAAGCTCATAGAGGAAAGTATCATCTTTCTAATCAAGCACTCTTCATGGGTTACTAATCGGGTGCCAGACAGGAAAAGAAATGGATAAATCAGATTGTGTGTGGATTTTTGATATCTTAATAGAGCTTCTCTCAAAGATCATTATCCACTTCCTTCCATGGAGAAAAATATTGCAGGTAGTAGCTGGTTCAAAGATGTTTTCACTTCTAGATGGCTACTCGGGATAGAATCAAATCATGGTGAAAGAGGAAGACCAATTTAAAACAACCTTCACTAAAAATGGGACACATATGATTACCGGAAGATGCCATTTGGCTTGTCCAAATTGAAGCTACATTGAGAGGGCTATGGACATGAAGTTCAAGGGGATGATAAAAATATGGTTCTTGTGTACTTAGATGACATTATTGTATTCTCCAAGAATGCGGTTGATCACCTATATCACCTCAAGAAAGTGTTCAAAAGATGCAAACAATTTAGAATATCTTTAAACAAAGAAATGTATATTTCTAGCTCATGAAGGCAAGCTCTTAGGCCACATTGTGTTTAAGGAGGGATTGAAAATTGATCCAGAGAGAGTTGAAGCCATCTATGCTCTACCATTGCCAAGTCACAAGAAGGCTCTTCAAAGCTTCTTGGGAGGATCAATTTTTTCGAAGGTTCATGCCTGATTTTTCCACTCTTGTTAAGCCATTAACAATGATGTTGAAGAAGAATATTGCATTCAAGTGGAAAATGGAGGGAAAAGAGAGTTTTGAGGCTATCAAACATGTAATATCCCAAGATCCAACCCTCATCAACCCATATTTTTCCAAGGACTTCATTCTCTACACCTTTGGTGGTTTGAGACATGATCTCTACCATTTTGGCATAGATGAAAAGGAAGGATCAAAGCATCCCATTGTTTTCTTCATTAGAGCTTGGAATATTATGAAGTGAGATACTCTTTCATTGAGAAGCATGTCCTCGATGTTATAAGGAGTTTGAAGAAGTTCATGCACTTGGTTTGAAACAACAAGATCCAGTTACTAGTGTCTCATCTTTGGAGTTAAGGAATTTCTCTTGAACAAAGACTTGAATGAGAAAAGGGAAGGTTGGATTAGACGTGTCACAAAGTATGACATAAAAATCAAGGTAATAAATTGGTTTTTGCAAAAGGGTTATGTGAATAACTAGCTTCTAATCAACATGTTGAGACATATGATGAAGTGGAAGATGCTTTAGTAATATAAGAAAATAAAACACAGATGATGATATACCCACTCCTTGTTGGACCATGGATATGATACATTTCTTTAAAATAGGTCTATGCCCTTCAGAGTTGAGTAAAATAACAAATAAGGTATTTTAGACTCCAATCCATTCCATATGTTCTCATTGATGTTATTTTGTTCAAGAAATACGTGAATGGAGTCCTCTTGAGATGTGTTCCAACAAATCAGATTGAGAAGGTGTTACATGAGTTCCATGATGGAGAAGATGGAGGTCATTTTTATCCATGAGTAATAGCCCTCAAGATCATGAAGGCTGGTTACTATTGGCCCACAATGTTTAGTGATTGCTATGCATGGATCAAGAAGTGCAAGAAATGTGCATTCTTTATGGGGAAAGAGAAGCTAGTAACACTACCACTCCACCCAATCTCAGTTGATCAACCATTTATGTAGTGGGGATTGGATTTCATTAGGGTTATCAATTGAACTCAAGCCAAGGCCATAAGTGGATTCTCACAACTATGGATTATTTCACTAAGTGGAATGAGGTAGTAACACTCAAGGAGGAAAATAAGTCTAGTATACTGGACTTCTATAAGGGAGTTGTTACCAAGTTCGATGTCCCAGACCATGATCATATCGATAATGCTCTAGCATTCTTTCACACTAAGATCTCTGAATGGGATGTAAAAATGGGATATATCTAAGCACTTCCTCTAACTATTACCCCCAAGGTAATGGGAAAGCTGAGTCCACAAACAAGAACTTGTTGAGGATTATCATAAGGAATCTAGATGAAAACCAAAGGACATGGCATACCAAGCTCAAATCAGCCTTGTGGGATGATAGAATCACACCCAAAGAGGTCTATGGGCATCTCTCCCTACAAGCTAGTCTATGGAAAAGAGGCTAGGATGCTCATATCTCTTGAATTTATAGCATTGGAGCTTCTCAAATAGATGGAGTTATCTGAGTTTGAACCCATGGAAACTAGATATGTGGAACTCATGGATTTAGAAGAGCTGAGAAACCAAGCAATGTAAGCCATGGAGAAGGATCACGACTTGATAAAGAGATCCTTTGACAAGAAATCTAAATCCCAAAGCTTCCAAGAGGGAGATTTGGTTATGAAGTGGGATGCTGACAAGGAAAAACTAGGTAAGCATTCCAAATTTGATGCTATATGGAGTGGTCCTTACATGATCACGAGGTGTAAAAGTAATAATGCATTCCAATTGTCCAAGTTGGATGGGGAAGAACTGCATATTCCAGTTAATGGAATATATCTCAAGCACTATTACTAAAGTAAATTATGATCCTTGTATATATTAGTTTAGTATTTTCAATTCCTCTAAGTGTTTGTAGCACATTGTTATGTTGTTAGAGTAGGTTTCCCTTCCCTAATTGCTTTACATAAGATCTCTTTCTTCTAGTGGTCTCCTTACACATTTCAATATGTTCCAAGAGGAAAGTGTTGTATCAAGAAGCTCAAAGTTACAAGAAATAGTTACAATACTTGAGAGGTATCAAATGTAGAGCAACTTAAAACAAGATTAGGGTATATTTCAATGTTTCCATTCTCTTGTCCCTTCAAATCAGTCATGGATTGAGCTTCTCATGCCTCTTGACAAGATCTGAAAATAGTTCCAAGAGACAACTTATTGTGTTGTAAATAGTAGGTCTCATGGCATTTTATAGACCCTCAATCTTAGTGAGCAGCTCTAGCCTTTGGTAGTATTCCGAGTAGCGTACAAAATGAGGAAAATAATTTCTTAAAAACATCTCCTAGTTCCCCAAATCAACAAGTGTTTCCAACTCTACAGTGCTTCATCCTTACCAAGAAACCATCAGTTTAATTGTCCTTCAAGCTTAGCAAGAAAATAGATTTTGGGGCAATTTCAGGTCTTCATTTTCACCCCAACAGATCATTTGTAGAGATAAAGGAGAAAATAAAATTTTAGATCAAAACAATTTTCCACTCATGTAAATTTCAAGATTGTCTAATAAAATTTGGAAAATGCAAGCAACGGATCAACCCTAAGCTCAAACAATGATTCAAGAAGATTCTAGGTCAAATTTCAAGAGTTCAAATCAATTCATGCTTATAGAGCTGAATCCATTCCCAATGGATATTGCAAGGCCACTGATCAACCCATCTAGCGGGTAGATGTCCCCTTGCACGAGTCACTAAATTGTTATCCATTTTCACCCCATTTGGGTGAATGGACAATTGAAGAAATTTGGACCTAGACAATTGACAGGCCTTCAAAGGAGAATCTAGGGTATCTCGGGTAAAATAAAATATTTGGAAGAATTTATAGTATTTTCGGGAAGTTTTGGGTCACTTGAGGCACTTTTTCCTCTTCTATATTTCAAGAATTTTAGAACTCACCAAGGTGAGAAAATAGGTCCCTGGGGCTCATATTCAACCAAAAATATGTAAAATGAGCAATATTGAAAACATTAATTTTTAGGGTGGCTTATTATGTCCCCATGGCCGCTAGTTCTCGGGAAATCCAAGAAAGCCCAAAATTCACAAGAAATTTGAAAAAATGCAAAGGAGTGGCGAGAGATCCCCAAAACAACTCACCGAGCTATTAGGTGAGCTAAAACTAGCTCAACGAGTCAACAGAGAGATCGAGTTGGTTGAGGGTGGCTCGGGATTTTAGGGGGAGTTGGGATGGTTATGCATGAGGGGGATAGCTTGTTGAGCTAGTCGACGAGCTCGACAGAGGTCGGCTCGGCATGGGCCGACAACTCAATTAGTAGTCGGGCAAGTTTTGGGTTTGGAGAAACTCACCGAACATGTTGATGAGATGCTTGGCATAAGGAGTAACCACTGAGTTGATTTTTGAGGATAAGTGGTTAGGGTTGAGCTCAGCTGCAATAAGAAAGTTGAATGCAAGTTCACATTGAGTGAAGCTTAGACCACTACAAAGGATGGATTGCCGAGCTAGTTGACAAGCCAAGAAATTGATATGGTGATGCAAAGATTTGGAGGGCTCATCAAGCTAGTTGAGTCAAGCTAGTTGAGGAGTTAGGAAGTTCACATTGAAGGTGGCACAAATTTTGAGAGCTTGAAGATGAGTAGCACATCGAGGTTTCACATTTTCGGGGATGTAGAGATCTTAGCAAGTTACTTGGCTCGGCATGCTAAATATCTCGATGCACTAGGGAGTCTGAATTCGATGAGCCGATTTAGAGGTCAACATAGATTTAGAGGTCAATGTCTTAGTGGGGTGGTGTTAGAGATTAGATTTTAAGTGGCCTATTTGATGTTGATGTGGTGAGTCATCCGAAACTTGAAGTCTAAGGTGTGCGGTGAGCTGTTTTGAGGGTCGTTGTTGGACTTTAGGGATCAAACCATTTTGGGGTTTCAGGTGAGAAATCGGGAGGTGAGTTACATGTTGAGAAGGTGTCATGTAAAAAAGTCCAAAGTCCACCGAGTTGGGTGTTTTTGAAGGTCGGAGGTGTGGGCGTGAGTTGGGTGAGCTAACATTAAAGATAATGCACCGAGTTGGTGGTGGTCCAAAAGTGACCTAGACTGAAAATGTAATAACTTCCTCTACAATCATCGCTTTTGAAAAAAATTATAGTCATTGGATTTAAAATTTAGAGCCCCATCCCATGAAATCATAAAAAAATGGAAGTTGGGGAGTAGGTGAGAGAAAAATAAGGGGAAGTTCTCAGGTTCAGATAATCACTTCTAGGTGCAACAAATGAAGTAAATGAAGACATGGAGGCCATTCCTTCTCCCACATGCTAGAGTTCAAGGTGGCATGAGTTTTACAGGTCATCCCATCCCTTTTGAAGGTGAATTAATGTTATTTTGTGGTGGTTGAAGCAAGATTTTGGGTCTCTCTTCATCCTTTCTCATTATATTATAAAAATGAGATCATCTTGGGTAGTTGAACATTTTTTTCCATTTTGCTCCTATATTCTTTATAGGTATTGCAGGTGTTTTGTGAGCTCAAAACCTCCATTTTTGAGCATTTTGCAAGGATTACATGCCTCATTTCTTCATTATAATGGATTGTGTCAATATTTGAAGTAATAAAATCAAGTTTGTGGTTATCTTGCAACCCTTGTTTGGGGTTATTGGTTTCTATGACCTTTGCATTACATTTTAAGATAATTTTGTGCATTTTAATGGTTCTTGCATGCTCTAGATGATTGTGTTTCATTGAAATGGTGTTGTAAATGTGTGTTGTAGACTATGAAGTTATAAACATCCTCTTTAGCTCCATTTCTACTCCATTTTAAGTCTTGAAGAGTGTTGAGCTACCCCTCTCTTGGTGTTATCACCTCCTTAGTGTAGGATTTCCTTATTTTCATGCTTTCTCCTTCTCCATGATCCCTTGGAAATCATAGAGTAGGATTAGTTAGTTGTCTTTCTTGCATTAGGAATAGTGTAGTGTCTAGATTAGGAAGAAGAACCAACTTTCTCTAGAGAGTTGTCTCAAGTTCATATTCCCACACCTAAAGATAACTCCATGTTACCTAATTACACTGATTTCCCAAATAAATCATTTGTAAGAAATTCAGAGGGTGTTGTACTTTAGTGATAATGATAACCAATCATAGGTCCTATAGATAACCTTGAGAATATGATCATGTCAAACATTATTTAATCACACTTTTGTTTTATGAAGCATGTGGACAATTAGATGGTTAGGAAAAGCATCTGTTGTCAGGATATGCGGGTGGAAAGATGTGGAATTTTAACCTTAGTTTCTATCATTCCCATAGGGTGGAACAAAATATGCTCAAGAACCTTATTCCTATTAGAAATAATAGACTTGGGAAGCCCAAAGGTGATCCATACATGACTAAAATAGAGTTTTACAGTACATTTCTTGCAGAAATATTTTTCTTACAAGAAATCATTATAGACATTTTCGAAAATTGATCAAATATAATAAAAACACAATCATTTCCATGTTTTGAAGTTAGCAAACCTAAGAGGAATTCCATTGAGATGGAGGCCCAAGGCTTGGATGGTTTTGGGAAATGGCGTATAAAATACTTGTTTCTTGTTAGCTAGTTTGGAAACAAAAAGGTGTAGGATTTGATGTACTTAACCACATTATTTCATAGGTTGGGCAAGAAAAAGTTCTTTGAAGTATTGTCGAGTGTAATTTTTCAATGCCAAAGTGTTTAGTTTTCTTGCTAAAGTGTGTCTCCCATATCACATTTTGTTGATCACCGGGATGGAACACAAATGTGTCCCATGTGGTAGAGGAGATTATCTTGTAGATAGAAATTGGGGATATGCTTGCCTCCATGGACCAATATATAGTAGAAAAGTCGGGATCTCTCTCATACAAAGTGCACCAACTGGAAGTCTCATGTCTGCAGAGGTCAAGGATAGTTGTGGAGGCTATAATGGGAGGGAAGCTCAAGAAATATGATTTGAATTGGAATTTCCTTCTTATGTTTAATTATCGTATTGGAACTATTGTAGGTATGTGGCATAAACTTGGTGTCTATCATTAAAGCTTTATGCACGAAGGAACTCCAATGGCCTATGGTTTGTGTGGATGACTATCTCCTTTCCTAGAATTTAGTGATTCCATTACTTGCAATCTTGGACGATGGCATAAATATCCTTATCATATCTAAATCATATCTTTGGGTACATCTTGCTTATGTCATTAAATGCTTCACTATGATATGCAATAGAGTGGCCATGTTGTATGATAAAAACTCCCATGACATTCTTAGATGCATTTTCATCAATTTGAAAGGTTAATGTAGGTTAGGTAATCCCATAAATGGAAGCATAATATTTCTTTCAAAATTTTGAATGCTCTTTATTAAATCCCCCATTGAAATGTAACCTTGTTTCCTCCTCTAGTCACTTGGTTCAAGTGGCCCGAAATATGTGAAAATCCCAAGATAAATTGGTGATAGAATTTGACATGACCTAAGAAGATAGGGAGTTTTGTAAGAGTATTTGGAGTAGGCCATTGATGAATAGCTTGGATATTCTCTGGTGAAATGTACTCCTTCATCCACAATGTATCATAGGTACTGAACCTTCCTTATCCCAAATGTGCATTTTTCTAGATTTGCACACAACCTCTACTTTCAGAGGGTTTGAAGTACTTCTTGAACATCTTTGTAGATGTTGCTCCCACATATGACTATAGATGAGTATATCATTTAAGTAGAAAACCATAAAGGAACTAGTGTAGGGCCCTAGATTTCATCCATTATGCTTATGAATGTTGGAGGAGCATTAGTTAGGCCTAAAGACATGACCAACCATTCGAATAGACCTTCTCGAGACTTAAATGCAATCTTTTAGACATCTGTTGGCTTGATGGAAATCTGGTGATAGCCATATTTGAGATCAATTTTGGTGAAGAATTTTGCACCATAGAGTTGGTCAGAAAATCATCAATCATTGGGAGGGGGTAGAAATTCTTCACAGTAATTTTGTTCAAGTCTTGATATTCAATGCAAAGTCTCCATGTTCCATCTTTATTTAGTGCCAAGACAATTGGACTTCCATAGGGTGAATAGATTGGCCTAATGTGTCCCTTTTGAATCAACTCTTGGAGCTACCTCTTGATCTCATCATTTTTAAGGACTGACCTACGATACATAGGACTATTAGGTAAAGGAGAGTTTGGGACCAAATCAATAACATGTTTTACCTCACACTGAAGTGGCACTCCTGTGGGTGACTAGAATAGATCATCATACTCAACTATGATTTGGTTCATCTACTTCTTTTTTGCACTAAATGTGTGGTCATGGTAGTAACAAACAAATTTCTTGGTGGTTTGTGGTCTGATCATTAGGATGATAAACTAATTTGTTTTCACCGCAATTTTATTACATTATTTGACATTGATGAGGGAAATAGAGTTAGAGGTGATGACCTCGGGTATCCGATAGCATTGAATTCCAATACTAATGGCAACCCTTCAAGGTCATGAATCATGGATTCCATGTTTGTCCCACATGAGTTCCTAGCCCAGAGCACATGAAAAACATCTAATGGAACAACATTAAACATGAATTCATCATGGAAGGGTTTTATTACATATGGGATAAGAAATTATTGTGTGATATGAAAAATCTTCCTAGTTCAACCACATGATACTATATAGTCGTGGATGTGAATTTACAAGAAGATTCAAAATTTTCACAACATCAACATAAATTAAATTCTTTTGACTTCCACTATCAAGAATAAAATGAGGCTTACCCTTTACCCAAAGCTTGGAGTGAAATAACATTTCCTTTTCATCCATATTCTTGACTTACGAGGTGGAAATGATCACATCCGGTTCAACATCTACAATTTCATCTTCTTCATCTCTGACCTCTGGGGTGTGTCACAGGTGGAAAATGGGTGTTAAAGATGGTGACTAGGAAAGTAAGGACTTGATGGCTCAACATTCATCCCTGGAATGACGATTAGTCTTATGGAGGTCACAAAACTTGGGCTATCTTTTCCTTGTGGTACTTATTTCCTTGTGACTCCTCTTGTTTCCAACCTTGACCTTGGGTTTGACCTTCTTTATCATTTTCCCCCCTCAGAGGTTAGTTCTTTGTATTTTTCTTCCTATGCTTTTGTTTATTATTAATAGTGAACTTTTATGCCTCGTCGAGGAAATGAAATTTAATATATCCATGTCCTAACATATGTACCATTATAGGCCATTGAAAAACTTTAGGATCTTGTTTTGCTACATGTCTTGATTTCCCAATCTTACGAGACAAAATAAAAAGTATCAGTATAATCTTGAAGTCGAGTGGTCCTTACCTTGGCTGAGTTGTTGCCACCATATGTATAGCTCATTATAGACTCTAATAGGGTATTATTATCCCTTTATGTAATCTACAAAATTATCCCATGTGTGCTCCTCTTCAATGCCCACTTCATCCTTACTGAGTCCATTCTTGTAATGCCCACCAATTTTTGATAGAAAGTGATGATTTTAGAAGAGAAAATGTTATTTTCTCTTTGTCGCTGAAAGTTTTGAATTGATATGAAAAGATCAATATGGAACCCCATGCACATCAAAGAGGTTGCACTTCTAATGGTGATGTGAACGCTCCAAGTAGTAAACAAGAAAGCTGAATCACAAATGACTCAATGAGAATCAAACATGAAAGAAATAAGGTCTAACATTATCATAGATCAAAAAATAAGGTACATATAGGAGTTTTGTGTAAATCCTATGCATGTGGACACATGAAACCCTAACTAACCCTAATGACCTATGATCTCACTAAGTAAGATGACTAACCATATGTGGTGGACAAGGCCAAATGACGACAAAACAAGTCATATACACCAACACTCCCCCTTCATCAAAGTTGAGGTAGAGGTCATGAAAAGTCATAACATAAAGAGAACTCCCTAGAAAACTAAGAAAGATGTGTCAATGGGGCCCAAAACTAAAATCGATAAGGTACCCATGTACAAATAACATCTATTTGGAAAATAAGAAGATGAGAAAAATGGGCCTCGACAACTAGCCCTGATAAGGTACCCATGTAAAATAAGGATCTTAAGTAATGGAAGAAAACTCTTAAGAGAAAAACATCCACTTACAAGAGATAAAAAAATCCCCTAAACAACCTAGGAAAGATGCGTTATATAGGTCCCAACAACTAAAGACCTAATATGGTACCCATGTACAAACTATAATCTTTCCGGAAGATGAAAAAGAGAAGAGAGGAAGAAGCCAAGAGAATTGATGATGATGATAATCTGTAGTGGACCTCACTGAAGATGAGAGCACAAGTAAGGATACTTGGCCTCAGTAAAGGGTTCGGTGAAGAATCCTACAACAGATCTGAAGTTTGCAACTCTATGAAGTCTCTAAGAAGAGTGTTGATGATGTGGTATTTTCATGTATATTGAAGAAGGTCCATCCACATCAAATAATGTTTCTTCCCTTAGGAAGAAAATAAATGGTGTACTAAAAGTCTTCCCACTCCACGAAGGAACACAAAGGAAAAAATATGAATAAATCTAAATCTGGTCCACTAGAATGTGACATAAGTCTAGTAAATGAATGCAAAGGAACAAGGTAATGCCACAAGCTTAGAAATGTTAGAGTGAGAGAGGAACATACACGAAAGGATGACCAAGTCAAGTGAAGGAAAAGTAGCAACCCCCACAATAGTAGAAAGACAATCCATAAGAAAGGGTGGATCCATGATGGTCTCTAAAAATGTGGAAGTGATAAGGGTCCCAGAAGGGAAACTCCCAACAAAGGAGATGAAGGACTCCTTTGAAACACTGTAGAAGGATGAAAAACACCATGTACTACATCAAAAGTAGGAACTCAAGAGAAGATGAAGGTCGGAACATAATCGTCCCAAAAGGGTGGCTCAACAAACAAAAGAGTGATATCGATAGGTATGAATCATCAACACATGAAGGAGGAGGAGTTGAAAGGGCCTTACATATTGGAAGTGGAAAGGAGGAAGATGTAATTATGATATGGAGTTGGGAATAAGACTTCCTAATGTCTGATAGGAAGGGAGGAGTGTCAATATTCTCTCGAAAGGTGGACAAGAGGAGGATAAAATTCCTCATATGTACTCTTGTCATCAGAATTAGAAGAACGATCCTTGTCATCAGGTATAGGAACATAAAATGTTTGTGTTAGAAGGATTTGTCATCACATGAAGTAGATGTGAAAACAACTATATCAAAAGAAGAAGCGATAATGGAAATCTCTGAAGGGTATCCCAATAAGCAATAAAGGATGTTACAAACAAATGCGAGGAAACTCCATGTGTTCCACATAATGGTGAGAGGCTTGGAAATGTATGTCAACAAATGACCAACGACCATGTTGCAAGTGTCAAGCCATTCTTCAAGTTGATCAGGATCACTAGGGGTAGGTACTCATCCATACAAGTAGAGATAAAGGTCATTGTGAATAAGAAAACATTCCATGCTCGAACGCCACAGTGCATAGTTAGCCCTACTAAGAATAAGAGGTAGAGGTTGTAATGTAAACATGATCCTATGAAGCATAGGTTTGGGAAAGTCAATCTCCATGGTGCATCCACAAAAAGTAAGAAGTGCAGAATGCAAAAAAAGGGTGCAAGAATACACAAGGTTCATAAGACATTAGACTCAATCAAGAATGCGTTTGCATGCAATATAACACCCAAGAACAATGATAACCCCTGTTTGTGACACTTTTTAAGTAGTGTGTTGATTACAATAAGGTGTGTTTGTGAGACGTGGGATAGTTTACCACTCACCTTGCAAAAGTAGGTGATAAATCGCACAAGAGTGGAGGCCATAATAAGTCTCATTTGGAAGTAGTGAATGACACATAAAAAAACACAAAAGGGTGTAAGTAAGGAACGATGGGAAAAAACAAATTTCAGTGTGATAAAAAGTGTCTTACACATAGTGAAACCCCTTTGTTGTAAGATTGTGGCAAACAAGCTCAATAGTCTGCAAGTAATGATATGGGTGATTACAATGCAAAATACGAGCTCAAAATGAGTCTAGAGGACCTTTAGGATGCTAAAAATTTTCCTTAAAGGAAAAAAAACCACTAGGAATGGTGCTACACACTCCAACAAATGTTATAGCAAAAATTCCGAAAGGTAATGATATACAATCAACTTTGAATTTGCTAATAAGCCTAATTTAAGGATTTAAAAAGGTGACAAAAAGTGATAACAACAAAAATAACGATTAAGCGACATTAATAAACTACTAATGAATTTAAAGAGCTAATTAAGAAGCATAATAATTAATAATTCCTTAATTAATATTAATTAGATCCCTAATTAAACTAAGCCCCTAAGACTAAATATCCACCCCTTAAAACATTAGAACCACCTTTGATTTGATTAATAGATCTTAATATTTGAATTAAATACCTAACTTAATAAAAAGATGTACCATTTTAATATAACATGACCCCTTAATTAAACAATCCCCCTTATAAAAACCGACCCCTTTAAAAAATTAAACCACGTATTAAACAATTTAAACCTAACCTTTAAAAACATCACCACTTAATTAAAAAAACTATGCATTTAAAAGAAACGATGGGAAGCGGTCAAGGTTTAAAAAGGGCATGACGTGGATGCGGGGCTTCTATGCAAAATCGAAGTGAGATTTAGAGAACTCGATTGGCGAGACAACAAAATCGGGTTCGGAATTGGGCTCGAAGACGGAGAAGCGAAATCGGGAGATGATCCACACAACGAAGGGAGAGATGAGTAGAGGGAACGAGTTGCAGTAGGGGAGTCGGGGCACACAATGACATGGAGAAAAGTCGTGAAATGGGATGAGATAAGGGAGGAAGACCATGAATGAGGAGGAAAAGGCTCAATGGCTTGGGACGATGAAGGAGCAAGGCTGCAAGTTGTAATGGTTCATAAGGCAGGGAGCTCAATGAATAGAGACAATGGGGTAGGGACGAGGAAAAGTAATGGCTACTCAAATTGAGGACGAGCCAAGAACAAATGCCAAGCTAAGTAAAAATGTCCACACGCACCAAAGAACAAACATAGCTCTCAACTATGAAGGAATTATGTCTAACTCCTAACCTAGAGGGTGTGTGCTTTTGCAAATAGAAACAATACTGTGAACACACACAAACTCACAAGAGAAATATAAAAACAAGGCTTTGTATTAAAAATACTCTAGAGCACTTCGGTGCCTTCTCTTTCTTTTCTTTCTTTTTGAATTACAAAATGAAACCTCTTATTTATAGAAGTTTTCCAACCTTCTACCTTAGAAAATATCTCATAATATCTCATAATATCTTATATTAGATATTATTGATCTTTTGGATATTTTATAGATATTCCCAGATATTTCTAGATATATATAATATCTCTTGATATTTTCTAGATATTATATACAATATCTTTTGATATTTTGGAGGAGTTAATATTCACAATAAATGTGAATATCTTTTACATAAAGTTGAATTCCATAAAGTTTAAACTTTATCTAGAACAAGATTAGATATTTCCAACACTCCCTCCTAATCTTGATTCTTCATGTATTGTTGGAGCAATACGGACCTATGATGCCTAAGCAATCTCTCATATGCTCAAATGTGTCCTTTGGTAATGGCTTGGTGAAGATATCAGCATATTGTTCTGCAGACCTGCAAAACTCCAAAAATATTTGTCCATTGTTGACTAGCTCTCTGATAAAATGATACCTTGTATCAATATGCTTGCTCCTTTTGTGAAAAACATGATTCTTTGATAATGCAATAGCTGAATTGTTATCACAAAATATCTTTGTTGATCCTTCTTGTTCTTGCTTTAGATCTGATAATACTCTTCTCATCCATATTGCTTGACATGCTGCTGCTGTGGCTGCCACATATTCTACTTCTGCCGAAGAGAGAGTGACAATAGGTTGTTTCTTAGAAGCCCATGAAACTGCTCCTGAACCAAAATGGAAAACATAGCCGGATGTGCTCTTTCTGTCATCTATGCTTCCTTGCACATCCCACCGTCATGTAACCAACTAACT
This sequence comes from Taxus wallichiana var. yunnanensis, assembly GCA_018340775.1. Classification (NCBI taxonomy): domain Eukaryota; kingdom Viridiplantae; phylum Streptophyta; class Pinopsida; order Cupressales; family Taxaceae; genus Taxus; species Taxus wallichiana. The sequence goes on along the minus strand of CM031240.1, from coordinate 341,163,009 downwards.
TGAAAATATTAGAAGCTGTATATAAAATACCAAAAGCTTTTGTTCCACTAACATATCTTAAAATTCTTTTTCCAGCTTGCCAATGAGAATCCTTTAGGGATTCCATAAACCTGGAAATAAGACTTACACCATACATGATATCAGGCCTTGAAGTGGTTAAGTACATCAGACTACCAACAAGTCTTTTGTATATAGTTGGATCAATATCACAACCTTTATCATCTTTGCTTAGCTTCAATCTTATGGCAACAGGTGTTGATACTGGATTGCAATTCATCATCCGGAACCTTTTCAAAATATCATTGGAATATTTTGATTGACATATAAAAATTCCATTTTCGATTGACTGACTTTTATGCCAAGAAAAACTTCATTAGACCCAAATCTGTCATTTCAAATTCTTTCTTCATTGTTGTCTTAAACAAGTCAATTGACAAATCTCCTATGAATATTAGATCATCAACATATAGGCATACAATTAGAATTTGTTCTTGATCATTCATTTTGATGTATAGTGTTGGTTCACTATCACTTTTTCTAAATCCATTTTTCAAAAAATATGAATCAATCCCTCTATACCATGCTCTTGGAGCTTGTTTCAGACTATACAAGGCTTTCTTCAATCTATAGACCTTGTGTTCTTGACCTATAATTTCATATCCAGGTGGTTGTAAAACATAAACTTCTTCTTAGTATGCCATTCAAAAATGCAGACTTGACATCCATTTGATAGAATTTCCAATTATTTTGAGTTGTTATTGCTAAAATAGTTCTAACAGTGTTTAGTCGAGCTACTGGAGCAAAAGTCTCATTATAATCAATTTCGGGTTGTTGTGAGAAACCATTTGCAACTAACATGGCTTTATGTTTTTCAACATTTCCATCTGATTGAATTTTGTCTTGTAGACCCACTTCACGCCAATTACACTCTTTCCTTCTGGAAGGCTCACAAGATCCCATGAACGATTCTTTTCAATAGAATCAATTTCTTCATCCATAGCTTTTACCCATTTTTCATTTTCAAATGCATCTTCAAAATATATAGGATCATCATGAGAAAATAATGCAAAATTAGAATATAAATTAACATTCTCATCACCTTGAGTTTGTTCATAAAAAGGGTGTCCACAAGTAGTGAGACCTTTGTGTTGCCAACGCTGGATTTGATATGTCATTGCTATGAGACTTTGAATTTGAAGAATTACCTTCATGATGCTTCATGTGGATGTAAATTTTTTGGAGGGGATGACGATCCACCTGAGATACCTCTTGTGATGCTTCTTGAAACTGGAGTGCTATTTGAAGAAGATGTCACTGCACCGATCCCTTGAGGTGCTAGATGAACATTTTGTGTGATATTTTCATCAAACTCATTCTCGATGATGAGGTATTCCTGTAGTGATATTTGTTAGCTTATCAACACTTCCATCCCATGCTTGTTCTTCAATGAACTGAACATCTCTACTAATAATAGAATTCTTTGTGATGGGGTTATACAATTTATAGGCTTTTGATTGCTCACTGTAACCTACAAAAATACATCTCTCTCCTTTATCATCCAATTTCTTTCTCCTCTCATTTGGAATATGTGCATAAGCTACACATCCAAAAACTCTTAAATGCGATACACTTGTGTTTCTTTCCACTCCATGCTTCTTGAGGAACTTTATCCTTCACAATTTTTGTTGGACATCGGTTCAAGATGTAAACCGCACAAGCTACTGCTTCATCCCAATACTCATTTGGTAAATTTTTGGCTTTCAACATACTTCTTTCCATTTCCATAATTGTTCTATTCTTTCTTTCTGCTACACCATTTTGTTGAGGTGTGTACCTTGTTGTAAATTGCTTCTTAATCCCATGAAATTTACAAAAATTTAAAAACTCATTTGAAACATACTCTCCTCCTCTATCTGATCTTAACACCTTTATAGAGTAACCGCTCTGCTTTTCAACCATGGCCTTAAACTCTTTGAACACACTAAAGGCTTCTGACTTATGTTTCAAGAAATAAACCCAAGTTTTTCTACTCAAATCATCTATAAAAGTCAGAAAATACATGCTCCCTCCAATTGATGGTGTTTGCATAGGTCCACATAGATCTGAATGGACAATCTCAAGAAGAGATCTAGCTCTATATGACTTTCCAACAGGAAAGTTTTCCCTGTGTTGCTTCCCTAGAATACAACTTTCACAAGGATTCTTTGGTTGCTCCATCAAAGGCAAACCCTTCACCATATGCTTCTTTTGCAATAAATCTAAACCACCAAAACTTAAGTGTCCAAATCTCAAATGCCACAACCAAGTCTGATCTTTTAAAGAAACTTTAAATGCTAGTGAAGAAAGCTCTTTAGATGACAAATCATGTTGAATTCTTAATGGAAACATTTTGTTTCTTGTCATCTCAACCTTTGCAATCAATTTGTTACTTGGATTTCTATCTAGAATAACACATGCATCATCTTCAAAATAGACTTTATATCCCTTCTGCACTAGCTGCCCAATACTCATTAGATTATGTTTCAAACCAGGAACATAATACACATCTGGAATGTGTTTGTTCTCACCTTTCTTTGTTTCAATATTTATGGTTCCTTTTCCCATTACTGCAACTTTATTATCATTTCCTAACTTAACTTCAGATGTAATTGACTCATCTATGTTTGCAAACATCTCCTTACATCCAGTCATATGATTACTACATCCACTATCTAGAAACCAAATATCCTTTGTACTATCTTGAGCAACATTGCATGTAATAAACATTGAACCATTGTTATAACTTTCAGACTGATTTTCTTCAGAAAAATGTGCATTCTTGTCTACTCATATCAAAATGTTTCTTCTTGCATTCATTGGCATAGTGTCCATACCTTTTACAGTAATGACATTGAACATGTGACTTATCATACCTTTGACCATAAGTATGATTGGTTGTTTCCTCGGCCTCTAGCACTTGTAGTGTAGAAATTTGAATTTGTTCTTCCTCCTTCATAAGATGTGTTTGCTCTTCCAGATCCTCTTTGGAAATCTCTTCCTCTGCCTCTGTTGAAGCTCGATCTTCCTCTTGCTCTATTACCGCCAATTGAAACTTGTGATTTGAAGGCTTGCTCAAGAGATGAGCTACCTGATCTATTCAATCTTTGCTCATGGGATATTAAAGATCCCATTAATTCGTCTACAGACATTTGGGTTAGATTCTTTGATTCTTCTATTGCAACAACAATCACATCAAACTTGCTAGGAAGACTTCTCAGTATTTTCTCTACAATCCTTTGATCCTCTAAAGTCTCACCATGAGACCTAATTTGATTTACTACACTCATCACGTGGGTGAAAAATAAATCTACTGAATCTAAGTCTTTCATGCAAATATTCTCAAAATCTCTTCTAAGATTTTGTAATTTTGTAACTTTTACTTTACTAGTACCTTGATAATTTGTTTGAAGACTTTCCCATGCTTGCTTTGATCTAGTTGCTGCTGCAACATGTGGAAATATGGACTCATCCATTGCTTGTTGAATTTGAAACAAGGATTTTGCATCCTTCTGCTTGTTCTCCTTCAACAAATCCTTATCTACTTGTGCTAGTGCTTGAAACGCTTGAAAATCTATGCGGGTTCCGAAACCCATTCTCAACTAGCTCCCACACATCTAGTGAACAAAATAAGGTCCTCATTTTTATGCTCCAATAATCATAGTTCTCCCATTGAATATGGGGATGTGGGAGTGAGGCTCGCTCATACCCGCCATTTGAGAACTAGACTAATAGAGTGAAATAAAAACTTATAACTTAAGCTCGACCTAGCTCGATAATTTGAAGGAATTATATCTAACTCCTATCCACAGGGTGAAGGCTGCAAATAGAAGCATGAACACACACAAACTCGCAGAAATATAAAAACAAGGCTTGGAAAAATAAGGGAGGAACTTCGGTGACCATCTTGCTTTTCTTTCTTTTTGAATTACAAAATGAAACCTCTTATTTATAGAAGTTTTCCAACCTTCTACCTTAGAAAATATCTCATAGCTTAATATCTCATAATATCTTATATTAGATATTATTGATCTTTTGGATATTTTATAGATACAGAGATATTTCTAGATATATATAATATCTCTTGATATTTTCTAGATATCATATACAATATCTTTTGATATTTTGAGGAGTTAATAGCAATAAATGTGAATATCTTTTACATAAAGTTGAATTCCATAAAGTTTAAACCAAAGAGCCAAGATTAGATATTTCCAACAAAGCTGAGCCAAACACTAACAACACGATGAGCTAGGAACCCAAAAAATGGGATCCACGCAAGGAAAAGCGGGAAAACAAACCACATAGCCAAACATAAAATGGTCGGAGGTAGGAAAAGCTTGGTTAAGCAACTCGACATGGCCAAAATTACAAAGCAAGACTCGCGAGACAACTCAGCTTGAAAGCTCGCAGGCTAAAGAGAAAAAACGAAACAACTCGCCTCACAAAACCTAAGCTATAATGCAAATGCAAAATGCACAATTCACTGAGAAAACAAAAAACATGGAAAAATCCAATGCGGATGCAAACAACACATCTCACAATGGGTAGCTGGACCAGGAATGTTAAAAAAATAAAGCTCATAGCAATGCGAATGCAGTGCACAACCAGATAACTCGATGGGAAACAAGAAAACCGTAGTCCCACTCAAAGAAAAGGCAGACTGAGCTAGGAAAATAGACTAGCTCAATGAATAACCCAACTTGCCAACAAGAGAAATGCAAAAACAAAACAAATCATCCAAGGAGGAGACAACTCGCCAAGGAGCTCGGCCAAGCTGGAAGGGAGGTTGTAGAAGCAGGTAGGGGATTAAAAATATATGCAAACAAGCAGGGAAGGATGCGGAGGTCCAACTAGGAAGATTTGTTTTTAAAATTCACTTTTAATTAAAAAACTGATAAAACCAAATTAGAACCTACCTCCAGATAGCTATTCCCTCCAAACTTAGCTACAACTAGCTAGATATGACTGTGAAACACCTAAAACTTGCACATGCACAACCAGAAAACCAACACAAACTCCAAAAAATGAGATTGTTAAACCTATTAACAAGATTCCATAAAAATGATCGAAAACTTGTACGAGAAGCACAAAAACTAAAACAAAGTAATTAACAACCGGAATCAAACGAGTTCACATTTACCAAACAATAGCTCTGATACCATATCAAATTATTTTGTAAGGATAAATATGAAACCCCGTGTCCATTGAATAGGTTATATTTCCAATGGTGACGTGAACACTCCAAGTAGTAAGCAAGAACTCGAATCACAAATGAGAATCAAACATGAAAGAAATAGGGTCTAACATTCTCATAGATAAAAAAGAAGGTACATATAGGAGTGCTGTGTAACTCCCATGCATGACACATGGACACATGAAACCCTAACTAACCCTAATGACCTATGATCTCACTAAGTGAGATGACTAACCATATGTGGTGGATAAGACGCCGAATGATGATGAAATAAGTCATATACACCAACAATTATTGACATAAAAGTATGAGGATAATTGGTCCAACCAATTTTCTCTTTGCATCGAATATATTTTACCATAAAAAATAGGAATATTAAAATTTACTTGAACCTTGAAAGGTATAAAATCTTTGAAGGGATGACTCGTAGAAGAGGAGGCATGATTTCCCATTTGTAGATGTTGAAGGATCTAGGTGAATTGTTGTAACATCTAATCCTTTTTCTCCATGAGAGCTTCATTCACCATTCACTTAAGAAAATAATTTTCCTTCGTTTTTTCGTCATTTGAGGTCACTGGTGAGAAGTCATGTATTGCAGAAGGATCTTGTGTGGACCACCCAAGCTTCTTATATCCCAACCTCATTCTGGGAATCATACACTCTCAAGAAAACTTCACTCTGATACCATTGATCCAAAACTTAGGGGTTTTGGGATTAAAGGATAAAATAACAATTGTGCCAGATGTAAACAATAAATCTATCTTTAAAAAGAGATGTATATTATTCAAAAGACTGAGATTACAATAGCTATCTCTACAAGGAGATGTGTCCTTCCTTTCGGGTTACATATACTTATATACCTACTTTTAGAAATATGAAGAGACATCTAGAAGAATGTGGAAGGTCACCAATCTTAAGGGAGATGAGGTGGTTCACCTTCCATGAATTACATATGTGAAAATTTTTGAAATTACTATTTTTAGACAACACTACAAAAATCTCATTTCGAGGATTTTATAAGTGGATTTTGGGGGCCAAATTTTACCAAACAAAATTCAGCACCCTTCACCATATTATATGCATTCCAAGATTTATGATGCATTTTGAATGGAGTTAATCGGAGCTATGGTGCATAAGTTATGACCCCCAGAAGTTGGCCCACTAGAATTGCTTCCTGGATTGTTGTCTCGGATCAAGGGCCCACACAATGGCATTGAATTCGTGGATTGCAAACTTCCATAATAACATCAACATCTTTCTTTAATCACCTATTGCTAATAAAAATTGAGCACCCAAAATTCGACCATAGGACCATCCTCTACGACATGTCCCTACTGATTGCTTATATGACCAATCGTTGAAGGAGCTCAATTATCACTAATTATTTGTGCATCTCCTATTATCCTACAATTAATCAAGCTTGAAATTGAAAAGTGGGGCTATAAAGTGAAACAATAAGCCAACATTGCGGTTGGGTTTTGAACCTCACACCTATTGGATTTTCCTACTTATTATTTTGGCCCTGTTAGGCACAAATTGCACTCATGTAAATAATGTAAGTGAGGTTCGGATGATAAAGTTGAGCACACATAGCAAATATTATTGCCATATCAATGTTATCCACATGAATTTGGTTCTCTTGGGCCCCACCAAATCTTCTCATAGTTATGTGCCTTGACCATCTATACAACATCGGGCTTGCATCCAATGTTTTGAGTGAAAAACAAGTCATCGGTGGTAGGCACTATCACTACACCAATTTTTCTCATCTTAGTCTGTGTAGTATCTACTCATTGGTTGCCAAAAGCCAGGACTTAAGGAAAAGGATAAATGCACCCCTTTGTAGAGTCATTAAGATTTGAAATTTATAATACATGTGCCATTTGGAAGGTGTAGAAGAGTGTGTAAAAATGCGTGTATGTCAAAAGCTGTTTGAAATGGGAAGATTATTTCTTATTTAAATGTCCATAATCGGTACATGTCCATATTTCTAACACATGGAAATTGTTTTCTATTTGATATTGCGTGGAAATCTCATGAACCACTTCATTATTAACTTTCTAAAATAACATCAATGTTGTGTTATGCAATTTCACACATCATCTCTTAGCCCCAAATTATTGCAATGAATGGACCTACTATAGTGTATTATTATTGATGTTGATCTACACACGGTACACCCAAAATCCTTGAAGTTAAGACATATGTAAGTTTGCCTTTGAGTTACTCATCAACGATACCTTGTTTTTTGAGATATCTCCAAAATGTGCTACCTTAACAGCCTACACACCACACCCTCTTTCTCTTTCAAACAATTGAAAAATGACACGTGCTCCATATATGCATTGTTGTGAGAAAGAAAAATTTTGCACTAGAATTTTCCTCAACATTTTCATCCCACAATTCACACTTAGAATTGCTAATAAATAAAATCCATCAAACTATATAGTATGCATGATATTACGATAGTTTTATATAACATATATCATCTAATCCGGTCTCGTCTTTCTAGACGACCATTTCACCCTTCACACGCCCGGGGACTTGAACCTGGGTCTCCTGCCCGTTCTCACATCTTTGGCTCTGCTGGCCAATCTATGTGGCGTCATACTATAGGAGTGTTATCCGGTACGCTGGATAACCACAGACTACTAGTTGGGCTTCAATACGTTGACCTAAAACAAGCGAGATCCATATGAAGCCCCATTATTAAGTTGAACAGAAAACCGTCCATTGGTTTAAGTAAAAATTTAAAAAACTAAAATGCTTAATGGAAATATTATGGAATGAAATGCAATAAGTTGGAGAAACCTGCTTAGATGATCGGCGTCCGGTTTGGATTGCGGTCTCGGGAGATTTCAAACATTCATTGATAGGTATTATCTCATTTTCTGTGTGCAGGCTGACAAAAGTAAGAGCAGCAACCGCCTTGTCAACGGCCAATAAACAATCCTTCCTTAAAGAAAAAGTCTGATGTAGGTGAGGGCTCAGGGCTCAGGGCTCAGACCAGATATTGTATAGAGAAAAGTGACAAATGTGCGCAGACTGCGTGAGAATGAGCTTCGCGGCGGCCCTACACAAATTATAAAGACAAGAGTTGCGGCAACGCTAGATTGGATCCCTGTTTCGACTCAGCCATGCATACAAAGTAGTGTCACAATCACTGTCACGCTCTTCATTATTCTGGCGCTGATACCAAGGTGCTTACTATTCCCTTGGGTCCCCTCCACCCTGCAACATTATCATCATTATTATTATAGTTTCGCTACAGCCCTGCACCAAACAACTTTTGTGTATACACTGCTTGCTACAAATGGGTTCTTAAAACACATCGGTTGCTGGATTTGCAAATTGATTATACCTCTGGAGTCTGCGCAAATCCTCTCTTTTCCTAAAAGAGGAAACACATGAGACATGAAACATTTTTGTCTTTCTATATATATATATATATTGGACACAAGTTCTTATTGTGAAGAGAGGATTATTCGATTGTTTAGCATTGTCTTGGAACAAATCCAAGACATACGGAGATTCTGTTGTCAGCTCAGTGACGTAGAGAGGCTTACCTCTCTGAGATAGAGACTTTTTCAGATGGTTTTTTTGGCTAGATTTTTAGGTGTTTCAAATGTAGGGTGGTTCCTCATCAACCCATCATCAGAGCTGTGTGTTTAGGGTCTACATTTCTTAAGGCTGACAGATCTCCTTCTCACAAATGGTTCTGATTTTGGCATTCAAAAGCGTTGGACTCTCACATGGTCCTCGTTTTGGCTGGTTTTGGCATCCAAATGGTCGCTAACAATAATTGGGAATTGATTTATGTATGTTGGGTAGTATCAAATCTAGGTGTTTTGTGGGATTTAGCCATGATAATTGGATTTCTGATTCTAGTTATTGATCTATCCAGTTCTTTATGGCAGTCTAAGTGTGGTTTGTAGCCATAACAGTGAGCTTCTGTATGATCTCTCATAATGCCTGCTTATTGATCTATCTAGTTCATAGTGCTAGCTACTGTATAGTCGAAGTGTGGACTTTAGCCACAATAATTGCATCTGTATGATTTTTTCTACTGATCTATGTAATTCATTATGCTAGCTAGTATCCGGTTTAAGTGTGGCCTTTGGCCATAATATTTATAGTTGACCTTATTTGTCACCTCTACTTTTTGGCTTTCAGTTTAAGCCAGAGGAGGATGAGAAGTCGTTCCAAGAAGAATCCAGTTGGGAGAAAAGGAGGCCCAGATCGGCTCACAGAGGAACCTCATCTATCTGGTGCCTATATACGGAGTTTGGTGAAGCAGCTCACCTCCCACAGGAACCACACACCAGATGAGGGTGGTGGCGTCGATGTTCCATGCGGAGCCAAACGAAGTACTCATCTGCAAAGCCACGAAACCAATCAAGAAATTCCTGCATCCGTTGCGGTCAGTGAGAAAGGCGGATCTTCCAAAAATAGCAAGTTTAATACTCATTCAGACGGTGATCTGCATGGGTTTTACTCCTCGAATTTGCATGAACAGCAAGTCACTGGGACTGAAGCAGCACCAGCAAGAAAAGCCTCCTCATCCTCCTTCCAGGATGGTAAAGCCAAGAAGCAAGTTAGGAGGAGGCTTCACAGTAGTAGACCTTACCAGGAACATCTGCTAGATATGGCAGAGGCAAGGAGAGAAATAGTCACAGCCCTCAGATATCACAGAGCTTCCATGGGCAACGCAAATCCCTACACAACTACAAAGCAAAGCAAGGTCATCCCCTCCAAACCAGCAAACATCAAGTCTAGAAGGAATACAAAGTACAATCAAGCGAGCAACAGATGCCACGCTTGCATTCTCAAGCCAGATATTCACAAACCCAACGAGGCCATAGCCGTGACAGTTTGTAAGCATCTGTTCTGTTGGGCTTGCCTCGGGAATGGCTAAATTTCTGTTCGTCTGTAGCTACTAATGAATGTCCAAGTTGCTCTAAGCCTCTAAGAAGCAGCGATGTCATGCCACTCAGCTCCTTATCACAGTGCAATGCAGAGGTGCCAACCCCATTTCTTACACAAGGTAATCCCATTTCCTTCACTCTAGAGGCCTCTAACAACCAAAGTTCTCTAAGCTTGGGATTATCCATACAAGACACTGATATAAACTCCAATGCTAAGCACTGTAATCCAATGGATCCTTCGCCTCCATGGTCTGATACACCACTTCTTACTTCTCAACTCCAACACCAGAATCCAAATCTTAATTTAGAACCCTGATTTCCATGTCTCCAAGCTCGCGGCAAACCACAGTTTCTTCAAACTCCTGTTCAAATCCTCCCATCCATAGCTGCATTGACTTAAATACCGATCATCATGAACACATAAAAACGTGGCATGTAGCTATGGATGATGAAAATATGGCCCAGATCAGATCTATAGCGGATCAGTATGAGATGGAGTGGAATGACACTGTGAATGTGGTGAACTCAGCATGGTGGTCTACCCTTGAATTAATTCCAGACTATGAAATGAAACCCAGTGATCAAGATAGTTTTGATGCGCTCTCTACACTTATACTTCCTTCTGAGAGCCTCTGGCAAGATGATAATCTTATTCACTCTCATGATTGGCAAAAACAATATCAATATCAATACGAAGTTGGGGACAATACCTCAGCTGTGTCCGAGCCATCAATAAACTCAGAGTTCTTGGCAAAACCGCCAAAGATGATCGACATTAATGAAGAGACATTGGATGATACTGCCATGCAAAGGTCAGCCAACTAAGCTACTACACACATGTATTACTTGATCACTTCATCTAGCACCATATTTATCTTATTTGACTAATTTCTTTTCTTAATCATCATTGAGATGCAGCTGCAATATGGAGGACGAACATGTTTCTTATTGTTCAAGCAACTGCAAAATGACGGATACCCAAATTTCTTATCGTCAATGCAGCTGCAATACCAAGTAGAAAAGGAGGACTCCTAAGAGATTTCCAACAGCTATTTTTGCTATTTTTTTAGCAGGGTACTATCATTGAATTCTGGTTTTCTATTGATCAAATCTGTCTAGATTCTCTTAAGCTGATTTTGTATTCAGTGTGTTTTGAGTTATTGAGAATTGTGAAACTCAAGTTAGTAGAAAAATCTACTAGATCCTTGAGCTCAGGTCAATGTCTTTTGTTATTTCATAATGAACAATTTTTGTCATCTGAATGTTTTGGTATGAAGCCGATTTTTAGTTTGCCAGAAGTTCTGGCATCATCTACGAACACAATATATCCGGCCTACCTTCAACGAAGAAAACTAAATTCTCTGGTAGTGTTGTTTCCCGGTCTTAATGCCACATTTTCAATTATTATGGTGTTCACTCTCAGTTAACTGCAAAATTTTAAGGTACGGCATGTGTGGCCAATGCCCTCCGCCTTGTGTTGATTGTTATTGCTTAACACAAAAATGTTAAACTGCCTGCTTTGACTGGTTCTGGCAGTATGGTATGAAGCTGCTCTACACCAAGATAGACCATCTTATCTTATCTTATCTTATCTTTCCTTTCCTTTCTTATCGACTGGACGTTTTAATATCTTACAATTCATATGGAATACTGTTGCTTCCTTGAAGATGACATAAGGAAGTTTTTTTTGGTAGCTCTTAAATTGACACCATTTTAGTTTTATTTGTGTAAGCCAAAACTTCAGGGAACTTTTATTTTATATATTTTTGGGTGAAACAATCATTTTGAATGTGCCAAAGATGTATTCTCTCAAGATAACAGTTTAATAGAGGCAGAGTATGGAATTCACATACCACATGACTTAATGTGCCTAGAGGAATGTCCTTTGAGTAACCATGGGTTGGACTATATTTAATACACTACCATAGAGATCATTTCTTCTCAAATTATGATCAAGACTCGGGGTCAAGTCTTCTAAATACCTTATCAAGAAATTGCCCAGATCTAGAAAAGATAAAGAACAAAACGAAAATATTTGTGAGCCCATGTCTTAAGAGTATGTATTGAATCTGAGTCTAGTTGAGTGCACCTTGTGATGACACCATTCTTTTTCAAACTCATATGAGTTTGTCTCATGATAGTACTACTTCAGATACAAAAGTGATGAAATATCTTGAAATGTAAAGACTAAAGGTTAGGAGATAGAAATGAGTTAGATAATGCACTTCATTTGTAGTGCAAGATGAACCAATGAATCATATATATTAAAAGAAAGAGATTACATGTAACATGTATATGATAGGAAAATATATTCATGTTGTAAATGTATATACATATCATTGTAAAATATGTATGTAATATGTATATATTATCCATATGGTATTTTGTATATAAGCAATTAAGTATAGTAGTAGAGTCACACCCCAAGTAAGTAGTGGATGTAAATCATGTAAGCACAAAGGATAATGCTTCAAGGTAAAAAAAATATGATTGGTGTAGTCTCAAAGGATAAAATATTGCTCCAATGTGGATGAGATAATTATGGTAGGCTCAAAAATTAGATAATCACTTTAAGTTAAGGAAAGATGTAACAATGTAAACACATGATAATATATTACCCAAAGTGAGGAGATGATAACAATGTAATTATGGAAGCAATATGCCCCATTGATGGGAAAAATATAAGTAACACCCACAAAAGGATAAAATGACCAATCATAGGAAAGATGGAATCGGAGTAAGCGAACAATGTAATGCGCTCTAAGTGGGCAAGATAACATTTGGATAATATAGTTGAGCGATCCTTACCCCGAATACATACATGATATGGATAATGGAAAATGTAAGAAATGCCATGATAAAATGGGCATGGTATGCATTAAGACACCATGTCCGGGCATGATAGAAATATAAGAAAGTTGAATGTATAGGAATAACAATGCATGCCCAAAAGAAAAAAAAAAGGAAAAATAATTTCAAGAGATAAAGACCAATCAATAAAATTCAATGATTGAGTATAAATGTTTTTATCAATTTTCAACATAAGATTCGAAAGGTGATAAAATGGTGTTGGTGTACTAATAACAACCAATTCCACACATGAAAAATATTTCTAAAATCTACATAATTAAATAAGGAAATGAAGAGGGATGATTTAAAAAATTGAAGGAGAATCTATACTTTAATTAAGCATACTTGATTGTTGGAAAAAATATTAAATGTTTAAAACATGCTTAAAAAAAGTATGGAATGAAAAATGGAAAGTGACATAACATGCTCGAGAAAGTAGTATGCGACAAATTATGGAAAACAAATTGATTTATGATGCAAGAACTATAAAAGGAATAGTTTTTCAGTAGTCATTTTTAACAATATATTAAGGAAGTGTTAATACAATAAAAATGAGGTTTTTGAAAAGTAATTTTTTTCAAAACTTTGTTAGTTCTATTTTGTTGAACTCTTTTGGTATACAAATTGTTGCTCGAGAGTGTTATAATGTGTTTTCCTTTAATTCAACCTTAACCCACTATTCAAGAGGAATGGGGGTGTGTTAACAACAAATGGCAACTCTTGTTGGGAAAAACTCTAAAAGTGTTTAGAACTTAGAATCTCAAGTTTTTCAATATTTTAAGGAAGTGTTATAACAAGTAAAAATGGTTTTAAGTAACTTTCAAAACTAGTCTTGTTTCTCACTTTCCTAAGCTAACACACTTTCAAATTCATGCTAAATTGCATTAATCCATCCATCCTTAAAAATTAAATTGAGAAAATCTAAACTAATCAAATCATGCAACATCATCATATAAAGGTTTTAAAACATTATTATGATTCCAACCAAGTGTCTATAGCCTCGATAGAGGCACTCTTGGCTCCAATCAAACCCTCACTACATTTCCGGTAGGCGTTTATAGCCTCGATGGAGATTGCTCAAATTACCCAAGTTTGTAGAATATTTTCAAATTTTTCTTTTCTCTTCGCTCAAGAGAGGTTTTGGTTTGATTTTAGTAACACTTGGAAGCTTGTGGTTCTCAATCTTCCAAGTGTAAAATTCAACAAATTGTTTAATAAAATTGTAAATGTGTATGATTATTTTTTTATTTTTTACCTTAATTTAGACATGTCATTTTTTACTTTACTTAACTTTAATATATTTTTTATCCTTTTAATCCCCCTTTTTCTAAATATTTTTTTAATTTCTTGGTTTTACCTCCCTTAGCCGACCCTTCCTTCCCCCTTTTGTAAATTTGTTTTTAAAATTATATTTATACTTTAATCTATCAACAAATCTTAACATTATATTTCTTATTTGTCCATGGGATGGGTGAAGGTGTGATCGAAACGTTGGACTTTGTAACAAACTTCTACATAGTATATTCTAAATACATTTTGGCACAATGTTGAAGCTGTGTAAATATAAAAAAACATTTACTTTGATTTTGTTTGTCATTTAGCTAATTTTTTATTGTGTTTCTATTTTGGAACAACTTATGGGGTTGGGAACCAATTTAAACCTTCATAATAATGATTCTACATGATAAGAAAAGTTAAAACAACTATTTCATCCAATTTTAAGAAGTTTTGAAATTTGGAAGAAGTGTGTCGTGACTCTCTTAATATGAAACTATTGTATTTCATCAAAAATTGCATTAATAGATCATAATTTTAATCATAAACATCATTTATCGAGTTAATTCAAGATCCAAGGAAAACAAAACAACTTCAATTCCTTATTCTATTCACTTTTCGAGATATTTCCTTTAGTTGTCTCCATTAATTGCAACTTTTGATATGGGAACCAAAACTAATAACATCCTTTTAAATTTATTGATAGTAGAAAATAGCTTAAGACAACATGAAACTAGTATAAAAATCATGAAACTAACTACCAAATCAAGGAAAACTAATCTATTCCTAAAATAAAAACTATACAATAAATATGGCCAATGAACTTGGAAAGTTTGAATGAGACAACTCTTATTACAAGTAATAATTAATTTTCACTTTTAATGGTCCTCATGAAGGCATCTAAATATTTGTACATAGTCCAAAAATCCATCACAACAAACATCTCAACTACAAGGACTATTAATTCTTCTCAAAATATAAAAATAGATTGGGTTGAAAAATAGTTACCTCAAGATTAGGCCATTGAAATGTATGAAACACTTTTACCTTTGTCTTATTGACATGTGGGATTGGAGGTTATAATAAAATGAACTCCTCTTGATGTTCTTGTTCATTAACCTTTGTCTCAAGAACTACTCCAAATCGTATTTCCTCTGTCCTTTTGTGGTCATGGAGTATATTTATTGATCCAAAAATGGATCAAGAAAATCCCAATTCTATGTATTCTCTATGTTTGATACTTGCTCTTCAGGATATTAGCTCATTATGTCTTCACATGATGGTCTAGTTAGGTTGGGGGTGATCTGGACACCTTCGAATGATGCTTTTAGGCCATTTGATGTTTTAAAAGGGGAATTCGGTCGATGGTTATGCGACCACCCCAATGGTTACGTAACCACTAATTTGCGTTTCAATGGTGGTCTTATAACTAACAATCCAAAAATGTGGGATCTCAATAGTTACAAATGTTTGAGCTTTCTAATCAATTCATTTTGCCTCTCCATGTCTCCCCAGAGTTGAGCATTTCCAAGGATTCAAGCAAGTGTTTTGGGTGAAATCAAAGTGTGAGCAAAGTTGGAGAGTTGGATTCTTATCTTGTTTGTTCATATTGAAGAGTTCTTGTTGTTTGAGAAAATTGAGAGCAAGTAGATACAATTAGAAGGAGTCTCATCTTTCTTGAAGGCCAAATTGGTAGTAAGTTGTATCATTTTGAGATTACATAGTGAAGGGGAGCTAATTTTCTCACCCACTGGAGTTTTTCCCACATCAGGTTTCTCTAGGATAAATCTTGTCTTGTTCTTGTCTCTTCTCCTTTCAATTTGCAGTTTTAATTGTGGTTGATATTGTCAATAACTTGTTAATAAGGAACTCATATGTTTTCATTCATATTCACAAACATAGTGATATGTTAATTGTTAATTTGGGTATTTTACGGATCACATTGGTATCGAGTTGGTAGATTTTAGTTTTTATGTGGTTAATTTGTGTTGAGATTGTAGTTAGATGCCCCTTACCCGAAAGGGAAAAGAAAGCAGTGAAGGTAGCTTGATTCCTTTTGAAGCAGAGATTTCTACAAGAAAGTGGAAGCAAGGAATTCGGGAGATGGATCGAAGAGATGATGTAGAAGATAGTAGTGAAGAGAGTTTCTATAAGTTGGAGGAAAATGTGGCAAGTCTATCCAAAGATGTGGGTAGTATTTCCTTGTCCATTGGGAAATTGGAGTCCATCATGGGACTACTCATGGAGAAGCTTGGTGTTCAAATGAGACACCGAGAAGATCGTGAAGAAGAGGTTCATGAAGAAGAACCATCCCATGCCATTCCCATACCTCCTCCATTCAAAGTGGAGGCCAAGATCGAAATTGAGCCTTATGATGGAGACATGAATGTTGAGAAGCTAGACCATTGGCTAGCTCAACTAGAGGTATATTTCAGTTTGCATCGAATTAATGAAAGTCAAAAAATTTCCTTTGCTCGGTTAAAATTGACCAATCATGCTTTAACTTGGTTTGAAAGTTATGTTCATTCTTTGGTTATTAAGAAGCTTCCTCCTATTACTAAGTGGGATGAATTTAAAAATCTAATCAAAAATCAATTCTATCCTATTTGTTATGAGGAAGAGAGGTCCATGTATTGGTAGTATCTTAGGTAGAAACAAGGCCAGACTGTGCAGGAGTACACTAGTGAGTTCCAGGAAGAAATATATCCAGATGGGAAAGGATGTAGCGGATTGGGAATTTTTGATGAAGTATATTGGTGGAATCCATAGCCACTTAAGGAGACCAGCCCTCTTGGCTAAGTCGGAAGATGTATATGAGGCTTGTACGTAAGCTCACTACTTGGAGATGGACAAGAAAAAGTTCATCTACCTCTCAGCATGCTTCAGAAAAAGAAGATGACATCAAGCCAAAGCCAAAGGGAAAGGAAAAAGGGAAAGGTAAAAAATGCTACTTTTATTTCTAAAAAGATACTAAAATTCACTGTGGGCATTGAGATGTTGACACTCATTCGAGGAAAAATGTTGGAAGCTCCACCTGGAATTACATCCCTTCAAGAATAAGAAAAATAAGAAGAAGGCTATGGCTGCCCTCTAGGGAGAGGAAGTGTTTTGTAGTGAAGAGGTGGATGAGACTATGTGTTGTGCCTCCATCTGTGCAGAGAGGTATGTTTGGGTAATAGTAGTAATGCTCAAGAAAATGAACTTACTAAGCTCTTTCATATAAAAATTTAGTTGAAGAAGACCAAAGTGGATGCTCTTTTTGATACTTGTTCACAAGCTAATTTGGTTAGTAAAGAGCTAGTTGATAGGATGATGTTGGAAACTTACAATCATCCAAGTCCTTACTCATTGGGTTGGGTAAAGAAAGGTGTAGACATCGAGGTTACTAAACAATGTAAGATTACTTTTGGTATTGATAAAAAATTTATTGATGAAGTCACTATGGATGTTGTTCCCCTTGATGTGTGTGGCATGGTGTTTGGAAGTCCATATTTGTATATCAGAGATGCCATCTTCACAAGAAGAGCCAACCAGTACCATTTGGTGAAGGATGGTAAGAGCTATGTCATTTCAGCCTTTGCAGGAGACTCGAAGATTTCTTTGGTAAGTTCCATTGAAGCCCAAAAACTTAATGCTAGTGGGAGATTTTCTTTACTTCTTCTAAGGGATAGAAAAGTTGAGGAAGTTGTCACAGAAACCACTCATAACATAATTACTAACAAGAACAGAAGCATATGGGAGATTTTATTCAGTAGTTCAGGGAAGATCCTATGGGGCTTCCTTGGATAGGCCCATTGAGCATGTGATACAGTTTTTACCGATGGTCCACTTCCAGACTTGGGATTCCACAGGAAGTCCATGTAGGATGCCTATGAAAAGAAACAATAATGACAATCTTTGAAGGCACAAACTCCGGGGGTGTGTGGTCACTCAAGTGTTACGAGAGGATGTTGAGCACTTATACAGGTATGATTTATGGCTAAACATGTAACTAGCAATTGCTAACTTTTCTATGAGTTTTGAGGAGTTGGGATTATTATCAGTTTCTTCCAGTGATGGGTAAGTTTCTCCTTGGATTTTATGGTTAGTTTTCCTACTTCTAGAAAATGGTATGATGATTTTTGGTAATAGATCAATTTTGTAAAGTGGGTATTCACATTCCTTGTAAGAAGACTGGTGATACAACAAAGTTGTTTATTGCTTGATGTGTGGGTTCATTTTGGTTTTCCTAATTCTATTATGATAGACAGGGACTCATGGTTCATTGGTGATTTTTGGTCTATATTGGGGGAGAAGATGGATACTATGAGGTCTACCGCATGTCATCTAGAGCTAGATGAGTAGATAGAGGTGGTAAGTCGTACCTTGGTCCATTTTATGAGAGATCCTAGGATTTGGGATGAGGATTTGGCATATATCCCACAACTTATGACAAGGCTATTCCTACTTCTACTAGTAATTTTTTTTTTGAGACATGTTTTGGTTATTTTCCTAGGAGTGTAGTTGATGTTGTTTTGAGATTACCATGCAGAGACAATGGAAAAGTGGGACTGGAAGTCCACAAAGATGATATGTTCATTGGAACAATTCACAGATACACCTCCAGATGCAGGAGTGGTATTCTAGAGAAGATGTGGGGAATAAATTTCCTCACCTCATCAGTCCTTGAAGATTTTAGGGACTTAAAAGCCTCAAATTGGGGAGGTATGATCCAAAAATGGATCAAGAAAATCCCAATTCTATGTATTATCTATGTCTAATACTTGATCTTCAGAATATCAGCTCATTATGTCTTCACAGGATGGTCTAGTCAAGTGAGGGTGATCCGGACACCTCCGAATGATGTTTTTAGGCCATTTGATGTTATGATCATGGGAATTTAATCGATGGTTACATGATCACCCCCCGGTGGTTTAGTAACCACCGCTTTATGCAGAGCGTAGGTTGTGTAACTACCACTACGGTTACTCAACCACCGGTCTCGTGTTCAACGGTGGTCTGTAACTAACGGTCTAGAAACGTGGGATCTCAATAGTTGTAAATGTTTGAGCTTCCCAATTGGTTTGTTTCACCTCTCCATGCCTCCCTGAAATTTGAGCATATATAAATACAAGCATTTCCAAGGATTCAAGCAAGTGTTTTGGGTGAAATCAAAGTGTGATAAAAGTTGGAGAGTTGGATTCTTGTCTTGTTTGTTCATATTAAAGAGTTCTTGTTGTTTGAGAGAATTGAGAGCAAGTAGATACAATTAGAAGGAGTCTTATCTTTCTTGAAGGCAAAATTGGTAGTAAGTTGTATCATTTTGAGATTACATAGTAAAGGGGAGATAATTTTCTCACCCAATGGAGTTTTTCCCACACCGGATTTCTCCAGGATAAATTTTGTCTTGTTCTTTTCCCTTCTCCTTTCAATGTGTAGTTTTAATTGTGGTTGATATTGCACAATAACTGCTTAATAAGGAACTCATATGTTTTCATTCATATTCACAAGCATAGTGATATGTTAATTGTTAAATTTGTGTAGTTTATGGATCATTCATCCATTCCTTTTCAATTTCTACAAACTATGACATCATATCTACTTTTTCTTATTCTTGCTCCGTATCAACTAAAATCATAGGCTCTTAGATAGATGGTTCATCTCCATCCTTTTCAATCTCTTCTAGTTGTTCATCCATGTTAACCACACCAAAAGGGTGCTCTAAATATACAAAAGTATATTCCATCACCTCCTCTCTTTGTTTAGTCTCAAAAGACTCCTCCAAATTATTTTCTCAATGCTTAGCTCTAGATCTTTCCAAAACATCTTCCTTGAATTTTAAGTTCATCAATCAAACTATCTATTTCATAATCTCCTCCCATGTAGGATTTTCAAGTGAAAACACATTATAATTATCATATTCATCCTAAATGGAAACCATGATGTCTTCTAAGTCCACAATTATGGAGGAGAATTCATCTTTTTGTCCTTCATACACAATATTTGCAACCTTGACTTCTTTCTCATGCTCATCTAGCCTCATATAAACATCATTGACATCCTAAGACACTTCTCCATCTTCATATTTCAGATCTGAATTATCATTCTCTTGGGTGTTTAACATATTCTTCTCCTCATCCTTAAGTTTAGTCATCTCTTTGACCATGGATTGATCTATATAAATAGCACGAGTTTCTTGAAAGATATGATTTTTGGATTCATCACCATTTTTAGATTCATTCTAGTCTAAAACAATTATTTCTTGGATTTCAGTGATAGAGCTTACCTCGGGGAGGTTGTGGTGCACTTGCAAAAGGTTGGATACTACATTGTTTCGGATAAGAAGCTAACCTAATTTGAAAGTATCTATCCCACTCCTTCAAAATTTATAAGCTTTATTATTTGGTTTGTAACTCTCCGGACAACCTTTCAAAAGGTATTGTCACTTATTCATATTTTAAAGGATGATGAACATCCTCATCTACTTCCATAGGTTTTGATCTAGGTTTGTACATGGTTGTCAAAAAGGTTGGACATTGTTGAATATTTGAAGGAGTAAAGGAGTATTTAGCATATTTACATGGACTTGAATTCAAAAAATTAGGAAAATACTTTATTTTGGGTTCTTGTTGCAAAGGTTTGAGAGGAAGAAGACTCTTATATGGATCAACAAATTTGGAAAAGAACTGAGTTGTGAATTTATGATGCAAAATTTTGAGTGGATGAGTGGGGGACCATATGATTTTGGTAAAGGGTTACCCCATGGATAGGTTTCCTTGGAACCAAATTCTTTAGCCTTGACTCTTTCGGCCAAATCTTGCATTTTCTTTAGGTTTTCTACCATGACTCAAGTCTTGGACCTGGAAATCAAAATTAGGGATGGAGCTACCTCCACCAAATACACACTCATATTCTTGAAAACCATTACTTTTAGTAGAAGATCCATATATATCAATTTGAACTAGTGCATATTCATAGCTATAATAATAAGGTTTATATCCATGATGTTCAAGGAAGCTTGGATCACATGCAGGAGGAGGGGGATGATATTTTTTAATACATGAAAGTGAGGGGAAAGATTCCAATGAGGGAAGGGATGAACTGTGATTACATAGATTCATGAGGACAAGGGAATGGATGGAAATGAATATGAAATGGGAGAAATGGGTCTTTTGATTAGTGGAGTTGCAAAGTTATTTAAGAATATGATTAATAAGAACACATAAAATTCTGCGAGGAGACACTTATAAGATGAATACAAGTTTGAAAAAATTCCAAAAGAACTATCCCAATCGAGTTAGTCCCTTCTTCTAAAGACTGATAAATTTTGATTGGTGATCGTGCACACTACCAAAACATTCCAAATAAGAAAAATGGGTTTTAATTATTTCTCTCACTCATTTTAGAAACCTATTTGGACATTTAGATTCAAGCTATATAATACTCTAGGTGTATACCTTCGGTTGGGAGCTATGCGACTCTGTGTTAACTTACAAAGGATCAATGTGTTTGGAAAAACCACCTAGTAAATAATTGATTTATGGATCTAAACTTGCTTGGATCTTAATTATCCTAAGTTTTAATCTTGCTCATCCTAGTGATATTTACAATGATATAATCCTAACTAAGTGATTTGGGACTTCATAAAAAAACTCAAAAGGAAGGAAGGGTAGGGAAAAAAATAAACTAAAGTATCCCTATATCATTAGGAAAAATCAATACCCTTTTATCTCAGCTAAACCACATACAAACCAAAAAAACAAGAAAGAGTCTTAACTCAATTCTTTATAAGCTTGAGAAAACTTATCAAAGGAAACCACTCAAAAGGAATCGTCACTTTGCACAATATAAGTAAATAAACACAGTACATTCACAAATAATATATTATAGAGTAATAAATGTAACTATTTTCCAAGCTATCCATATTCCACACAAATAAATTAATATTCACTTGTCGATATCTCTAAATCATCTAAGCCTCCAAGATTGTAAAAACATACAAAAATCCAAGTAAAAGAGACACTAACCAATGAAATTGAGATTAACATAGCTAAAAATCTTTACCTACAAAACTCAATTGATATTTTAAGTGAAAACTATACTTAATAAGAAAAAGAGAAATCTATCTAGGACCAAAACATGAATCAACGATTCAAACAATTCATGCAACTCACAAACAATGTGTGAAGCTCCAAAATATTTCTCTGTATTGATGTAGTGCTATCAAGATGATATTTTAGAATAAATTTGACTATTTTTATAGAGAAATGGGATTCATCCACATTATCTCGCATGTATTGGAACTCCTAGAAAATAAAACTAATCTATAACAACTAAAGATAACTAAAGCTAGAAAAGCTAATTACGGGAACATGCTCAGATTTTTAAAACATATAGCCTAATTATAGGCTCCTTTTTTCTTGATGAACCACCAATTTTGAATTATACGGACTAAGATGGATCAACACATGTACATAGTGTAAATAAAATCTCTAATATAAAATCTCATATTTAAAATGTACCGTTTGAATGATTTGACTCAACATGGTGTTCATGAAACCTCTCCATAGTAAAAATATTGTGATTATCTTTGCGATATTTTTAAAACTTGGAAATTTCTTTTCTCTATTTTGGATTGGATATAAAACCAATTAAAAGCTCTAAAGACTTTAATCATACTAAAATTAGCTCAATTTATCGCATGTTTGATTCTATTTTTACCAAAAATATCTTCAAATTTGGTTTTAGTTATTGTTTTGTAATTTATTATTGTTCACGAGCTACTATTTGTTTTTTTATTAGTATCTTTTTGCTTAGCTCTCCATTTATTTTCTACATAACATTAGCTTATATTTTTTTAACTTGGCTTAAATTAATAGAAGTAAGGTTGAAAACGAAGCTCCCAAATCTTTAATTCCTTCCACGTGTTCAAATCCCTAAATATTGAGATCTTCGGGTTTACTTGTTTGAAGTACCTATTTTAAGTTTATGCCTTTGGAAACCAAGGACATATGAATTGGCATGTGTGGATTTTTGTTGTGGTTTTATATTCTTAGGATCTTAGGTTCCTCCTCGTCTTTTGGATCTTGTTTTTGTGAAAATTCTAGGACCATAAGGTTATGAGGTGAAATGTGTATCAATTTATCGGGATCTTGGAACTCTCGTAACTTAGGGTTATTTTTTCTTCTCTACGTAAATTTTCACCATAACTATGAAATCCTTAGAATACATGTTAAATGTGGTCATCTCGTCCTCTTGGGTTTTCGAGGACCTTGAGTTTTCTTTAAAAATTGAGTATCAAAGGTGACAACATTTGTCCCGCTTATTTTGATGTTCACCATAAAACAACACTATACCTGCGAAAAGAACTTTTATTTGTAAAAATGATACAAGTTAAATCAAAATTTCAATGCACTTGCCTATAAAAAGAGACTAATCATGAAGCCTCACATTCTCATAACTCCTAAAATTAAAGTGAAATGTGTGACCATTGAGGCTAAAGGCTAAAATCACGTGATTGGTTGAATTTTGAAAACTATTCATAATCAATATTCGAATAAAACAATGTAGAACTTTTCGATGAGGTTAAAGTTTATGGTCTTAACTTAGTGTAAAGTTAGAATTTTGGATGTCAAATGAATGTATTTAAGCCATTTTGACTCTTCTACCTTCACACACTATAAACAATAAACCACACCATGAAAGCTTCTTTTAAAGATATTTAACAAGAGTTTTAACTGAAGAAAAGCAAGAATTTAAAATTTGAAAGTGTTACTGAGGTTATAACAAGTTGAACTCAATTTTTTATGGTTCTAATCAAACTACAAGGTCCAAATACCTTTCAATCATATCAAATGGCTTATAAATATCAGTTTTTATAATTGATGCATAAGAAGGGGGCTCCATTTTATTTTTAAGAGGAATGGGGTGTGATGGTCATAACATGTTCACTAGTGCTCCAAGTTTTCAAAATGTGATATAAACATTGTTTCCACATGCCTTGTACAAAAATTAGATATATCAATGAGAAGAGTAGATAAATACCATGAAAGAAAAATAAATAAATAAAAATCCCTAATTTCCTATAACTTACATCGAGTTTAAACATGTTTATGGGCATGGTTCCCCTTATTGTGTTTTATTCACTTAGAAATTAACTACTAATTTTGGGATGGGGTAAAAATAAGCTAAATAAAGGGAAAATATTGAAACATTTGAGAAAACAAAGGAAAATAGATAGATAAATAATGAAAGGAATATAATAATAACCCTTCAAGATCAAACGAGTCATGGAGGAAAGTTATAATATCCAAACTAGGGTTTTCCTAATTAATATTAATTATAATGTGTAAATATGAATTAGAATAAAAAATATAATAAATGATGATAAATCATAGATTATAATAACATGTATTGTAATCATAATATCTTATACAATATCCAGAAAGTTATATTTAGAAGTTTGGGTTCGAGTTTAGAACATATTCACCCAAATCTTGATGAGGTAAAGTGAGAGTGACCTAAAATTGTGCAAATAGGATATGCAAAGTGTCATTGAGTTGTCTTAACAATATAAGGAGATAAAACTAAAGGGATGATGAAGTTGCTTGTGTGGGGAAAGCTACCAAATGAATTTTCCCTATGTGGAAAAATTTGTCTTATGTAATATTTCTATAGATTTTGATTCTAACACAATGATCTTCTATGTCCTTAGCTTAATTTTATGTGTTTGAAATTCCATGATTGTGATTGTAAAACAAATTAGGGATTGTTATTATCCTTGAAGAACTTAAAAATGGATTGTTCCAATTTTAAGATGGCAAGATCTCACCCCACCCTTGTGGTATGATGAGATCTACATTATGTACCAATTGTAGTCACAAAATCACACACTATAGACATTATTTAGTCTCAGTATCATACTACTATTCATATGGTTTTTGAGTGAAGAAAGTACTAATTAACCCATGTCTTTTGGCCATTTTACTTTGATTTTGTCGTCACTGCCAACCTTCAACACATACTTTCCCAGTTTGTTTTTGTCATTTGGCATCATTTTACCTTTGATTGGGGCATCTAGCTCAATAGTGGGATGCCCTGGTCCCATTTGGGGTGCCCTGAGCCTTTCTGCACTTTCCCACCACTTTTTGGGTACTTTCTGACCGTTTGAGCTTCTTATCTTTTTAGTGGTTGGCATTTTTAAGGATAATTACGAAATTAGAACAAAAGAACTATATAAATATAAATTTAAGATACCATAATGAGGGACCAAGCACTAAGCACTACTATCATCACCTAAGGTTGCATCCATCAAAGGATCCATTTACATCCATCTAGCTCCATCACAAGACACAAGGTTGGTTCATCTGCATCACACTACATAGGAGGGAAGTTTATTCTATTCCATCCACCATTCTATTAAATTTTCTACACATAGTTATTTCTCACTACTTTCAAAAAGTACGACCGGGCAAGTAGAGAACCTAGGGCATGATTGCACACACACACATAAAACTACATCAAGTTTGAGATGTAGTGCAACACTTAGTTAGTAAGTCCACCATTGTGGTAGCTGAGGTATTTTCTTCATCACTGATTACCAATGACATATGACGTAGTGCATTGAAGTTAGTGTGACAGGAAGCGAAGGCAAGAAACCATTAAGTGACACCTCGGAGGAAGGTTACAAAGCTTTTTCACAAGTCGGTGTGCCCATATTTGACTAGGGCACCCATAGGTGCCCCTGTACATATCCAGTGTCCGAGTCCACTCATATTTCTTGGATCTACACTTTTTCTAGACTTTGGAACGAGTTGTTTCCTCCTCCTATTTCTCTAACCATTTCGTGACACAGTCCACATGCTCGTCGAATCAGAATTGAGTTATTTATACCTTTGTTTTCACTTTATAGTTTCACATATCTACTTTCTTAGTTGCTTGGGTAATTTTCTTTATACATTCATTTGTTATTTAATGTTGTCCTTAATATCATATTAACTATAGAATTAATCATTATTCCACATTTTAGTTAATAATTTTAGTGAACTTTGACGTATCTAACCCTATCTTCGATCATTTATTCACCTTATCAAGTCATGACTCAATCGTCTTATCCTACTTTTACACCTACTAAGGTTTCAAGTATAGTTACTACTTGTTGATTTTATGCGTGTGCATACTCAACATCCTCCTCACTTTGTTACGCCTAGGGCTGACCCATCTATTAATGTAGTTACTACTCATTGTACTTACCTTAATCCTCCTATGGCTCCACCCGCTTCTATCCCTCCACCCATTGCTTTGGAAGCTCCTCCTACTGCTTCTAAGGGCTATGACATCATTGAGCAACTTAAAAATACACCTGCCAAGATTTCTCTTTACGACTTATTATGTAATGCACTAGATTGTCGTAACACACTAGAAGCTTCCCTTCATGCTATTCATATTGAAAGTGATAACTTTGTGGTGGCCTTTACACATCTCATACAGTCCCTTCATAATTTTCCACATGCCATATCTTTCACTGACGAAGATCTATCACCTTTTGCTAAAAGAAATCCATGTGCGCCTTTACTCATTACTGCTGTCGTTAGCACCACTTGTATTAAATAGGTACTTATTGATAATGGATCAGCCATAAACTTATGTGCTTATTCTCTTCTAAAGAAGTTGGGTATTAGTGATACTCTTATTTCTAGGAATTCTACTATCATCCGAGGTTATGACTCTACCACTCGCACATGTTTAAGAACTATTTCATTACATATTTGAGTTGGGCCTAAGACTATTCTCACTGATTTCTATGTTATAGATGCCTCATTTCAATTCAATATCTTGTTAGGTAGACCTTGGATTCACACAATGCAAGTTGTTCCATCTACTATTCACCAGTGTGTCAAATTTTTGCATGATGGCTATGAGCATACTATCATCGTAGATCCAGAGCCATTCAAATGGTGTCGTATAGACCCTACTATTACTATTCCTATTCCACCTTCACAATGTATTCCATACAATAGCCTTGACACATATGACATTGGTCAATCTAGCGTTTCATAATCTTCTTCTGCCACTACAAATACTCTAGCTATTTCTACTCACACCACAACTATTATTTCACCTATGGTATCACCTCCTATCAACATTCCTTCCTCACCTATCAAATCAAATTCTAAAGCTCGCCTTCTATACCACCCATCAATATACTTGATAATGCTACACAACATGAGAATGCTAACACACGATGATTGAGGATGAAGTTTGTGCTTTCGAGCTAACCCACGAAGAATTAGGTCAATTAAATTTCACACCTTGGTTGACGTAGATGATTCTTACTTCGAGGACACATTTGTGGCCGATGGCCAGGTGAATATAAGTTCAAAAATCCCCCTTCTACTAATGTTATGGTACTTTATCATGGATATGTTAATGCCTTAGACATTGTTTCATCTTCTATTGCATCGTCAACATTGCCACCTCCTCCTTTCACATGCACATTGTTCATTAACAAATCCTTTTGGCATCACATCCCAGTCGACCACACTTGTTCAGATACTATTTGCACACATGAGGGCTTGGCATGAAACTCAATGACATCTTACCACCTCCTCATTCACCACATCTTTATCATGGCTATTTTCACATTACAGACCACCTATGGCTTGCGTGTTTTCATTTGACAATATTTGTTGCACGTACCCCTCATGATTCTCCACTCACACTGGGACAATCTTGGCTTAACTATATTGGTAGTACTTTAGACACAAACCATACTTCACTCACATTCCTATGCCATTTGGAAATATTTCTATTACTAATGACTCATTTCCTAATTACACTCCGAATATTTCTCATTGGCATGCACATGGCTGTCCACCAATACCATTCACTGATGAAGAGTATGCAATGAGTGTATACACATTATACTGCAATGGATCTTTGTATGACCCACCTCATTCTATTTCTCACCGGTTTATGATGCTGCTCCAGAGGTTTTGACCATGAAAACGATGATCTCCTCGATAGTGGTACATAGTCATGCTCCCCACCACACACTTGGGGGCATGCCATCAAATACACATTCTCCCCCACCACATATTAGCTTGGACACATCTATCATCTTCGCATTGTCACACATCACTCTCATAGCATAGGCACATTCATCTACACAATTTGCGACCATTACCCGATGACACACTCTTGTGCTTCGGTTCACACTTGACTGTTGAGGGCTTACTACACATGAACCCCACACACTGCACAATAGGCATTACACACTGCGTCTCTTCACACATCTAGCATCATATGTCTTACATCTTACATCTTACATCTTACATCTTACACTCTACATTTAGTGTACAAAATACTAGTCGTCATTATATATGTATCACAATCTTAGGGTCCACATTATATGCTTCTCATCTTGCACTTGCCCATACGTTCCATTTTTAGTCTACATACACATATTGCATTACACATCTATACATCATACATAATCTACACATCATACTAGTATTCATCACATATATGTCATACCCCCTATTGTCTATGAGTCTAGCATTACATCTTACTCATTCTACATACTGCATAACATGCATCTCACATTATTAGACTATCTACACATCTTGCATTACATACATCACATATTACACATTGTTACACATCATATGGTCATCTATCATCATCATTACATATATTACATCATCTTATACATGCTAAAATCACTTCCCTTTGACACACTTTAGTTCCTCGGTCCACACTTGATTTTGAGGGTTTACAAATCAAATGGGACCTTTCATACACACAAGTTCATCATCTCGACCTTTTACTATGCAAAATTACTAGGTTAGTGACATATGCTATAGGCTAAATGGTCACCTATTCCTTCATCTTGTAGTGGTATACGCTTTAGGCTACATCACCACTCCCTCTATTCATCTTGTAGTGATATACACTTTAGGCTACATCATCACTCTTTTGATCATCTTGTCGTGATATACGCTTCGGCTATAAGGGTCACACACACATCATCTCTAGGTTGCATATCATCATCACACATACACATTCATCACATCACGTTAGATACAACATACTATTTGACCATTTCCCATTGACGCACTCTTATTTATGGTTCATTCTTGGCTGTTGAGGGGGAAAACCAAATGAACCTTTCTACACATAACTCCATTCACTCAGGGGGTATGTGGCTCCTGTCATCCATCTTGCATTCCACTCCATCCATCCACAACATGCTGCATATCTTGGTTGCTTATACTCTTGCTTACCTTTACTTGTTCATGTTTGCTTATTACACATGCTAGCTAGATTTTGTTAATGTCATTATATTTACTATACACACATGAACGTTCACACCTTTTTCTAGTTGTGATCGTAGATACATGTCTCTTACATACGTCATGGATGCTTGCCTCCTACCACTCCTACAATGGTTGCTAGGGGCATCCAAATTCATCTCTTCTAGGTGTTATTGTTTTATTTTGCACTTACCACTTTTCATTACGTGGTTATACATGCTTTTGACATACTGGTTATCTTTCTAACATGCTAACGGGTGCTTCATGTACAACATTTGTTTGTAGGAATACTTGCTTCAATGACTATTTTTTTGTCTACCATTGCTTGTCTATTATTTTCTCTTATTTACGGGCATCACTCTTTGTTTAGTGCGCACATTTGTTTTTGTATGTGGCCATTATGGCCTTGTGTGTCTTGTGACATCGTGAGTGGTGTCCCATGTTTGTAACCCACTTTGGTGGTCTACTTTGTCTTCTTGTGTGTTTCCATTACTATATTTCTTGGTAGCTTACACATTACTTCCTACATGCATGCTTGTTCATACTAACTATAGACAGCAATTTTTGGTATAACGCCCCTCCATCATCTCATGTTCATGAATAACTTCCCTTTTCACATTTCTCTTTTCTTAAATTTAGATAAATCCCACCTATTTACTCACCTTATTTAATTAATTATCAAATGGGCTCCATGTGGACCCATTTGATAATTAAGATTTTTTTCATTTTCTCCCATATCAAATTATTCAATTCATGGGTATTAATATACCCATCCGACACCCCTTTCTTAAATTCAAAAGATGGAATCTATTATCTCACCTACCATGTCAATCATGCTCCCCACTCCATCTAATAAGTCAAAACATGGGCCCCATGTGATCACATCATACCTCTTAACTCAGGTTACTCTACCCAACCCGGTTACTTGTTAACCCCAATCTAACCTCACCTCTAAGCTATAAATATGGGTTTCCCCCTCTTTCAAAATGACTTGGACCCCGAAAAACTAGAAAGGAAGGAAATCCTTGTTTCGGACCTAGACCCGAGAGGAGAAGAAAGAGATTAATTAAGTTCTACAAGTTTTAGGGAGAAATATTTTCCATGGTGCGTTATCTTACCATCCTCATGCTCAGTTCATCTCCATAGCATATCACAAGCTAAGTCCCCTCATCATTTCAGTTACTTGTCATTTTATATTTCATTATTTCTGCATGATATCTACTGTT
This sequence comes from Taxus wallichiana var. yunnanensis, assembly GCA_018340775.1. NCBI lineage: Eukaryota > Viridiplantae > Streptophyta > Pinopsida > Cupressales > Taxaceae > Taxus > Taxus wallichiana. The sequence continues at coordinate 341,132,207 of CM031240.1, read as the reverse complement.
CATCATTTATTACTATCTTTCTAGACACGGGGGTTGACATCCTCCAAGGGAGTGAACATCCTCTTGGGAACCGGATCGTCTGGGCAACCCCGCATATTTTTATCTAATATTATATGTTTATGTTTTGCAGATATATCTTCTTTGTATCACACATCTATCTTCTTTGTGCCCGTAGATCCACATCTGCATCTGAGGTCCTAAGCCCTCCATCATTCGAAGTTGCTGGTGCTTTCCGATATTGGCTTTCAACCACACAAGAATGAGGTTTCTATACAACATTTGGCACTGCCGGTGGGACCAGGATCCAGAGTTCTAGTCATTATTTTGTTATTTTTTCTCATCTTTCTAAAGGTGTTAAGGGCCACGGTTATTGGGATTCATCATTCTTGTCAAGTTAGATATATTTTGCAAATATCTCATTTTTCGACTTACCTGGTTATAGGGTTTGGTATTATCTCCCTCTGTGTGGTGTCATCTTTACATTCAATAGGTTTTGGTCATCTTGGAGGTAAGTGCTTCTAGTTTTGAATCGACTTGTTATTTGGCCATTTATAGTAGTATTGAGTGTATTTTTATTATTAATCATAATAATAATAATAATAATACTAATTAAATAAGTAAAAATAATAATAATAATTAAAATAAAACAAATATTATTATTATCCTACACTACCCCCACCTATCCCTATCCAACCCAACATCTCGTCCTTCCTCCTTCGGTTTTTTCACCTTCTCAAGCTCCCATCACCCTAATCGAGCTCCCTATCTCCCTTCCACCTTGCTTCCTCACTCCATTTCCTAACCAAATCTCCACCTAACTCACTTCTCTCCCACATCTCTCTCTCTCTCTCCCAAGTTGGTCTAAATCGACTCCTCATCATAGTTTTCGCCCACATAGACCTTCGAGCCATATCCACCTCCTCTCCAAGCTATTACCGACATCTCCTCGTATTTCCCAACTCTAATCATGCCAACATATCCCAGTCCACACCCGCGACTCTTTCCCCACATGCTTTCGACTACCTCTCCACATTCCCATCTCTCCTACCCCGTGCTATCCCACTACCCACCTCAAACTCACCACTGGACCCTCGATGCATCCGTGCCACCACAACATGTCCCACCACCACCACCCTTCCACACCCGCTACTTGACTGGAACATCCCACATCCCATTTCCCCATCAAAAACTCCCTATCAACTTCGCACCCACCGAGCCACTCGGCTCACCCTTCCACTCCAACTCCACTCAATCCTCCCTTCCTTCCCACCGAGCCACCCATGGGCTCACACCCTACATCGAATCCCATCACCACTCGGCCACTAGTTCTTCATGCCGCACTGAATGTACAAAGTGTTTTCGTTGTCTGCAATCCCACTTCCTCCTCCACATTCCCAATTCTTGAGCTATTTCCTTCCATCCTCACCCCATCCTCACATAACTCCTTTCCTTCTCTCAAACCTCCACGATCCACTAGTTCCTCCACCCCACTTACAGCTCTCCTTGCCCCATGTTGTTCTCCATCCACCCACGTTGAATCTCTTTTTGTCATTTTCCTCACCCAAGTATGGCCCCGCTGCACCCGATCCACCACAACACCTCCCAACCATCCACCCACGGGTCAAGCTCCCATTCACCTCTCTCTACCTATTCACTCAATTTTTCCTCATCTCCCGTTTAGCCTCTCTCCATGAGCCACCATTTTCTTACACACCATTTCACCCCTCCTTGTATTTCCCCCAACTCCATGAGATCCATTAAACTTTCCTTTTCCCGAGCTCCCATTCCTCCCATGCACGATGAGATCCTTCCCATACTGACCACCTCTCCCATCCAATCCAAATGTCATTTCCAACTCTCCACCCATTTCCCTTCCTTCCCACGCTAATCCTTTCCTTTGCTCACATCCTCTCCACTCCTCGAGCTCCGTGGTTTCGTATCTCATGTAGAAAAAACAAATCCATGTAGACTTACAATATTTTGAAGTAACGCCCTCAAGATGTTTCCAAGTTAGTTTCAAATTCATGCAAAAATATGTGGGTAGTGATTATTCCAATCTTCTATAGCAATTGGTGTATCATACTTGCAAGCAATGATTACATTCATAAATCATTTAGCATCTTGCACACACATAGCCAATTATATATTTCTCGCTTGGATTTTATGTGATCTTCATTATATCATCGTATGATATCTTAGAATGCTTTTGGCCTTCCCACTATTTCCATCTCCATCTAAAACTCACGAAAAAAATCACCTGAATGTATCTCTATTTCTAAATGTTCGGCATCTAATTATCTATAGTCTAACTTCCAGCTACATTGTAGAATCACGCAAGATTTGGGGATAGTGATCAAGTAAGTTTCTTTACCATAAATCATTCACACTTATTTCCAACCAATTTGTGATAGTGCTCGTAGAAGACCGAAATCACCATCCACTCGTTTCGAGATGCCATCCATCTCTCCCGAACCACTTCATCCCTCTCCACTGAGCCATTTTCCTCCTCTCCACCGAGCCATTCTCTTCCTCTCCTCACTAAGCCCTCCCCTTTCCTCCCTCTTCACGACTCACTCCTCAACCCCAACCACTCAGCTCCACTACCCTCTCCACCGATCCTACCTCGGTTCGTCCCAACAACCTTCCACTTCACCCCTCTCTCAACACAGACATCCTCCAACTTGCCACGCATCCCACACCCTACCATCCTACACCGCTCCCTTTCTTCCTTTTGAGTCAACTCCCTCTCCATGACCTATCCAACTCCTTTACTCGAGATTCCATCCATCTCCCACATCGACTACCTCTAACCTCTCATGTCTCAATCCACAGTGCATTTCCTTTCACATCTCCCTTTGAACGTGCATCGGCTGCCACATAGCTCGACCACACACCACACGTAGGTTGACTTTTGACACAAGCATCTTCTATCAAAACACCATCGTTTCAACCCATCACATCCATACATCATTCTATTAGTAATTACTTAGTTAGGTTTTATATAGGATAATTGTGTTATTGTTAGTTAAATCATTACGGTTGTTCGTTAACGTTCATAGGTCAATTGTTTCATTTACTAGTTAATTAAATACAATTTGTTAACTAGAATTCCTAGGATCATTGTGTTATTGTTTGTTAAATAATTATGATTTGTTCATATCCATAGATAATTGTTTTCTTTACTAGTTAGTTCGTTACAATTTGTTAATTAAAATTCCTAAGATAATTGTTCATAGGATAATCATTTTATTTCCTAGTTAATTAGTTACGATTTGTTACTTAGTACTCCTAGGATAATTGTTTTATTACAAGTTCATTAGTTACGACTTGTTAATTAGAATTCATAAGCTAATTAGATGAGGCTAATTTATTAGTTTAGTTAAGCTTTGTTAATTAAAATTCCTAGGTGGTACAATTATATTAGGATAATTATTTTGTTATTCTTTATTTTTGTTGTGGTTGTTAACTAGAATAATTATTTGTTATTATTTCCGTTAGTAAACTTTGTTGTTACTTTTTTGTTAACATCTAAATGACATGACTTAGAAATTGTTTTTCTTATTTTGTCAACTACGTCCACTAATTATCTTCTTCACTTTTGCAGGTACATAATAATGTTGTTAAAGACAATTACTAAACTAAGTAAACACACCTAAAAAATCTTTCATCGACCTATCTCGCATTCATAATTTTGCATGGTGTAATTTTAGGTACGATGGGCATTCCAAGCCACCGATGGCTTCCAAGTATGTCATCATCACATGTAATCAAATAACTAGGAAAACATTCTCCAGGTTTTTCTCATTTTTCTCTATTTTCTCTTTTTTGCATTAATTTCATTTTTTGAGTGACTTTCTGCATCAAATGTCACATTTCATTTTGGTCTAAAAGAACCTTTCTTTTCTGCATCCTGCTTGCTCACATAGCCTAAATAAAGGGTCTAACCTTCTGCATCTCACTTATCACACACTGCCTAAAACTTCACGAACAAAATCAACACATCAAAACATTCCTCTCACCTGGTTAACTGATTGGGACTTGAACACCCAACAAGAAACCATCTTAGACATCTCCCAAGCCAAAACTACCTGAAACCAGCCTTAGAATTCCGTTCTTTAGGCACCTTCATTATCCATTTTACTTTTTTTTCACATCTCATAATTAATCATGATGATAAAAATATGTTGCTTGATTTGTTTGTCAACAAAATACATAAACAAATGTTTCTCTATTTCACACCTATTTTCACTCTCTCTCAAATCGAAACAAAACAACAATGTCCTCCACCCAATAAAGTTACTTCCTCTAATGATCTCACCCAACAAGATTCTAAACTCAAAACCACGCCTTCAGTCACCCAACCTCCAGTCTCTCCATGACCTCACTTCATGAGAACCATGTCATGCAAATTATCCCTATCTTAAAACTAATCCTCATATCCCTCATCAAGCTAATCTTCCTAAACTGACCACATCACCATCTCCCACTCCTCTAGAGACACTCGGGCCTCCTCCTAACCCCATATATGACTTCTTACTTTAAAAATATCCTATAATCTCTCAATCCTCCCAATCTCCTAAATTGGTGGATCGCATTCCACCCACATCCCATTTTGACAATTCTATTTCATCCATTACTAATATGCCTATCTAACCATCTCAACCTCTTCACACTTACATTCCTACCCATCGTATGCTCCAACTATCTCAACCTCTTAACACACATATCCCACTTATCATTTACCACAACAACCTACCCAACTTTCAAACACATCATGTCCCTATTGTTCAAAGTCAGCCTATGCAGCAATCTCAACCCATGACACATGTTAATCCTTACCAAACAACTCCCCAAACACCCACACATTACAAAATTAATCAATTAAATTTTCAAACCATTCTTCAAACATCATATCCAAAACTTATCAACCACCTTATCAAACAATTCACCAAACACCCACACATCTACAAACGTATCATTCACCTTATCAAACTACATTTCAAACCACACAACCAATTCAATCTCAACCTAACATCACGTCAAATGATCCTATTCACACCTTAATGAATCGGTTGGCCAATTTAGAAACTGTTACCTTGGCACCCAAGAACACCTTATCCTATGAACAAATCTGTAATGAACCGATTCATCCATCGGTTCAATTAAACCCTACCCTCCTCATTGGAAACTTCCCGAATTTACTAAGTTCAACAATAAGGAAGATCCCCAACAACATCTCCTCACATTTAAACACACATGTTGTCTTATTACGCATGATCATGATCTACTTCTTCACACTTTCCCCATGTCTTTTCCGGTCCCGGGTTGGAGTGGTACAACAATATCCCATGACATTCCATATTCTCCTTCACTCAACTTGCACAGTTGTTCTTAGAACACTTTTCAATTAATATCACATGCAAAACTACTATTTGACCTATACACCATTCGACAAGTTTGAAGACGAGCCCATCACCGACTTCATCACATGATGGTGTGGTGTTATAAACCAATTATCCTTCACTTCCACAAACCGAACTCATCGAATTATTCTCACGTTCATGTGCAAAACATATATCATCTACTTTGCAAATCCAATCATTTAAACCTTTGATGAAGTTTTCACAATGGCTCATAAACTCAAAACTCGTGCCATTGAATAGGGTCATCTTAAACTCAAATTAACCAAACCTAAAGTTGAATCTACTAAACCATTCACACATAACAACACATTTAAAGGTGCGGCCAACGCCATGGTTATTAATTCCTTGTCAAGCATCTACATCAAGCACATGGTCTCAACAATGAGCCCCTCAATCAACAGTCAACTATACCCCTTGGGAGAATCATATAGTTTTGTGTTTGATAAATTGATGACTGTAAACTCCATCCAACTTCCTCCCATACGACCCGTGGACAACTCGCAAGCCAAGCCTATTTGGTATCACGAAGCCCACTATTGTAAATATCATCGAGTCAAAGGTCATGACATTGAGAGATGTCGTTCCTTCAAAGATCATGTCCAACAACTCATAAATCAAGGGGATATCCAAATCGATAGCTCCACTATTCAAACTTTACCTAATCAACCACCAACAAATCAAGCCACGCCTTTACATCTCAACTATCAAATGCTTATATGGTTGACACTGTCAATCAAGATCTTATCTTATCACCAACTCCACATGTTCCTACAGTGGACATTATTCCCATCCCTTATGCAAAACCTGACACACCTACATCAACTTTCACTACTGTCCTAAACCTACACCTTCTCCTATCCTTATCACATCCACATCAAATTTGACTATACCATCCACTTCCTCCACTTCAAGCACACCCCAATCTACCACATTAGATTCATCCTTAACACTATTTCAGCCCCACTGATATCCACACATATCCCTACATCTCTCACATCTATTCCTTCACCCACATCTTCATCAAACACACCTATTACTACACCTACATTACTCACAACCATCCCAACTAAACTCAGTTCTACTACATGCACCTTTACAACCCCACCTTTGACATCAACCCCATTAGCAAACATATCATTCTTACCCCTCGAAACATTTATGAAACAACTAGTCCCATCTACTTCTACACCCGAAAATACTCTTGCATTTGTTGCATTACCCATAATGTCTACTCCATCGGTTATCACATCACCCACATCTCCAAATATCCCAAATATGCCTACATCCTATCTATCCCACCTACCCCTATATCTATCATACCAACACATCCACCTATCCCTACCTTGACATATTTACCTATATCCTTGCCCATGGCCACATCACCCGATTTTATCCCAATGTTCTTTACCTAATCCTTTCTATCACACTAACCAAATCCTCTCGATCACAACCCTATCAAAGATACCCTTTGAATCATCTACTAAACCAACACATCCACCTAAATCAAATAAATATGGTTTACATTCTCCCTCTACAAAATCAACTCTTTCCATGCCAAAACCTAAACAATCCACATCTCACATAGATATCATTAATCGCATCATACAAAAACACCTATTTCTCCATTAACATCCTTGTCTTGTTTTAGGACATTTTCTCCATTAATAACCACACCACCATTGTCAGATCCTCCGGTTGAGATTATTATCATCCCTGCTAGAGTAAATATTCTCGGTTGAAGTCTAAGGCTCGTGGAAAACATCCCTGATAATCCCTTGCGCATCCTCAAAAACATTCAGATTTTCCCTCTTCTCAACAATCCAATGCCACAACATCTATTTTAGGATCAGTCTCTCCATCTACGACATCTTGCAACAATCAATCCACATCCAAACAATACAATCCTTCAACCAAATTTGATTTTCCTCCAAAACATGAAATTCACCCATCCAATCTACATCCACTTTTTCTCCTAACTCCAAGTTGAGATATCCTATCAAAACCCACAAGAGTTACCTTCCCCATGACACTTCAATGGGGTCTTACATAGATATCCTTCGACATTTAACTCGAATATCTACCATCACACTTCCTCCCATTAAAGCCTTTAATCCCTATGGTCCAAAGCCATCATGGTTCAATCCTAATTGTAGTTGCACTTATCATCGTACCCGGGCCATGACATCGAACATTGTAAGGCATTTCGGACAATCGTCCACAACCTTATTGAGAAAGATGATTTCCTCATTCAAGGGAAAGTTCCTTCTCCATCTACATTGAATCCAATTCATATCCCATCTATTGAGTTTCCCATGATTCCTCCATCCACATCATCCCTTAACATCCCTCCTACACATGACATTCCTCCTAAGGAAGGTCCTCCATTGTTCATCAATACCGCTTATCTTGCCAAGCACACTTGTGGTCTCGATCATTTATCCCATCCAAATCTAAAACAATCTCATCTAAACTCTTTCGACATCCTTTAACTCCTTCATTTAACTCATTTGGGAACAAACTTCCCTCGCCTTGAGCATATAATTACAATCTCTTGAATTAGGGTCACTCCTTGACATTGTTTTGTTTACCTGACCCTTCACATCCATCAATCTAAACATCAAATCCTTCTCATTCTAAGTCCACCATTGTGGCCATTTTTGCAAAAGGACCATTATTTTATTTTCATTGTCTCTCCTTTGAGGCCATGTTTGTCCTTATCATCTACCGAAGTCCACCATTGTGGCCATACTTAATGTATTGGGGCCCTCTCTTCATGGTCCACCATTGTGGCCATAACGTAACTCTCTTAAGGACATAGTTTTATTTCTTACTTGTCTATCATTTCATCGTATTATAACTTAATGTCTTCCCTCTTTGGGTGGTAAACCAAGAGAAACTCTTAATGCATATCACCAATGATCTACTTAGTTATATCACTTAGTTATATCCTTAGATCATTCCTCCATCCTTATCCCCTTCCATTTGTCATTGTAATGATATGAATTATGTGGTCCGCCTTCATTGCTTTGATATGACCCCATAACCATTACATCCATCACCTTCTCATTCTCATATTAGTCATGCCATACTAAAGGGTCCAGGGGTGTGTCTCTTGTACATTCAGTATCCCTCCTAAGTGGTTTACTTAGCTATTCCTAACTCTCTCCCATGCAAAGCTCAAATTCATGTATGCAAAAGGCAAAATCAAAGTTATCAAAAATAGATTGATCCCTCGAAGGACAACTAATTGTCATGCAAAAAAAAAAAAAAAAAAACTAAAAGGAAAATCATATAAATCAAAATCAAAGCAAAATCAAAAGAAATAGACCATCCCTCGAAGGACGGCTATCATATTATTATTCTTGCCATCCATATTATGTATAAAGTAGACCATACCCTCGAAGGATGGCTACTCTTTTATTATGGCATTTGGAAGGTTTCCACATTGATCAACCTTCATTTTATCAATATTTTTGAAAGCTTCCACATTGATCATCTTTCTGCTATTGTTCTTTCCCTTTCCTAGAGCAAGGGCATAGACTTAAGGAATACCACATTTGGATAACCTTCTTCCCGTGTACAAGTTACATCTCAATCCCTTTGTCATGTCAACATTAGGATTATGGGCATCTTTCATCCATTTTTTCCTCACGATATTTTTTTATAACTAACTATCATTGGTTATGTGTAATGCCTACTATTGGCTACAAGTGAAATGCCTTGAGTGGTAACCTTTCTTGTTTATCTCAATCAGGTTTGAAAGCATAGTTTCCTTTGTATGACCTTCTACAACTATGTTCCATTCATCTCATCAAGGTTATCTTTTATGAGATCACATCAAATTTCACACTCGTGAATTCACTATCGATCCATAATATCCATGAATGCACTCGCAAATACACTTTTCAGTTTATGAATTCTACTTGATCACCGTTGCAGTTTGTGAATCCTACTTGAGGATATTTCTCAAGGCAAGTTCGTTATCCTGCACTCCTTATCTCCCAACATGTTCAACAATGTCTTTGATCCATTGCTCTTTGCTCCCCATTTCCACTCATCACCATTTGTCTCCACATCATCCTTCTCACCTTTTTGTCCCCTTGCACCACGCCAGATATCTTACTTGTCTTTCCTCTTGAGTTTCCCTTTCACTCTTCCACTTTCAGTTTGACAATCTTACTTAACCATCCATACAGCTAAAGAATCTTAGTTAAGGTATATCTTCTTCCTTGGATCCTCCCGTTGTAGAAGCTTCTCCACCATTTCCTCTTTCAACAGATGACAATCACCACCACAAACATATTTCCACTCCTCCTTTTCCGCTTGACACTCTTACATCATCACTCCCACCACGTGGGCATCCCAATTAAGGATTTCCCTTACACTCTCCATCTACACTACATATATTCCTTCATCCACTCATGTCACACTCCTTTGTTTCCTTGTTATCACCTTGATATCACCTCCTTTCATCTCTTGTTCCATTTTGATATACACCGCTCAGTCTTTTCATCATTCTTCTTCTTCTTGGCTTGGTGATCCTACTTAACCATCCATGTGCATGACAATCTTACTTAAGAGTCCCTCTTAAGAATGGTTTTCCATCTGACCCTTTCATTTCCCATCATATCTTCCTCATCTTTCTATCTCCCTCTCTCATCATACTCATCCACTCCAACCAACCATTCCACACCTGTATCAATACAATGTTGTCTTTCTCCTTCCATATCATCACCCGGTTTGGTGATCTTACTTAACTCCTCCTATGGCATGGTGATCTTACTTAAGAGTCCCTCTTAAGCATGATTTGTCATCCTACACTCACCCACCACTCCACATTCTCACCATCTACATTTTCTCATCATTCCCCATCATCACATCCTCTCACCTCCTCTTCCATTCTCACAAACACCACTTCCTACTTGCCCCTTTTTCATCTCCATCATCCCTTGCTTGGTAATCTTACTTAACCATTTCTTCCCCATTCATTTCGTGTCTTGTTTCTTCATTTTTCTCTCATTCATTCTCATCCACTACATCCTCTCCTTGCCTTCATCTTCCACACATTGTTATCCCTCCTTTCTTTACTCTTTCCACTCCATCTTCTAGAGTTCTCCCACATATCTACCCCCATACTTACCCATCATTGTCATTGATCATCCCCTAACATTCTTTCATCATCATCTTCTGTTTCCACACTAGTAATTATTGGTGGACTTCTCCTAAAAATCACTCATCCCCATTCTGCACAGCCTGGATCCTTTTCTTTGACCCCCTCCATTCTATCTTCATTCCTTCCTTCCTTTGTGTCCTCTGATCATTATCAGGGACTTCTCCTAACGTCCCTTCATTGGCGTTCCCCCTTCCATTCTTCTTTACTTTCCCTCCTCTGTCTCACCTTTTGTCCCATCCTTTCCTACTAATCATTATTAGTGGATTTCTCCTAACATCCATTCATTGACATTGCCTCTCTATCCCTTCCTCTCTTTTTCCTTGCCACCTCTCCATCTTTCATTCTTCCTTTCCAATTTATTCATTGTATTCATCATACACCCTCTCTCTATTTTCTCATCATCAACTTATCCTCATCTCATGCATCTCCACATCTTTTCCAATCATGTCATTCCTCCCCTCAAGCTTCTCTTTACATTCCTTATGCTTCTCACTCTTTATCAAATATCTTTGTTCTTGGTTCCCTTCCTTGCATAATTTTCTCCATTGTCTTCTCCTCCTTTCTTATCCTCATCTTATTTCACTTCCTCTATATCATCTTCCTCCTCGTTTTACCTCACACTTCCTCCTTACTTCCCCATTGATAACTGACTCTTCAGCGTTGTCCCATCTCCTTTATCATCTCACCATCCACATGCATTTCCATGGTCAGTTCCATATTCTTTGCCTTGGATTTCCTCACTATGATTTGCTTCCTTAAATTTTCTTTTCTCTATCATCTCTTTCATTTTCCATTACTTCTCTACCTTCCTCTGCTTCATCCTCCTTCACACCTTTCATTTTAAATAACTCTCTCCTTTTTCATAATTTCACCCTCTGATCTATCCTTTTCTTGTCTTCTCTTTGCTTGTCCTTCTTCATTTCCCCCTTCTTCTATAATCCTTCTTTGTTATCTTCTTCCTCCCCTTTCATTCCTTCTTTTCTCCTCCTCCATCTTTGTTCCCTATTCCATACCCATGTGCCTTCACATTTGATCTTTCTTACTCTTCTCATAATCAACCAGTCCTCATGTCTATTCCTTTTCTCTTTCTCAACACCCCTCACACCTAGCATTCATGGTCAATGCCAATGTTTCTCATTTATGTACCACCGTCGATCCATTACATCCTGTCTCATTCTTCTCTCTCGTAACATTGACCTCTTCTCTTTTTGAGAACCCTGTCACATCTTTTATCTTTGTTAGTCCTCTCGTAGGGGCATCATCATATCCATTTCTAAGAATATCTTCCCATCTTCCTTTGACATTTTTGTCTTGGAGGATACCATAACGGCCATCACCTATCTGATCTTGTTCTCTTCCATGAATATTTTCTCTACTTTTGTTTTTTCGCAAAAGTATCTTGACTTCTTATCCTACTTATTGAAGAAAGTAGGACTCTTTTCTTTTTCACCTTCTAATTTGCTAACACTTATGCATCTTTCCTATGAAACATGATTACCATCATATTTATCACCCTTTTAGGGCATTTATCTCACCCTTCTATCCTATCTGCTCATCATGTCCACATTTATGATTATTCCCCTGGGATATCTTATTTCAACATCCATCTATGTCTTATGTTGGGGCACCTTTTCATCCTTATACTTTCGATGCATATAACTCACTTTTTGTCCTTCTCGTGCCCCGTGTTGGGGCATCATTATCTTCATCCTTGTCCCTTTTGCGGACGCATGATTTTTCACATGATTCCTCATGATAAAGGATTTGCACATACTTTCACATTCATTTGCATATTTTGATGTTTTCCTATGACCCATTGGTCATCTTGGTTTACATCCATACTGCAGTGGTCTTCACCCACTCATTAGTCTGTAGAACATTGTCGTTTGTCTCCGTTGAGACCGCAATTGTCCTCTACCGATGTGATATTGGAGTCACCGCCATATTTTTTTCATTGTTATTGTGATCCTTTTTTGCCTAGGGCATCTTGCCTTTGGTCATGTCTTCATCCATCCTCAAACACATATTTCATCTAACCCTTTTTTTTTGTCTCGTGGCTTGTCTATTGCAAACCACTCAACAAAAAGGGAAAATGTAGACACCAATTTTTGGTATAATGCCCCTCCATCATCTCACGTTCATACAACTTCCCCTCTCGCCTTTCTCTTTTCTTAAATTTAAATAAATCCCATCTATTTACTCACCTTATTTAATTAATTATCAAATGGGCTCCATGTGGACCCATTTGATAATTAGGATTTTGGCATTTTCTCCCATATCAAATTATTCAATTCATGGGTATTAATATACCCCATCGACACCCCTTTCTTAAATTCAAAAGATGGAATCTATTATCTCACCTACCATGTCAATCATGCTCCCCACTCCATCTAATAAGTCAAACCGTGGGCCCCATGTGATCACATCATACCTCTTAACTTAGGTTACTTTACCCAACCCTGGTTACTCGTTAACCCCAATCTAACCTCACCTTCAAGCTATAAATATGGGTTTTCCCCCTCTTTCAAAAAAGGACCCAAAAATCTGGAAGGAAAAACTTGGAAGGAAAGACTTGGAAGGACTGGAAAACCTAGAAGGAAAGACCTGGACCTAGACCCAGAGAGGAGAAGAAAGAGCTTAATTAAGTTCGTAAGTTTGAGGGAGAAATCTTTGCCATGGTTTGTTATCTTACCATCCTTATGCCAGTTCATCTCCATATCAGAGCACAAGCTAAGTCCCCTCGTCATTTTAGTTACTTTTCATTTTGTATTTCATTATTTCTACATGATATCTATTGTTCATCATTTATTGCTATCTTTCTAGACACATGAGGGTTGACATCCTCCAAGGGAGTTAACATCCTCTTGGAATTGGGATTGTCTAGGCAACCCCGCATATTGTTATCTAATCTTATTTGTTTTAGTTTTTTAGATCTATCTTCTTTGTATCAAACATCTATTTTCTTTGCGCCCTTTGTGGATCCTTGTCTACACATCGAGGTCCTAATCCCTCCATCATTAAAGGTTACCTTGGTGGCTTCAAGTATCAGCTTTCACCCATGCGAGAATGAGGTTTCCTGTACAACACTAACACTTGTTTTTGGATAGCCTTCTTGTTTGCACACGCCATGGTTTCTACCAAGTGCATTCCCTCCCACATGTAGGTTAGAGTTACAGAGTTCATGTGGTTGGTCCTATTTTGGGGCCACATTTCTCCTATCAGTGATTGCATGTGCCCCCAAAGAGGGGGGCATCATTTGGGGTTTTACATACTACACAATGCTTCTACACCGGTTCACTCGTTTAGTTCAATTTTACGTCCTTGACATTTTGGGTTATAAAGCGAGTGGGTTCAGACCAGTCTATGAACCCTGTACACAATGGATTTTTTTCTCCTTACACTTCTTTAGCCGTGGTGGCGCGAGATCACCAAAAAATTAATAGTATAGGATATCCTTCTACACTTTTTCTCTCGACATGGATCAGGTGCACATGTTCCATTTTTCATTTACATGCTTTCACATACATATACATGTGTATTTTACATATATATGAGTATTTGAATACTTTATCATTTTCTCCTTCATACGCCCATCCATATGAGAAACAAGAAGTCAATAAAAACAACAACCACAACAATGAGGGAAATAACAATAGAATTTTGCGGTAGCACACACGATACTAACCATGTAGGTACATCACACACATTGGAAACTACACACATGTTTCCACCCTAGGTTCACTCTCACCACTTTTTTCACTTTTACATCTTTAGTTTCCATGCTCCACTATTTTTTCATTCCACACTTTGTCTAGTCCTTCAACACATTTCTACATCACTCTACATGGATTATCAGGTATGCATCTCTATCTACTTTATGTTACCAAGATTTCCACTCACCAACATAAAGTGGGGAAAATTTAGTCACAAAATCACGCACTTTAGACATTATTTAGTCCCAGGTCTCATACTACTATTCATATGGTTTTTAAGTGAAGAAAGTACTAATTAACCCATGTCTTTTGGCCATTTTACTTTGATTTATGTCGTCACTGCCGACCTTCAACACATACTTTCCTAGTCTATTTTTGTCATTTGGCATCATTTTACCTTTAATGGGGCATCTAGCCCAATACTAGGGTGCCTTAGGCACCTGGTCCCATTTGGGGCACCTTGAGCCTTCTGTACTTTCCCTCCATGTTTTGGGTGCTTTTCGATTGTTTTAACTTCTTATCTTTTTAGTGGTCGACCTTTTCGGGGTTGATTACGAAATTAGAACAAGAGAACCATATAAATATAAAGTTATGAGACCATAATGAGGGACCAAGCACTAAGAATTACTATCATCACCTAAGGTTGTATCCATCAAAGGCTCCATTTGCATCCATCTAGCTCTATCAAAAGGCACAAGGCTGGTTCATCTACATCACACTGCATAGGAGGGAAGTTTATTTTATTCCATCCACCATTATATTACATTTTCTACACATAGTTATTACTTGCTACTTTCACAAAGTGCGACAGACACAAGAGCACCTAGGGCATGATTGCACACAAGCACATAGAACTACATCGGGTTTGAGATGTAGTTCGGTGCTTAGTAAGTCCACCATTGTGGTAGCTAACGTATTTTCTTCATCACCAATTACTAGTGACATACGACATAGTGTCAAAACATTAGTGCAACAGAAGCAAAAGAAGGAAACCATTAAGCGACACCTCAAAGGAAGGTTATAAAGCTTTTTCATAGAACAAGGAACCCATATTTGAGTAGGGCACCCACATACACCCTTGTACCTATCCATGCATCTTAGTCCACTCAGATTTACCAGATATGCACTTTTCTGGACTTCGGCACAATCATTTCCTCCTCTTATTTCTCTAACCATCTCTGCGACACAATCTAAGCAAGCTCATCAAATCAGATGAGTTATTTCTAACTCTCTTTGCACTTTAGGGTTTCACATATCTACTTTCTTAGTTGCTTGGGTCATTTTATTTATACATTCATATGTTATTTACTACTTTCCTTAATGTCAGATTAACTATAGAATTAGTCATTATTCCACATTTTAGTTAATCACCAATACTTAAACAATAAATCAATCCTCACATAGTTCTCCCTCCCAACAAATGCGTTAGATTGTGCAATAAATAATGTATTGGAAAGATCAAAAGTGGACCTTTGACACATGAAAATGATATTTGGTGTTGATATAGCTTTACAATATGTCGTAAGGAAAACATGGGGGTGTCACCTTAGTTAGGTGGTGTATAACATGTGTGATCATATATGGGGTAATTTTTATTTACGTTTATTGCACTAGTATTATAGTATATCAAGTATAGATAGGGGTAGTATTTTAAAATGAGACCAAAACATTGATATTATGTAAGGGTAAATCCATTTAATTGTTAATATTTATACGGTCTAATTACATTTATATGAATTGTGAATCTTATTTGTTAATTAAATTCTTTACAATACATTTCCAAATATAAGCTAAACTAAATTTTTATAAACATATAGTAAAATATAATAGAAACATGATGAATATAAACAATGAAGTCTCGTACAAATAACAATGTTATAGAAAAATGTAAATTTACAACATTCAACATGAAATAGTCACTTTGCAACTTTGTTTTCCATGAGTCCACCTTTAATAAAAAAATTATGTGCGACATGTATAAAAAATTTAATGCCTCTGAGCAACCCCATTTTTATGTAACATCATCTATGAGACTACAACTATAGACTACAACAATAGCTATATAGAAGGGACTAGTCGCATTGTGACACTTTTAAAAAAGCACAGATTGATGTCATTTTGTATTAGTAATTTATTGTTGTATGTCATATTGTAATTATTAATAAAATTTGATGTGTCATTTAACTGAATTTTTACTTTTATAAATATGGGTTGATATATCATGTTGTAAAAAAATGCTAAAATGTTCTATGTTGTATATTACATCATAACTATTAATATATGAGTTGTGTTTTGGTAGCATTCATAAGTGAATAATAAACAAATTTAATACCAACCTTAAAAATAGTGAATGATTATTATATATTTAATTGGGGGAATATTCTATGATAAAATTTAAATAACTATTAAAAAATATTAATACATTTTTATTTATTTTTGAATAATATATATGTATTTACCTTACAAAACATAATACTAACTTCTCATTGATTAAAAATTTGAAGTCATAAGAACCATTAAGAAAATTTATTGAATTTTTGGGTGCGGTAAGTTTTGGATGGGGAATATAAAAATTGCTACAAGCTACTCTAAATATACAATGTCAATTTTACTACAAGTTACTTTAAATCGCCCCTAAAAACAAGTTTTCACAAATAGGGCACACTTTGCTATTTTTATGCATCATCGTGACCTTAAAACTTCATGTACATCTATAAAAATCTATGGATAACATAAATTCCACATTAGTCATTAACTTATTTGAATAAATTTTCCTTAAACTAGAACTCTTCGAAACATGGAAATTCGAGGGTGGGGCCACATACGGTACCACCTGCTCTATCTTACCTTTCTCAAAATCTGGAAGAGTTCTCAAAAATCCAATCATCACTTTTCAAAACTAATTAAAATGGAAGGTGATACAAAAATCTTTTCCAATTTGCTCCTAGATAGGGTTTTGCTAGGGTTTTAAATAAACTTACCTTATTAACGATCGTTCATAAAAACGTGACAATAAAACCACCTCATTATTTTTTTGAAACCTTCATAACTAAATTTAGAAGCTATTTCAAAGATCTCAAGTCCCATGCAAAGCATATAATCGATAATGAACACCCAGAAGGTCCATATTTTCTTTAAAAACACACTAAAACTTACCCAGTTTCACCAAAACTTGTATATATTCAAATTTCTATAGCACTTTGACCTATAACTTGTCATGAAGCATCATTAAAACATCCTATAACTTCTAAAACTGACCACCTATCTCAAATGTATCTCAAAATCTCTAGCCATTAATACTTACGTGTGCTTACTTGCATGTTTCTCATTGCTTGCTTCCTAAGGACCCTGAAACACCTCCAAACCATTGAGTTCAGACTTGAAAATCACCATACACCTTAGGTAAACTTCTACCATGCTTTTATCATGAACAAGACACCATAAAAAAAAAAAAAGACTTATTTGGTCCAAATCTCACACCTTCATCCCATTTTTCATGCTTTAGGGCTAGAAACAAGCCTAGAATGACCTGACTTAACCATGAAACCACATGAATTGACCATAATGACCTTATGAAGAATCAAGGAAACTTGCAACACATCATTAGGACCATTATTGACCTTATAAAACTCAACAACACACTTGGGAGGAATCAAACCATGATTTAGCTCACTCAACCATAATCGAGGACTACACTCGAACTCACCAAAACTTGACATTACCAATCAACCTTCATACTTGAGATTGAATTGACATCACATATAGATTCATACCATGCCATGAAACCATTTTCCATCAATGGAGTTTACATCAATGACAACACTAACACACAATAACCAACAATCTCCCCTTTGTCATTGATGGCAACCACCTTCAGAAACATTGATGACAACCACCTTGAAACATTAATGGCAACCAAGAAGAACAACACCTACATGACCAATTTTCCATGTTTCGATGCCTCTCCCCCCTTTGAAATCTATGAAAAAGACTACAATTCTACTACTACATGGAAAATTACAACACACAATGGAATCAATGCAAAAACATGACTTACTTGACTCATGAAGATCCCCCCAGACCGAAATCTCTCTTCTCGACTCCAACAACAACATAAGAATATCCTTTCAACCTACTATGAGCCTTAACATAGCTCCCCTTGAACTGATACTCCTCATTTTCACCTTCATTACCCTTTCAATGCTTCAAGACTTAATGTTGACTTATCACTACTCAACCTAATCGGGGTTATACTTCCAAGAAGCAAATTCAATTTATTCCACATAAATGAAAAACATTGTCATGTTTTTTTTGATCAAGACATTCTTCTTTAAGATACTTGTAACATGTAAAACTGATCTTTGGGTGAGTGGATCAAGTTGGTGGCAAAAAAAGGGTCATAAGTGGACGTTATATTGCAAAAAACAACGAAATCTCAACTTGTAGGGAATATTAGCAATACGTACTCAAAATTAGAAAAATTTATATAAATATGAATCGTAGCATCTAAAATCTAGTTTCTAAACTACTAATTTTTTTTTAAAAATGGACAAGTTTAGCTATATTAAACACTCAAAATTATATGACTTGTTTTTTTTTTTTTTTAAAACCTATAAGATTGTAGTCCGTTTGCCCGCGATTTGGATGACCAAATCTTGTTATTTTTTTCATTTGGTGAAAATTTAGATGTCGTTGTCTATCTTGGGATGGATTTTATTTTGTATTTTTTTGAGCAATATTTTTTTATGATTTTTTTCGTGAAAGTGGTCTGAAATTTTTAGAAAACGAAGCGCTTTCTGTTTTCCCGCCATAACTATATCAAAAATATCGAAATCAAATATATATATATATATATATATATATATATATATATATATATATATATATATATATATATATATTAACATGTATAGAATTTCTCCATGCTTGGTATGGTATAAGTTTTATCACATTTTGATAAGCGAAAAAAAGTTGCGAGTCTTAAAAGTAGACATGAACATTCACAGGAAAAATGTCTTAAAGACCTATTGTTAGTAAAAATTATAAAATGATATTTATCTTATTCTATTCACTTTAAAATCAATATTTCTACGAAGCTAACAGTCTCCCCTACATGATGACACCATTTTTGTGAAATGTTTTTAGTTTTTCAAAGCATGGTTCAAGTCTACGAAAGAGAAAATTTGAAGTTTTTTGACCTTTTACACGCCATTATGACCTCCCATAGCTTTGGTTGGGAAAAAAAATATTTCCCGATCCTTAGGGTTGGATTTGATGATATAGATATAACCATGATCACGGTTTGTAAACCGTGATCGTGATTTTGATAACAAGCACCACAATTGCACTTTTTAAACCATGATCACAGTTTATAAAGCGTGATCAAGGTTCTTAAATCATATTTATACACATTCCAATGTTCTAATTACCATGTGATTTTTACTATTTGTCCTTACCGTATGAATTATCGCGAAATTCTATCACTTTCGCACGTTTTTCTTATCACTGAAAGTAAAACATCATGGGAGACAAGAAACAAAGTCAAAAAAGGAAGTCATTAAGTAAACAAATGCCGCAGGACAAATTAGAGGAAAAAATATTTCAAAATGCCGAGTGAATGCGGAATCTTCGTGAATCAAGAAGAGGTTCATCTTTAACGCCTACTATTGTAAGCAATGAGGAACCAAGTAATGTTTCTATTGTCAATGTTGAAGTTGAATTAAATACTCGTGATGAAGATGTTTTTACTATCAATGTTGAAGAAGAATTAAATACTTGTGATGTAGTTGATGTTGAAATTGAAGGAGACAATGAAAATGTGAATAAAGAAATTTAGGTTGAAACTGTAGACAAACAAAATTTGACAAAAACACCTCCTAGGATTTTACATAAGAAACCTAATTATTTTATTGAAATTGATGAATTTTTTTGAAACCAATGTCTGACAAACTTTCTAAACGGAAAATCAGAAGAAAAGCCACTGAAATTTGGGATAATCATTTTGAAATTTTAAATGATTCCCAAAGATGTCAATTGTTGGTTAGTTTGATGAAATTGATTAAAATGAGACCTACATTAAACACCTTCGGATTGACAACATCTAATATATGTGGTCAAACCTCTACAATTGTTGAAAACCTTCATGATGCATATCACATCTTTGTTGGTGTCAAGAGACACACTAGAGATATGAATATTGTGTGTCGTGTGTACTTGCTACTAGTGTTGTAAGTGAATAAATAAAAAAATGTTTGATTACGCAAACAAGTCGAATGTTGAAAGTTAATTGAAAAACTCTAATGAAAGAAATTGAAAGACATAATATCCTTCAATCACTCAATAACACTGATTTTTGGGTATTTTTTGCTAGAGCACCATGTAAGGACAAAGATAAATCTGATGCTATAAGAGAAGTTGTTATTCAATTTTGGCATGATAACACTAGAGTTTCACCTAATACAAGATATGTTGTAAAATGGAGAGTTGGTTCTACTAATCATGAATCACGTCCAAAGCATTTCTTAGTTATGACTCAAACTCAATTTTTTCGAAAGTTTGAACAAGAGCATCTAGAAATTAAAATTATTCAACATTTTTTGAAATGTTGAAACCATTCTATGTGAAAATTAACCACTCTTGCACCACTTGTTGTAGGCAACATGTTGAATTTGCGATACATTATGCTAAATTTTTACGTATTCATTCTAATTTTCATTCTAAAACTATGTTATCGGAATGTGGTGTTCAATTTACACCAATATCTTCCAGGTATTTCATACCTACAATATTTGTGAAAGAGAAGTTGGACAATTTTTTATAGCCGTGGATTGTTTAGATGGAAGTGTGGTACATGCGGTGAATTACCTAAATTAGAAAGTTGCATCCATGAGTAAATTAAAGGTGCAATAGGACATAATTTAGTTGAGTTTGATAAATATAAATTAGTACCATACCAATTGAAAGATGGAAAGGAGTATAAACAATGTGAGCTAGTTACAGAACATATACCTTTTTTTCAATTTATGAGAAAATTTATAGATGATTTTTTTTATGAGTATGCTAGAAAGACACATAGAGCTTGATGGTTGGATGAATAGTTCAAGATATGAAAGGACACATTTCCTATTAGTACTATTGTTTTAGTGGTCAATTTTGTAGAGAATTACACATTGCAACCACAAATGGAGGTTCAATCACAATATTACAACTCAGTACAAGTTGTCATTTTTGTGCATATAACATTTATACATTCTTTTAATCAGTACAGAGAATGATCAAATTTTTTAAAGAGAGTACCACTTTTATATCAGTGATGATCGTACTCATTCTACTAAATTTGTGCAAGGGTGTTTCAGTTATTTTATGGAAACTTGTTTGATAGGGACATCCACTTCAAACAACATTATATATGGTCAGATAATTGCATGTCTCAGTTTAAGAATGCATGAATGTTTTATTGGATGAGTATGATGCATGTTAAGATGGGTGTGCAACATATTTGGAGTTTCATTGAGGCTAGACATGGAAAAGGAGAGCATGACGGTGCAGGGGCATGTGTGAAAAGAGATCTTGCAAGAGAAGAGTTGAAGTACAAATATGGTGCTAAATTGAAAGATGCAAAGAGCATAGTGGAATGGTGTATTGACAACATGGCCCGAGGTTCTCAAGAAAATTCCATAGTTCGCAGATATTTTTGGTTGATAGAGGAACAACAAATTGCTAACTACGAGGATTGTATGACACTCACAGGGTCTAGTGATATGCACTCATTTTGTAGCTTAGACGCTACTTCGTGGGCCACATGGACAAGAAATTTGGCATGTTTTTGTGCATCTTGTATCGAATTTGTCACTACTGAGTGTGATTCACAAGAATGGGTGGATGGATGGATTTATAGGCCTCTAACTCCGCTTCCCAGTTATCAACCTCCATAGGCATTACGACTTGTTTCTACAGATGAAGTTGCAACATCCAAGGAATTTGATGAAATTTCGATTTTGGTGTGACAAGGTAAATGGTTATTTAAATTTTTGTATTGAGTTATGTCATTCAAAATTTTAATATGTAATTTAAATTTGAGTTGAAACCTTTGTTTTTTTTAGGACATGTGTTTGCTATTATTGCGACAGAAGACAATGAAGAAGGAACAAACTATTTCTTATGTCATTGCATTGAGGAAAGAAAGAATTTGAATTCTCTTATTATAGATGGCAAAGATATTGAGTACCCTATAATGTCATTGGTGTAGTTACTGGAACTTGGCTTCGACGGTATCCATTAAAAACTCCTCCTCGATTGGGTGTTTAAAGAATTTGAGACACACAGAAAATGCTCTTATATTCACATCTAGTTCTAGTAACAAATATTAAAATTTGTATAGATATCGAGGAAGGACTAATAAAAATATTCTTTGGAAGGTTCGAGAGTTAGATCATGAAGCAATCATGTCTGCTATTCAGAGTAGATCTGATCCTGATGGTTCATTGGAATGAATTTACATGCTCACGTCTGGTATATATAATTTCTTTGAAGTGTTTAAATTTGTCAACCATATAATTTGTGTATTTTGTATATATCTAGTATATATCTAGTATTTTGTATAATAAGTGTTTAAATTTGTGTATTTTGTATATATCTAGTATACATGGTTTTGATTCAACTTAAATTTCTTTGACTAGTTCATTTTTATGTAGGTTAGTGGTGCCAGAAAAGCTTGGAAACTTTCACATCTTGATGGTGAACATTGGAATGAATTTACCTGAGCTCATCTGATATATAATTTTTCTTTGAATTGTTTAAATTTGTTAGTTCTAGATTCAAGTTCATATATTTTATTAAATTTGTGTATTTTGTATATATCTAGTATGGTTTTGATTTGAAACTTAAATTTCTTTAACTAACACTTTTATGCAGGTTAGTGGTGCGTAAAAGCTTCCACCTTCACGTGGTTGGCACTGTTAGTAGAGAATTTTATATTCTCGAAGCTAAGAGAAGATTTCATTATTTTACAAGAAAAGAGAAGAAATTAACAACAATTTATATACCTGTGGAGGGGGTTCTTGGCTCCGGAGGAGGTAGCCTAGAAGCACTAGGAGCTTAGAGAACTGAAATGACACCTCCCAAGTGTTTTAAAGACAATCCCTATGTGTGTGCACAGTTGGTTTGGTGCCATGACCAGTTTGTTTACAAAATATAGCGTTTGATAGCCTTATACTGGCTCAAACTACACTATTTTGCATGTTTTGCAAATAACAGGAAGCAAGAGCACCGATTGGAGATGGAAAAATTTGAGATAAACTATTATAGAGGGTCCCTACGCCAAGGTATAGGATCGACAAGACATATCTAGGTGCCATGGAGTCCAAGTAGTCACCGTTAAAGTTGAATGATTTTTGGTCTCGTGGCTCTTAAGGGACTACGCCCGAACGAAGTAGCTCGGAAGCAATGACGTTATTACACAAAGTGAAAAAAACCTATAGCTTTCACCTAGCCACCTGGATGTGTTGGTGCAATCGGTTCGGTGACCCACCGATTGCAAAATATAGCATTTGACAACCTTACATCGGCTCAAACCTGCACTATTCCACGCGTTTGCAAACAATATGGAAGTGAGAGCGCCGATTAAAGAAAAAAATGAGACAAGATATTATAGAGGGTACCTCCGATGAGGTGTAGGATCTAATGATATGTCTCTAGGTGCCACGGAGTTCGAGTAGTCACCCATCAGTTGAACGATTTTTGGTCTCGGGGCTCTTAAGGGACTATGCCCGAACGAAGTAGCCCGAAAGCAACGACATTGTCACGCACCAAAACAAATCCTCCTTTAGCATTCACCTAGCCACCTGGATGTATTGTAAGACAGATCGGTTTGGTGCCACAAACCACCGTTTATAAAATATAGCGTTTGACAACCTTACACCGGCTCAAACTACTCTATTTTGCGTGTATTCAAACAATAGGGCAGCGAGAGCACCGATTAGAGACTCCAATCAATGTTTGCAATGTGTTGGCTAAAGTCATGCGGGATGAATTTGTGGCATGATTTTGTCTTATAGTCTGAATAAGGTTCTCAATGGCAATTTTATTTTGTTGGATTCTTCCAACGATATCAACTTGTGTTCCTACTAATTCTGGGGGACAAAAGGAGCCACAAGAGGCGGATCTACGTTTGGAGGAGGGTTTTGAGGAATGTTTGGAGGGTTTTGAGGAATATTTGGACGGTTTATGGGATTACAAGTTTTCTAAGAAACTGACAAAATAAAAAATTGTATACATAAACAAAAAATTGAAAAACCCATGAAAATCACAAAAACCTAAAATGCAAGAAATTTGATCAAAATCGAGGGCTTACCTCTTTGTCTTGGTGGCATTGTTGAAAATTTTGTGATCCAGAAGTCCGAGGAGCAATTTTCAGGGGGTATTCAAAGCTTGAGTGCCAAAGGTCTAGGAGAAATCGCGGTTCGTAGGGGAAAATGGGGGAAAATGAGGAGTCATGGGTTTGTTTGTTTTTGTCTTAGAGGACCATGATTGCGGTTTAAAACTATGATCGCGATTTTAAACCGTGATCGTGGTTTTAGGTTTAGAAATCACCAAACCTATAAAAAAATTCCACGATCGCGGTACGTAAATTTCGGGTTTTTATGTCCACTAATTTGCTTCACTTACCCCTATGTACTCCCTGCAATTGACTTGAAGAAAAAAATTCACATATTGAGGAGCCTTGAATTCTCTTTTATCATGATAAGAATCCTTTTTGTCCTTCTAGACAATGGACATTCTTTGGTAGAGACCATTCCCAAACTTTTCAATACTTTGTTTTGAAAGCACTACTACATACTTTCCATACCATCTACTTGATCACATACTTGACATGATGCATTGAAAATCAAAGAAACAAGATGACCTATAGCATATCTTTATTCAACTATGTCGATGATGCATCCCAGCTTGTCAACATTTGTAGCTACTAATAGTGAACCCAAACTATATCGATTCAACATACCACCTCGATGATGTACTAGCAAATTTGATACTTTAACTATGAACACACTCTTGTTTGCACCTTCAACTCACATACATGCCTTAAGGAGTCCTAAAAGAATCATTTGCATTTGAAATTCCCGTA
Source organism: Taxus wallichiana var. yunnanensis (assembly GCA_018340775.1). NCBI lineage: Eukaryota > Viridiplantae > Streptophyta > Pinopsida > Cupressales > Taxaceae > Taxus > Taxus wallichiana. Next base: position 341,106,773 of record CM031240.1, on the reverse strand, counting down.
TATTTTCATGCACACTTGGATCATTCACAATATGGTTTTAAGAGATCAAAAAATTTAAGAGTGATGTCACCTTCTTACATGCCTCGTGGATTTTCATTTGCACTTATGAAATAAAAATATGCTATGCCTCTTCCACCTTAACTTCCCTGGGAAAGATCACACACCCTCTACCTCTAGAGGGTAAAATCAAACCAATATGAAGCTTTCAAAAATTTTCACATGCCTTAGAGCATTGGGTCCATCTCGTGTTATGACCTTTCATTCACTTCATAGGCTTGTCTCGGTTTATTAGTCATGAATGTACTTGCACAGATTATAATTTTTTTCATAACTATTACAAGGTTAATACAGACTTAAATTTTCTCAAAAAGACAACTCGAACTACTATTTTACTTCTTCAAGGTGTGAGTCAACAATTTCTTAGTCATAACTAACCATATACAAGCTAAGATGCACTTTCTTGCACTTCTCGGACCTCATATCATACTTTCTCACCATTTACTCACCATATCTAAGGCAACATAGGTTCCTCATCTCTTGAAGAATTTTATACACCCGTAGAAGACTTTAAAACCTTATATTTTCCTTTGAGAACCCTAACTCGTAACAATAAGACCAAAATAGAAGTATCTTAATGCTCAAGTTTTCTTACCCGAGATCCTACACTCATGTTGAATTATAATGTACTAACACACAACATAATTCAATCATACAAACTTCAATGGAACTCATCACACCTCATAGTCCTAACATACTTCATAACCTATGACTTGAAAATGATCACAAATTACTTCAGTTATATCTACACCAGTGAACATGAGAAGCATACATTTGAATGATAATGAACCTATACCTTGTCATCTTCTTATATTAGACCTTAACTCTTGATAAAGTGAAAACATATCATGTCATATGTCATCGAGAGAACAAAACCTCGTAGAGAAACTTGAGACACTAATATGTTTTAGAGAAATTCAATCCTTCTTAAAGTACTTCATCAACATCTCGATTTAAATGGTTATCCTCAAACATATACCTTGAAATAATTTTCATGATGAAACCACATTTAAAAACCTTTGCAATCTCCCGGAAGACTCTAAGTGGGATCATGCCAAGATTACTACCCTTGACTATGGCATTCACAACTCGTAATGTTGTAACAATGTCGAAAAGTTCATACCTATGTCTCATTATACCTCTTAGAGCACATACTTGTAGCCATTTAGGACTCTAAGTTATCCATACCATCTTGAACTCGAAGATACACTCAAACTTGACCACCGTAGACCCGAGAGAACCATCATAGTCCCTTAATATTACATGCTTTGTTATAGACAAACAAAGTCTTGATTACAAGATTCTTCATCATTTATTCAAGGATACCTTAAAATAATGATCATATAAAAACTTTAGAGTACACAAATCATGAATACCCAACCATTAAAATGCACATGGATGACCATACGTCTTAACAAGACCTCAAAAAGACTTTGCATCAACTCATTAATCTAGAGACACCAATACGAACCCAGGAATCTTTGAAAAAACTCAATATTTTGACCACTCAAACAATATGAATACAGACCTTTGATAGACAACGAACATAACCAAGTTACAAGCATACTATGACAGTCATGTCATATCATAGAACCAAAGACAACATGAACTACATGACACTTCTAGAACATGACTCAAACCATAATACCGTGACATTTGACCCATATATGAAAAACTCATGATGATGAACCAAACAATATTTATCCTTAAAATTTATTTTGACAAACACCATGATGCAAACCATTAGGAGTGTCAACATAGACATATTGAACTACAATACAACTTTGACATTGTCACATTTGACCTCTCTTGAATAATGAACACAACTTTGACTCACTCATTTGTGTCGGGACATATGATTTCAATTTTTACACTCGTAGACCAAAATATTCATGACTCGAGATGACTCATATGCAGTTAACATACCTTAAAGATCATTTTAGACATATATCAAGATATGACATAGATTCTATACCTCTATAAGAGTGGAAACACTTGAATTAACTCACACATAGATCTCGAAGCATGGCCATTTGACTGAACCAATACTTTATTTTATTCCTTTGACTTAAGAGAAGACCTTTTGAGACACACACATAGATCATGAACATATGATGTATGATAATAGTCCTTACAAGACACTTGACACAAGTCCACAACACTTGATGACAACATGACAAAATTTGACTCACAAACTTAGACACCTATAAACAAGGACTCAAAAATACATGGGAAGAGTCACTTTCCATACCTTATCACTCTAGAGGTATCCCAAAGACCTAATTTCTTCAACTTGTCTTGCACATGAGCTTGAATAGCTGATAAACACATATGATCTTCTTCAACAAGTGAAAACATGCTTCCTTGACTTGATTTGGGCTTGTTGACTATGTTTCCAACCTTGATAGCACTAGAATCCTCCTTGAAAACCTTCATATACTGCATGGTGGGATGCGAATCAATTTTATTGACCTTCTTGACTTGAGAAACCTCCTTCTTGACTATAGGAGAAAACCTCACAACGATATTCTTCTTGCTTTGGAAACATCTTGCTATATGACCTTATTTTTTACAATTGAAGAAAACAACATCCTTCTTTCTTCTTGGCTCATATACTCTTAGGTTCCATTCACAATCCTTGGATATATATCCATACTCACAACATGAAAAACATTTACCCTTAAAGAAGCCCACATCAATCCTAGGAGACCTCCTTTTGCAATCTCTAGCTCTATGACCAAAATCATGACAAAAAAATAATATCCATTGAATGAAGTAATATACCTCATAGAATTAGGTTGTCTAAATGAGTTATACCTTCTCAAATATTTCTTCTTGGTCACATTTTCATCTTATTTAGTACTTGCTATATCAACACCATCATTCTTCATATGTTCACCTTCAAACCCTAGGCCTGTTTTGTCACTAACCACCCTTTGGCCTTCTAAAATCCCATCAAGATCTTCAGAGATCTTCTCTAACTTTCCATACATTTTCAACCTATTAGAAGCATCCTCTAAATCAGATTCTAAATATTTCAACCTCTCTTCATACCTGGAACAAGTATCCTCTTTCTCCTTTAGGGATTTAGACAAACTTTCCACTTGAGATTTCAAACCCTTGATGGCTTGATCATGCTCTATCTCCATGTCCTTGATTTTATCTTAGTAGGAATTAATCACTAACTGAGCTATTTCATTCCTCTTCCTTAATTTTGCTTCAACATCTGAAGACTTACCCATTGTTTGTGCTTCAAAGGATCTCCTTCAAGTTGCTAAACTTGCTTCACAAGGACTTTCTCTGATACCAATTGTTGGAAGCACAATGGATTGAGAGGGGGTGAATCAGTCCTAAAAATCACTTATTTCATTTACCATTAATATTAGCATTCATTAACATTCATCCATTCACATGCATTCAACCATATCTTATTAGGTGTGCACAATACATTCAAAGAACCATAACACATAAGAGAGAGCTCATAGACACAATATTTAAGTGGGAAACCATCATGGGAAGAAAACCCACTGAAACATAAAAATTATATTTCCATGCTTCAAATTTAGTGAGGCACCAACCCCACAAGGAGCACCAACCCCTAGTTTAGTAGAGCACCAACCCTACAGGGAGCAATGATCCCTAATTTATTGAAACACCCACTCCACAAGGATGATACAACCCAAAAGATCTCTCGACATTCAATTAAAATTTTCATGGATACAAAATGGAAACTTTGCTAAGAAATTACTTCGTAACTTGGATATTTGGGTGTGACTCTAGAAAATAACCAATACAAATAACTTAAATACATCTATTTAAATAACACAAAGATTATCAATCTTAGAATTTATCTTGGTTATTTCACAAACCATGTTAACTCCATTACTTTCTCCATACATTTCCCACATACTAGTCACAAATGGACTCAATTTAGATGCACCACTTTGTGAGAATAGGCAGGCTCTAAATTACTAAGTAATTAGAAAATAATAGGTTTACCATCAATACTATTCCTACAGGATGCTTGGAAATCATGAACTTGGAAGATATAAAGTGTTATCCATAACTAAAAAAACATACAAAGATTAAAGATATTTATGATAAAATAGGATTTGGGCTATAATAGTTCTAAGCATAAATCATACGAAACAATGATCACCCATGTGAATGTAAATCCATACCAAACAGAAGGCATTCATATTACAATAAGTTGGTTATAACCTGACATCTCAACATTCTCCATATTGAATCTAACAGATAAAACCAAAACATTGATCCCCAAGTTAACTTGGTAAAATGAATTGATGCATCTATAAGGAATTGACATACCAGGATATTAGCTTCATAGATTGAGTACCAAGGCCTATTCCAAAATCCATATATGTCCTCTCATTCAAGAGGGTGAATTAAGTCTCTAATATATTGTTTTAAGCATCAATCAACACGTGCATAAAAATTTCAAAGTTAGTTGAGTTATAGAAAATAACAATGGTCACATTAAACTTTGCTAAAAGCTATACACAATAAACAAAAAATTACATGTAATAACTATTTCTATCTAATTTCCCATACTACATGTAAGAAAGTATTAATATTAAATATGACATAAACATTTTCAAAGATGCAAATCATTACATAGATAGAATATGTATTGAAAAATGCACCCATGTGGAATTATGAATAGAATGTTACCTGGTCCATGTGAGACTTGCCTACAATATAATATGAGATATGAATATCATTAATTTGATGCACAACCTACTTGCATCAAGGTAGACTTCAACCATAAATCTTGCGGTGCACTTAACAAATTACAGAAATCGAAATTAGAAAATGTTAAACTATTTACATTATACAAATGAATCAATTTTGGGTAGAATAATTGATACACTAGCACAATCAATGCATACTCGCAATCTTTTCTGGGTCCTAAAAAATCTAGTGTCATCTTTAGACTATTCTAAATCATGGGACACTAAAAATAGTGAAATACCTTGTAAATAGTGCATTAAAAAAAGAACGCCAGAAATATATCGCTAACATGTACACAATAGAAAGAGTTATTGTGTCTTATGAAAGTAATAACATGCTTACTTTTTACAAAAAAAAAATAGGCAAGTAAAGAACATATATAAGCATATTTGTATTGTACACAACAATGTAAATCTATGAAATTATGCTGAGTTTGAATTCATTATTCTATGTAATGGAATTACACTCAAATTTTACTAGTAATGGCATTGCAAACAAAGAAAAGATAAGAACATTAGATATAATGCCGATACACCACAATAACATTAGTATCATATTGAAATTCAAATTCATCCGAATATATTCGAATGCTATAAATAATATTTTTTTCATGTCAACACAATCGGTGTAAGAGAAACAAATGCCAACATGATCCGAGCATAACAAATCAAATTTGTTGAAATATAATGTATTGCAACAATTCGGTGAATCAATACATGTACTTGCAAAATCCAACACAAGGATATTGAAATACTATTTTGAAAATATTTAACATGATAAACCCTCCACCTACCCCCTAAAAAAGTGGTTTGTTTGTAATGAAACAAAAGTCCTTCAAGGAAAAAATACCAAGCTACATTGATAGTAATGATCGAAAAAATTTGGCTCAATGCAAGGTCATACCAACATTATCACATGGTGGATCATTTTGTTAGTCTTTGCATCATTTGAAATGGCCTCCGACAATCCTCTCAAGTCCGAGTTTTGTGAAACCTCTTTCCATCATGAGTAGTTTCCTCGTAATGAAGGTTTTTAATGGAATGCCAAGATCATATACATATATCTCTTATCATCATGATTAGTTTCTGCATCAATGTTCCCTGTAGAAGCCAACATTAAGACACACACACAAAAAATTCCAAAGTAAAGACCCAATGTAACCAATGGGAAATCCAATCCACAATCACCTACGCATGCAAATCCAAAATAACAATAGCATGTGTATTAACAAGTATGTGGATTCCATAAATAAAAATAGCATTGTCTTATTAATATACATGGGAGTTGTTATTTTTATGTTTATAAAAATAACATTGTCTTATTAATAGATGGGAGTTGTTATTTTTATGTTTATCTTATTTATATGCATGTCTTATTTATAAGCATGTTATATTTAGGTTGCTTGTGGTTGAAGCAAAATTTTTTTCAAAGAGGTGCACAAGTTATATATATGTGCATGGATTTACTCTTTTAGAATATGAAAAAGAGAGAATTGTATTGTATTCCTCTGGACTGAATAAAGGAGAAGGTTGGCTTGTTTCTGGTGGATGTAGCCCACATTGGGTGAACCACGTTAAATCTTGGGTTTATCTTGTGATTGCATGCTTATATTATTTTTGTTTTAATTCCATTTTATTGCTCATCTGTGTTTCGATCCTAACAACTGGTATCAGAGAAGGATTTTGTTTTTGGAAAAAAAAACTCACATGAGGGTTTCTTGTTTGAGTGGGAGCAATGACAGAAGATAGCAAGTTCAGGGTTGAGAAGTTTAATGGCCAAAACTTTCAGCTATGGAAGATGCAGTGGAGGACTACCTATATCAGAAGGATCTTTATCTACCATTGAAAGGGAAAGCTTTAAAGCCGTCAACTATGAAAGATGAAGAATGGGATGTTCTTGATCGGAAGGCACTGGGAACGATACGGTTGTGCCTGGAAGCTATGGTAGCTTTCAATATTTCTATGGAAAAGACAACAATGGTAGATCTAATGGAAAAATTGGGTAAATTGTATGAAAAACCCTCAGCCTCCAATAAGGTATATCTCATGAAAAGTTTATTTAATATGAAGATGTCAGATGGTGATTCAGTAAATGATCATTTAAATGAATTCAACATGGTTACTAATCAATTAAGCTCTGTAGGAGTAAGTTTTGATGATGAAGTTAGGGCTCTTTTGATTTTGTGCTCATTGCCTGAAAGTTGGAATACTTTGGTTATGGTTGTGAGTAATTTTTTTTGGTTCAAACACTTTAAAGTTTGATGATGTTATTGGTGTGATTCTTAGTGAAGAGATGAGAAGAAAAAGCACAGGTGAGTCATCTGGTAATGCTTTGAGTGTAGAGAACAGGGGAAGACAAAGGAAAAAAAAAAAGGTCCTGGACACCGTGGAAAGTCTAAGAAGGGAAGATCTAAATCTAGAAGTAGGATGGTATGTTGGAATTGTGGAAAAAGGACATGCAAAGAAAGATTGTTGGTCTTTAAAATCAAGGAAAGATCAACAAGAAGGGAGAAAAGAGGCAAACATAGTAGGTGATGTGTTACAAGATGCTCTTATTCTTTCTTTAGATAGTAAATCAGAATCTTGGGTTTTAGATTTTGGTGCTTCATTTCATGCAACTCCTCATAGACAATATTTTCAAGATTATGTTCAAGGGAATTTTGGGTAGGTATATCTTGGTGATGATGAGCCATGTAACATTGTTGGAAAAGGAAGTGTTCATGTTAAATTGCAGAATGGTAACACTTGGGTGTTGAAGAATGTCAGGCATGTTCCTAGCTTGAGGAGGAATCTAATTTCTACAGGGCAATTAGGAGATGAGGGTTGTATGGTTATATTTACAGCAGATTCTTGGAAAGTTACCAAGGGTTCTCTTGTGGTAGCAAGAGGTAAGAAAGTAGGTACTTTGTATTTATCCACTATTAGTATTGATCCATCTTCTATTTTAGCTACTACATGTATAGACACAACTCTATGGCATCACAGACTTGGCCATATGAGTGAGAAGGGGATGAAGATTTTACATTCACAGGGAAAGTTGTCAGATTTGAAAAACATAGACCTGGAATTTTGTGAGCATTGTGTGTATGGGAAACAAAAGCGTGTGAGATTTCTCAAGGTTGGATCAACCAAGAAGGAGCACAAGTTAGAGCTTGTTCATACGGATGTGTGGGGACCGGCTCAGGTATCTTCTCTTGGTGGTTCACGGTATTATGTTACTTTTATTGATGATGCTACTAGGAAGGTTTGGGTTTATTGTATAAAGAAGAAATATGATGTATTTAATACTTTCAAGAAGTGGAAAGCTTTGGTTGAGAATGAAACAAGTTTGAAGTTGAAGTGTCTCAGATCAGATAATGGTGGAGAGTACTGCAACAATGAATTTAATAACTATTGTTCACAGAATGGAATCCGTAGGGTGAAGACAGTTCCTAGAACACCACATAGAATGGTGTGTCAGAAAGAATGAACAGGACTATCATGGAGCGTGCAAGGAGCATGAGATTGCATGTTGGATTTGCCCTTACAATTTTGGGTGGATGTTGTAGATATTGTTGTTTACTTGATAAACAGAGGACCTTCAAGTGCTTTGGAAGGTGGAGTACCCGAGGAGGCTTGGACGGTAAGGAGGTAAACTATTCTTTTTTGAAAGTTTTTGGTTGTGAAGCATTTGTGCACATTGATAAAGAGAATAGGACCAAGCTAGAAGCTAAGTCAAAGAAATGTACTTTCATTGGATATGGCACTGATGATTTTGGATTCGGTTGTGGAGTTTGGATGAGAAGAAAATCATTAGGAGTAGGGATATTATTTTCAATGAAAGGGTTATGTACAGGGAACAACTACAGGATAAGAAGCTGGAAAAGTTTGAGTATGTAGCACTTGATGAGATAAAAGATAGAGAAGTGCTCAAAGGGCTGGAAAATCAACAAGTTGGCATCAATCCTGGCACAGTCGGTGTTGATTCTGTAGATCAAAATCAGCAAGAACAACAAGAGCCTCAAAATCTAGAAAATCTTGTAAGACGTTCTACTAGGGTAAGTAAACCTCTGCATGATTATCTTCGTATGAGCTTTACTATTGTTTATTGATAGATGGTGGAGAACCAGAAAGTTTTGAAGAAGCAATGTAGGTAGAAAATGAAAAAAAGTGGGAGCAGGGTATGGATGAGGAGATGGACTCCTTGGATCACAACCAAACTTGGGATTTGGTTCAGTTGCCTGTAGGAAAGAGAGCATTGTAGAACAAGTGGGTTTACAGGTTGAAGGAAGAAGAAGGTGAAAAAAGAGGTACAAGGAAAGACTTGTTGTGAAGGGATTTGCATAGGAAAAAGGTATAGACTTTGATGAAATTTTCTCTCTGTTGTTAAAATGACTTCCATTAGAACTATTTTAAGTTTGGTAGTTGTGGAAGATTTGCATCTTGAACAATTAGATGTAAAGACTATTTTCTTCATGGTGATTTGGAGGAAGAAATATATATGGAGCAGCCACAGGGATATGAAGTCAGGGGGAAGGAGAATTTGGTGTGCAGATTGAAGAAGAGCTTGTATGGCCTTAAGCAAGCTCCAAGGCAAGTGGTATTTGAGATTTGATAGGTTCATGATAGAACATGGTTACTCTAGATGTCATTCGATCATTGTGTTTATTTTAAGAGACTAGATAATGGCACCTATATTATCTTGTTGTTGTATGTGGATGACATGCTTGTGGTAGGGTCAAACTTGTAGGATATAAATGAGCTAAAGAGATAGTTAGCCAATACATTTTCCATGAAGGATTTAGGTGCAACAAAGAAAATTCTTGGCATGAGAATCAATAGAGACAGAAAGAGTAAAATATTGACTTTGTCTCAAGAAGAGTATGTGAACAAGGTGTTGGACAGGTTTAGGATGCAGGATGCAAAACCAGTAAGTACACCATTGGTAGGGCACTTCAAGTTGAGTAAAACAAGTGTCCTAAAACATATGAAGAGATTGAATATATGTCTAGAGTTCCATATGCTTCAAGTAGTTGGAAGTTTGATGTATGTTATGGTATGCACAAGACCAGACATTTCCCATGTAGTGGGAGTTGTCAGTCAGATACATGAGTAATCCAGGAAAGGAGCACTGGAATGCAGTCAGTGGATTCTCAGATACTTGAGAGGGACCAGTAGTAGAGGAAGTTGTGTTATGGAGGGTCAGAGGTTTCTTTACATGGATATGTTGATGCAGACATGGCTGGAGATTTGGATGGTAGGAGGAGCACCACAGGTTATGTATTCACTATTGTTGGTGGCACGATAGTTAGTTGGATTTCTAAACTGCAGAAGATTGTTGCCTTGTCTACTACAGAGGTAGAGTATGTTGCTACTACAGAAGCAAGCAAGGAGATGATATGGATGCAATGGTTCATGGAAGATTTGGGAAAGAAGTAGGAGGATTACAGGTTATTCAGTGATAGCAGAGTGCAATTCATCTTGCAAGAACTCAACATTCCATTCGAGAACCAAACATATACAACTCAGGTATCACTTCATTAGATCAAGTTTTGGAGGATGGACAATTGATGTTGGAGAAGATCCATACAAGTCAGAATCCTGTTGATATGTTGACAAAGGTGGTGACAAAAGAGAAGTTGGAAGGTTGTTTCGGCTTTGATAGGTCTTCAAGATTGATCTTGAAGAAGAGAAACAAGTTAGAGAAGAGTCGAGGATGAGCTGTAATAGTGGGTTGCAGCAGTTAGTCTCCAAGTGGGAGATTGTTGAAGATGTGGAGTCTAACTGCAAGATGAAGTGGCAGTTTTTTTTTCCTTGATTTTGGGAGGAAAGCATGGCCATGGATAAAAATAGCATTGTCTTATTAATAGACGGGAGTTGTTATTTTTATGTTTATCTTATTTATATATGTTATTCTTATTTATATTGTCTTAGCATGTTATTTTATGTTTATCTTATTTATATATGTCTTATTTATAAGCATGCTATATTTAGGTTTACTTGTGGTTGAAGAAAATTTTTACAAAGAGGTGCACAAGTTATATATATGTGCATGGATTTACTCTGTCAATTTGATTTTTAAAGTATCATTTTGTTGTTGTTTCATAGTTCATTACTACAAATCTAACCAAAAGTCTCGTCTAGTATTATGGTTTAGTAAACACATGTCATAAACGTAAACAATGTATTCCTTGACACAATTTCTTTGATTTAAATGCATATGCAAGATGTATAAATATGCTTTATTCCATATATCACAAGCAACTTTAGTTTTCCATAGAAGGTAACACAAAAGGAACTTAAACAAGAAAACTTAATCCTCTATAACATCTAAGGATTGAGAAATATTTACAATAAATCGTAAAGACATGCCAAATAAATATGTAAAACCATCAAATGTATATATATATATATATATTTTTTTTTTTCCATATTTCATCTATACAAAAATTACATTTCTAGCATTTTCTTCCTAATCATTTTTCGTGAACTTTTGTTTTTCTAATTCACAAAATGTTACTTCCCCAAAAAGTAAGCAGGACAACACTAGATACAATAATTTTTTTAGGATGTTCTAGCCATCAGATCAAGCCTAGTAAGTCTATGTTTGGGAAATAAGAGCAACAAGCTCTAAAAATCTCTTTTAAGTAGTTATGAACGTTCAGCTTCGAACTCAACATTGTCCTCACTTAAGACCACAAGAGTCAATATTTCTTCTTCCTTGAAGGTTTCTCTTCACATAGAGTAAAACAGAACTGTTGGGACAAGACATGTTTAACATTATGAAGAGAATTTATAGGTTCCTAAAGTAGTAAAGATAGTTCCCTTACAGTTAAGCTCATGAGCGATTGAGATGCTTCATTAAAATCACATTATGTCAAGTATGCCCCACATTTGATGTAATGCCACATAGATTCAATCTTACGATCAAAATTTTACTCGCATCATGTACCTAAAGTCGTAAGTGGACATAACAAGTAGTAATGTTTTTCCAATTGAAGCTTGCTAAGTGTGCATTTGACAAGGAAAACCTACATCCTGTCAAATGATGCCAACTCTCGCAGTGAAGAGATATGAGACCTGACAACATAAGCAATATCGAGTCCATATTTTTGAAAGTGATGGTGAAGTTATTGATGATCCAATGGAAGCAAACCATTCTATCAATTTATGTGCCTCAACTATGTCAGGTTCAATAAAAACACTTGTAACACCAATAATACCAAGAAACACCATGTTCTAGTCTATTCTATGTGCTAATTTTAAGGAAACAAACACAGGTTCATGCCTACACATATCTTCAATATGCGGGCCTTAAAAATCACAATGTGACCCCCAAAATTTCATGTCCACACTGAATCTCGACATACGTGTCAACAAATTGACTATTTTCCTAGTCTTTGTGCCATATTTCTTTCTTATTACAACCACCACTGATATTCTAGAGGCCACGCTAATGACATCAACTATGGAAGACACAAAAGGATTTCAACTCCTTCAATATTTTGAAGTGGAACATGTTCATGGAAATGGTTGAATCACTAGAAGGGAGATATGTGACTATAGACGTACATTGCGAAAAAAACCTCAAATGGAGCATGTAAATGGCTATATGATTTATTAGTATATTTAAATTGTCTATTTGAAATCAAATACACTTCTTTGGTTTGAATATTTTCAAAGAATTCAATTGAAGAATCATTAAAAGTGATGTGAACTTCACCACCCTTTCCATCTATAACATCAAATCCAATTTTTTTCACTATATATTTATATTCTCATATTCTCGTAGTATATTTTAAGACAAATCCCTTCATTTTATATTCCATTGTCTAAGATATGGGCTCAATGTGCCAATCAAAATTATACTCTGGGGCAAGGGAACCTTGACGATCAATTATCGTGGTAGATGGTTGTTGGATGAACCACCACACATGCTAGGAAGGTGTTGAATTAGAGTGTCACACACATCAAAGTATGACTTAGGTTTCCTATAGTAGAAACCATGGGGATTACAACATCCATGAAAATACCAAAATATTCATGTACAACAATGAAATCTCAATTCTTAAAAGGTTTTCATAAAGGCATAACGAAGAGGAACAAACAAAATCATAGAGAATGGCTATGTCTAACTATATGAATCCCATGAGATCCCTACATACTTGAGAAGTTATCTTCACCAAAATTCCTTTGTGCGCTTTCCCCAATGTATTTATACATTGTAATTGGATGAAAGAAATAGATGGTGCATGCAAATATCAAAGCATAGAGACTTGTTTAATGCCTCAAACTAGACAATTTGATGTGGTGAACATGATGCAAGGAGAGTACTTGTAGGAAAGGGGATTGGTGGCCCTCCTTCAAACAATTGTGTCACGACATTCTCTATCAGCCACATATCCATCTACAACAAAGCTTCAACTCAATAAAATTATGCATCATACTCCAAATACAACATACCAAGGGAAGGGTAGAAAAATATCAATATGCAAACATATACGTAAAAACTACTTTGGTAATTTTTCAAGATAGTGAAATAACATGCCTAATCCAAGGTATTTAACAAGAAACCGCAAAAAATAACATATAGGAAACACTATCCAATGGAAAATATAGTCTATGTTTTAGTGTTTACAACAACACACAACCCTCTTTAGCCATTCCAAATAACACAACAACAAAAATGATGAAAATTTACCTCAACCAAACATCAATGCTAAACATATGCATGATTTAGCCTATATTAGTTCTATCTTGAGTCTAAATAAGATGGAAATTACACAATATACAAATTGTAATTTAAAAAGTCCATAGGTCAATTGCTAGGTAGATGACTTCTACTAAATTGTAGCTAAACGTTGTCATAGGAAACACACATGGGGTTTCGATACAAGGAAAAACGTGAATACCATTTTAAAAGATAAAATATATGGTTATTGCAACCTTAAATTTTCAAATACAAGTTATCACGTCATTTCAAGATCATCTTTTTTTTAGATCGGTAATTATATGGTTTTGAGGGGGCCAAAAACCCAACAATACAATGGGAATGAAAGATATAACAATACGTAAACACATAGGAAGCCTTTACCCAGCGACACAAAAAAAAAAAAAAAAACAAATTAGGTCCCGAAATACCAAAGCACTTGTGACCCCAAATCGACTCATGACTCGACTCCAAGTCACCCATTCGAACATCTCATATTGGATTACTTGGGTTGGACCAAAGTCCACCCATTCCCATTACACGAGGCACCGTGAGGCACCACCGTCCGAGCTCAACCTAAGGTCCATCCCAATCCCACCGTGAGTCACCAACGGTCATTGACCAACCCCACCTACCATGCCACCGGTGTTCAAAATTGAACACGTCACAGCCCGTCAAAGGGCTTTACACACGTCAGAAAAGTGTAAGATTTTTTTAGCCCGTAAAAAAAAACTCAGGGTGTAAAAACTGTTTGACAAATATGAAGGGTTATATTATTATTTAAATTTCACGTGAAGGGCGCCACAAAGACTCCATTTAATTTTACTCAATGCCAGTCGCCACATGCCACCATAAATTTTCAAGCGAAATTTTCTACGTCGATCCCGAGTTCCGTGCTCCACCGTCCACGCCACGACTCCTGGGCCCTGTCACCCGACTCCTGGGCCCTGCCTCCCACTGCCTGGGGTTTCCACGGTCCACCGTCCACGTCCACCCTCCACGGTTCGTAGAATCACAAAAAAATTAATTGTAAACAGTATCCAAAGTCAAACAATGGGGTTGCAAATCAATGAAAACCGTTTTTAATTGGACATTCCAATTTCCACGAATTTCAGGGCAGAATGTATAAGTGTTGAAATTTCAAGTATATGTAATGCAGGCTTGCAGCGCAGAATGGATTGAAATTTCAGAGACTCAGAGTATATTGACTCTTGAGCACAGCCGCAGGCCTCAGAATGTATTGAAATTTCATTGTATTGACATTCAGCAGTTATTATGTATGGAATTGGACAGTATTATTAGAGTATATGCGGGCAGCGGGCTGTGGGAGGGTCAGTTCCTAACCCCTCATCTCTCAACACTGGAATCGGCTAATAGCTAACAAAGTTTATACCACCGGATTATATACGAAAGGAGCACGCTGGACAGAGGTCGCACAGTTGCACTCACGGCCCATGGGTTTGAATCGTTTTGGATCACCAAGATGGGAAAGAAAGCTGGCAAGCTTGGCTCCAAAGTTAGCGTGATGGAAAATAAGGTGAGTTTTCCATATTCCTCTCTAATTTTTCAGCATCTCCTTGGATGGACCTGCAATGCAAAAAATATATATTGTCATTTCCTTATATAAACACAGCTCAATTTTTTTTTCATTGTTTGAAAAATAAATAGATTTTTTTACTAATAATAATAGACATCTAGTAACACCTAAGACAATGATTAAAAAATCTTTAGTACAGAACTTTGTAAAAACAAATAGACATCTCATTAACGTTAATACAAAAATTTGTAAAATATTAAGTTTTTAAAGGCTGAAAAAGATGATCAACCTTTTAACCAAATTAGAGTGTTTAATTTTAAATTTTTTATTGGATCTCACAATATAACTTATTCATTACATTATTTATGAAATGGAATTTATTACATTTTAAGGGGAGACACTCTTATTAGATATGATACATTGACATTTTTAATTTGTAAAGTCACCCATTTAAAAAAATAAAATCTCTCGTTGTAAAAAGTGTTCAATTTTTGTGACATGTGTGATTGATTTACTCTTTTCATATGAAGTGTAAAATGATTATACTACTTTTCATGGTTGAAGGGTTGGTCCAATATTTTCCCTTCACAATGAAATTGGGACTAGCCCTTCAAATTTGATCACTGCATGCCACTACATGAATCCATCTAGTGGCAGAGCCATCTAGTGGCTAGAGCTGACACTTGGTGAAGCTACACTTGGTGCAGCAAACGCAGTGGCAGAGCCATCCATCTATCCAACCACAAACTCGATCTCCTCCTCCATGTCATCCCCATCTTCCACAAAATCTACATAACTCTCGTCATCTATCTAAGAGATGGGCTTTCGAGCATCCACAACATTCTCCAGTGTAGGCTGTGGTTCACCGCAACAACATTTCTTTTCCTCGTAATCATCCACCCTACATTTAGCACATATGATCAGGGAGGGCTCGATCTCTATTCTCTGTTGCCATTTATCGAGGAAGGATTTTAATAAAATTCTTTTTGGCACAACAACACCTACTTACACATTGATGCAAAGACGGGAAAAAAAGTAGCCGAGAGCGAGATTTTGTGGTCGGGTCGATGGCAATCAACACTACCATTTCTCTAGCAATTCCCAAGAACACTTGGGGATCCCAAAATTCTAGAGGGAGTGCAGGAAGAGGAATCCACAATGAAAGAACCTGAAATTTCTTTTCTTGAAACACACCAGGTCGTCAATACATGATGGTGAGGGCTGTTTTTCCATAGAACCATGGCGCACCCTGTAAAACATTTTACAAGTATAGTTCTTCCTGGAAGCAGAGAAGAAACTCATCCCCCACTAACACCCTTACCGTTAGCTTGCATGATCACTTCCTTCTACACCATTCTTTGATGAAATCGATGTTAGGCCTCAGCCCAACGAAACAACCAACAACTGTGTGTTTAATCCTCTCCTTGGCTCGATTCACCACCATCTGAGGGATCTCCAGATGTGGTTCAACTTCACACCAAGAGGGAGACAGTTTTGATGGGTCCCTGTGATCAACCCCAAAGAGTTTAGCAGCCCATGTGACTGTTTCCCTCGGAGGGGCCGAGGGGTTCCCACCCACTCCTGTCCTCTGTTTGTTTGACTGTTTTTCCTCTTCCCACTTCTCTCTGTCCTCTTCTGCCCGCTCTTCTTCATCCCTCTACTGCTGCTCGTTGTTCTTCATCGTGGTATAGAAAAAAGCCCCATTTCAAGATCATCTTGATGCTTATACCCTTATGTATGATCATCTTGATGCTTATACCCTTATGTATTTTCAATCACATTCTATGTTATATCAACTAAGGAAAAGTTACATTGATTCATGAATGATCCCTTTTAACTCTCACAAAATACATCGATTTGGTGTGTATATGGTAATAAACAATGGTAGCTATTAGCCGTAAGGGAATTTGAAAAATAAACATCCCTTGATCATCAAAGCTAAGTCAACGGTTACCCCATAACCATAAGGGAATTTACCACATAAAAACATACCAAATTATCTACCGACTACATGTAATAGTGAAGAGACCATGGAAAATCAGGAGAGCTATTAGAAGGAATATTTAAGGAGGAAAAACTATCAAATTCAAACTCGGAAAGATCTAGATACCATTTTCTCTCTCTGAATAAGAGGTTTCACTTTTGAAGTTTTAAGAAAAATGTTATCTATTTCCTTGCATTGCAATGCTTTTATGAATGTGTTGTACCGAGCTATTTTAGTGCTGTTTCTATTACCTGAAATTGTTAAAGTAGTGCCTTAAATGAAAAGTAGGCTCCCTTTGATTAGGAGGTTTTACTTTTGAAGGTTCAATAAAAGATGTAATTTATTTGCATGCACTATAATGCTGCTATGAATATGTGTTGAGCCAAGCTAGTCTAGTATTGTATTATCTAAAATTGTAATATTAGAGCCTTAAATAACCAATAGGCTAATGATATTAAATTTCATGCTCTTTACAACCAACATTAAGGTTTCATTCCCCTAGGTTTTTTGGAAGTATTGTTAGCGGGATACTTCATTTTGGATATGATCCATCCAAGCTAGCTAGATTAATTAGAAAAATTTGGTTTGGTTTTTGGGCTTCTTAGGGTGTATTTTCCAATCTACGAAGGCATCATAACATGTTTTTGGTTGTGGGTTAAATTATAGAAATATATAAAAATGACACTCAACTGGACAAGAAGCAAACATTGAGTTTTGTTAAGATTATGATTTTGTATTAGCAATGATGCATGTTTACGAGAGTATTTAGGAAACACGTGAGTATTCTTGCGAAGATGGTTTGCTTTTGTGTCACACTTACAATGAGACATACACAACAAAGTAAAAGTGAAAATTAAAAATAGATAAAGAACAAGACATTAGAAGATGCTTTGGTTTTGGTACCAAAGATTAAAAAGGAAAATTGCCACATAATGGAGGAGTCAAGACAACTCGGGGAACAACCCCATTTCTATTAATATCTAATGTTGTGATAAGTTTTTATTCACTTTGTTTTTTAAATTTATATATTTCTAATAAGTCTACACTATACCCATATACCCTAATTCTAAAAATGCATACCCTAACCCATACCCACATTTCTTGGTGACTATACATCATACTTAACAATCAATGCACTTGTGTGTGGTTAAAATATGTTAAAATTACTTGGTAAATTAAAAAGTCCCATCCTACTCCTTATAAGCATGAGATCATCCAGTTGTCCGAAAATTGTAAATCATTAATTACATCATAGGATTTCGAGAAATACATAAATAAAATAGTCAAACATTTTAGGAAAATAAATCTAGATTCTAAAATAAGGAACTTTTAGATGACTACAATGCTCATCTTAGGTTGCAACAAAGATCAACACTTATAATGATAATGACATTCAAACGATTAAACTACTATTGGAACAAATGAGTTGTTATGAGGCATATTGGCCTCAAAGTACATAGGCAGACTAATTCTCTTCACAATACGAAGTTGGAGAGATTCTCGTTAGAGTATGTGCATTCAAAAACATCTATTACAGGAGCTTCCAAACACATCAAGGTTACACAAGACATGTATGTGTTGGCTGTTAGGAAATATAATGATCCATTTATATTGTGGAAATATTACATGGGTTGATTATATTTACAAAGTGGTAAATATAATATTATTGAGTTGTAATAACAACTCATATAATGTGAGTTGTTATGGAGGTTGACCAGAATTACATGAATAGGTTAATGAGCTATTATAAGTTTGAGGAGATTGTTAAGGAATCCCTATTTTATAGGATCTCCTCTCCCTACATAAACTGTAAGTGTTCATGTATGCTTTATATAAAATAAGAAAATATTATTGTTTCTGATTGTGTAAATCTGATGTTACCAAATCATTTGGTATTAGAGAAAGAGTGGACCTACGAAATTTTAAGCATTGACTGGGGAAAAGCCAAGATTATTCTTGATTGCCCCTCTCACGAGAAATAATGTGTTGAAAACCATTTATATTTCCCGTTATTATAATCATGTAGAATTAGTCGAGGAGTTTTGTATTGTTTGTGCCTCTTGGATTTTTTTTTTTTTCTTATTTGGCGCGCATTTGAAAGAATATTAGTATAGATTTTCATTGAGGTTCTTGAAGACAAGATGGTCATAACATGTATGTTTGATAAAATCATTGCCAAAGGTGCAAGCTACATCGAATAAATTTTACATTAGCTGATCTCGTGATGGTTTTTCACCCAAATTCAACAACTCGAAACCAACAAGGATATTTTTTTGTTTATGCAAAGGTATTTTCATATATTTGCATCATTACCTATTTCGATGTGCGATTAGTAAACATTAAGGCATTTACATATATGGTTTTATTCATCATCTTGTTTAGTATTTTCATTGATGTCAAAGGAATATGAAGGACATATTTGATTGATTGGAGTCATTGATGTCAAAGGATGTTATAAAATTTATATGACAGAGCAGAGTGTCAAAGAGGGTTATTTGTTACTTTGGAGTCTCATACTGTCACTTCGAGTCTCATACAAAATGCTTCTTGAGTCCTGTCCAAGTCTATTTGAATGCTTTAGAGTTTTTCAATTTTTTTGGTTTGTCTTATAATGGGACAAATAATTTTGGCCGAATGTTGTAATGTATCCTTTAGAATTTTTTTATTTCTTCGTAGTCTGTCCTATTTTCTTCTGAGTCCGAACTGAACACTTTAGATTTTTTTCTCAAATCTGTGGTTGGTGTTGGTCTGGGACTTGTAGTTTGGGCAATGACCATCGCAATGCATTTATGAGTTCACTGGATAAGTTTTTATGATCATGTTTGGTCGACCTTCCAAGGATTTAGAAACATATTTGTGATCTTTTTGTTGATGGCCGACTATCTCCATTTTTGGAACTAAAATGTTCCATACATTCAATTATCTGGCTAACCCGAGTTTATTGATTCACTCTTGTATCTTGGCATTGATATTTTTATTGTTACTATGGCCAAAATTCATCTTGTTTAGATGTCAATGATAAGAATGTGCACATGTATAAAAGGATATTTATACTCATCATTTGAAGAATGCTTGAGAGGAGAAAGCAGCGCATGGTGGTGTTAGAGATGTGGAAAAAGGAATATGTGAAGAATGGATCTGTGAAGGAAACATGCTTGCATGAAGAACATGAAGAAGAAGAGAATAAGGTCATGAAGTAAGTGAGTAGTATGTGCACAACAAGAAGATGTTCCTTTGTGTTTCAATCGTGAGTTCGAGTATGAAGTAATGACGACATGTTGAATAAGAGGAAGATAAAACACAAGAATATTTGAAGATGACATCTTGTTGAAGGAAGAGAAAAATAGAGCATGAAGATTTGAGAAGAGGTGAATCTGCATTCTGAGAGGGAGAAAAATTTCAAGTAGAGCAAGTAGATGAAATTATGAAGAGAGTGATTGAAGAGTATAAAGAAATCTGATTTCATTAATTGGACCAATGTCCATATTGGAAGAAGGATCTGATCTGTGTGTATGAAGAGAGTGATTGAAGAGTATAAAGAGATCTAATTTCATTAATTGGACCAACGTCCATGTTGGAAGAAGGATATGATCTGTGTGTATGAAGAGAGTGATTGAATTTCCATCATCAGGTTGAGGAAGAAACTACAGAAGGTGGATCTATGTATTGCATCACAATTTGGGGATTGGTGTCTCCAGAGGTTGGTGCCTACGAATTAACTGATTTGTTGCTCGGAATTGGGCATTGGTGTCTCTAGTTATTTAGAGCTCACGAATCAGTTGAGTTTGTGGTCAACATTGGGGATTGGTGTCTCCGAAGTTTGGTGCCTGTAGATATTTATTGAGATGTTTTGCACTGGATTTGGACAGTAGATCCAAGCAGTCTTTTCTTTGCAGTTTTCTCCCAAAAGGGTTTCCACATATATCTTGTGTTCTATCGTTATGCAATTATTATATCTTTTTTCATTGCTATTGTTATGGAAGTAATAGGGTTCACATTGATCAAGTTATGTGGTTCTGGTTGATGTACTGAGTCTGCTATTTGCGACTTCCTCGATGAAGATCTCATTCATGGTGGTGCACAAGAAGACGTCCTTGGAAAAAGACATATCTTATACTTAGCGGCTTAACGTTACCATCGATATTGAAAAGATTTCCTTTCAAATTTGTTTCTTGATGACTTTTTTTTCTAGGGACTGTTCCTGTCAATTAAAATTTTAGTCTCTCCGCTATACAAAGTTGACTACTCGAAGGTTCAGGAAAAATCTGCGATCCAATCTGTGCATTGCAAGGTTCATGGCTTTACATTCACTACTCCAAATATAGATACTTTGTATTGAAGTCTTAGGCATTTATTGGAATAATACGTAATAGATTTATTTAGTTTCATGTTTGAAATGTTAAGCATTTAGATAATATATTATTACTTAAATATTGATTTAAAATGAACTTATAAACGAGAAATATAGTTTTGGCTTAGTCTATTTTCATTAGAAGTTAAGTAATCACTTTATTGGTACTTAGGTTGTTTTAGAGTTTTATTTTTCTTAGTGGTTTTATTTTTAAAATACATATGTGGGTTGATCATCAAAGCTAAAACTTTGTCGTTAATTGTTAATATCGTGTTTTTGTGTGTCGTATTCAAAGTCTTTGTAAAAGTGTCATAATTTTTTTTTCAAATAGATTCATTGTCAATATCCTAACATATTGTCTTGTGAGTTAGAGCCAAAGTGTCTCTTAAGAGGCGCTATACATTGTATAGTCATCTTATCTTAAGTTCTTTTTATCAAAATGTGTATGTGTAAAAGTCTCGAAAAATGATAAAATATTGTTTCACGTATACATTTTGGTGTAACCTAACATTCAAATTGTAATCAATATGAGCATCATATCGAGATCCGCCGAGTAAGCAACATAGTATCTTGGAGGATAGAGGAAAATAAATATTGGAGGTCGATGGATGACCTCTCATCGCCGCCAACGATGGGGCCGCACTTCTCGGTATGGTGACTTGTTTTTTCGGTTGTGTAGTGTACTTAATTTCACTTTTCTACTTTACATGGTGTGTATTGTGGATACCTGGAAAACAAATATATATGAAGGAATATATGCAAAAATCCTATGACCGCAAAGATACTCTAACCACCATACTTCATGGAAGATGATCAAGATGTGAATACGCTCATTGGTAATGGTGATCATATGTAGCAAGATCCCAAATTACAATATTCTAACAAAGAGTATGCAATTCAATATGATTTTATTTTTAGTGTTCCTAAATGGAAATTTCACATTGTGGGGGGGGGCGCATGGGGGAACATGACACTAATGTTCCATTTCCATTTCGCACCAAATAGGCTAAAGTCAAGGGAAAATTCCAATGGCAGTCGAAGTTTCATATGTTATTCGAGATCAAGTGGTAGTGATTGACAACAGTGGCTGGAATTAAGAACATTGTGATTTTTATGGGATGTAATTTGAAAACTTTTCCAGTGTGAGCTTTCTTCTTTATTTTTGTAATAAGTGAGTTGATTCCTATATACTTCCCGATGTACTAACATATCATGGTGAACAAAACAATAGAGTAAGTCACCATGGATCTTGAAAAGGTTTATGGGAGATTAAAAACCAAATGAGAGATAGACATTTGATGGGGCTTGTTCAGTCAAGGTTTGTGGTAAGCATGTTTAAAAGCATGGAATGAGAGAGCCTTTCTTTTCAATGAAGATCATGAGTCACATAGTAGGACATGCTTCATAGGGGTGATCATATCATGGATGAGTGTGTGAATATTTTTATACCATGTTCGCACTAAAGGGAGGATTGTTAGGAAATATAGTGATCCATTTATATTGTGGAAATAATACATGGGTTGATTATATTTATAGTTGTAAATATAATATTATTGAGTTGTAATAATACAACTAATATAATGTGATTTGTTATGGTGGTTGATAGGAATTAAGTGAATAGGTTAATGAGCTCTTATAGGTTTGAGGAGATTGTTAAGGAATCTCTATTTTATAAGAGCTCCTCTCCCTATATAAATTGTAAGTGTTCTTGTATGATTTAAATAAAATAAGAGTAGATTATTGTTTCCAGGTTGTGTAAATCTCCTCTCACCAAATCATTCGCGTTTGTGTCCTGGGGTTATTGTTTGGCTAGATTCATCCACAATAAATATTTCTACGAAAAAGACTCGACATATACCACATTTTCCTTCCAAATTGGAGGAATTGGAGAAGATGTCTCAAATGGGTATAACATTCCATAGGTCTACATGTTGATGCGTAATCACAACACCCCGAATGTCTGCAAATCGATGGGTTGAAACTCTCAGTGTGATTGCATAACATGGAGATTTTCCCAAAGTGTAGGACTTTGCAATCGGGAAAGCTCTCCGGATGAAGGATGGTTCCTATTCTTCTGTTCAGATGCACACATTCAAATTGTAGAGGATCTTCTCTAAAACCTACTCTAACTTTCCAAGGAGACAAGGTTAAGAAGATGCAAGAAAATAAACCTAAATTAACAGAGGTGATGCACCAAAGGAATGCTGAACACCTGTTTTGCAATTAAACAAAACCATTAAAAATGTAATACAACCACCATACACAGTAACCAAAACTGCAATGAGAGATTAGACAAAGGAAATGAACATAATAGAGGGTGAAATCATCCATGACTTTTTTTTACCTCCAAAAATTTGATACAGTGCATTACAATGGCCAAGAGGCAAGATTGCATTTATAGTTTATATGGGAGGTTTGAACTCCAAAAATTCACTTACAGACAGATAGATAAGAAGGGAGGGTGCAAAGCAAAATTATCCAACCTTTAGAAAAATGCCCCTCCTTACAATATATAGGAAGAATGAGAGAGGGAGATGAGAAGAATTTGAATTCTTGCTTCAACCACCCAATTATGCATTGAATTTTCCTTCAAACAATGATGGGTGCCACTGAAAAACCCATGCCTCCATGTACTCTTTCTTGTTGGGTAAGAAAGGAAGCCCATACTTCATTATTTTGGTAGGTGAGAAGTCTGACACCCTAAAAATGGTGAACTGTATTTATTCATTTTGAATAACTTAGTCTCACTAATTTTAAGATATCTAGTCGTAGTTGTGTAGTAGACACCGAGAGCTTTCCAAAAGTCTTTTCTTGTGCAAATTTGAGCTCCTAGTCAAAATTTATGGCCATCTGAAGGTCGAGGTGTCATTATGCAAAAATGGCAAACTCATTGATCTTCCTTCTTTGGAGTTCGAAATGCATGCAACCTTCGAAATCCTGAAATTCAAACTTTATGGAATTTCCATTTCAGATATTGAGTTATTGTTCACCTCTCAAAATGGCCTGAGAGTTACAAAATTCGAAACCCGAAAGTCTGAAATTTCAAACTTTTAACTCGGAAGTTCAGACGTTGACTTAAGATTTTTATGTTTTGGGGTTCCAAACTTCTGAAAATTTGAACCCCGAAACTCCAAATGTCTGAAATTTCAAACTTTCGAGCTGTGGTTTGGAAATTTTTTCCCTTTTTTCCAACTTTGGCCACCGAGAAATTGAACCCAAACTCAAAGTCGAAATTTCAGACTTTCAGAGTTTCGAGTTTCGGAAATGTTTTTTCAACTTTGGCCGTTGAGAAATCTGAAACCTCGAAACTCAAAAGCCCAAAATTTTAGACTTTCGAAGTTTCGGGTTTCGGAAACTTTTTCCTTTTGAGTCCTCGAAATCGCCTTAGCCTACCTCCGAAAAGCTCCACCTCCGAAATCTGAAATTTTGAATTTCAAACTTCTTCTTTTCCCAAAATCTCTATAACTTGCTTGGGCATGCTTCAACCTTTTGGACCAACTCCGAAATGCAAGCTCTCTTGATGGATCAACTCCGTCGGCTTCTCTGCGTGCAAGGTCATGTTTGTCTATTTTGTTTGAAAGGAAAAATTGGATAACACTACATATTGACAAGAAAAACATAGATGACAAGGAGAGCTTTTATCAAGAGAACCATGAAATTCTAATGATTAAAGATTGACCATACACACTTGAGGTTATGCCATATCACGACAACCATTTCTGTATGTTCTAATCTTTAGCCAATAAAGTATATGACATGACCTCAAGTACATGACACAACCCCGTGAGAAGGCACCATATGTGATATGGGGCATACATACCCTACTCTCACCCTAGATTTGATCTCGTGTCTCCCTTTATTGCTAAAGATTGTGATATGGTGCATATAAAGTACATATCCCATCCCTTTCCAAATTTGATCTATGTTTTTAGAAAAAGTGTCATCCATTATTGCTAAAAACCGTGATCAGAACTAGTTCAAGGTGCATTATCAAAGATTGAATATACAAAACAATTAAGACCTTATCTTTACTCTTCATTACAATACTGTTTTGTGAAAACACACTAAATATACATACTTGTGGAATATACACAATAATGATTAAAAAACCTTCTTTTTGCTTTTCTTTACATGATACTTTGTTTTGTGAAAACACACACCTAATCCTTTTGTCAAACATTTTATAGGCTTCTCTCACACATATTCAACATTACCAAAACAATGAATAAGAAGAGGAAATGAACACATTCATGGGCGAACCTACTTTTATTGCTAAAAACTCTAGAGTTTAAATAAACAACAATTTAGGGTTTGAAATTTATAGGACACCCCTAGAAACTCCAAACAAGCATTTTTTTACTCATTGCCTTTAAAATAGGCGCTGAAGCTATTGCTAAAAGTACAAACATGCAACCTTATAGGGGGAAGAAACATACCTTCTTTGCACTCTAGTTCATTGTAATCCCTATGCATGCACTTATCCTCTTGCAAGAAAATGCAACCCATCACAAAAATCGATTCCTCTTTTAAAGGCGGTGAGTAGAGAAAATTTTAGTTATCTAGTACTCGGGTAGCAATTGGATTGAGGAATTAAAAATTATTCTATACAATACACACATGCGGAAAGATTCGATAACAAACTTGAATACCATTAACCACTAATGGTAGATGCACGATAATTATTCTAAGCATTGTACACACCATTTGTGCCCAACCAAGATAAATTTTAAACCGCACCCACCACGCCCTCCCCCAAAAAAAAACTATAGATACTAGATCTACTTAATTTCTAAAAATGACTTTCGAAATCTTGGCGAATGCCACAAATTGAAAGGAAATGTTGTCACGGTAGTAATCTTTGTTGGTCGGTAGCATTATGCTACGTGACGACAACATAATGTCGTAGGTGGGTAACATTAATATTATGCTATCTTGGCCGACAATATTTTTTTATTGTGCATGTGATAAAAACGTTTTGACTATAAAAATTTGACTATTACTAATCAACCCAAAATAATTTAGGTGAAATAATAAGCGACCTAACACCTCAAAATTAACCAACTACAAATTTCAAAACTCAAATATTCGTGAATCACCACTAAAATTTATACTGTACCCAACTCCATGTCACGCAATGTCCTTCCCGTGCAAATGCTCAAAACCCTAAAATAAGAACAAATAAACAAGAAGGCTGATGCAATCAACGGCCCTTGTTCACTCGTCAGTCATGCATTCGACACAGGGGACCTTTATTGTCGATGGCGTAATAATAACTAATTATTTATCAAGTTGTACAACCGAATATGACAGGCAACTGCAGAGGCAACTTTTATTTTTGCAGGTTGCGGTAGCATGATAACCATCCACTTCCATTGCACCTGATCCATTCTATTTCTCTTGCAGTCTGAGCGCTACAATTTAAGCGAGAACACGTGGTCACCACAAGCCTTCCACCGTTGTGGGTGCTCCACGTGGCCATGCAACCGTTTAAAAGATAATGAAAAGCTGCAACCCCTGAACGTGGATTCAATTTCATTCAGAAACGCCTGTATATCATAAATTCAGATTTACATGGCTCTTGTAATAAAAGGAGGACTCTAACGAATCCTGCACAGCCCAACCATCCATAACTAACTTGGAATTTGGAAACCGAACTTGTCACGCCACCTTTACTTACACCAAATCAGGTTTTTAATTCTCATGAATGTGAGTGAGTAAAGATGGTGCAATAAATACAAGAAACAGATGGTGCTTATAATTTACAGCTTGTAACTTAGTGCCCAAAAGTATTTCTGCCTATTTTTAAGTGATGTCACAAGATATATCTCACACACACTCGCTCTATATACTATCAATTATAACATATATAACTCTCTCTCTCTCTCTATATATATATATAGACACACACACACACACTTTTCAAAGGTGCATATTCACACTTTTATTTTTACCATTTCAACCTCAGTACAATATAGGTTGTTCTCACCATTAGAAATAATGGGTCACTATCATGAAAATATATCAATATTATAATAAAATCAAAGTATCATTATTATTATTATTTTATTTTTGATGAAAAATATCTTATATTATATTAATTCAATACGGTATAAGATAACTTTCAACAAAAAAGTGGGTAGTATGAAAGCACGTCCCAAAACCACAAACAAAACAAGAAGGACGATAAATTAGGTCGAGTCTAGGAGATTACAAAAGTACGCATCTCCTAAAACCAATAAACAACCAAATCATGCAAAGAACATTAAACATGCCCGAAGTGGGCGGATCATGATCATTCGGCCAACCCAAGCCAGGTAAGTCTTTGCCAGCATCCGGGATCTCCTAGCCAACAACTTCTTCCTTCTGGTCCGCCTCCCGTGAGTAGGAATGGCGAGGCTAAGGCGAGGGAACTTATCAGATGATGGTGGTGGCAAGGGCGGATTCCAACCATCAACAATATGAGGCATGCCGATAAGAGGAGAGCCCCATCCATGTTGGTGAGCTGGTGATCCTCACCATGCCGGGAAGTTAGTGAAGGACTCCTGCGATGATGAGGTGGCGAGTCCCGCTACAACGACGAGCCGACAAGTAGCTTCATTTGTGTAGAGGGATCTGGGGAGCAGAGATCACGATTGAATGCACACCATTGTGAGTAATGCGCCACCCACCATGGGCCGGAGGTGGGGAGCACTTAGTAGGAGACAGAGGCACATGAGCAACATTGCACGGGGCTTCCCCAATGTCGCAGTAGGGTTTGGAGGTGGTTCACCTCCAACGCCACCATTTTGGCCTCGACTTGAATCTACAGAACATTGGAGATCACCATAGACTTGTTATAAACTAAGAAAGATTGATCAACTGTAGAATTAGCAAAGAAAAAGTATTTCTTTCTTTCCAAATCTAAAACAGAATCTCCCCTCTGAAAACATGCCAAATCTGGGTGAACATAGGAAGAAGCTTGGGATTATCTCCCAAAAGGATATGCTGCCAAGTAAAGCAATGCGGCCTTAAAGGAAAGAAAAATGAATGAATCCAATTCTAGGCAATTTGTGCTTTGGGACAAAACCAGAAGATATGCAAAATAGTTTCCAAGTGACCACAAAATGGGAATCTTGGGGTGGGATCCCAATTTGAACAAGACGAGCCCCGATAGGAAGTCCTTGGTGTAAGATACACCAGAGAAAGTGGGCAATTTTGGGCTCCACACAAAGAGTCCACATAGTGGAAAATCACCTACTCTAGGTAGATGCAGAGTTGAGTGAAGCCCCCATCGCATGTTGAGTTTATCCACCATGGGAAAATGAGGTGAAAGCCAATGGTAGCCTTTACTGGCTTTGTAATTATGAAATGGAGTGTTTGTATACCATTTTCAATCTCGTCTACCATGGGTGAGAGGAATGCACAACAATCTTGTGTAACATGTGGTTAAGAACCAAGCCGATCACTATAGTATAAGTATCCTAGTCCTGGTTAGAGAGCTGAAAATGGGTTTTAAATGTCGGCCAAGAGAACCAAGATTGCACATTTTTGTAGAATAAGTCCTCAATGGTGTGAATTTCACATTTGAAGAATTTGAGCGTAGAGATTCCCGGAGCTTCTGCTAAGCACTTATCTTGCGCTTGAAAAATCGGTGACCACCAAAGAGATTGATGATTAACAGAGAGCCCATTCCGAAATCCATCCCCTTTCCATAAAATCCAGGGCTTAATGCATTCCCAAGCTTTCCAAATGCTCTTAAGCACAAAAGTGTTGACAATTTTGACAGCACAGGGGTGATGAGTAGATTGACAAACCTTAATCCCTTCCACGCAAGGCGGCCATAAGGAGAACCTTCAAAGCAATACCGTGTCATATGAGAAATTTCCAAGCTTCTTGGCTAGTAATGCTTCTGATTATCCATTTTGTGCAAAGTGCCTGCCCTTGACGTTGAATGTCAATAAGGTGAGTCCTCTAGAGCTGCGGGGAAGGCAACATATCTCCTAGGCCACCCAATGAAATCCTTTTCCTATAGAAGCATTATCCCATAGAAAGGCTTTGAGCAACTTTTCCAGCTTTTGAATGGAAGCTTTGGAAGGAACCCAACATGATGAGTAATAAACATGTGTGGCCATAAGAACTTTGGAAAAAATTTGGAATTTTCCAGCCAAAGATAAGGGTCTGGTGAGCCAATACTCAAATTTTTTTCCACCCTTTGAATAACATATTGCCAGAGCTTAATAGGAGGCTTGAAAGGAAAAAGGAATACCCAAAACTTAAATATCTCGCCATGTGCTAATATCTTCCATTTGAAAGTGGCAAGAAATTTAGGCGCAGGAAGGAAGGATTACCGATAACACTGTGTTTTTTGCCATTGAATGGACAAGCCAGATGCTAAGAAAAAAGTATCCAAGCATTGCATAACATTGCGAATGTTGGCTTTGTCTTCAATGAGCGTAAGAAAAGAGTCATCCACAAAATGCCCATTGAGAATTTGAGAGTTGGGCATAACATGAAGCCAAATTCCCCTAACAAGACCTTATGATTTAGCGTGGGATAATAAATACCCAAATCCTTTGGCCGTGAGCACATACAATGTAGGGGCCAGAGGGAAACCTTGTCAAATAGAACAAAAAATCCCAAATGGTTCCGAGCTAATTCCATTGATAGAAATATGAGCAGAGGCATCCGCAAAAAGCATATTGGACTGAATAAAAATGGGGCCAAAGCCAAGGGCTTGAAGCATGGAAAGAATAAAAGGCCATTCAATTCGATCGTAGGATTTCTCGAAATCAATTTTTATGAACATGGTGGCTTGATTAGATCTGCATGGGCCCATTCCATGCCTTCCCACACAACAATGATGTTATCTAGGATATATCTACCCTATATAAATCCCATTTTTCCGGCTGAATAATACATATAATAGTGACTTCATAAATTATAAGTTTTTATATTTATGATGAAAGTTATTCCTAACCTCCTCTTCCACAATTGTTCCATCTATATGGTTCTTGTTAAGATTATGTCTTTTTATGGGAATTCAATTTAGATGTGGACTTCTACGTGAGTAGCACAAAGGCATTCACCCCTTAGAGTTGGAACATTATTGACATAATCCTCCTTTATCACAATCCCCTTGCATTTGTTCATGGGATTGAAATGAATGCTAGATGACCTATTTATGGGGTTGTGATCTAGTGTCAACCTTTTACTTCATTGGTGTATATGAATGTTCCCTCTCCTATGTTTCACCACATCAAATCCATCATCTATATTATTTTTTGATAATTTTTAAAGATTATTTTTAGTGATTTTAGGAATTAGTATTATCCCGAACTTCAAGAATTGTATTAAAATGGAATATATATTAGAGTTTACAAAACACACTTAACTCCTACCCTCTACATAGTTTTATATATATTTAGAGAGACCTATAAAAATGTATGCGTAGACACCTAAATTTGGCCTTTTTCACTTTGGCAACATAAATTTTGAAATATTTTGACATACTTTAACAATTCACATATATTTAGTCATTGAGCATGCTTTCCCTCTATCATCATATCCTTTTGTTGTCTCATCCACCTCTATCTTTCTCGTCATTTTAATCCAGGATCAACCTAATCTATACATGAATACCTTCATAAACTTAGAAAGACATTCTCCATATTTTAGATCCTCATTTCCTCTCACACGACACTACCAATAAACATGGTTATGTTGGTTAACGTAGTTATCTCACTCTACTAGAATTTTCTAGGGGTCCTTAATGACTAATTTAAAATTTAGAAGTCTTCATTAATTTTTCCTATACAAGCTACATGGGTCAAATGATGTGTTAGGAGATTAACAAAGAGAAATCTATATATAAATATCATCCTAAAGTTATCACTCACCTCTTATAGCTCTTACACCTCAAGGTAAGTAAGGAACTCTTATTGCATTAAGAAATATTATAAAAACATAGGCATATTTAAAATCTTTAAAGAGAAGCCAAAAGAAATCCAAAATTGAATTAAAAAATCAAATTTACATGGTGTAATGATTAAATTGAGCTTTGTGCCTTATTTAACATATATTTGAAATATTTAATCAAACCAAAAAAGAGAAGTCATAATATATTGAATTAAATTCAAGTTTGAGGTTTAAATGCAATCATTCACTCAAAAGATAATAAAAACATCAATTTCGACATAGAAATGTAATGAAATAACCAATACAAGCTAAAAATATGATGACATAATGCTCAAATGTTAGACATCAATTATGTCATATAGATGGAATGAAATCACCAATATAGACTAAAAGATGTGTTGGATATCACAAGCACTGAGAGGGGGTGAATCAATGCTAATAAAAAAACAACTTCTAAAACTTCTTAAATAGAGTTAACAATCAAACTATAAACACAAATCAAGGTGCATGCAAGAAGACAAGTATACAAGACACCAAATTTATAGTGGGAAACCCTTAGAGGGAGAAAACCCACTTGAAATCAAGTCCTTTTATTAAGAACACCCATTCTTAACATAAAATGATTTCCAATTTGGTTGAGCACCCACTCAACCTAAGAAACACCCACTTCACAGTCCTTCTAGCACCCACTGGAAGGTTCCAAGCACCCACTAGGCTGATTTAGCAAGCTGCAACTTGTAAGGAATATCAACCCCTGTAATCTAAACGCCAACGTAGAAGAATTCAATGACAATGTATAATTTGATCATTTAGTTTCTTGTTGCTTCATCAACTGATCATGGTCCCTTCTTGGTTCAATTCATTCAACAATTCACAATTCGCATGTTTCTCTGAATTTTATACCATCTCTTAGTCAAATGACAATTCAAGTGCTCTTATAGCTGTCCACTAACAATCACCATCATCTTTATTATTGAATCTGACTATGTGATATGTCTTTCTATCCTTTCCCTTCACTGTTATTTGCTGAATATTCACATGGTAAGCCTTATTCGAGCTGTCATGTCTTTGACCTTATTGCATGTATTTCGTTTACCGTGCATAGGCTTATATTATTCCTCTCTTTTCAGTTATATTTACATTATTTCAAAGTTACATCCGTGTCATTCATCAACATAATATACTTTTGTTTTTCATACATCTACATACATGACTATTATTCTTCTTTATATTTGTCATTCACCCACACATCTTAGGCATAGTTCATACACCCAACATTGGATGTCTATTTGTAATTTAATATCTCAGCCTCAAGAACTCCTTCATTTTCTTAGCATACAACCCTAGTTCCACACATCATACCTCATCCTTAGAACTATTTGTCTCAACTTGCTTTCAACTCTTCAACTGCCCTTGTTAGCCTTGACTTGAGCTCAAGAGTCACACCTCTTCAACTTCCATCAACTTGGATTCCTATGCAATACTTTTTCAATGTATGTCTCTTTGACTTCTTGTTTCAAGTACCTTGTGACTCTCCATGTTCCTATTCGAGTTAGATAAGGAATTCATGCAGTTGTAATTGTCCATGACTATTTGACTTCTTCCTTGTCTTGAATGAGATATTATTACATGTTTCTTTGGCCTCTGTTATCAACATTCAATCATCTTCTAAATCCTCTGAGGCTTACATAACTATTCTTAAACTTGAATACCCTTATGTAGACCAATTTAGATGTATTCATAGTCTTGAAAGTGTAAATTTGTCATTCTAGCACTGTTCACTCTTTATAAATAGAACAAGGTATGGAGATTTTACATTTTTATCAAAGATATTCTTTATAAGCATAGCCAATAATCCTTGAATGTTGATTGACACTTGAGAAGCTTGAATGACCATTTATCTATCCTGTATTTTTGAAAATATACACTTAAACATCCAAAGTAGCTCAGTTCCTTGCTAAGAAATAAGCGTGTATGCACTCAAACACAAGTGTCATGAAATTCTCTTTTCATACTTAATGATAATAGTTTAATCTTTTGAAATTAGGTCATATACATCCCCTAGAGCTCGAATGAAATTTCATGAGTTTTTATTGCTTTGGAATCAAAAGATTCAATCAAAATTATTTTGGTAAAACCCTAGATTAGGGTATCTTTCACAATGATGCCCGAGAGATACAAACTTACTAGTATCTTGCTCATTTTTGAACAAAATTCAACATGTTTTTCTCCTTTAGCTTCATCTCATCACCCTCCATCTATTTCAAGAAAAACTCAAACTTGAAGACTTTTCCTTTGCTCCTAGTTATCTGAAAAACATGCACATTGTTGAACAATTAAGCTTGAGCATGATAAAACAGGTGAAATTTGAGATCTTGATTTTCTTGGGAGACTAATTAATCCTTCTAGTCCTTCAACACTCAACCAACACATTAAACCTCCAAAAACTACCTTTAACCCTACAAATGGTGCTCATGTAGTCAAGTGATCCGAACAATGCAATTTTGTTGATGTTCTTGCAAGGTTACCTTGAGAAAGAGTATAATCCCCTGTATTTTTCCACAAGATAAGAGTACTTAAATGATGGCTCTGATAGGTCTCATTGAGATGTTTGATGTTTGATGTATTGTTTCTTAACAGATCCATACGAGGGGGCTTGATAGGAAAATTGTATTGCATAAGGACCGCCCTCGAGTATAAGCTCATCCAGGTTGGAGTTTTGTTTGATCATTCATGAGTGTTTAAACTTGAAACATGCAAGAGGAATAAGCCATGAGTTGAATTGTCTTAAGTCATGCTAAATTGAAAGGAACAAGTAAAATTTTCAGCTTAAATTACCACTTTGCACATGCACCCTAATTGTGAATTTATGATTGAATGAGGTTGGCCTAAGATTTGATTGAGATGTGACCTTAAAAATCCTATTGGAAGAAACCTCCATTGATAAAAAATTTGAAATAGACTTGTGAGGAGGATCTGAGATTCTTGTTGCTACAATTTCATTCAGGATTTTTTTAGTGGCGAATATTCGTAATTTGGTGAATATTCCATTTTAGGAAAATTTGAAAAGGTGATTTTTTTTGGAGCAAAGTTAGCATACTTTTTGCCTAAAATTTTTAGTATATATTTTTAGGGATCAAATTTTCCTACCATTGAAAACCACTCCTATATAAACCTAGCTAATTCATCCAATAATATATTAGTAACTTACTGAGGCACCGTCTGAATTACTTGTAAATTACAAGCAGACAAAGTGTGGATGAGTCTCGATCGGGTATTGCGGACTTGTAATAGGAAAGTGTCACTGACGCGTGAAAAGGAATATTTTCATTTCAGATGGGTATCAATATAGTTTTGTTGGCACACAACAAGAGAAGGTGTTGATGTGCGACAAGATGGTTGTTGACGCGTGACAAGGGAGGGTTACAGGTGGGCGAAAAATGAGTGTTGTTGACGAGCGACAAGGGGGTTACAGACGGTTAAAAAAATGAAGCATTTTTTTGGTGTCATGTGACAACAAGGTTTGTTGTCGCATGAAAAAAGCCTTGTTATTGCGCGACAACAAGCCTTGCTTTATTGTGTGACAACAAACCTTGTTGTCGCCCGACACCAAAAAAATGCTTTGAGTGCTCCCCCTTAAGAAAATGACAGAAAAAATTTGACTCTAAAATCCTAGAAAATTCACCTTTCTAGCGAAAGTGGTTCCAGGTATATTCATCAAGGATTTTCCACCTCCAATTTACTCAGAGGATTCTTAAAATGAACCCTGATTTCACTACTATTGGCATTTTGTGCAAGTTCATATCAGGAGCATCATTTAGATAGGATCAAGAGCTTGACTTGATACAAGCAACTTGATGAAGATTTACCTTCAAACACCATATAATCTTGGAAAAACATCATAAGAGAACTGCTAGTCACTTTAGAAATGATCAAACATGACCCTTGAGATCAATCTCATCTTCTTGCTCCTATTGATTCATAACACGGTCAGAGAGGGAAAAGTGCTTCACTAAAATGTTTGTATCTTTTAAAAACATGTCCAAATTACTTGAGAATTTTTGCACTAGCTCAGGCTTAGAATCCTCTTCAAAATGCTCTTCTATGATCTATCTAAAGGATACTCTACATTTTTCTTGACACCTAAGAAGCCAGGCACCTAGAAATGCATTTTTCAAGAAGGTAGTCTTAGAAAAACATGAATAACTCAAAATCCCCATTTTAAAATCTAATGAAATTTGAAATGGAGCACTATAAGACATACCTCTACACCTTTTGTTGGTTATCCATAATTTTTATTTTGGAGATATAACCAATATCATTTTCATTCAAGACACTGCTAGTTCTCAAAGCCACTTTCTGTGCATTCTTGAGTTTTGACTCTAAGAGCTAAATTGAGCCTTGTTTTAGCTCACATATGACCTAGAAAACATTAATAGGATGCTTCCATGATTTTAAGGTCTTTAATGACCTATACTAGCCTTTCATACCTCATCAAGCTCAAGAAATAGGCCTAAATGAATCAGTTTGACCTGAGACTTCCACCAACTGACCTGATACTCACTATAAGAGCTTGTTATCATGCTTATACCATCATACCTGACCTGTACCACATCTGAACCAGCCATACCTACCATGTCCATGCTTCCACTAGACTCCTGCCTCACCAACCAAGCCTACAGAGCACTGAGACCATCTTGAACTCTCTTGTGAGCTCTAAACATCTTCACCTTTCACTCCTTTGCCATCAATGCCACTTGACATCAATGACAACACCAATGACTAGGGTTAAACAAAATCCCCCTTTTTCATTGATGGAAACCTACTCAGAAACCTATAAAATTTGATGGCAAACAATTACATACCTAT
Source organism: Taxus wallichiana var. yunnanensis (assembly GCA_018340775.1). Taxonomy (NCBI): domain Eukaryota; kingdom Viridiplantae; phylum Streptophyta; class Pinopsida; order Cupressales; family Taxaceae; genus Taxus; species Taxus wallichiana. The sequence goes on along the minus strand of CM031240.1, from coordinate 341,070,641 downwards.
TTTCTAGTGTAATTTGTATCTCTCCCCTTTGACATCATTGAAAAAGGTGCACTATTCATTTTTAGGGGCCAAAACATCATGTTTCATCAAATAGGCATTAAAGAGAAAAAGTTTTCATCTCAACCCTATTTTGAGCATCTTTGAGGTAACTGTAGCAGTCATGGATGAGAGGTAAGAACACCATTAGCATGCCAACTGTGTTAGTTCTGAGCATCTCAAAGCATCACTTTACCTTTCTTGACACTTTCCATAATTTCTAGGCTTAACTCCATGCAATAAAAGTCATTTTCATACTCTTCACACTATACCTTGGTGTTAGTAACCTTTAAAGCCCTGAACAACCCTTTTAGTGCAAAATTGACAATTTTCAACAAGCAATCTGAAGGTCAACCATGCTTAGATTCATGCAACTATTACCCCCTAGAAAAATGCCTCAAATTCTAGCTTAAGAGCACAACTTAGAGTTACTGGCCTAGCTATCATGCCTTGAATTCAACTCTACAACTTTTTCAAGGTCCTAAAGCTCAATTTCAGTCTTCTACAATCATGTTTAACTAAGATAAGAAACTTCACACTATCACCAACTTGACCAATGAGAGAAGCATCTCTTTCATACCTAGAATGGTCATGAAAACACCATGTCAACCTCCTAAAGGATCAGGGACACACTCCCCTATCTTGGAGAGTCCATATACATCATGAGCAACCTGCCAATATTGTTAGAGGACTGATAAGAACATTTCAATAGCCAAAATCATCATTAAGTAATTAATAGAGTGCCTTACACTTTCAATGAAGATTATATCAAGATTCCCCTATTTTATATATAAGGATGCAACCTTCTTAGCACTCATACCACTCTTTCGAGCATCAGAATCGAGTATAATCCTTCACTTGAAGGTCAAGGTCAATGTATATGCCTAGGTCTTGATCGATTCACTCTTGAATGAACTACTTCTTCTTCAACCATCATGAAAAGCCCATGCAAAAACTGAGATCCAACTTTATGAATTCATTACTAGTTACTCCATCCAAAAACAAGAATATATAGACTTGTAGAGTGCGGTTTTGGGCTAAAACACATTTTTCATCCTTTAACCAGAACCATCTTCTTATACTTCCAATCAACCAATATATGCAGACCAAAAAATTTGAAGAATGCACATACCTTTTAGGATGAAATTGATATTTGAAGAACACTTCATACCACTGACTCAACTTAACTCTGCCTTCTTTGACCACTTGAAGCCTGTAGGTTATCATCTTCCACTATGGAGCACTAGTAGACTTTCAAAGTAGCACATTTTCACTTGAGATCACCATCAAGATATCTTCCAATTGTTTTGAAAGAATGTAAAAAATATATACACCTCAAGAAAATTATCAAGAATGAGTGAAACTATCTTCCATAATTGAGTTACCAACACTACTGATCACTGGAAAATAGTCCAACACTATCATGTGTAACTAAAAATATACCCTTGCTTGAATCCTCAAACCTTTTCCATCCTCTAGTCCTATGAGCTAAGATGATTTGTTCAAAATTTTGGCCTCAAAATCCTTCATTTGACCTTTCAAAACTAAGTTTCCATGCAAACTGCTCATTAGGATTGTGTAAACCCAGTCAAGAGCCAAGTATACCAATTTTTGCATTTATGATATTAACAACAGTTCATCAACCCTGAGAAATATGTCATAGACTTCTTAGAACCTCTGAAGAGTAGAGATCATGTTGAAGCATACCTATTTCATCATTTTGGTTTGAAGATACCTTGAAACTTAGCTTGTTTAAGTCACATACTTCCATACCCTTTTTTTTCCTTCATCTACACATTGTAGTTGGTTGTAGCAAGAGAAATTTATACCTTGACCATGCCTATACAAGTACACTGAGCTAGTGAGCTAGCTCCCCCTCAACCTGAGACTCCTTCTAACCTCCATTGACATCTTAGGCTTGATTTGAATATCCTTTTGAGCACATACTCATATCCATAATTTTTTATGACATATTCATAGCTCTATAGAAGAGATATACACATATTTTTTTCTTACTATGAAACCGAGCATTTAGAATATCAAATGTATGAAATTCTTATACAGATTCAAGAGTATTTAATGCACCTTACAATATCTTTTCAATATTTACAGCATTTGGTTACAAAATTGAGATTCCTTCATACCACTTTGGTCATAGAGAGGACTCCTAAAAATTCTTCTTTATGACTTAGACCGACAGAAGAGAATCCTTGGTACTCTTGAAACCATTAAAGAAAAGAACCTAGATAATTGACTACGAGAAACCAGATAGATGCATGTTCTTTTATGTAGGTAAGTCAACTAACTTTGTTCTGTTTACTTGATGTAGAATGAAACTCTTGATATTTTTGCATATTTAAGTCACCTTAGAGATGATAGCCACATTCAACTATAGCCTTACTTCATGGACTACATAGACTTAACATATATCATGAAATCATGTTTCAAGTGATCTAGACAATCATACAAACCACTTCATACTTTTACATGTATTTTTTGAAGAGCATCAACACAAGAAACTTGAAATTCACATCATGACTCTAGTTATACATCATTCAATTGCTTTATCTAGTTGCTCAAGATTACAATCGAGGGATTAAAAGAGAAAAAATAGATTAGAAATGTACCTTTGACTTCGATATAATTGTAAAAGGTGTCTTCTTAACATTTGATGATGATAGCATCACTCCAAACCTCATTACTGCTTCCTCTAAAAGAGTGTGTCTTCTAGAAGCATAGATAAGACACTCGTTTCTTGATGGATTTTCTCATAACAATAAGAAGTCATCAAAACCATATGATGAATCCATCTTCCCTTTGATTTTCCTTCCATTCTTGCTAACCTTCTTGGTTACATTTCTAGGAGTAATACATTCATTAATTGAGATTTCATTTTCTATTTGAGTTCCTTATAAGCATAGTTCATACACATGTTTGACCACTGCTTGAGGTAGACTTTATTCACCTTTGTATTGGAGCTATTTTCATGTTTCTTTCTTTTGTCATCACTTGTTGATATCTCATGTGAACAGTTTCTCGACACTATGTTATCTTGTTGTTCCTCTTCAATATCTACCCATGTTACCTTCTTTCCAATATTTTCTATTTCAGCTTCTGACTCTAATTTCTTGGATGATTCTATATGAGTGTGTTTGATTTCATCTTTTCTCCTTTAGATTGGATTCCTCTTAAGATAATGTATTGCAAAGTGTCCAACTTTGTTGCACTTAAAGAAAACTAATTGACTCCTGTCTCTAGGTGTACTTTTTGTCCATTCTTGCTTCATAGGTTCCTCAAGACAATATTTTTGGTGTGACCCTTCTCATGATAATTGAAATAGAATTTTCTCTTTTCATAATTCATCCTACAATCTTGTTGAGCGAGATGGCGGGATACTTAGCAGAAGGAAAATAGAAGGTTCGCGCATGAGAACAAGGTGTAGTCAAAGGTGAAGAAGGATAGGGAAGAACATGCACGTGAAAGATAAGGGCGGATTTTGGACTTAGCCATTTTCACATGTATGGGCTATTTATGGGGATAGCGTGCAGAGCACACAAACTGGGTAAAGACTTGCACGACACACATCGACTATTTTTGGAAGAGCGGATAATAAGCACTTTGCATGGATGTGGGCTAAGAATAGAATTGATAATGATTATTAAATAGAAGAGGTCGATAATAGTGCACTTGCATGTGTGGCTATGATTGTAAAGGTGCATGGCTATTTTCAGCATGCAACCTATTTTTGGAGTTATACAAGAGGTGAAGGGAAAGTCCCCACCCTTATAAATATGTAATGATCTGCATAGTATAGAGAGATTGTGTGAGAGTTGAATTACTATGGAGTTATGTTGCCAAATTTGATGCGCGCATAAGCTATGGTACTATCTATTATAATGAGCTTCTGTGTATTTATCATGATTAATATAATGGAGTGTATTGGCTGAATCAGAGTATTAATCCTGAGTTTAATTGGTTCTTGCATGCTTGAATTCATTATGGTTATCATTTAAATATGTAACTCATTAGATCTAGATGTGAACATGCTCTATAGAATGTTGTATTAATTTGGATCTGAGTGCATTAAGTCTTCACCATGCTAACATTCTGCAATAACATCCCTAAAGAGGGGCCTGGTACCTTTGCGTGCTTGGTGAGTGCCCAATCTAGAATTTGAGTGATGTGCTAATGCACTTGGGATTTTACTAGTAAATTCTAGGCTGCATCATTAGTTCTATTGCAGGACCTCTTTTCAATTGTTTTCAGGATGGTTCACGATGAAGACATACCAGTTGACCCTAGAAAGTGTTGAGGAGTGGATACATGATCTAGAAGAAGAATACACATGGAGGTTCAACACCGGATATGAGTTTAATGCACGCGCATGGGTGGAACAAAATATGTATGATAGTTTTTATGAGAGATTCTTCACTATTTTTCCAGTAGAACTATACGAGTGGCTGATTACTTATGTGTCTAAAAGGAATTGGAGGTATTGTGCACTTGTTTAGATGCAGGAAGAATTTCAGGCCCTCTATGATGTTGATCTGATTTAGACATGTGCTATGGATACTTGGTTTCATGGTGTTCTGAATAACTATATTTTGGAGTACTCAATTTCCACTTATTCTTTCCTAGAGGTAGAAAAATTCCAATTTTTACGATATCCTAGGGAACTTACCTGCAAGGCATTCCACTGGCGATCAAAATATTGATGGTAACCCTAAACTTGGAGAGCAAACCAATGGCTAACTAATCCCCACCATGCGCGGGGGTAGGAATAGGTTTGGCAAAATATGGAAGACCTAGCGATAGAAATGCAGAGAGAGGAAAGGAGGGTTAAGTATAATGAGGCACATGAGAGGGAGATAGAGAAACAATGAGATGTTGTAGAACGAATGGAATTACGGAGAGAGATGGCTCACGAGGGATTTGAAGTTCACACGAGAAGACGTGGAACATGAGCATTAGGAACTCCCCCATTTATGAAATAATGATAGGTAAACCTCCTCGGCCTCACGTATAAGTGTGCCTTGGCCAGAGAGATGACGTGGGCTCTGGTGTGCATCCGAATCTACCTAACATCCTTGCCCTCGCCCTTAGTCTTCCAAAGTATCTAGTATGAAAAATAGTCAACAAGCTAATTTAGAAAGTGGTGGAGAAGGAGTGAGTCATATATCTAGCACATCGATGGTGGCACAAACGTCTTCATTGCTATTTGGAGGAACCTTTTCAGGTGTATCATCTGCACAAAATTCAAGTGCACAAAATTTAGGACTCTCTTCTGGGAGTAGTAACACTTCACAGACTATAGGGGTGTAGTTCAAGTACTACTATTGGGACACAGGGAATTACATCTATTCTAATTGTGGCTATAGGTTTAGGATTAGGAGGTATAGGTGGTTCTAGTTCCGGTGGATTTGGTGGTTCTAAAGGTAGGGGAAACATAGGAGGTTCTGGATCAGGTGGGAAAGGTCCACACCAACCCCATAATATTTACATGGAGATGTCTCTTCATATTCCAGAGTATAGTGGCATAGAATATGGTGCTGAAAACGTGCACATGTGTGAGATAATATGACACGCAAAAGGAATCACGACTTCTGAGTGCAAGGCAAGTCAATTTGCCACTACATTATAAGGGCGCACACACAACTAGTATAGAAAGTTTGACCCTGATTAGACTTGCGTAGACTATGTAGCTTTAAAAGATGATATCCTTAAAGAGTTTCACATCCCTGAGTTTGAGCATAAGAGTATAAGTGCGCTCAAGGATATTAAGCAAGGCACTATTGAGAGTGTTAGAGAGTATGATGACCATTTCAAAATGCTTTTGTTTAAGCTTTCTTATGAATTTCATGCAAACCAACATACATAATGGTTTGTTGGAGGTCTGGTTACACCTTTTAGAAGGGAGCTATCACATAAGACATACACTGATTCGCGCAAAGCACTTGAAGTATTTTTACACGCTGAGGAAGTTGGAAGTATAGAAACTGGGGTGAGCCCATTTTTAGAAGAAAAGATCATAGATATGGTGAAACATTTAGAGAAGCTATCGGAAAATTCAACACATGAGACATGCACGGGGATTTGGTGCACAAATTGTGAAGTGGAAGGTCACACAAAGGATAGTTTTCCATGTAGATCAGTACACTCATTGCTGCTAGACTATGAGATATGTCATTTAAACCATGATGCTAGCCACTTCCCATTATTACAATGCGTAATAAGGAAGAACGCCTCTTGTTACTTGTAAAATTTACAGTCCAAAACTCATGACATGGAAGACTGATAGCTGATTGGTCAGATCCATGATGTTATAGATATTGGTGTATGATGACATGAGTATCAGATAACTCTAAAGGAAAGAATGAGCATCAAGATCAAGATCACAATCAAGCGTGCTATGATCGAAATGAAGGGTGTTTTGATGGAGGTCGTGAAAGCAGAGGTTGAGGATACCTGGTGGATTCGGAGGATGAGACCATGGTGGTGGACGAGGCAAGTTCCTCACGAGAACATGTTATTCATGCGGATCTCCTAACTACTATAGGCACGAATGTCGCGAGAATATTGCATGTTCTTTCACGGAAAGAATCATAACTATGAGGAATGCCCGGACTTGTATGAGCATCTTAGTAAGTAGAATAAACAAGAAAACAAAGGCTTAGGGATGGCTAGGATATAACACACTTGTGGAAAGTCAATGGATGCCAAATTGGAAGCAGAATCGAGGCATTTCTGTAAAGATCACTACCCGTGATGAAGCAATGCACACCAAAGAAGCATTGTAGAAAAATCCTACCATCACTAGGGAAGAGGTTCTACATGCATGGTACCTAGATCCTGCCCATCAGAAGGAGATTTATCAGGAAACCATAGAGGTACTCAGAAATATTCAGGGTGAAATACAATATTTAAAGGAGAAATCACAGAAGATGGAGTAAAAGAAAGCAACATAAATGGTCCAATATGATATGGATGACTTGAAATAAGTGCGCAATATATTGCACTTTGGGAGAATATCATTCCACTGTTAGGAAATTAGTTAAAGGGAAACACTTTGTGCGTAAGTATTGAGACTGGACGACATATCCTACATGTAAATAATCCCCCTCACACTTAGATTATGATAAGGAAATCACTTTGAATCTTTGTTGTGGATGGGTGGATTTTGAGTAATATATTGATTGATACAAGCATGAAAGTAAATGTTCTTACTTTATATGCATGGGTACAAATGAGGAGACCTCCATTATAGCCATCGAGACTAAGGCCACTCCCATTGGAGTTTTAAAATATGCATCCATTACCATACATGGAGCCAAGTTCACTGGGGATTTTGAGGTTTTAGCATGGCGGAGAATATAGCTTCCTAGATCTACTTGGAGTGTCCTTGGTGCTATGAAAATAATGTTGATCTTCGGTTCAACAAGGGTTATATTAGTTTTTAAAATAATGAGGAAAGAGTTATTATCCCTTTAACAGATGGAAAATCTGTGCCCTATGTTGAGCCTTTGAGTGAGGAAGACTTGAATAGGATTTATGTACACGCTGCCCTGGGACCTAGAGGTGCTTGAGCCATCTAAAGAAGGAATCCTTTAGTGGGAAGATGCATAGTCTATTAGTGATACTACAAGTGTTTCTTGTGATAATTGGGCTCATAGTACTTATGAGTTGGTAGGGCACAAAGTAAAGAGCACATTTGTGTGGGACAATAGACCTCATTGTATCAGGAGAATAGGTAACAAATTAGTACCTCGTTACACTAGAGAAGGAGATCCTATGGTATTTTTGTGTGCCATGGAGGAACAATGGATAGACTAGTTGGAGAGACAAAATATGCTAGCATATACCCTATGCAGGACAACATTCGTCTTTGGTGGGTGGTTCAAGGATAATCTTGTAGGATGGAATGAAATTAGGATTTCTCTTGCTACTAGGTTCTTCAGGAGAAATGCACCTACTCAAATATGCACTTATCATGGTAATCAAAATTTTCAACACCATGTTCAATAGTGTGAGAGACTATGGACAGCGGGGAAGGAAACTTTAGCACCTTCTCTGGGTGCACAAATTTTATTCCACTTTACAAGGTTGTGTGCGGGCTTGGTATCTATATGCGGAACTCAATAGAGAGAATGGAAATTGAAATAATTTAATTACAGGAATGACCCAGATGTTTGAATGTTTCTCTACTAAACCTATGGTAGAAGAGGCATTAAAGGTTATAAAGCACTTAACTATGGGGGATAGTGCCAAGGTGGAAGAACTTATTCAAGAGTTATTTGATGAAGGAGACTCAGGAGCACATTTTTCTAAAGAAAAAGAGACATATGCCACACTACGTAAGCATGCTTGCCTTGAGAAAGAAAGAGGAAAAATGGTATACTTAGTGGATGATGAAGAAGTAGAAAATTTGGATGTCAAACATTCATCGAGGTAGTCATGAGGTTTTGGAGAGTGCGAGATAAGACCACACACACCTATCATGAACCGATGAAGACAAAGAAAGTGAATATTGGATCAGATGCTAAGACTAAGGAGGCCATAAATAGGGGACTATTGGTCCGAATATGAAATAGAAAAAAATCATTGAGTTACTACGAGATTATCAGGACTTATTACCTCTAGGATACCATGAACTCAAAGGCATGCATGAATCATTAGGAGAGATGAAGATAAAGCTTAAGGAAGGTGCACACTTAGTCAGAAAGAGACCGTACAAGATGAACCCCAACTTGCGTGAAAAGGTCAAAGAAGAAATTGACAAAATGTTGAAGTTTGGGATCATTAAGCCATTGGAAGAGTTAGAATGGGTTAGCCCAATGGTAATCGAGATCGGGAAGGATGGTCGGATTAGGATCTGTGTGGAATATGTGCATTGACCCCTTTCATACGCCATTCATTGAGGAAATACTAGAAGGTGTTATAGGGCCCGAAATCTATTTGTTTACAGATGGATTCTTTGGGTATCATCAGGTTAGGATTGCCCAAGAGGTTCGGGGAAAAGACTACTTTAACTACTCGAATGGGGCATTTTTTCCTATAATGTGATGCCTTTTGGTCTAAAAAATGTGCTTACTATATTTTTCATGCATAGTTATTAAAGCATTCAAATATTTTATTCACAACTTCTTGCATGTGTATTTAGATGATTATATGGTGCATGGACTTGTTAAGGATCATTGTGACAATCTGAACTTCATGTTTGAAATATGTAGACAGTTGAGTATCTCTTTGAACATCAAGAAATGTGTATTTGCGACACCATTTGGAATATTGTTAGGGCACATCATCTGCAAGGAAGGTTTTTTGGTTGATCCAGCTAAGATTGCAGTCATTATTAGCCTAAAAGAGCCTACTAGTAAAAGTGAGGTGCGTGGATTCTTGGTTCACACTAGGTATTATAGAAAATTCGTAAAGGGGTATGCTAAGGTTGTCACACCTTTGGAGGAGTTATTAATAGGAAAAGGGACATTCTACTAGGGATAACCGCAATGACGCGCATTCGAGACATTAAAGGAGAAACTTACTACCGTGCGTATTATATGTTTTCCTTCATGGGACCAACCATTTCATGTACATGGGGATGCCTCTAGCACAACCATTGGTGTGGTGTTGGATCAGCATGGAGAAGGTATTATAGATCATCCTATCTATTTTGCTAGTAGAAATTTGACTCTTGCAGAAAGCGAATTACAAAACTACGAGCATGAGGCTTTGTCAATGTCTATACACTACATAAATTTAGACGGTACCTACTAGAAACACCATTTGTATTTTATACGAGATCACATGTCATTGAAATATTTGGTCAATAATCTTTTGTTTTATAGGGGCACCCATATAGATGGGTAATCTTATTCCAATAATTTGATTTCACAATCGTGGTAAAACTAGGGAAAAGTAATTTTGGACCTTACCATTTATCTAGAAAAAGTAAGGAGAAGAAGAGAAAGAAATTGAAGATACCATGCCGATGCACAGTTATACAAGTTACAACACGCGCCATCAGAATTAGAGGACATTGTTTTCTTTCTACGAACATGTATGACACCAAAAGGAATGAAATCCTTAGAGAAGAAACAACTTGCTATACGCGTGGCACCCTATATGTTGATTAGCGGTGACCTGTACAAGTTAGGCTAGGATGAAGTATTGCGCCATTATGTACTAGAACATGAGCACACAAATATCATGGAGGAAGCTCATGGTGGTATTACAGGTGGCCATTATGTAGGTGACACCACCATGCGTGTAAAATTTTACTCTTGGATTATGGTGGGAGACATTGTATAAAGATTATAAGGTATATCAAGGCTTGTGATCACTATTAACGCCTTGAAGTGAGTTAATGAGATGAAATGCACATACAAGTGGTTAAACAAGGCCACACCTTTTCAATTTGTATTTGGTGTAGAAGTAGTACTTCCTATGGAATTCATGTTACCTTCTTTGCGTATTGTGCGATCTGGAGGTCTAGCTAATGAGCACGCATTAGAATAATGTATTAACAAGTTGATTAAGTTGGATGAGAGATGAACAATAGCACGATGGAGTTAGAAGCAAGAAAAATCTAGACAGAAAGCATGGCATGATAGGCACATTAGGGAAAAAAAGATTGAGATGGGACAAATGACACTCCTCTATGATTCTAAGTTTTTGTGCCATCTAGGAAAAATCAAAGTACATTGGTTAGGACCATATGTTATCACTCACATATGTGAAACATGATCTTGTCAGTTAGAAATGCTTGATGGAATACGGTTACCTGGTTACTTCAACAGGAGTAGACTGAAGCCCTACTATAAATAAGTGTTCTTGGTGTTTGTAATAAGGTAGTATTGCCATTTAGATTAGGCTTTCAATTATGTATTCCCTTAATGTATTTCCTTTTCCATCGTTATGCTTTTTCGATTTAGTTGTTGTTTTTGAAATAAGTGTAGTTGCGCGCTAGAAGCTAATTACCATTTGCAGTATTTTTATGCGCAGAGGATTGCACATACCATTTGTGTGGGGTGGTTATTGAGAAATGGGTACACATAAAGGAAAAACTGCTATAGGTGCTATTCAAAGTTTGAAGAGTTGGTGAATAGAATATTGCTTCCAAATGAGGACCATGGATGGAGATAAATGAAGGAACAATATAACGCAAGGTAAGTGATGGCCATGGAGACTACTAGGAGAAGGCGTAGTGATGAGGTACTTAGGCGCATAGAAGTGTTGAAGATAAGCTTGTAGCCAAAAGGTAGGAAGGCACGCTAAAATGTTATAGATGAGGCACGAAGATGTACCACATGGAAAAATGTGAAAAGGGTCAATTAATGAGGAATGTTAGTAGGTGAAGGAGTAATAAATGCACCAAAATTTTGAAAATATATATAAGGAAGGGATACGAGTTCATTTTTACCATTGTAAATCAATTTTTTTAAAAGATTTCGGAGCTGAGCCGATGAGTGAAGAGTATTGAGGTGTGAAGAGTGTGAAACTAAACGTGAGGAGAATATTTGTGCGTAGGAGAAGCTTATGTCCCCATTGGTGAAGGGTTTGAGTGAAGCAGAGCATTCAAAAGAGCTAGGGCACGTGATTTCAACTAGGGCATGTAGATTCAATCTAGGGTTTGAGTTTGCACATTGTAAAAGCTAGAAGGAAACCATTTCAGGATAGAGAGTTGTGATTTACAAATGGCACCAAAGAAGGCACTTGTCGTAGGAGTAAAAGGGAAGAAGAAGGTGGAAGTGGATGTCAAAATTTATCTTGAGAGAAATTTTTCAGAGATGCATTACCTAGAAGGAATAATAGTAGGAAAAGAATGGGATTATCACATTCAAAAATGTAAGATCAATGACTACAACCACCGCACATCAGAGAGCAAAAAGGAATTGGACACGCTATTGAATACAAAGACAAACAAGCACACATCAAAAGACATGCTGGTGTATGATGACGCAGGAGAGAAGCTGCTAAAGAAGATTGGATTTTACCAGTTATATGAGCTTCCATACTTCAGAAAGTATGAACCTTTGTACTAGTGGTTGATGAGTAGGGTACATGAAGATTTCTTCTATTTTCTTTGGACACAGGGTAAGGATTATAGCCACTCTGATTTCAACTATAACAGATTGAGGGGCACAGGAGTGGACTTGAATAGTGACTTGACAGATAAAGTAGCCATCTTGGAGATGTGGAAGGAGTTAGGATACACCAAAGGTCCTGCACGGAATGGATATCGACAAACTGAAGAAGTATCCAGTGGTACAGGTAGTTGCACATCTGGTCACCAAATTAAATGATCAAGAGAGATGGTCCCAGGTGAACACAATGTGGTTACACATTGCAAGGAGAATGTCACAAGGAACAATATACAACATAGCAAAGCTATATTGTAGACACTATCATTGAGGAAGCACACACAAGTTAGAGAATCGGCCAGTGCTATCCTATTGTCCTTAGTATTTTTAGAAATCAGAGTTCTGATGGGCGAAGAACAAGATCTGGGAGTACCCCATGCAGAATAAATCCCTACCGAGAAAGATTTGAGAAGTACTTATGTGAAGGGTTAATGAGTGGGCCATTCAAGTAGAGGGTGGATATGTGGTATCACAGGATCTCGTGTGGCATTTGAAGAGGAGTGGTGCATCCCCAAGGATTTACCTTTGGTGGTGGGCAAGGTATTCCAGTTCATAGTATATCAACACTTTTGCATTGCATGGTTTGTGATGAAGGATGGTACTTAGAGTCCCTGATGTAAGCTTTCATATGCCTTCATAATGCGCTACTTCCAAGCATTAGTCCATTGGTTCAATAATGCATGACACCTGAATTTTGTTGCAGACAAGGTAGACTGTGACTACCATACGCTGTGTAAGACCTATGTGTATCTAGGGAAGACTGCCTACATAGAGAGGCTAATTTTAGATGTGATAAGCATGAAGCTCGTGAGTTTGGTGATTGGAGATAGTGGGGCCGTGCTTATCTACCTTCAACTTAAGCCCAAGTTGGAGGGAAACAAATATGTGGAGAATGAGTTCACACTCCCAAGGCCACCTAAGGGAAACCATACAATAGAAAATGTACCAGCTCCAAAGCCCACTGAAACTACTAAGTAGACGATGAAGAAAAAGAGTGTAAAGATGGTGGGGCTTGGTCCATAGAGGACGAAGGAAACCCTCGGAAAAGGTAGAATCTAAGTGTGTAATTATTCCACCCTAGACCCAAGAAGAAGGGGATGAATAATTGGAGGTAGGAGTAGACCCTGAAGAATGCCACTTTAAGAGGGTGTTCGGGGAAAAAAGACTCAAGTAACTACTCCCCAATGAATTTGGAGATCACCACGACTCTTTCATGAAGGAGACAAATGAGAAGAGAAGGAGGAATTTAAATCTAAGTGAGGAGGTAGAGGATTTTAAAGAAAGCTTGCCCAAATATCCTATACAACCAGAGGACATGGAAGAGCCAAAAGATGAAGAAATGAAAGATGGAGATGTGAAGAATGAAGGAGAAGGGGTAAAGGAAGGAGAGATAGAGAACAATACTTATAAAGACACTAAAGATCCAACTCAAAATCTTGGCACTAGTTTCTAAGGGGCCAAGAAGTAAAAGGACAAGTGGAGAGTTTACTATTCCATATTTGGGCTATGTTGAGGACACAAGTAAAATTTTTCGTGCCCGTTTTCAAAGCATGGTGATCCCTAAGGAGTTATATGGATGGGAGCTGATGGATGAGGACATGGCCACCACGTGCACAAGGAAGCAACTATCTTGGTCTATGCACACACACATGGATGAGCCAGACTTTGACGTATGCGAAGAATCTGTGTGTCAAGAAGGTTGAAGAAGGAACCTCCGACCAACCATATAACCATGAAATCCATTGTTATGTCGGATGAACAAGTAAGTAATGTCTTGGTAAAAGTATCTATAGAGGTGGTGTAGAGGAACATAAAAAATCTGCCTCTCTCAAAACCTGCGAGAGAAGAGATCAAGGCCAAGGATGCAGATATTGCATGCTTAAAAGGGGAGATAGAATTGGATCATAACAAGAATGGGGTCCTTATCGGCATGAGAGGAGATCGGGGATCATGTCCTCCAAGAAAGACCACACTTAGAGCCCAAGGTACCCAAAAATTTCCCTTCGGATATGCACTATGTGCATACTTTAGTTGATCTAGTTCTTGAGAAGGGACCCATTCATATGCCAACACCAAAGGACCATGAGAAGGAGGCAGAGAGAGAAAAGGATGCAATAGTGTGAAAAATTTCATCATACGAGGCATTGCTTCAAACCCTGTAGGAGGAGCTGAAGAAAGTGGATCAAGCATTGAATATTTGTAAAGATTTGGAGACAGTCATCAGAATAATGAAAATGGTAGAGGATAATGAAGTCCTAAGAGAAATGAAGGATGAAACATTGGGGCGCGCAGAGAGATTGGCAGTGGTAAAGTAAAAGCATGAGGCCCTTGCAATAACCTAGGAGCCCCATAAGAACAAGTTGGATGAACTTGGAAAACTTATAACATAGAAGATGGATCTATTGGAGGGGAGAATGTCAATAATGTTAAACATTATGTTAGTATTACAAAATGAAAAGGGAGAAATTACCCAGGATGAGCGAAGTCTATTGCAATGAATATTCTAGAAAAGGAAGAGGCCGTACTGAGTGAGTGGTAGACATTAGAAGACGAAAGAAAAGAAGAATATCTAGAAGTGATTCTTCCAATTGAAGCAGAGGGTGATGCAAAGTAAATACTTATTCTTTGTATAGAAATTATTTTACATTCTTTCCATTTCCTTATTCTTTATTGTTCGAGGAGTAGCCATTGCTGGGGTGGAAATGCAGTTTAGTGTGGGGTAATGTTGAGCGGATGAAAGTGGGATACTTATCTAAAGGAAAATAGATGGTTCACACGTGAGAAACGGGTGTAGTCAAAGGCACAGAAGGATAAGGAAGAACACACATGTGAAATATAAGGGTGGATTTGAGACTTAGCCATTTTCACATGTACGAGCTATTTTGGAGATAATGTACGAGACCACACAAACCTAATAAAGACTTGCGCAAAAAGCATCAACTATTTTTGGAAGAGTGGCTACTAAGTGCTTTGCATGGGTGTGGGCTAATAATATAATTGCTACTGCCAATTAACTAGAAGAGGTCTGTTGTTAGTGCACTTGCATGTGTGGCTGTGATTGTAAAGGCGCATGGCTATTTTTAGCATGTGACCTATTTTTGGAGTTATGTAAGTAGTGAAGGGAAATTCCCCACCCTTATAAATATGTAATGATCTGCATAGTATAGAGAGACTATGTGAGAAATGAATTATTGTGGAGTTATGCTACCAAATATGATACACACATAAGCTATGGTACTATCTATTATAATGAGCTTCTGTGTATTTATCATGTTTAATATAATGGAGTGTATTGGCTAAATCAGAGTATTAATCCTGAGTATAATTGGTTCTTGCATGTTTGACTTCATTATGGTTATCATTTAAATTTGTTACTCTTTAGATCTAGATCTGAACATGCTCTGTAGAATGTTGTATTAATTCGGATATGAGTGCATTAAGTCTTCACCATGCTAATATCCTGCAACAATAACCCTAAAGAGGGGCATGTTACCTTTGCACGGTTTGGATGAGTGCCAGTCTAGGTTGAGTGATGTGCCGAGCGTGCTTGGGATTTTCTTTGGTAAATTCTAGGCTGCATCAAATCTCTCCATGGATGCTCCTTATCTATCTTTCTCAAATAGTCTCTAGCTCTATGTCCAAAAGCATAGCATGGAAAACAATATCCATTAAAGTTTATCTCATACCTGGATGCATTTGGTTATCTGAACCTTCATGTGTTGATCTTCTTGGCTTACTTCTTATTTTATTGCTTATTGGGACCAACCTTTTCTTCTTCCTTGTTCTCTGAATGGATTGATTCAGATTCAAATATATTTTCTTTACTTGTGTTACTTCTTCTATGATAATATTCAAATCTACCCTTAATTTCTCACACTCTTCTGTCTTTTCTTAGATGGATGCTTGAAAATAATTATGCTCTGTTTCACCTGAAAGTCTTTGTAATTGATTTGTGACTTGAATCAGTTTAGTTTTAGGGTCTTTACTTCCTCTTTCATTTTTAGACGATCATTCTGTTTTCCTTTCAGAGCTCTTGAAACATTTTCAAAAAGTGTAGCTACTTCATTTAATTCTTGAAAATGGTGTTCATGTATGTGCTTAATCTCATTCTTCAAGCCTTCTATCAAGGATTGAGCAATGCCATATTTTATCTTCAAGATTGATTCATCCAAAGAACCCATGCTTGTGTTATCAGGATCACCTTCAAGCTGTTAGGATTAACTCAGAAGGACCACACTCTAATACCAATTGTTAGATATCACAAGCACTAAGAGGGGGAGCGAATCAGTATTGATCAATTTAGAAACTTATAATTTTTTTTAAATAGAGTTAATAATCAAACTATGAACATAAATCAAGGTGCATGCAAGAAGACAAGTGTACAAAATACCAAATTTATAGTGGGAAACCATTAGAGGGAGAAAACCCACTTGAAATCAAGGCATTTTATTAAGAACACCCATTCTTAACATACAATGATTTCCAATTTAGTTGAGCACCCACTCAACCTGAGAAGATCTGAATTCACATTCCTTTTATCACCCACTAGAAGGTTGCCAAACACCCACTAGGCTGATTTAAAAAGCTACAAATTACAAGGAACATCAACCCCTTTACTCTAAGCACCCACTTATAAGAATTCAATGACAATGTCTCATTCTATCATTTAGTTTCTTGTTGCTTCATCAAAAAATCGTGATCCCTTCATCGCTCAATTAATTCAACAATTCACAATTTATTTGTTTCTCGATTTTTATATTGTCTCCCACTCAACTGATAATTCAAGTGCTCTTATAAATATCCACTAACACTCACCATCATATTTATTATTAAATCAAACTATGTGATCTATCTTTCTATCCTTTCTCTTCAATGTTATCCGATGAATATTCACTTGGTAAGCCTTATTATGAGTTATCATGTGTTTGACCTTGTTGCATGTCTTTCATTTACTCTGCATAGGATTATAGTCTTCTTGTCTATTCAAACATATTTTCATTATTTCAGGTTACATCTCTGTCATTCATCAACACAATATACTTTTGTTTCCATACATCTACATATGACTGTTATTCTTCTTTATTTTTTTCATTCACCCACACATCTTAGGCAGAGTTCATACACCCAAAATTGGATGTCTATTTGCAATTTAATATCTCATTCTCAAGAACTCATTTATTTTCTCATCATACACACACTAGTTCCACACATCATACATCATTCTTAGAACTATTTATCTCAACTTGATTTTAACTCTTCAAATGCCCTTGTTAGCCTTGACTTGAGCTCAAGATTCACACCTCTTCAAATTCCATCAATTTGGACTTATATGCAAGACTTTTTCAATGTATGAATCTTATATTCCTTGTTTCAACTATTTTATGACTCTCTAAGTTCCTATCCAAGTTAGATAAGGAATTCATGCAAGTTTAGAATCGTCTATGACTATTTGAATTCTTCCTTGTCTTAAATGAGATATTATTACATGTTTTATTTGGCCTTTGTTATTAACAATCAATCATATTCTAACTCCTCTAAGGATTACATTAATCTTCTTAAACTTGAATACCTTTATGTAGACCAATTTAGATGTATTCATAGTCTTGAAAGTGTAAATTTTTCATTCTAGCACATTCCTTTGTTTATAGAAGACCAAGGTATGGAGATTTTGCATTTTTATCAAAGATATTCTTTACAAGCATATCCAATAATCCTTGAAGTTTTCTTGACACATGAGAATCTTGAATGACCATTTACCTATCCTTGGTTTTCAAAAAGATACACTTAAACATGCAAAGTAGCTCATTTCCCGCTAAACAATGATTGTGTACACACTCAAACACAATTGTCATGAAATTAAATTTGCATACTTAATGATAGCGCTTAAAATATTTTTCAATTAGATTTTATACCTCCCACATAGCTTTGTATGAAATTTCACGAGTTTTTATTGGTGAAATCGAAAGATTCAATCAAAATTATTTTACTAAAACCCTATATCAAAGTTAGCTTTCACAATGACGCCCGAGAGATACAAATTTACTGGTTTCTTTCTTGTTTTTGAATGAATTTCAAAATTTATTTATCCTATAGCTTCATCTCATCAAATTCCATCTATTTCAAGCAAAAACCAAACTTGAAGAGCTTTCCTTTCCTCCCAGTTGTCTGAAAGACATGCACAATGGTCAATAATTAAGCTTGAGTATGATAAGACATGTGACATTTGAGAAATTGATTTTATTGGGAGACTGATTAAGCCTTCTAGTCCTTCTTAAACACTCAAACACCACATTCAACCTCCAAACAACTACCTCTAACCCTGCAAATGGTGCTCATGTAGTCAAGTGATCTTGAACAATGTAGTTTTGTTGATGTTCTTGCAAGGTTACCTTGAGATAGAGTATAATACTTGTATTATTTCACAAGGCAAGAGTACTTAAATTATGGTTATGATAGGACTCATAGACAAGTTTGATGTTTGATGTCTTGTTTATTAATTGATCCATACATGCCTTGATAGGAGAACTGTATTGTTCAAGGACTCGCCCTTTGAGTATAAGCTCATCCAGATTAGAGTTTTTAATATAATTCATGAGTATTTGAGCTTAAATCATGCTAGAGGAATAATCCATGAGTTTAATTATCTTCAATCATGCATGCTAAATTGAAAGGAACATGAAAACTTTTCAACTCAAAGTACCACTTTGTACATATCGTAACCTAACTATGCATTTATGATTAAATGAGGTTGGCCTAAGATTTGAATGAGATGTGACCTTGAAAATAATATTGGCATACACCTCCATTGATAAAAAAAATTTGAAATATACTTGTGAGGAGGATATGAGCTTCTTGTTTCAAAAATTTCACTACTATTGGCATTCTGTACAAGTTCATATCAAGAGCATCATTTAGACAGGATTAAGAGCTTGACTTGTTACAAGAAAATTGATGAAGATTTATCTTCAAAAACCATATAATCCTGGAAAAAAATCATAAGATAACTTCTAGTCAATTTATTAATGATCAAACAGGACCCTTGAGATCAATTTCATCTTCTTGCTCCTATCGATTGTAACACGGTCGAGAGAGAGAAAACACGCTTCACTAAAATGCTCATATCTTTTCAAAAACATGTCCAAATGACTTGATACTTTTGCACTATCTCAGGATTATAATGATAGTAAAAATTTACTTCTATGATTTATCTGAAGGAGGAAATATATATTTACTTCAAACCTAAGAATCCATGCACTGAAATGCATTTTTCAAGAAGGAAGTCTTAAACAACTTGAATAACTCAAAATCACCATTTCAGAATCTAATGAAATTTGAAATGGAGAACTACAAGACATACCTCTACACATTCCATGTGTTGGTTAGTCATAGGTTTTACTTTGGAGCTCTAACCAATCTTATTTACATGCAAGACACTACTAGTTCTTAAAGCTACTTCTGTGCATTCTTGAGTTTTGACTCTAGGAGCTAAGTTGAGCCTTGTTTTAGCTCACATATGCCCTAGAAAACATTACTAGGATAATTCCATCATTTAATGGTAGTTTATGACATGTAATTTCCTTTCATACCTCACCAAGCTCAAGAAACAAGCCTAAATGAATTAGTTTGACCTGATACTTCCACCAACTAACCTGATACTCACTGTAAGATCTTGTTATCATGATTATACCATCATACCTGACCTATACCACATCTGAACCAGCCATACCTACCATATACATGCTTCCAATAGAATCCCACCTCACTAAAAAAGCCTACAAAACACTAAGACCATCCTAAACTCTATCTTGTGAGCTCCACACATATTCACCTTTCAATCCTTTTCCATCAATGCCACTTGACATCAATGACAACACCAAAGACCAAGGTTCAATAAGATGATGACATAAGATGCTCAAATGTTGGATAAAATTAAGGAAGATCCTCTTTAAAGCACTCAACAAATATTAGGGGTTGACAATACAATATCACAAGTTTGAAAAGGGAAGTTAAGTTTGGGTATGAACCTATCTATGGTAGATTATATCACAACCAAACATGTTTAGAGGTTAGAAACCTATCTAGACGTGAATGTGGAGATGAATTCTTCCGTGCGTGCATGCTTGCCTAGATGTATACTTATAGTTTCTAGTTCTAGAATGTTTTAATTAACTTTCACTTAAGTTGAATTTCCTTCTCCTTTGTTAAACCTAACTTGGATCACTTTGAAGATTAAAAAATTTAAAAAGGGGTTATCATTTTCTAGGTTGGACATGTGAAAACCACCAACTCAATAGTTGAGTGTTGCCTATGTAAAACCAATCCAAAGAGGCATCACACCCACATATTTCTCCTATAATGCCATAATGAAATGCAACTAACAATATACAAATAAATTTACTTAACATGAAATCATTTATTGACTTTGGTACTTAACCACATGATTTATGACCTCTATATACTTTATATTTCTTCTCTATGTTTATCTAAGATTGTTATTAGAATATTTAGCTAAATTGTATAGTCTCTTGAAGTGATCAAATAATTTCCATTTGATACCTAGATGGTGTGAATGTATTAGGGTTCCTTTTCTTAAATAGAAAACATTTCATTAGTTTTACCACTCAACCAACCCTAAAATATAGGTTAAGGATGAATACGACAAGACATCCATTTGAAATTTTGAGTGTTAGGTGTTGGACCTCAGAATTAGTTGTATTCCACATTGGGAACTATCTATTCATTATTATTTATATTATTTGAGTTGTGCATGGGAAGATAAAAATGGTTACGCGTGAGAATGTTGGGAAATATACACACAAAAAGGATATAAAGATCCGTGTGCAAGGATATTAGAAGAACCGAGGTGCAAGAGTACAGAGGAACAAAAAAATAGTGAATGCACAAAGGAAGCACAAAGGATTTAGGATAAGACATAAGGAAGATTTGTAAGAGGAAATGAAGACATACAAGTAGATATCATGTATATGCAGGAATACTAAATTGCATTAGGAATCAAAAGGATAAAAATATCAAGGAAATTATTGTTTGGGTTACTTGCATGAACTTGGTACATAAACAAGTAGAACAAATTGAAGATAGGTGGTATAAATCTAGCACACAAAGATGGTAAAATGAGGACATTTCTAAATATAGGTGAAGGAATTATAGAAGTATTACTATGAAGAAGTATGGTATAGTGGCATATGGCTTATCCACCGCCCATTTGTAATAATTAAACGGTAGTTATAGAACTCAAGGACTAAGAATAATGTAGTGCCCCTCCACTTCAAATTTTATTTCATTTGAAGTTAACGGTTTGGGTGGATTTTTGAAAAGTTCTCGTGTTGTTTACAAGCCCCTAGGTGCCATGGAGATAAGGATAACTCTCTCTTAGTTTTTGATTAAAGGTGTTTAAAATACTTGCCTAAGGACCACAATATGGTCATTACATTTTGGCTCA
The DNA here is from genome assembly GCA_018340775.1 of Taxus wallichiana var. yunnanensis. NCBI lineage: Eukaryota > Viridiplantae > Streptophyta > Pinopsida > Cupressales > Taxaceae > Taxus > Taxus wallichiana. The sequence goes on along the minus strand of CM031240.1, from coordinate 341,049,008 downwards.
TTTTGGGTTGTCGTTTTGGCTACGTTTAGAGTGATCGTAAAATAAAAATAGCATTTAAATAAATTAAATATCGGAGAAAATAAAATGCTATAGTTTTTTTGATGAAAATTATATTATATTATATTAATTGAAACATGATATAATATTCTTTCAAAAAAAAGTGGGCGGTATGAGAACACCCCCCAAAGCCACAAGCACTCTAGGCCATGCCTAGGAAAACAAAAAAACATCAAAATAATTCCAAGCTACAGATACATCTGAGGAACACTAAAAACAAAGGCACCGATCTTTGAAGCATAATTAGAAACAAGAGGCTCAAAGTTCCCTTTCTTCTCATTAGATATTGTGACAATAGTCCACGTCACCTGCCAGGGAGACAATTTGAGAAAAGGATCTAGAAAAGAGTTATCCTAACTAGGGTCAGAATATGAAGACTTAGATACATGCGACCACTTGGGACAACCACCAATAGGGGGAATATCAACAGTCATATTTTATGATTTTTAGGTGAGAACATTCTTTAACTTCGGCCCTAAAAATGGCTACCAAAATTTAGGCCACAGAGGAACCCCTTTGCTCATCTTATTTTTATTCGATTGAGTGACAATAGTAAAGCCTCCCGAGGGTGTCTCATTTAATGACACATCTGACATCGAAAGGTCATGTTCTCATAGTCAAGAACTTGAATCCACTTGAAGCCATCATGGTTTAACTCCAATTTGTCTAGAAGACATTTTCTAAGATCCACCTCAATACAAATATAAGAACAACCCTTTCTTGGATTTTTTATTATGCATCTTAATGAAGTGACCAAGAGAATCACCAATAATAGCATGAACTACAGGGTGCCAAAAGGGGAGAGGAATATTGTGGAGACGAAAACATTTTTGAAACTACCATAGAAGAAGGATCAAAACCCAAAAACTATGGAGTAAGAAAAAGGCCATCCTTTCCCCAAAACTAGGGACCCTTATTAATAATCCATTGACAATATGTGGGAGAGAAGAAATGAACAATACAAGAGCCTTTTGCACATAACTAAATCTCACAATCACTGGTCCAAGTAGAGTAGATCCATTTGTGTAGATCTTCATTTTGGGGCCAAAACCATTAAATTGAAAAATAATGGCTGAATGTTGAAGGGAAACAATATATTCGGTTACCTTTAGAGTGAAATATTGACCACAAGAGTGACCTTTGCTTTATCCACAATGTATGACAACCCCGCACTGAAGAACCCTACCCCATATTTCCAACAACAACAGCTGCCAGGAAATATTTCTATCCAAAATCCAAAGCCATGATGAATAACATACAAATAAATGGCAGAATATCGTAACAACTTTGAGGCCAACATACCTGCGCACTCCTCCCCCGCAAACCCTAGATGAATCCTCCCGTCCGTTGTCTCCTCCTTGAGTGTGCACCACAATGTCTAATATTTTTATATTACATCGTAATAAAAAATGTAAAATGAAAATAATTAAATCATTAGATATTCTTAACATTCCGAATTCCTCTAACTTCTTTGGGGCAACTTGTCCCAACCCTATTTCAAGAAAATAATTAATGATTTTTTTTTGGGTATTGTGAGGTTGCATGCATGAGAATATTTTGGGAAATTTGGATTTTGGGGAATTTATCAAATTGACAGAGGATGTTTTCACATTATTTTTGGCTTGGTGTGGAAGTTTTCATTGTGAGGAAAAATTAGTTGTAGGGTTTTCTCATAATGGGCTTGTTTTGAGTTGAGATTGGTGGTGGAAACATTATCATTATTTTTTTTATTCTATTTTATTTCTATTGAAGTATGGTATCATGCTTTTGACAAGAATGGAACCAACCTTCACAAAGTGTTCCCAACATATTCCCTACATGTGCCAAAATTGGAGCTTTAAGTGAGGCACATGAATTGTTTTACAAAATGTGGTTTCATGGAAGGTATAGGTTGTTGGATATACACAAAATGGGTTATTGAAAAACTTGGATAAGATGGAAACAAGAACAATTGACCTAAATACTCTTTATCCGATCACTTACAAGTAGATTAAATTTTGGACAAGGAATAATTGTGACAATATATATAAATCCCAATTGTAAATATGATTTTTAGTTTGGTGCTGGAATAAAACCAGAAAAAAAAGGTCAATAGCTCTTGATATACATCATCTTATGTTTCAACAATCACACGAAGATGTAGAGCCTCCTGCATTGTTTGAAATAATAGAATTTAATATTTACTATGAAATTTTTGCATCTCTGTTGGCATTTGGTTGAATTTTTTATGGTGAAGTTTATCCCTTCAACCTTTGTTCACATACTCCCGAGACACGGATCCCATGTCAAATATGGAGCCTAGAGAAGGCCATAGATAGTCGGCACAACTTAATGTGCATCATTTTTTTGTTGATTAGTTGCAAGTGACTAGGCAGATATGTATGCTTATGTGGAACTTTACGCTAGGTAATGTGAACTGTTTGTTAAAATCCCTGAAGGAAAGGTGGTCCCTTGGACAAAAATGATTGTTGGATGCACACAAAAAAGGGTTTTGTTAAAAATAACTACGAAACTTCAACAAATGCACAATTGATCGTGTAAAACCAGTCTCCATAGTTGTGCAAAGACAATCCCAGCTTGTGTAAAAATAGGATCCTGAAATAGGGTAGGGCGTCCACCAAATAATCATGGAAATAGATCCTTCTTAGATGTTATAGTTGTAAGTGCATTGGAAGAGATGGTTGAAAAATGTGGAAGCATGATCTTGACACACAAACCATTGAAGAATAAATTTTAGGTGAATTAAATGAGAAGTGTTATCATTAGAAAATTTTACATCTATTTTGTATGAAACTATACAAGTAACCATGAATGTAAACACTACTCCCAATTACCTCGTGGATGGTTGGAAAAATATGATATTAGGATTGGTTACGGAAGCCACGTGGTTGATGGGTTAAACTTGAATGTTAGTTCAAAACTACCTCTTGATGACATTGTGAAATCTTAATAAAACTTGTTTTCAATGAGGCACAAAATATTTCTATAAACCTCAAATTGAGAAAATCAAGCTTTGACCATGTTCCTTGTCACATGGAGTGTTTCACCAAACCCTAGGTTGTTCTTTGAATGATATTTTTACCCTTTTTAGTCATGCATTTAAGAGCCTAGTGGACCATTTCACAACTTGGAACAACTATTGAAAGTTAAAAATATTGTTTGGTTTTGACCTGCAGTTTAGGCCCTAAGTGGAGAAATAGAATTTGGATTTCGCATAGCTCGAGTATTTCTCCGTCATTATCACTACCAACCCTTAGTTTGGAGAAAATAACCTTGCAATCTAATTTTCTAGGTGGATTTTGTAGGCCTCTAGTTGGTGGGTGAGGAGGCCATTTAGGTGCATTTACGATTGGTAACTTTGGAAAGATGGGTGCTAATTGAACCCAATTCACCAGTTTAGGGTTTTTTCAACTCTGAGTGTTTCCCTGTATATAGGGGAGTAAGTAAGGATTGGTTTCCTTTTGTGTTTGAGTCTCAAAGATTATTTGTGAACATATATTTTTGAGCTACTTGTCTAAATTTGACACCTTTTGGAAACTTGTAAAAAAATGGGGAAAATTGTCGTATGAACTTATTGAAGAGAAATATCAATCATGAAACCTTGAAAAACTAACACATGACTATAGGAAACCTTATTTTGACGCTGTCTCAAAAATAAATTGATTGTGGAAAAATGGTGTTTTCTCTCTCTTCTCTCTATCTCTTTGTCTTGATATTTGTATTTCTTACTCTCCCTAGAAGTGTGTTAAGAATTGTTTCATTATTATTGGAAAACTATGAAATTTCAAATTTTGATAGATTTTATGTAAATGTAATGCCAACAATTGTCTTGACCATGTGGTATGCAGGTATATGAGACAATAAGAAAATGGTAGTGTTACTTGTGCTTTTGTAATATGGGATTATCTTTGAAATATATGTAATATTAAATGGATAAATCAACACTATGGTTATAAATATGAATGTTATTTATTGATTTTTCTGTGATGAGTAAGAAATTGTAGCATATTGGTATATTGGAGAAAATGGGAATTCTATTTTGGGAGTGGTTTTGATTACGGGTTTATATGTTATCCTTATGGTTTAAATAAATCTTTTACCATGTTAAATTATTGTTTTACCCATTAATACTAGTATTGTTTGGTAGAACTTACTATTATTAAACTATTGAAATGAACCATGCTAGTAACCCTTGTATTTTTCTTTCTTAATTGGTTATTTTATAGTTTTGCAATACCACTACCATTTTAAGAAAATAATCAAGCCTATAACATGTTGTTTCTTGTATTAAGCCTTTAATGATATCATTAAGATATCTAAGTGACGTGAGTGGAGTCACTTTACTTGTTTACCTATGCATTAAAACCTTATTTTTGACTTCATTAACCACCTCTTGTATTTTATTGATCTTGCGAAGGTTATATTGTTCTAATGTTAACTTGTATCAAGTTGTATATCCCTTGATTTATAAAGGGAAAGAAGTAAACCTAGTACCCTTTTAAGAGATTGATTGACAAACAAAACCCACGATGAAATTTTTCTATCAAATTGTGTCCATATAATGTTGATCTTAGGAGTGAAGAGAAACATGGAACCTATCCCTTTCAACTCATTAGGAATCCATTCCATACATTTTAAATGATAAGATGAGTTGTTCCTTATGGGAACATGTATTTTGACAATGTGACCTTCTTCTTGAACATGGGATTCATATGACCCATGTGTATTTCAATTTGCATCCAAACATTTATGGGCTATAGAATTTTAATTACACAAGAGGATATAAGATCAAAAATCCATGTTACCATAAGAACATGTTTTCTTAACATATAAATATATGAAACCACCTCATGGGAATTGTAATGGACCAACTTTTCTAGGACATTATTCTATAAGAAAACAAGATGATCCTTTTTGGTAAGCCTTGAGTTATGTTTAGATCTAAACTTCTTTCATAGTCCTAGAGACTTAAGGGCATCGTAAGAGTTTGAGTTTGTGTGTTCCTCCCTAGGCACTTAGTAGAGAGAATTTGTGTGGGTATGCAAGTGTATAAGATGCTTAGATACAAGGCATAATTTCACTTTTGTGACATACATGATGAAATGTCTTACCTGTAATCGTATGATTTTTATAGAAACTAAACATCATTAAGAGGGAAGATAATGTAAAGTGCTTGGGATCACAAGGATAATTAAGATATACATTAATGCACCATTAAGTTTACAATTGTAAAGGAAATTTGTAACTTGTTCTTAGTTATTGAGAATGTACCCTTGTGATGTCAGTATAAGAATTTTAAGTACTGTGGAAATTACTCATGACTTAATAAATATTTCTTATGATGTGAAAATATATGTGAATTGATCCACGTGAAAACAAGTAATTGAGAAAACATAGTTTCTCATTTGGGAATCAAAACTTATGATGTGTAAATGTTAAGATACTTCTAATTAACAATCGAGTTATATAATTTATTTGTAATAAGATGAATGAACTAAATTAGATGGAGCCATAATAATTTAATTGTTAAATGAAAGAAAGGAAATATAGTCTAGAGAAAAGGATAATGTGTGTTTACATGTTAAGTTCTCTTCAAACCTTTAAGGTTAAATAATGAAATATGATTGTAATAAAGATGTATCCATGAAAATGTGGTGTTGTGGAAAGTACCTATCTGTGATGTTTACGTTGTGGTAGGTTTGTTATTTTGGATATGTTTGTTTATAAAAGTATGACATTGACTTGCATCTTGTGTCATCATGTTGTATGAGTGGGTTCATGTTTGTATAAGCATCTCATGTGATGTGAAGTTTTGTGAGTAATCCCATGTGTTGTCTTGTAACAAGTAGTGAAAGTCAATTTTTTTAATCCTGGTTTATTTGGTTTTGTGTTTGGGTCCCACATGGGTGGGTTCTATATATGGTATTAGATCGAATGCTCATACTCTTGAACCCTGCAGGGCAGTTGGGTTTTGTGATGGATTATGCATGATGGTGGAGGAGTTGGAAGAGTAATGTGTTATTTTGTTGTGATGTGAAAAACATGGTACTTGTGATTATATGAATGCACATGTTGTGCATACCACTTATTGTGGACTATTAATGATGTTGGTGCCTTGGATTTGGAAATTTATGACCCATAATGTATTGTACTCACATTCTTAGTGTGTTATGTAGAAATGTACATGTTGTAAGCCATGGAATATTGTTATGTTATACCCTGTAATTTTTCCATGCGTAAGACGCTATGGTTGTTGTGTGTAAATCATCATTGTGATAGTAACATTGTTGTGTTATATTAAGTGTACCCTACATTGGCGATCCCTACTTGGGTAACATCCGAAGTGTATGTGTGGAGAGAGAAGTTGTAGACTAGGTGACCATAACCTTGAGCCAAGTACAAGTTTGAAAGTGGAGGTTCATGTGACTGAAAAAAACACATCTATTTGTTTGGTATGTTTTGAGCTTGCTCAAGTATATTGTGGATGTACACCACCTTAGGCTCAACTTATGCAAACTAGAGTCTCTGCTCTCTCCTATTTGGGTTGTCCATCAAATAATCCTATGTGATACTGACTATGTGGATCCTCATATGTGTGATTTGGAGATATATTTATTTTGGGTACATGTATTTTGTAAGTCGAGAATTGATATTCGAGTGCTCGCAACTTGATGAGTACCCCCCGGAAGCCATGAAAGGGCCACGTAGTGATCGTAATGTGATTTTTCTATGTTTGTATTTTATTCGTAAATTGATATTCTTCTCTTTTCTTTTAAGAACCAATAATTTTCTTGATTGATGTATCCTTACATATTTGGGAATTATTATTTTTTGTACTAACAATATGCCTTTGCATTATTGCGACTATTTAGCCATTTATTTTTTTATTTTGAAAATTTACGTTATGAGCTTAAATGTTTTCTAGCCTAGCCCAAGGCTTGGGAATTGATGCCACTTGGGGTTTGAAACTATTTGATTTTATGGTCATAATGTTGTGATGTGATAGAATAGGATCACATGATTCACCATGGAGTGGTTAGACCTATGGAACCACTTCGTTGTATGGGGGCACGCTCCAAGGGGGTCATGAGGCTGTGCAATAATGAGCTACATGTTACTATGACACTTGGGTGGAGGTGACAAGACTCTATGTGCCTAGGGCCATAGGGTGACCTGACCTCATTGAATGGAGAAATAAGGTGAGGGGGATCTTTGGTGAGTAACTTTGGACTAGAGAAATAAGGTGATCACACTCTTTAGTGAGTGACTCGACATGGAGAAAAAAGGTGACGTGGCTATATGGTGAGTGACCTGGCCTAGTTTTGACACTATGATTCTTTTCTCTATTGGGAGGCATATGGAGTTCTTTGGGAGGCTTATGGAGATTTGGGAGACATATGGAGTTGGTATGTATGATTCATGAGTTACTCATATGAGTCATGTTATGTATTGTGATGTTTGAGGATTGATGCTCCTCTTTGTCTACATGTGTTGTTGGATCTTATCTTGACATTGTGTGGGTACATTTGTGGTTTTGAGTCATGTGAAACATGTTGCATATGTACTAAAGCATGATGCCTTATTGTATGTTAGGCACTTGGGTGTGTTGGATATATTCCCGGGGAATATGTGTTGATAATTCTACGTTATGTGGACCACATGTTTCTTCCCATGGTTGGGTTGGAGGTCTGGATGTGATACAATCATGAAAATGTGTTCGTGGGTTGTTAGTATTGTGCTTTGGACCTTTTGTGAAATTGTGATGTCAACTGTTTTGGTAAACCAATTGGAAATTTCAAATTGAAATCCTTAACAAGTGATAACATTATGAACTTTAAACAAGTGAATTGTGAAATTGGTACAACTAATAAATTTTGAATACCCTTATGAGAAAACACATGCGAATGTGTTTCAAAATGATTATCAAAATTCAGATTTGAATCCACTATGTAATTGAATCGTTAAATAAAGAAGTCTTATGATCTTTGAAACTAAGAAGAGGTATTAAGGAAATGATTAATTGAGTATTAAAACAAGGATTAATATAAATATTCAAATAAAATTAATAAATTGAGAAAATTTTAAATTATGTTTAACTTTCATGTGGTTGCATCTTAAACAACACATCCCTTTTCGCTGATCAAAATTTATCGTTGTTGACTTACCATACTTACTCATCCCTATTAGTGCTTGGAGTGTGTCCGATCATTGATGATCCTTTTATAATGGAGGAAGAATTTAGTGCCCCTCTGGTTCATATAAAATTTTGTTTCCTTCAGCTTTAACAGTTTGCGTGGATTTTGAAAAGTGCTCATGTTGTTTTGCAAGCCCTTGGGTGTCGTGGAAATAAGGATAACTCTCTCTGGATGTTTATTAAAGGTGTTTAACATCCTTTCCCAAGGACTGCCAGGATGGTTGTTAAATTTTGGGCTCGTTTCAAAGTTATCGTTTTGGCCATGTTTAGAGTGATCATAAAATAAAAATAGAAAATTAAATAACGAAGATAGTAAAATGATATAGTCTTTTGATATGAAATTGTAACTAACAAAAGTAAAATGAAAATAATTAAATCATTAAATATTCTTAACATTCCTAAATTACTCTAACTGTTTGGGGCTTGTGCTAACCCCATTTCAAAAAAAAAAGAAGGAATGAATTTTTCGTGTAGATTGTGAGGTTGCATGCATGAGAGGATTTTGGGAAATTTGGCTTTTGGGAATTTGTGAAATTGATAGAGGATGTTTTCACATTGTTCTTGGCTTGGTGTGGAAGCTTTCATGGTGATGGAAAAATTAGTTGCAGGTTTTTCTCATAATGTGCCTGTTTTGAGTTGAGATTGGTGGTGGACATCATTGACATTGTTGGTTTTATTTTGTTTTAAATTTTTTTGAGTGTGGTATCATGCGTTTGACAGTGTGGAACTAGCCTTCGGAATGTTCCCATCATATTTCCCTTCCCATGCCAAAATTAGAAATTTGAGTGAGGCACATGAACTATTTTGTAAAACACAGTTTCATGGAAGGTCCGGTTATTGGATATACACAAAATGGGTTGTTGGAAACACTTGGCTAGGAGGGAAACATGAACAATTGACCCAAATACTCTTTGTTTGATCACTTATAGGAAGATTAAATTCTGGACAAGGAACGATTGTGATAGTATATTTAAATCCCACTGTAAATCTAATTTTCAGTTTGGTGTTGGAATGAAATAAAAAAAAGGCCAATAGCTCTTAATATACATAATCTTGTTTCAACAATCACGTGAAGATGTAGAGCATGTTGCATTTGTTTATAATGATAGAATTTAATATTTATTATGACATTGTGACATCTCTGTTGGCATTTGGTTGACTTTGTTATGGTGAAGTTGCTTCCTTTAACCTTTGTTCACATATTCCTGAGACCCAGCCCATGTCAAATATGGTGCCTAAAGCATGCCATATACAACCGGTAAAGCTTAATGGGAAGTAGATTTTTGTTGATTAGTTGCAAGAGACCAGGCAGATATGTATGTAAATGTAGAACTTCATGCTAGGAATTGTGAAGCTGTTTGTTAAAATCTTAAAGGAAAGGTGGTCCCCTATACAACAATGATCATTGGATGCGCACAAAAATGGGTTTTGTTAAAAAGGCCTTGGAAACTTAATAAATTGTGTAATTGATCGGTGCAAAAATAGTCTCCATAGCCATGCCAACATACTCATAGACTGCAAAAATAGGATCCACGAAACAAGGTGGCGACGTCCACCAAAGCATCATGGAAACAAAGCCTTGTCGGATGTTACAGTTGCAAGTGTATTGGTAGAGATGTTTGTAAAATGTGGAAGCATGAACTTGGCATGTAAACTATTCGAAAAAATACCAGGAGAAAGATGGGTTTAATGAGATTTACGGACAAGTATTTTTTTCTTCCCTAAAGATTTATTTTTATAATAAAATTTTAAATAAAGAACCCCACAACTATTGAATTGTTCACATATATATATGTGTGTGTGTGTGTGTGTGTGTGTGTGTGTGTGTGTGTGTGTGTGTGTGTTAATAAAATATTTACATAAATTAAAAGAAAACAAAAATTTATATATGCCATATTAAATAAAATTTCTTAAAAATCCATTATTGAAATGGACATTCCAATTAAAATATTAATATTTCAATTTAAAACCATTATAGAAAAATATTTCCTATATTCTAGCTCTTGCTATCATTCATGTGGTGTAAGTACTTTGTTTCAAAAAAATTATGTGAACGGACATCGTATCATAATTATATTAATTCACACTCACATGTTTAAATACTAGCAATCGCATGTGTACAATGCAATGTGAACGCTAACGATATATGTTATTTGATTTAGAGGAATAGTTAAGCAGCTGGAAGAGTTCCTAACATAAATCTTGGTGTAGGGTACAAAGATGATAGGGCAGAGGCTAAATTCATAGAAGAAAGTGTCAACTAAACAAACTGTGGATCAAAAATGAAAATAACAGGATGAAAATTAAAAATTAATACGCATGGGGTTTGTCACCTATTGTGTCCATTGAAATATTTCCTTATTCTTAGCTTTTAAATATCAATTTTTGGCCTATAGTAAATGAAAAAACTGTTGGACATTAGTTACTTAAAATTTGTTAACTCTCCATACACAACTGTGCCCGAGCATTGGTACCTAGCATCTCCACCAAACTTGTCATGGTCACATGTTATATGACCTTGTAAAGAAGAAAAATATAGGTCAAAATAAGACCAAGAAACTGAGTCACCCACCTATACATTCCTTTTAATATTGTCATTCTCTTTATACACAAATGTTCTCATCCAATAACCACATCATATATCTTCTGTAACTTTTGGATTCTCTTGTATTATGCCTAAACTGCCCATCCTTTGGAATAACATAACCTCATTCATCCAAATCATCATTTCTGATTTGTACCTAAAAAGTTACAAAGATTTATGCTATTGTGGTGTAATTTATTTAAAGGAGTTAGAAAACTATTTATTAATTTATTTAAAGGAGTTGAGTTTATAATTTAAAATAGTAAAGCCAAAGCAACATGCAAAATCAGAAAAGTAAAAAGTAAAATTGTTAAAAATAGGAAAAGTAAAATTGTTAAAAATAGTAAAACCGTCATTTAAGTCAAATTTGACATAGTCCCGTGAATGTCTGCAAATCCCTTTCCCATAGGGGTAATGCCTTTGGTGTAACAAGATATAGAACCATGTTTTTTTGGTTCATGGGTTTCGCTTTTTTTTCCAAATAGTGTCTTAAGGTAGAAATTAATAAATACCTCATCTTATTTTAAGCTCGGGTGGTTATTCGATTGAAATCTAGATATTAAGAGAAAATCGTGGGAGTTAACTTTGGATACGACAAAAGATAATGCACGTTTGGATAAAAACTACTACAAAACCAAAAAATTTCCAATTATCAATGAAGAAGTGTCATAAAATTGTTTTTGGTTGTTAAAACTCATTTAGTTACTTTTAAGAAACATGCGATAATTTAAGCAAGAAATTTTTGTTACACAATCAACTCAAACATCTATTTTAAGAAGGATTTTTTTCTTTTTCCCACAAATACAACGGAGATAACTATATAAAAATTCTTATTTTCGTATTAATATTGGGTTTCATCTATATAAATTCATAACAATGTTGAGAAAAAGTCATCGATATCTTGTTTGACAATATTTCAATTACACATAGTAAATGGAATTCTATACATAAAATATTGATGTACTAATAAAAACTCCCTTAAGAAAAACAAGGTAAATGGGGTCTTTCAAGGTCAAGAGGGTGTGAGATGGATAAGATGAATCTTTAGGAAGAAATATGGATAGACTACAAGGGACTATGAGATGACATTAATGGGGAGGAGAGAGGAAATTGCAATAGTGTGGGCGATAGAAGAAAAAATTGTGGGTAGAAAGGGTTACATCCTCACTTTAAATAAAGCTAAGAGGGGATAACACCAACGTGTTAGTGACAAAGTAAAAATGCAGATGCATAGATGTGTTCATGTTCTCATCTTTATGGATTTCCCACTCCACTTTCCCATTGTCCTTACATGGTAATCTCAAAATAACATCAAATGCGCTCTTAGGAAAATAAGTAAAAATTGTTTCAAAAGCATTCTTACTAGTAGAAGCATGAACTACCATGTTATAAGAATGTTGGATATACATCAAATTCTCATCCCAAGTCATTAGATTTTTCTGTTGTACCCTATCAAGATTTGAAAGGTACGGTTTACCACTTGTTTTCCCATCTGTTTATAGATGAAAATCGATAGAATTTTTCAGCTTAGTATCCATATTTTCCCACAAAAGGACTGAAATTTTCCTATGAACCATGAGTCCCTATTTGACATAGTAGAATTAGGAAAACCAAAATGAACCCACTTATTAGCAAAAATAACTTAGTTGCACCACTACTTTTAATGGTCTTCTTAAGGAATGAGAATACATATTTTATGAACCGATATACTACCACAAAAATATAATCATATCCTTTCTTAAAGAGGTAGGAAAACCACCAAAAAAATACATGGAGACACTCTCCCATGGATAAGAAGGAATTGGTAATGACATATTGTTGGCGAAATAATTTGTTGCTAGGACAAATTATTTGATTTTCACCAACGCTTTGGGACTACGTCCCTCCTTCTTGGAAAAGGGTAGACTCCTTTATTGTATGAAAATAAAAACAACTATGTGGTTGGCCAATAGGTTAGGGATCTAACAGGCACACTCCACTGCACCTGTGGAAAATGCTTGCACCTCGTGTACAAGATGAATTTGCAAGGAATGTGAGATATTGGGAGTGAGAATTTAGAGAGAGGGAGTTTATATTACAAGTAGGATTAAGAAAATTATTACATGTATTAACCAAAGTTTATCAACACACAATTTGAAATAACAACTTTGTTAATTATGACAAGAAAAAATGAACCATGAACATAAAATTTCATTCATTCATTCATCAAAATATTTTACACTCTTCTTGGTCATACAAGATTGACATGTTCACAAAGATGCAAATGAGAGAGAGAGAGAGAGAGGAAACATATGGAAGGGAAATAGAAGAAATGCTATCTTTTCTTGTTCTTTGTAGCTATCTACTCATGAAATCACAAAATTGATAACCCCTTGAAATGAAGAAGTCATTACAATATATAGTTTTTAAAAATGACTCTTTGCCTACCCCCACATGAATTTTCATTAACCTTTACAACATGTGACCTTTTGCATTCCTAGGAAATAAATTGAGTCCATTTTTATTAATTGGAGGAGACTCATTACAAAGTACAACTATAGATCAAATTTTAATGAATAAGACAAAAAAGAAAAGTAAACCCCCCAACGAAGAATTAGAACATGAAAGAAGAGAGGAAGGGGTGGGGAAGAGAGAAAGGAGAGGAGATATCTACTCGAATGAAGAGGATGAAATTTCCGATGAAGAATCACTTTTTATGGAATTTTAGAGAGTGTCTCTAGGAAAATATCGATCCCTTTGAACTCCTTATTGTACCAAGCCACTGCAAGAGTCACCTTCTTAGCCGAGGAGTGTGTACAAAACTCAAAGCTTTGAGCCAATTCTCTAGAGGTAACATTGATATTCTTGCACTTTGTGAGCCATGCTTTATTCTCCTTCACACCTTTGTTGGATATAATAAACCTTTCTTAGCAAGAGACTCTAGTGTGTCTTCATTGAAAGAAAATAGATCTTCGGCTTCCTTCTTGACAAGCTCTTCAAACGGTTTCAGTAGATCTTTCATTGAAGTGTTTTCATCCATCGCGGGTACTCTAAGTTTTTATACCTCTACATTGACATCTTCTTGCATATTTTAAGTAAGTTCCTAGTATGAATCCAATTCATCAAGAGAAAACTTTAGCTTCTCGTATTGATCAATAAGATTTCTGGCCCAAACTTGAGACAAGTCTTAGATGTGGAGTTGAATACATTTTTGCTCACTAGTATGGAAGAGTTTACTTTTCCCATTTTGGTTACCAATTTAAACACCTAGTCCCAATGCTCCTTCTCTTTTTAAATTTTGTTTCTGGTCATCCTCACCTTTATGGTAGTTGCAACCATATATTCAAAAATGAGAGAAACTTAGGAAGAAATATCTTACCTTTTCCAAGAATCTTTCTCACACACTTATCATTTTCCCCGCCTTGCATCATGAAGCCTTGAGTATTTCTAATGGATTCCGGATCAAAGCTACTAATGGGAGTAACTTCTTCAGATAAAATTTATGGAATGACATTTGGATCCATGAAGGTTTGCACATATGAGGTGAGGGTTCTTACATGGCCTTCCAATTGTTTAATTTTCTCTTTATACTCCTCATTTCTCGCAAGAAGGTCATTGGATGATTCTTGGAACAAGTAGGCATATCTCTCATGCGTTGCTGGTCCTAAAGGAATGGTGCTCATTTATTAGTCACATGAAGTCATATCACTAATAGACTTAATTACCTTTTGCTAGACTACCTCCACATACTGGTTTCTTGAAACACCACCGAATAAGTAGGAAGTAACTTTGACTAAGTTTTCTTTCTTCATTTCCACCATCATGGATATGGATTGAAAGTCTAGAATTGATTCTTAGTGAACCATGCGGGTTTCTCCTTCAATCATATCTTACACCCATGGGAATATTTTAGTTGCTTCCAACTCAAAATTGGGAATGATTATTGTTTCCATAACTGATTTGGATGACACATATCGCATTGGTGGAGCTAGTGCAGCTGTAGATAAGGAGATAATTTGACACCATTGAGGGATTGATGGATGAAATATGTCAATTTATCTCTGTTCTAAATGTTCTATAGGATTTTTGTTACTCTTTCATTTTTGTGTAGTCTCTTATAGTGCAGAGCTTTGGATTCCATCGAATTCATTTTTGAGGGCTCTCTTAAGTGAGAAGATCTTAAATTTTTCTAAATGAATTTTGAAGAGGAAAGGTGGGATGCTTTTATTTTGAGAATTGGAAAACTCCTAAACCAATGAGGGAAGCTTTCTTCTTTTTGAGTACCGTAACTATGTACCATCCTTCACTTGAAGGTCAAGGTCAATGTATAGGCCTAGGTCTTGATCAATTCACCCTTGAATGAACTACTTCATCTTCAACCATCATGAAAATCCCATGTAAAATACTGAGATCCAACTTTATGACTTCATTACTACTGACTCCATGCAAAAACAAGCATATACAAACTTGTAGAGTGCAGTTTTGGGTAAAACACATTTTTCATCCTTCAACCAGAACCATCTTCATATACTTCCAATCAACCAATATATGTAGAATGATTTTTTTGAAGAATGTACATACATTTTAGGATGACATTGAGCTTTGAAGAACACTTCATACCACTGAATCAACTTAACTTTTCCTTCTTTGACCACTTGAAGCCTGTAGGTTATCATCTTCCACTATGGAGCACCAATAGACTCTCACTAGCACATTTTCACTTGAGATCACCATAAATATATCTTCCAAACACTTTGAAAGCATGTCAACAATATATACACCTCAAGAAAATTTTCAAGAATGAGTGAAAATATCTTCCATACCTGAGTTACCAACAATGCTGATCACTGGAAAATAGTCCAACAATGTCATGTGTAACTAAAAATATACCCTTGCTTAAATCCTCAAAACTTTTCCATCCTCTAGTCTTATGAACCAAGATGATTTGTTCAAAATTTTTGCCTCAAAATCCTTCATTTGACCTTTCAAAACTAATTTTCCATGCAAGCTTCTCATTAGATTTGTCTGAGCCAGGTCAAGAGCCAAGTATACCAAATTTTGCATTTATGATATTAACAACAATTCATCAACCTTGAGAAAGATGTGAAAGACTTCTTAGAATCTTTGAAGAGCAGAGATCATGCTAAAACATACCTATTTCATTATTTTTATTTGAAGATACTTTAAAAATTAGTTTGTTTAAGTCACATACTTGCCATACCCTATTTTTTCCTTCATCTACACATTGTAGCTAGTTGTAGAAAGAGAAATTTATACCTTGACCATGCCTATACAAGTACACCGAGCTAGTGAACTAGCTTCCCTCAACCTAAAACTCCTTTTGTAACATCCCAAATTTCTAGTAAGTTAAATTAACTATGGTTATGTCTAATCAGGATTAGACGAGATCATCATTGTGTGTAAGAATTCATTTGGTTTGTCGTGTCATGACCCACAACTTCTGCTACGGGGCATGACACTGCTGAATGGGTAACCCCACACCCACCTTGATGATCCTTCCTAAATGTGATTAGGCCTTGATCGTAGGTAAAACGGTTCATAAACAATAAAAAATATTTCGATTATTCATATTTCGGTTACTTTATTTTAATCGGTTTAGTCGTCTTTTGTTTTGTTCAAATTTTGTAATGACTGTAATAATAACTGCCTCTGTTTTATTTGACAATGCTATGTCAAGCCAACTTTATGAGAATATTTGAATTATTATTAGAATGTTTCGTATGGAATGTGGAAATTCAAATAATTATTATTATAATATATTTTTGGTAATATGTGGACTTTTATTATGATGATTAATTTTAACTTAACCATTAAGTTGGATAACAACATTAAAAAATGCAATATTAATTTGTAAAATTAGTAATATATATTCTATAAGGATTGGGCATGTAAGTCAAAAGTTATATTAAAAATATATATTAATTTTAATATTTAAAATTTGTGGGTTTTGTAAAGTGAAACACCTTCACATAGCACAAGTATGTGGCATGCATTAATGCATGTGCCAACATTGGGAAGCCCAAAAATTCTTGAATATGTTGCCCAACTATAGTTTCTTTCATTATATTTGTTTCTTTTATTTCTCCTTGTCTATTTTCATCCTTCGCTTCGCCTTGGGATACTGTGTGAGTTTTGGAGGAAGGAAAGATTCAACTTGTTAGAGCTAGAAGACTAAGAGATTGCTGATTCTGGGTTTACTTAGGCATGAATATCTTCTCCCTTCTCTGTTGCATTATTTGTAAAAAATGAGGAAATACACATTCTGTTTTAATGGTAATCAAAGGAATTTGTGGACAACTTTTGATTTAATTTCTTGGAGATGAAATTTGAAGAGGAAATTGATGGATTATGTATTCTCTTAAGTTTTCTTTGTGTGGTTTTAGATAAACCGGAAAAAAATGCGAGATGGGGTTTTGGGTTTTGATCTGCAAAAATAAAAATAGAATGAAAGTTAAAATTCCTTCTCTGCATTAAAATAAATTGTACCCAAAAAGAAAAGAGTTGGGTTTTTCCTGTATTGGAAGAAGGAAAATGTTTTTGTGAATTTGTGTGTTTCAAATCGATTTGTGCTTGTGGGTTTTCATTTTTGTTAACAAAAATTTGATTGTGTTTTCTATAAACAAATCAATTTGATACCCAAATCGATTTGGGTATACAGATCAATTTGCATAAATGAATCAATTTGGGTAACCAAATCGATATGGATATGCAACTGGTTGGGGTTTTGTATTTTTACTTCTCGATTGTTATATGCAAGTCTGATTTTTAATTTATTAAGATCTTTTGAATGAAAATTTGTGGATGTCAAAGCTCTTGGATGGGGCTGCATTTTCCATAATTTTTTTATCATGGGCATCTAAATCGGTTAATGTATAAATGAGGGTGTGTTACCAAGTTGGGGGGCAAAGGGGGTCTTAAGTGAACGTATTTTTTTGAAAAAACTTCAACTTGTATGAGTTTTTCGAAATAGTTACACTCAAAATTGGAAGTGTAGAAATATGAATCGTAGAATTTTGAGTCTAGTTTCTAAGCTACTAAATTTTATTGAAAACAGATAAGTTTAAGTGGGTCAAACAACTAAAATACCAACAGATGCTCTTATTTTTGTTAAAAAACATAATAGAGTGACTTTCATGCCCCCACCATTTTTGAGCACCATTTAGTATTTTTGAAAACCCTTTGGTAGAAAGATAGCTAGGAGCATCTAGTTTGGGCTCCATTTTTAAAAATATTTTTATAGCGAATTTTTTTTATTTATGATTTTTCTAGTACATAAATTTTATGTTTTGAAAAATAACGGAGCTCGACCCCCCCCCCTAACTACCTCAAAAATATCAAAAATTAGATTTTTTTTTTTAATATGTATAGAATTATGCCTAGTTTGGGCTAGTATATTTTTTTAAAAATTTGATCACCCAAAAAAAGATACACCATGAAAGATAGACATATTTACACTTCAAAAAATAGCTATAAAAAGGCATAGTTAGAAAATAAATAATATGGAAACCTTATATTAGTTAGAAAATTTGAAAAATTATATTTTTAGAAAGAAGAAACTCTGCTCTACGTCGTGGTATAATTTTTAAAATGGATCGATTGTTTTATTTTGATTTATCATAGAGGAAGTGGCATTTTTACATTTTCTTGCAAAAACACGTTGTTTGTTGTGTTTGTATACAGTCCATGCCTCAGGCTTGGGGATCCAAACCGGATCCCAAGCCTTGAGGCATGGCTTGGAAAAAGATAAAATACAAAACGTATGCATTATATAACATGTACGTGTTTTTCTTTGTTTATATATTATGGCCCCCAACGTCCCTTTCATCTCTTTCACGGGAATTCTGCAAACATTCTATTTTGTCTACAATTTTCTCTACATTCTTGCATGATTTTTTAGTAGTTCATTTTTTCCCCTACCCCACTAGTTGATTTTTTCTAATCATGGGTGATAAAATTCGAGCTAAGGACAAGAGGAAAGTCAAGAACAAGACACGAAGCAATTGGAAGAGAAGAGAATAAAGAAATTGAAGAGAATGCAAAAACTTTGAGTAGGGCAAAGGTACATCCGCTATATCAAATGTAGCTAATGTATTAGAAAATGGGGATGAAATACATAATGAAAATAGAGAATAATGTAGAAGAATAATGATTTTGCAATGAATAATGATATTGAATTGAATGATAATGTTGGTATGGATGAAGAAATTGATATGAATCCAATTGTTGAACCCTTACCTGAGAATCCAAATGTTAACCCCGAAATTTGTATGAAAACACTAAATGAAGAAAGTAACCTTGTAAATGAATCTTCACCTCTAAGAACACCTCCTTCCATTTTGAAGAAAACCAATTCACTTAATTGAAATTGATGAAAACATTATAAAACCAATGCCTAACAAAATGTCTGAAAGAAATGCGAGAAGAAAAGCTAGTGGAATTTGGGATAATTACTTTGAGAATTTAAATGACACACAAAGATGTCAATTATTTGTTACATTGATGAAATTAATTAAGATGAGACCTATAATGAAGACCCAGGGTTAAGAACATCTAATGTTGTTGATCAAAATGTCAATTGTTGAAAACATACATAAAGCATACCAAACTGTAGGTGGAAAAAGATGCACCAAAGATAGTAATGCTACATGGCGTGCACTTACTAATTGTATAGTAAGTGATAAAATAGTTAATAAATGCTTGATTAGAAAAACAAGCAGTGCTTTGAAGCTAAACAGAAAAACACTAATGAAAGCAATAGAGAGACGTAAACGTCTTGAGTCAATCAATAACACTGACTATTGGGATTTCTCTAGCATTAGACTTCCATGAAAAGACAAGAATACATCTGATATTCTAAAAGAATTAATTGTAAAATTTTGGAATGAGAACACAAGGGTGTCACCGAATAGAAGAGATACTGATAAAAAAAGAAGAATAGGTTCTCGTAATCGTGAATCGTGTGCAAAACATTTCTTAGATATGACTCAAAAAAAAATTTTCTCTAAGTTTAAGAAGGAAAATCCAAAAATTAACATTAGCCAAAAATTCTTTGAAATGAGCAAACCCTTTTATGTGAAAATCAATCACTCACGTACCACTTGTTGTTTAGGCATCATGTTGAATTTTCAATGCATTATGATGTTTTTTGTCAAATACATCATGTTTTGACATTGACATCATGTTGTAGGAGTGTGGATTAAATGTCCCACAAAAATCTTCAAGGGAATTTATTCGACAATATTTTGTGAAAAATCAACAAGACAATTTTTTTATAACAAAGCATGTTTGGATGGAATGTGCAATGTATGTGGTGGCTTGCCAAATCTGAAAAGTTGTATCCATGAGGAGAGTACATATTCAATAGGAAAATAATTGGTTGATTTCACCAAATATAAATCGGTGGCATATCAATTAAAAGATGGAAAAGAATCTAAGAGGTGTGAGCTTGTTAGAAAACAATTACTGTATCAGAATATATGGTCAAATTCAGAGAGGAAATTTTTTATGAGTATGCAAGGCACACACATAGAGCTCGATGGTTGGATGAACAATTCAAGTTAAGAAAGGACACATTCCCACTTGGTACTATTGTTTTAGTAGTTGACTTTGCGAGAGAATTACACATTGCAGCCACAAATGGAGGTTCAGTCTCAATATTATAACTCAGTGCAAGTTTCTATTTTCATGCATATAACATTCATGCACTCTCCTGAAAGCATTGAGAAAGATGAAAAATATTAAAGAGTATCATTTCTACATCAGTGATGATCGGACACATTCTACAGAATATGTACAAGGGTGTTTCCAGGTGTTTTATGTGAACTTGAATGAGAGGAACATTAGTTTTGATCAACATTACATTTGGTCGGACAACTGCACATCACAATTCAAGAATGCACGGATGTTTTATTGGCTAAGAAGGATGCACAAAGAAACAAATGTACAACATATCTAGAGTTTTACTGAGGTAGGGCATGGAAAAGGAGAGCATGATGGTGCAGGAGCATGTGTGAAAAGAGCACTTGCAAGAGAAGAGTTAAAGTTCAAGGATGGTGCTAAATTTATAGATGCAAAAAACATTGTTGATTGGTGTGTCAAGAATATGGGCCATGAATCTCAAGAGAGATCAATGGTTCGTAGATATTTTTGGTTGATAGAGGAACAACATCTGGAAAACTTTGAAGATTGTATGATAGTTGTAGGATCAAGTGATATGCACTCATTCCGTAGTTCAGATGCAAATGCTTGGACTATTTATACTAGGTGCATGACATGTTTTTGTATATCATGCATTGATTTTGTGTGGAATGAATGTGAGTCACAATAGTGGGTGGATGAATGGACTTGTAGACCTCTAATTCCACTCGACACACATCAAGTTCCATGAGCATTACAACTTGTAGGGTCTTCAGATCAAATGACAACATCACCTGACTTTGACCAAGTCTCTGATTTAGTGCAACAAGGTACATACATATATGTACATGCCATGTTTTAGATTTATAAATTATTAAATGGTCAACTCTTAATGTATTTTTAAATTGACTGAACAATTTTACTTTGTGATACATAGGGCACATTTTTGTAGTTATTGTGATGGAATTTAATGAAGAGGGAACATACTACTTCTTGTCTCATTGTGTAGAGGGAAAAAAATTGACTTCCACAGTCATTGATGGTGAAGACCTTGAGTATCCCATTGGGTCAGTGGTAGTCATTGGAACTTGGCTTCGACGATATCCTATCAAAAAATCAAACATTTGGTTGTTTGAAGACTATGAAGTACATCGGAAGATACTTCACTATTCACATTTGGTCCTTGCAACAAATATTAAATTGATCAAATATCGAGGTCGGCCATCAAACAAGAATCTATGGAAGGTTCGTGAATCAGATCATGAAGCAATTCTTGCTACTATCAAGAATAGAGTTGATCCTTATGGTTCATTGGATTGAATTTGTAAAAGGTATGTTCTTCATGAATTTAATTTGAATATTTACTTAAATGATTTTGTTTAAATTTTGTATGATTTAAAATTCTATTTAATTACTTACTAACATGTTTATGTAGGTTAGTGGTGCCAAAAAAGCTTCCACCTTCACGTGGTTGGCACTGTTAGTAGAGAATTTATTATTCTTGAAGCCAAGTGAAGCTAAGAGAAATTAAATATTAGAAAGGAACAACAAAAAAATTCTCATTTCACCACCTATATTGTAAAAATATCTTATTAAAATTCTCATTTCACCACCTATATTGTATGAACCACCTATATTATTCAGGTGATTGGCAATGGACAACCTTACACTAACTTTCAGCTGCTATATTTCACGCGTTTAAAAATAGTAGGACAACAAGAGAATCAAATGGAGATGGAAAAACTGTGAGGGGATTTTGTAGAGGGCCCCGACATGGAGGTATTAGATCTGATGATACGTCTCTAGGTGCCACGGAGTTCGAGAAATCACCGTCAAAAGATATAGCGTGTTTTGGCCTCAGGGCTCTTAAGGGACTACGCCGGACGAGGTAGCCTGAAAGCACGGGTAGCATAGGGAACCAAAAAAATCCTCCACTAGCATTCATGCCACCCATGAGTGTGTTGGTGTAGTTGGTTTGGTCCCATGAGCTTCCGTTTGTAAACTATAACATCGATAGCTGACACCTGCTGACTCGACTCGAGACTACAGTATTTCATGTGTTTACAAAATAATAGGACAGCGAGAGAACCGAATGGAGATGGAGAAAACCGTGAGAGGATTTCGTAGAGGCCCCGACATGGAGGTCTTGGATCGACTGAGACATCTCTAGGTGCCACGGAGTTTGAGAAATCACCTGTCGAAGATATAATGTGTTTTGGCCTCAGGGCTCTTAAGGGACTACGCCTGGATGAGGTAGCCCAAAAGCACGGGTAGTGTAGGGAACCAAAAAAATCCTCCACTAGCATTCACATGGCCACCCCGATGTGTTGGCATAGTTGGTTTCGGTCCCATGAGCTTCGTTTGCAAACTATAGCGTTTGCATGAAGCCTTACACTGACTCAGACTACACTATTTTGCGTGTTTGCAAACAATAGGACAACGAGAGAATCAAAATGAGATGGAAAACTATGAGAGGATTTGTAGAGGGCCCTTGACATGGGAGTCTGGATCTGATGAGACATCTCTAGGTGCCATGGAGTCGAGAAATCACCGTCGAAGATATAGTGTGTTTTGGCCTCGGGGCTCTTAAGGACTACGCCCAAGACGAGGTAGCCCAAAAGCACAATGGGGATATAGGGAACCAAAAAAATCCTCCACTAGCATTCCAGCCATCCTGGCCATGACATGTTGGCGTAGTTGGTTTCGGTCCCATGAGCTTCCGTTTGCAAACTATAGCGTCTGGGAGCCCTACATTGACTCAGACTACAGTATTTCACGTTTTTAAACAATAGGATAATGAGAGAACCAAATGGAGATGGAGAAAACCATGAGAGGATTTTTTAGAGGGCCCTAACATGGAGGTCTTG
Organism: Taxus wallichiana var. yunnanensis; assembly: GCA_018340775.1. NCBI lineage: Eukaryota > Viridiplantae > Streptophyta > Pinopsida > Cupressales > Taxaceae > Taxus > Taxus wallichiana. Next base: position 341,025,670 of record CM031240.1, on the reverse strand, counting down.
GATCTAATGAGACATCTCTAGGTGCCACATGGAGTCTGAGAAATCACTCGTTGAAGATATAGTGTGTTTGGCCTCAGGGCTCTTAAGGGACTACACCCGAACGAGGTAGCCCAAAAGCATGGGAGCGTAGGGAACCAAAAAAATCCTTCACTAGCATTCACCTAGCCACCATGACGTGTTGGTGTAGTTGGTTTGGTCCCACAAGCTACCATTTGCAAAATACAACATCTAGCAGCCTTACACTAACCGAGACTACACTATTTCGTGCGTTTTTAAACAATAGGACAGCGAGAGAACCGAATGGAGATGGATAAAAATGTGATAGGATTTTGTAGAGGGCCTCGACATGGAGGTCTTAGATCTGATGAGACATCTCTAGGTGCCACGAAGTCTGAGAAATCACCCGTTGAAGATATAGCGTGTTTTGGCCTCAGGGCTCTTAAGGGACTACGCCCGGACGAGGTAGCCCAAAAGCATGGGTAGCGTAGGGAACAAAAAAAAATCCTCCACTAGTGTTCACTAGCCATCTAGATGTGTTGGCCTAGATGGTTTGGTCCCATAAGTCTTACCATTTGCAAAAATACAACATCTAGCACCTTAGCCCACTAGGACTCGAGACTACACTATTTCACGTGTTTGCAAACAATAGGACAAGTGAGAGAACCGAATGGAGATGGATAAAACCACGAGAGGATTTTGTATAGGGATTCAACATGGAGGTTTTGGATCTAAAGAGATGTCTCTAGGTGCCATGGAGTCGAAATCACCCATGTTGAAGATATATCATGTTTTGGCCTCTTAAGGCTCTTAAGGGACTACGCCAAGATGAGAGGTATTTAAGCGAAAAGCACGGACAACGTAGGGAACCAAAACAAAGCCTCCACTAGCATTCACCAAGCCATCCGGGCATGTTGGCTTAGATGGTTCATGGTCCCATAAGTGAGCTTACCGTTTGCAAAATACAACATCTAACATCCTTCCTTGACTTTGACTACACTATTTATTTCACGCGTTTACAAACAATAGGAATTAAGAGAACGAATAAATGGAGAGAAAATTGAGGATTTTGTAGAGGCCTGATGATGGAGGTCTCGATGATGACGAGATATCTCTAGGTGCCATGATTTGTTTTGAAATCGTCGAAGATATAGCATGTTTTGGCCTCGGGGCTCTTAAGGGACTAGCCGAAAGGTGTAAAGAAAGGGGTGGAGAAGAATTAATGTTTGATTTTTTCGGAGGATCTTAAACTATGCTAGACTATGAACTTAGTTTTTCATGGGGAGACCACCAATGTTCCAAGCTTATTCATTTTGAAAGAATGAATATCTTGAAAATCAAAAGAATGAAGAGCCTGATTTTTTGGACATTAAAAGGTTGTTTGTGCCCAAAAAAGTTAAAGGCCATATAAATTTTAGTCTTCAACTTTAGATGACAATGAACATCGTGAAGAAAAACAATTAGGTGAAGATGTCACTATGATTCAAGAAGAAATGCCTGAAAGTCATAAAGAGTCGATTTGATTACATAAAAACATCTAGAAGAACTTAAAGAGAAGATATGAGAGAAAGAAAAAAGGAAAAATGGGAAGCGTGGAAGGATCACAACTTAATTGGAATGGAAGATCTATGTGATGTTGTCGATAGAATCATGGATAATCTTAAGGACAACATGCCAAGTTGATTATTTTTATTAATCCCAGTTGCTTCAACTTCACAAATCAAACTAGGTAGTTCCAAAAGCAACATATTGGAGCAAGAAAAATGGAATGAAGTATTGATAATTGAGCCTGAAACTCGTTTAGAATTGTAATTTATTTTTTGATTGAGCATTCACCCATAGTTTCTTTTTTGAAGGAAGAAATTCATTTTATATGTGAGAAATAGAATGCTGATTTAGTCTATTACTCTGACTATTTAGGTTAGATTTTAGTCGTTCAATGAAAGTTTGAAGCTCTTCAGTACTAACATGGAAAAATTTCAGGGCCCTATGAAATCCTCTCACGGTTTTATCCATATCCATTGGTTCTCTCGTTGTCCTATTGTTTGCAAACACGCAAAATATAGTGTGAGTCGAGTCAGTGTAAGGTTGCCAGATGCTATATTTTGCAAATGGTAGCTCGTGGGACCAAACCATCTGAGCCAACACATCCAGATTGCTTGGTGAAATGCTAGTGGAGTCTTTTTTTGGTTCCCTACGCTCCCCGTGCTTTCGGGCTACCTCTCGTCTGGCGTAGTCCCTTAAGAGCCCTGAGGCCCAAACATGCGTTATATCTTTGATGGGTGATTTCTCGGACTCGTGGCACCTAGAGATGTCTCGTTAGATCGAGACCTCCATGTTGGGGCCCTCTACGAAATCCTCTCGTAGTTTTATCCATCTCCATTCGGTTCTCTCGTTGTCTTATTGTTTTGTAAAGGCATGCGTAAAATAGTGTAGTCGAGTCGAGTGTAGGGCTGCTAGAGACGCTTTATATTTTGCAAATGGAAGCTCGTGGGACCAAACCAACTATGCCAACACATCGGGGTGGCTTGGTGAATGCTAGTGGAGGCTATTTTTTTTGGTTCCCTACGCTCTCCCGTGCTTTGGGCTACTACCTCGTTTAGGTGTAGTCTCTTAAGAGCCTTGAGACCAAAACATGTTATATCTTCGACATGTGATTTCTCGGACTCCGTGGCACCTAGAGATGTCTCGTAGATCCAAAACCTCCATGTTGAAGCCCTCTAAAAAATCCTCTCATAGTTTTCTCCATCTCCATTTGGTTCTCTCGTTGTCTATTGTTTGCAAACGCGTGAAATATTGCAGTCTAAGTCAGTGTAAGGATTTGCCAAGATGCTATAGTTTGCAAATGGAAGCTCATGGGACCGAACCAACTACACCAACATGTTGGGGTGGATAGGTGAACTACTAGTGGAGGATTTTTTTGGTTCCCTATGCTCCCCGTGCTTTCGAGGCTACCTCGTCGGGCGTAGTCCCTTAAGAGCCCTGAGGCCAAAACATGCTATATCTTTGACGGGTGATTTCTCGGACTCCGTGGCACCTAGAGATGTCTCGTTAGATCAAGACCTCCATGTTGGGGCTCTATGAAATCCTCATAAGTTTTCTCCATCTCCATTTGGTTCTCTCGTTGTCCTATTGTTTGCAAAACATGCGAAATATTGTATCGAGTCTAAGTAGTGTAGGGCTGCTAGATGCTTTATAGTTTGCAAGCGAAGCTCATGGGACCAAACCAACTATATGCCAACACATCGGGGTGGAAAGGTGAATGCTAGTGGAGGATTTTTTTGGTTCCCTACACTCCCGTGCTTTCGGGCTACCTCGTCCAGGCGTAGTCCCTTAAGAGCCCTGAGGCCAAAACATGTTATATCTTTGACGGGTGATTTCTCGGACTCCATGGCACCTAGAGATGTCTCATTAGATCAAGACCTCCATGTGGGCCCTCTATGAAATCCTCTCTGTGGTTTTCTCCATCTCCATTTGGTTCTCTCGTTGTGCTATTGTTTTGAAAACACGTGAAATATGTGAGTTTGAGTCGGTGTAGGGCTCTGATGACGATTTATAGTTTGCAAACAACAGAAGCTTGTGGGACCAAACCACTACTGGGAAAACACATCTGGATGGCTGCTGGTGAATGCTAGTGGAGGATTTTTTTTGGTTCCCTATGCTACCCGTGCTTTTGGGCTACCTACCTCGTCAGGGCGTAGTCCTTAAGATCCCCGAGGCCAAAACGTTATATCTTTGACGGGTGATTTCTCGACTAGACTCCGTGGCACCTAGAGATGTCTCGTTAGATTTGAGACCTCCATGTTGGGGCCCTATAAAAATCTTATATGTGGTTTTATCCATCTCCATTCGGTTCTCTCGTTGTCCTATTGTTTGCAAACTCACGAAATAGTGTAGTTGAGTCGAGTGTAAGGTGCTTAGAGACATTGTATAGTTTGCAATGGAAGCTTGTGGGACCAAAACCAACTGGGCCAACATGTCGGGGATGGGCTGGTGAATGCTAGTGGAGGATTTTTTTGGTTCCCTATGCTCCCATGTGCTTTGGGGGCTACCTCATCAAGGCGTAGTCCTAAGAGCCTTGAGGCCAAAACACGCTATATCTTGATGGGTGATTTCTCGGACTCGTGGCACCTAGAGACATCTCATAGATTGAAACCTCCATGTTGAGGCCCTCTATGAAATGTCTCTCATGGTTTTCTCCATCTCCATTTGGTTCTCTCGTTGTCTATTTTTAAAACACGTGAAATATTATGATCTGAGTCGAGTTAGTGTAGGGCTCCTGAGAGACTATAGTATTTTGCAAATGGAAGCTCATGGGACCAAACCAACTACACCAACACATTGGGGTGGCCTAGGTGAATGCTAGTGGAGGCTTTTTTTGGTTCCCTACGCTCCCGTGCTTTTGGGCTACCTCATTCGGGCGTAGTCCCTTAAGAGCCCTGAGGCCAAAACACGCTATATCTTTGACGGGTGATTTCTCGGACTCTGTGGCACCTAGAGATGTCTCGTTAGATCGAGACCTCCATTGGGTCCCTCTATGAAATATCTATCATGGTTTTATCCATCTCCATTTGGTTTCTCGTTGTCTATTGTTTTTAAACACGTGAAATAGTGTAGTAGTTTGAGTCGAGTGTAAAAGGCTGCTTAGATGTTGTATTTTGCAAATGGTAGCTTGTGGGACCAAACCAACTATGCCTAACATTCGGGGTGGCCTAGGTGAATGCTAGTGGAGGCTTTGTTTTGGTTCCCTATGCTCCCCGTGCTTTTGGGCTACCTCGTTCGGGCGTAGTCTCTTAAGAGCCCTGAGACCAAAACATGTTATATCTTTGACATGTGATTTCTCGGACTCCGTGGCACCTAGAGATGTCTCGTCAGATCCAAAACCTCCATGTTGAAGCCCTCTACGAAATCCTCTCCTAGTTTTCTCCATCTCCATTTGGTTCTCTTGTTGTCCTATTGTTTGCAAAAACGCATGTGTAAAATACTGTAGTCTGAGTCAGTGTAGGGCTCCCAAACGTTGTAGTTTGCAAATGGAAGCTCGTGGGACCAAACCAACTATGCCAACACATCGGGGTGGCTAGGTGAATGCTAGTGGAGGATTTTTTTGGTTCCTATGCTACCCGTGCTTTCGGGCTACCTCGTCGGGCGTAGTCCCTTAAGAGCCCTGAATGACTAGATTGGCTTAAGAATGAATTTGATAGGGGTATGTCTAAGAACACATGGGAGTTATCAATCACCTAGTAAATATTTCTTGTTTAGTTCTGGATGGGAGTCAGCTGGCCTATGACTTAGTGACCTTCCATTCATTGATAATTTATGCTATGATAAACCCATGGATGCTTTCAAAAGCACCTTCAAAAGGATAGGGGTAGTCATCAAGCCTAGTGAAGGGTGTGATGTGATTTCAAATAACTTGAAATGCCTATAGATTTAAAGGTAATAACATGAATTGGACAGGATTAGACAATCAAGAATCATTGAGTGTCTGAATCAGAATGTCATTGCATCTGGAGACATTCTCAAGCATTGGAGTAATGTATATGGAGAGACATTCTCAAAATATCAACAGATGAAAGGCATCAAATTGTGATGACTCTCGGGTGTTTTAATAGGGGAGAAGACTAAGAAGCATAGAAGAATGTAGTAAGTGCATGATAAGATAGGAACCAATACAAAGAGACCATGAGCAAGAAGAAGCAAGTAAGGTAAATACACATATACACATTGATAAATTGAATGAATAATTACTCAGATTAGGTAACTCTTTATATACATACATTATATAAATATTGATTTCCAAAGTTTGATGCATATTATACATTGAAAATGCTAGTACATGTACATCACCAATAAATGAAAAAATAATCCATAATGTCTTAAATATTGTCAAGTGCACATCATATTAGTTTCATGCGAAAATAATCTCAGAAATGTAAGGTCTCATACAAAATTATCAAGTTCCAAATAGTATTTTAATGTGCATAATAAATACAAAAATTCCCAAATAGGTCATATACCATCAAGTTCAAATGCCATATAGGCGTACATACAATGCCATGCACATAGGCATACAAAAACAATGTCATGTAAGACATATATATTTCCTACTCATCAAAATCTATCCCTCTCTTGGCCTTGCTCGAAGAAGGCCCTCCCTTAGACGAAGATGGAGATCTATGAGATGACTTTGGATCGTCGAGCCCATGCTTTGAGTCCTCTTCCATTGAATACTCACTGTAGATGAGCCTGTAAATGTAAACAATGTTTTTGTCAAAACTTAATTTATATATGTTTTCAACATGTATTTAAGACCATGCTAGAATGAAAGTATTTACATAAATACACAAACTTACCACAAGTTTTCGATCATGCCGAATTTGCATCTCACGCTTAGATGAGTCATCGGGAGCTCCTGCAGTACAAATGGGGGTACGAAGATGATGAGATGGAGGAGTCCGTGCCCTCGAAGTCAAAATGGAGGGGTTGAAGTTCCCTACATACACATAAGATCAGAAAATCTAACATCAGAATTAGTGAAAATAGAACTAAGTACATGTATGTACATAATGACAATATTTTAACTAATTTTATCAATATAGAACTATTGTTTTTACCCCTGCCATGCCTGTGAATCAAATGAATAGGGCTGTTACCTATCACAGGTAACTCCTGCATATACAAAATGAAGGACATTATTAACATAATTTAATAATTCTACAATGAAAGACATTACTAACATGTAATTTAACATAATATGAATTACACGAGAAATTTAACAAAATTTACGTGTTGTTTGAATACCTCAGTGAGTTTTTGCGTAGATGAAATTGCAGCGGCAACACCTTTATCTACTTGTTGCAGAGATGGTGGGGTGTCTAGTGAAGTCAACATCTTTATCAAACATGTATATCACGTGAGTTAGATGGACATACAAGAACATACATATATTTGACTTCAAAACTAATATATATATATAAATATATATATACACACACACACACACACACACACATGTATGTGAAAATTTTACATAATTAACATTCTAAATTACCTCTGTGAATGTATGTGTACACATGGTGCTCGCCGCTGTGGTCGGGATGAAGATGCGCCTCCCATGCCTTGTATGTAATATCAATGCATATACATGTACAAATACAATTATTTCAAAAATTTAACATATATAAGTAAATCAAGTACTCCAAAATTTTTGTAACACACATAACAAAACATAACAAATTTACCTACGAAGGTGATGCCGATGAATGTAATCCAAATGTCTCACTCAAAAGGACATCTGACATAGTGACATTATCATGTGCACCCCTAGCACCAGGTGCACCAAAATCAGTACGCATGAAAGTATCGTCCTCCTCGGGCCCCAAACATATGCTACCACATGATGAGAAAAGATGTGGCCTCATGCTAGTACTCCTGAGGGAATACTCTGTGTACCTCCGTGAGCATCTGGCTCAGAAATCTCCCTCGTATGTTGAACAAGGGTCGCAGATAGCCCCTGAAGCGCGTGGAGTGTATCAATCTCTATTGTCTCCTTCACTGCTTGAGGGACAATCTCGGGGTGAGGGGGCTTACAGTGTGGGGAATCTACCCCTGTTGAATAGGTGCACGTTGTGCACTGGTCGATCCTATGCAGATCCTTTTCCTCGGCCCTGGAAATCTTGGAAATCAAAATAATTTGGGATCTCGTTGAGGATAAACTGCAATAGAGTTTCCTCAGAAAGTATAGTGGCACCTCGTTGTTATTACAAGGTGGAAAATCAAACACCATCCACCATCGGTCCCAAAAAAATTATTTTTAATCAAATTATTATTGCACTAATGGATGGGAAACCATTTACATGACAACGGAACAGGAAAATTAGTGCGGGGTCCATGAATAAGGTGCATATGAGGTCTTTTGAAATTTCTTTTTTCTTTACATCCACATATGACAATTTGTTGGAATAATAAACCCTACAACCCTCTCTGTAAGTTTGTCCAATGATCAATTTTCCCCGTTTCATGCATCAACTTGAACAAGTAATGCCTCAATGTGTTTGCAAGAGAGGCGTGGTGGGGGTTTGTAGATTGTGAATCCCTCATTTTTTTGATTAAATCCTCAATTTCAATTTTGTTTTCAACTATGTGGGCTGCTAAATCTTCTTGACTACCGGGGATGTTGAGAAATTGTGGGAGTGTCGGGAGGGATGACAGGAATAATAACAGGGTTTGGTTGTGGTTGATTCCCTCGACCTCTAACTGTAACAATAAAAAATATGTATTCAATTCAAATTTTAATCTATAATTATCATATTTCAATGCAATTTTGAGAAAAGAATTGTTCTTACCTCTTCTCGTGGCACCATTGTTGATTCAAATCTTCCGAAGATCTATAAATGATCCTTTGAGCTTGAGATCTAGATGAATGAAAAAAAGCGAGGGCACGGTTAAGCTTTGAAACTCACGTTTGAGGAGATAAATTCGTTATATTGGATAAGTAAAATATTATTTAAATTCATGTAAAGGATGCTTGATTTGCTTTATAATCTAAATTGATGTTGAATGGTTATGGTTGGATTGCTTTTTTTTCTTGTGATGGTAAATTATTAAAACAAAAAAATGTACTCTTCTTAATCATATTGTTCCTACGATTTATGTAAAATTGTAAATGTCAAATATTTATTGTTTTAAGCTGAAATAAGGATGTATTGATCCTTGTGATTAGAGGGAAACATGATCACTGAAATAGAAATTGCTTTTTCTATTTGTGTGCATTCATAGCTGTATCTTTATGGAAAACATGTAGTAATACATTCTCAACTGTATTACCATGCACTTGTTGATAAAACAACATTAATATCTTTCATATTTTATTAAATAATTGCATCAGAAAATGGAGGAAATATTCATGCCAGTACATTTTGAACTGACATCATACCACTACTCCAGTCTTGCAGGATAATTAGCCATCACATTCAGATATGCGGAAACTCATGTCTTGAGAAGTTTTATCGTAGCATGGATCTAAATGAGTTACTTGGATTTCAATTTGTATAAGGATGATTTCATATAATTTTGATTGAATTTATTGGGATCATGGACCCATTGTTAATATTCAAACCTCACTATGTGAGAGTTACAATATTAGTTATATATTATTCCTTAATGACATATGTAATTTATGTTTTTAATAAAGAGATGATTACTTTGTGCATTGGTGGTTGTGCATTGTTTGATCACCTAGTCCTCCAATTAAAAAATTGTCAATAACCTGATCATGGGAAGTTGAACACTGAACATGAGGTAGGAAATGGTCAGATATCGGAATACGAAGTCGAGAAACTAGCTTCATGGTAGACCTAAGGACTTTCACATGGTTCCCATGACCTGATAAACGTTGAGCCAAAATGTTAATAAGCATTTTCACTCAAAGTAGTGATGAAGGGAGATCATGGAGATCTAGATACACCCTTCTTAGCCACACATGACTTACATGGATGTTGTCAGATAGATCAAAAAAACAAATCTGATTTAATGAATTTGATTAAATTAATATGTAGGATTGTAGTTGTGTAATTTGTTTTTATGTTTAAAAAATCCCTCATTTTGCTATCGAGCCAGAGGCTTAGACACTTGGAAATTAATGGGACACACGTTCTAATAAAAAGTATCTTCTTTTATAAAACAGGAAACTATGGCTAGGATGGTAGCAAGAGCTAATATTGTGAGTGACAGTGGGGTAACTAATGATGATGTTTTGGATAATACGACTGCTAAGTTAAAAGAAATCCTCAACCTTTTGAATGACACCAAACCGAGTTGCTACCATAGAACAACAAGGTCAAGGTGGTGAAGAAGATGAGGATTGCAGGGATGAGAATCAGGGTGATGAGCAACATGATGATCAACCCGAGCACCTGAATGAAAGGGAAAATAAGAAAGAAAGGTTGGTTGTTGAGTTAGCAAGGGACATTAAAAGAATATCCCCACCTAAATTTGATGGTACAAATCTTGGGGATGGCGCTAAAAATTGGCTCTTTGAAATGGAAAATTATTTTGAGATTAGGGACTTTTCAGAGGAGACAAAAGTAGTATGGGGAGCCTACTAATTGTCCCGTGAAGCATCTTCCTGGTGGGATAACTGGAAAATGGAACTAGGAATTGATTATGGTATGATCACGTGGGAGCAATTCAAGGCCTACTTCCATCAAAGATGGATACTTCAGTTATACTTTGACCAAAAGATGGCAGAATTCCAAAATCTAATTCAAGGAAAGTACTTAGTTACAGAATATTGGGAACATTTTACTTGATTGCTGAAATATGTTCCTATGTATCAAAAGGATGAGAAGTTTAGAGTGAGAAAATTTATAATGGGATTGAATCCTAGCATTGGTTGATCAAAACGTGATGTGTATTTTTATCAATTTATAAGTTTCCAAAGATCGTGATTTTCTTAACCAATTTTAAGTATTCTTGAATCCAAAAATTGATTAAATTCTGATTATTTGCATCCATAGAAGTGCGGAAAAATTGTGTAGCAAAGAAATAATCAGAAAAAGCTGAAACATTCGGATGACAAAAGAGATTGTTTACGGGGTTCGAATTCCTACGTCCCGGTTTGATTGAACCGATCCATTAATAATATTGAATTGCAAGTACAATAACCCTTACAAACAACCAATAATGAATCAAAACCTGAAAATGAGCTGATCAATGTCCCAAGAACTCTGAAAAATAGCAGAAAGCTGTCCAAGAGCGATCCGTGGCTCTACGGTGTTTTCATGATGTGATCTCCCTGCAATTGTGTTAGAAAAACACCTACAAATGGAGATTTAAAAACATTCCATGAAAAAAATCATATTTCTGAGATCAGATCTGAATTCTGAACACTTTTCATGTTTACACCAAGTCACAATTCGGACTAGAAGTGCATTGAAATTCGTGTTTTCCAATGGCTAGGTCCTCTGAAGATCCTGTTAAAATCTGCATTCAAAGCTTCCAAAAACAGGTTAAAAATTCATCAAAAAGATCAAACCTTATATCGTTGGAATCGTCTCAGAATTCTCTACATTTCATCTTTTTACTCCGAAATCCCAATCTGAGTGCACGGCCTTCAAAAATGGAGTTCTCTGCAATCTGGTCCTTAAGCTCTTTACACAGACCTGTACCTCTTTGTATAAGATGAAGCGCCCCATTTTATAGTGCGCCCAAGCCCCTAGGCGAGTTGGTTGGAGGATTTGTCTTGGATCCATGAAGTTAGGGGATCAAATCCCAGCGGCCTCTTTTTTGGCGGATGTGCATTTTAAAATGGGATAAAATCCCAATGGAGGCGGCCTTAGCTTATGAAATGGGATTAAATCCCTATTGAATAGCCAAGGTAAGTGGGGCAGTTTTTTTCCACCATTTTCCACGCATGGATTTGCCCCATAACAACCGCTTCCTCCTTATCTCCTCCACGTGGAATTTGGAATATATGGCGGTTTTTGTGAGCTTTAATATAAATGTATAAACATTAATATATGGAAAATGGACTTACCAAGTAAATATAATTTCAACCCATGTAATAATTAACACTTGGTCAAATATATATATTCCACTTGTCGTCACCCGATAGGAAAATCGATCGAAAACCAACAAACAATTCCCTTTGCCTTTTCGCCACGTGTCGCAGCGCGATTGGTCCATTATTGACCAGTTGACTAGAGTTGACTTTCGTTGACCGAACTTTGACCGGACATATCTAGAGCTCCCGATGTCCGTTTGTCACGTTCTCACAGTCATTGGAAATCTCTCGAGATGATCTTCTGCACTGACACCATTTAGGGATGTTTAGGGAATGTTTTCAAAAATGATCCCCTGATCACACCTCCCCACTGAGAAAGGCTTTTTGTCCACAAAAAGTTGTGTATCAACCCACAAAAACATGCTATCTCTTCCTGCATTGCACAAACACATACAAGAACCCAAAATAACATTATAGGTTAAATAATTGCAAATAGTTGATTAGCTAGTCACATAACCGATCAGATAATAACACCCAATTAAGCTAGTGTTCAACTGAAACGCTATGACCACATCAACTCTACACCAACTATGAACTATCATACCCCACTATAATGCCATCACAAATAAGCGGACCGAGATAATAACACCCATTCTATTACGGAAAGCTAGTGTCAATTTGTCACTTTGTGATACGGCCGATTACCAAAAATTACAATTCCATAACACGGATCAGTATACAAGACATCTAAACTGCCCACAATTAGGCTAGTGCCCACTGCCCATCTGAAACTGTAACAACTGCAAGTATTCACTATCAGAATATAATAGACTATCAACGCCCAAAAAAGCTATAGTCAATAACTGAATCAACATGAATATGCCAAAACACTGTATCGCCATCACAAATAATAAGTCAGATAATAACACCCATCTATAACAGAAGCTAGTGTTCAACTAACACTTTGTGATTATGTTGATTACAACTGCAAGTTTCAAATTTAGACATGCTACTGATGCCTATCCCTGCATAGTGTTTTCAACAATGGAACTACCAACCAATCTGAGAAAACAAAACATGAGTATGATGAACCTATCACTCAAATCTTCTCTTCAGCTGTTTCCATTTATTTTCAAAGCTTAAATATCAACTTAGGAATGAATCCTTATCAATCAACAGGAATCCCTAAAATATAGCTCTGAAAAACAATTTGCTTGCCTACTATCAACAATTTACTGTAGTGCAAATATAAAGTTGAGGAGTGTTTTTCCCAACCAATCACTTGGGTTTTTCCGTTTTGGTTGTTTTACCTCCTCAGTACCACAATGAGTTTTAGTTAGGTTTAGCATTGTTGGTTTTACAATACTGTTCTTTTTAACAACTTTCCAATTTTGTTGTTTAGGAACAAACCAACAAACCTTAACATCATGACCAATCCTATTACAATGGGAACAAAATTGAACTTCCCTGTTTTTAGGAGTCTTACCCATTTTACCATTCTTAGAACTCTGTCTACGAGAATGATTCCCCTGTTTAGGAGAGGTAACCTTCTTGCCATTTCTCGCCTTTCCTTGGTGAGATTGGTCTTTAGCACCTGCCTTATCATTCACAAAAGGCGTTAACTTCTTAATCAAATTTTTCCTCTTCCAACAATATGCAACAGAATGATTAGTACCTTCACAAAATGTGCAAGGGAAAGCATATTTCTGCCTACCAAAACTATATTGTTCCAACTGAAAGAGTGTATTAGAAGTTTTAGGATTTGATTTTCCCTTAGTGCTATTTTTAGTGTAAGTGGAAGGAGGTGGAATCTGATTACCTCTTTTACTGTTTTCTTACACCTTTCATTGTTCCTCCTGATGGCGGAATCCTGCAATTCTAGTGGTGTAGATCCTTGGTTGTTGGAAGCTTGTCTTCCTTCAGCTGCTTTGGAACTTTCTCCAATTTCCATTTTCCCACTAGAGTAACCCAAACCTGCAAACCGAGGCTGATCCTCTACCTGTATTGGGTTAGCATCACCTTGTCCATTTTTACCAAGGCCCGTTCCGTTAAATCCCATCTTAACCATTAGCTTAGACCCAATTCCCTTAGTGTGTTTTTCAAAGTGACCCCAAAGGAACATACGGCGAATGAGAGGAAGAATTAAAATGTGAACAACTTACAGTGCATTCTGTCATAGTACCTGCATCTGATTTGGAAGGCATTTCCTTCTTGTGTTCACCTTGTTGCAGCTTTTCCAAGAGGGCATCCTTGGTTCGTATTTCTTCCTGCAACTCTTTCACAAAGCCCATCAACTTCTTGCTCTCTTCAAGCATCTTGTTGACATACTCCTCTTTCTTGGTTATAGAGGATTGTGGCTCAGATTTTAACCGCACGATTTCCTCTTCTAAGGAATAAAAATTAGCTCTCAAGAAAGAGTTTTCTTCTTGGAGTTGGTGGTTTATGGCTTCAAGCTCATCCAGTTGCTCTTGTTTGGATGACTTGCCCATGATTCCCTGTTCCTGCAAACACAACCTGTACTTCCCAAAACTGCACACTGCAAAAGAAGATTAACAAGCCCCAAAATGTCTGCACACTGAAAACTGAAATCAATACTGAAACTGAAGCCAAACACAATTAGAAGCTAATCCGGCAATCTAACTGCTCTGATACCAAACTTGATCTGAAAACGTGATGTGTATTTTTATCACTTTATAAGTTTCCAAAGATCGTGATTTTCTTAACCAATTTTAAGTATTCTTGAATCCAAAATTGATTAAATTCTGATTATTTTGCATCCATAGAAGTGCGGAAAACTTGTGTAGCAAAGAAATAATCAGAAAAACTGAAACATTCAGATGACAAAAGAGATTGTTTACGGGGTTCGGAATTCCTACGTCCCCGGGTTCAGATTGAACCGATCCATTAATAATATTGAAATGCAAGTACAATAACTCTTACAAACAACCAATAATGAATCAAAACCTGCAAATGAGCTGATCAATGTCCCAAGAACTCTGAAAAATAGCAGAAACTATCCCAAGAACGATCCGTGGCTCCTACAGTGTTTTCACAATGTGATCTCCCTGCAATTGTGTTAGAAAAACACCTACAAATGGAGATTTAAAAACATTCCATGAAAAAAAATCATATGTCTGAGATCATATCTGAATTCTAAACACTTTTCATGTTTACACCAAGTCACAATTCGGACTAGAAGTGCATTGAAATTCGTGTTTTCCAACTGGTTGTCTGAAGATCCCTGTTAAAATCTGCATTCAAAGCTTCCAAAAACAGGTTAAAAATTCATCAAAAAGATCAAACCTTATATCGTTGGAATCTTCTCAGAATTCTCTACATTTCATCTTTTTACTCCAAATCCCAATCTGAGCGCACGGCCTTCAAAAATGGAGTTCTCTGCAATCGGTCCTTAAGCTCTTTACATGCACTGTACCTCTTTGTATAAGATGAAGCGCCCCATTTTATAGTGAGCCCAAGCCCCTAGGCGAGTTGGTTGGAGGATTGACCTTGGATCCATGAAGTTAGGGGATCAAATCCCAGCGGCCTCTCTTTTGGCGGATGTGCATTTTAAAATGGGATAAAATCCCAATGGAGGCGGCCTTAGCTTATGAAATGGGATTAAATCCCTATTGAATAGCCAAGGTAAGTGGGGCCGTTTTTTTCCACCATTTTCCACGCATGGATTTTCCCCATAACAACCGCTTCCTCCTTATCTCCTCCACGTGGAATTTGGAATATATGGCGGTTTTTGTGAGCTTTAATATAAATGTATAAACATTAATATATGGAAAATGGACTTACCAAGTAAATATAATTTCAACCCATGTAATAATTAACACTTGGTCAAATATATATATTCCACTTGTCGTCACCCATTAGGAAAATCGATCGAAAACCAACAAACAATTCCCTTTGCCTTTTCGCCACGTGTGTCAGCATTGGTCCATTATTGACTAGTTGACTTTATTGACCGAACTTTGACCGGACATATCTAGAGCTCCCGATGTCCGTTTGTCACGTTCTTACACGGTCGTTGGAAATCTCTCGAGATGATCTTTTGACACCATTTAGGGATGTTTGGGAACGTTTTCAAAAATGATCCCTTGATCATTGGTGGTGAGGTAGATGTTCATGGGCCTACCCGATGAAACAATGTTTGAAAAATCTATCAAGCAAAGAACAAAAGCTGTGAAGTATTTATACCTCTAAAGAGGAAAACAAAAGGAAAAATAACAATTTTTCAAAGTTGGGAAACAAGTTTCTCTGGTAATAAAAGAGAAATAGAGTAGAATTGTTGTGAATAAAAGTTTCATCGAGAATAAGATTCAATAAGTGTATGTGTGCAAAACATTTAAAGGAAAAATGAAATGCTTCGTGCGGCCTTTAAACACCATTTACAAAAGGAAAATGGAAACAACAAGTTTAGGAAAAATCAAGTAATAAAAAAGAGAAATAGTGGGTAGAATTGTTGTGAATAATAAAAAAATGGGCAATAAGGAACAAGTTTCATCCAGAATAAGATTGAGAGAAAAAGACCACCGGGTGGATGTTTTAAGTGTAGTGGCAATCATTTCACTAACATTTGTCCACAAAGAGGATAATGGAATAACAAGAAGAAGGGATCTACTATAGTAAATAAAGAAGGGAAAAAGAATAAGATTTATTGTTGCAGTCCATAATAAACAAGCGAGAAAATCAAACGACTCCAATAGAAACCTCAGGTAAGATTTTTGGAGAACCTATTTCTGCTTTATTTGATTCCGATTCAACTGAATGTTTTGTTTCATCTAAGGTAGCTAATAAACTCAAAATAAGAGCTAAGTACATGGAACACACTTGGAATGTACAATATGGAAATAATGTTGTACATAGAGTGAATCAGTGTTTGTTTGAGGCACCACTAGAATTACCTGAGTTCATGACAAGATTAAACTTGTATGTGGCACCTCTTGGATCAAATGATGTTGTCATAGGTATAAATTGGCTGAGTTAACATAATGAAACCTTGGATTTCTTAGGAAAATGTGTAACATGCTGCGATGATCAACAGAAAACAACAAGTGTTCAGGGTGTTAAAAGAGAGTTTGTCACTAGGTAGGATTTGCCATGCGGTGAAAAAGGAAAAAGCGAAAGGGCTGCCATCTATATGCTTTGTAAAAATAACTTGAGAGTCGGGACAGGGAAATGAGCCTGAAATTAAAGCCTTTCCCATCCTAAAGGAATTTAGAGATGTGTTTCCAAATGAGTTACCTGGACTTCCACCTAAGCGTGAATTTGACTTCACAATAGATGTCAAACCAGCAACAAAACCAATCTCCAAGGTACCATACATAATGACAACAACTGAATTAGTTGAGTTGAAATCTCAATTACATGAGTTTTTGTCCTTGGGTCTGATTAGACCAAGTATATCACCATGGGGTGCACTGGTAATCTTCATGAAAAAGAAGGATGGGACCCTCAGACTTTGTATTGATTACCAAATGCTCAACAAGGTAACAGTGAAGACTTGTACCCGCTACCCCAAATCAAAGATATTTTTTGATCAAATGGGGGGAAAAAAAGTGTTTTACATGATAGATCTCGAGATCCGGTTATCATCAACTTGGAATCAAGGATGAATATATCCATAAAACCGCTCTTAGAACAAGGTATATGCATTAAGAATTTATAGTTTTTCCCTTTGGTCTAACAAATGCACCTGCCACTTTCATGAACTTGATGAACAACGTGTTTAGGGAATAATTAGACCAATTTGTACTTATCTTTCTCGATGATATATTAATATAATCCAATAATGAGAAAGAACATGATGAACATTTAAGGATTGTCTTTGGAAATTCTTATAAAACATAAGTTATATGGAAAATTATCTAAGTTTGCTTTCTATCAATCGAAGTACAATACTTAGGCAACATAATAAATAAATAAGGAATCTTGGTGGACCCTTCAAGATCAATGCCATCATGGAATTTCCAGCACCAAAGGATGTGAATGAAGTGAGAAGTTTTATGGGTCTAGCAGGTTGGTATCGAAAGTTCATACAAGACTTCTCTAGGTTAGCAGGACCTATCGGTTCTTTGGAAAAGAAGGGTAAGAATTTTTTTGGGACAACAAGTGTGAAGAATCCTTTAAGGAATTAAAAGGTAGACTCACAAGTGCTCGGTGTTTAAAATTGGATCCAAACGGAACTTCTCGATGGTAACCGATGCAGGGGAAGGTTTGGGCGAGTACTACTACAAGATGGGCATGTGGTAGTTTTTGAAAGTAGGAAGTTTAGGGTGCATGCAGTAAATTACGCACCACATGATCTTGAGCTTGTTGTGATTATTCATACGCTATAGGTATGGATGCACTATTTTCTTGGGAAACCTTTTGAACTAAAAAAAAAAATCATCTTGCCTTCAAGTACATCTTTATGTAGCCGAATCTAAATGCAAGGTAAGCGAAGAAGGTTGGAGTTCCTAGTAAATTATGATTTTGATATAAATTACATTAAGGGAAAAGAGAATAGGGTGGATGATGCCTTAAGTCACGAAATCATATTGTTGCTATAATTACATTAAGAACCCAGTTCAAAGATGAAGTCAAAAATGAGTTAACCAATGACCCCTACTACAATCATGTTAAAACATCTCTAGAAAAAGATCTGAGAGACAAAAGGTATGATGGTTTCAAGCTAGAAACAGATGGGATTCTGCGTTATAACAACAGAATATATGTACCAGAGGGTAAAGAACTTAGAAATAAAGTTATGAGAGAATTTCATGATGCTCCCTACTCGGGACACCTAGGAGTAACAAAGATGATGGCGGACATCAAAAAGCAATACTTCTAGAAAAAGATGAAAAATGATGTGATTATTTACATCTCACAATGTCTGGAATGTCAGCAAGTAAAGGCTGAACATTCACATCTAGCAGGACTATTATATCCTCACAACATGCCATAATATAAGTGGCAAGTTATAAGTATGGATTTTATCCAAGGTCTACTTATGTACACAAATAAACATCGATGTTATACTTGTAGTAGTGGACAAATTAACTAAAGTGACACATTTTATAGTAGATAATTTAAAGGATAATTCACCCATACTTTTGGAAAAAATGTTTGTGCAAGATGTTTTCCAATTACATGGAGTTCTAGAAGTAATAATTTCAGACAGGACTTAAGGATGACTACCAAATTTTGCAGACATGTATGTTGCCTTAGGGATAAAGCTCGAACATAATTTATACCTACCATCCCTGAAACCGATGGTCAAACTAAAAGAGTAAATCAAGTGTTAGAAGATTTACTAAGAATGTATTGCATGGACTAGTAATACAAATGGAAAGAGTACCTTCCCTTGGTTAAATTTGCCTATAATAATAATTACCATTCTTCCATTCAGATGGCTCCTTTTGAGGCATTATATGGTCGTAGGTGTAGAACACCTATAAGTTGGAATAATCCTAAAGATAGAGTACTGATTAGACCTAAATGCTTTCGGAAATGGAAAAATAGGTTAAATTAATCCAAGAAAGATTGAAAGAGGCAACAAATAGACAAAAAAATTATGCAGATTTAAAAAGAATTGACAGAAAGTTTAACATGGGAGATACATTTTTTCTTAGGGTTAAACCTAAAAAGAGTTCCATTTTGTTTGGCGAGTCAGCCAAACTATCTCATAGGTTTGTAGGACCATTTGAAGTCCTATAGGTCATTGGACCAGTAGTGTACAAGCTAGCACTACTTCCCATTCTATCCAGGCTACACAATGTATTTCATGTATCCTTGCTTAAGAAATATGTACCTGATTTAACACATGTACTTAATTGGGATTCATTGCAGGTTTTGGATCCAGGGGTAATCGCGGTTGAGCCTATAAGGATACTAGAAACCCACAAGTTGCACTTGAGAAACCGTGAGGTTTCACAATGCAAGGTCCAGTGGGACCAATATTCTGAAGAAAGTGCCACTTGGGAGAATCTAGAAGATATCCAGACTACTTTTCTCGCATCTGTTTGACTGATTTTTAAGAATATGTTTTTGTTATAGTGTTAAATTCAATTTTTTCTGTAAAGTGTAGATAAGAAAATCATGTAGATAAGCCTACAACTAAATATTGGGACTAAGGTACTTTTTGATTAGTAGTTACTGTTGAAGATTTTGTTAATGAACTGGAACATTTTTGTTGTTTAAAGTAATGTGTTATGTCTATGATTATGTATGTGATTTTCTAGATATATATATATATATATATATATATATATATATATATATATATATATAAAAGGGTTGTTGTGACCTTTATGATTCAGCTGAAATGATATTGTTACAAATTCTAAGCTGATTTGAAATATATTTATGCAGCAAATGAATGATGGGTTTAGTTTATCTATTTATCCTGAAATCATCGAGACGATGATTATTCTAAGGGGTGGAGTATGTAACATCCCAAATTTCTAGTAAGTTAAATTAACTACGGTTACGTCTAATCAGGATTAGATGAGATCATCATTGTGTGTAAGAATTCATTTAGTTTGTCGTGTCATGACCCAGATTTTGCTGAGGGGCATGACACTTCTGAATGGGTATCCCCGCACCCACCTTGATGATCCTTCCTAAACATGATTAGGCCTTGATCATAGGTAAAATGGTTCATAAATGATAACAAATATTTTGGTTATTTGTATTTTAGTTACTTTATTTTAATTGGTTTAGTCATCTTTTGTTTTGTTCGAATTTTGTAATGACTTTAATAATAACTACCTCTGTTTTATTTGATGATGCTATGTCAAGCCAACTTTATGAGAATATTTGAATTATTATTTACGGACTTGGTGATTTTTCGTTTATTGGAATGTTTCATATGGAACGTGGAAATTCAAATAATTATTATTATAATATATTGTTGGTAATATGTGGACTTGTATTATGATGATTAATTTTAACTTAACCATTAAGTTGGATAACAACTTAAATAAACATAATTTTTTTAAAAATCCAATATTAATTTGTAAAATTAGTAATATATATTCTACAAGGATTTGGCATGTAAGTCAAAAGTTATATATATATATATATATATATATATATATATATATATATATATATTAATCTTAATATTTAAAATTTGTGGGTTTAATAAAGCGAAACACCTTCACATAGCACAAGTATGTGGCATGCATTAATGCATGTGCCAACATTGGGAAGCCCAAAATTCTCGAATATGTTGCCCAACTATAGTTTCTTTCATTATATTTGTTTCTTTTATTTCTCCTTGTCTATTTTCATTCTTCCCTTCTGGGATACCTGCGTGAGTTTTGGAGGAAGGAAAGATTCAACTTGTTGGAGCTGGAAGAGTAAGAGGTTGTTGATTCTGGGTTTACTTCAGGCATGAATATCTTCTCCCTTCTCTGTTGCATTATTTGTAAAAAAATGAGGAAATACACATTTTGTTTTAATGGCAATCAAAGGAATTTGTGGACAACTTTTGATTTAATTGCTTGGAGATGAAATTTGAAAAGGAAATTGATGGATTTTGTATTCTCTTAAGTTTTCTTTGTGTGGTTTTAGCTAAACCTAGAAAAAAAATGCAGATGGGGTTTTGGGTTTTGATCTGCAAAAATAAAAATAGAATGAAAGTTAAAATTCCTTCTCTGCATTAAAATAAATTGTACCCAAAAAGAAAAGAGTTGGGTTTTTCCTGTACTGGAAGAAGGAAAACATTTTTGTGAATTTGTGTGTTTCAAATCGATTTGTGCTTGTGGGTTTTCATTTTTGTTAACATAAATTTGATTGTTTTTCGTAAACAAATCAATTTAATACCCAAATCGATTTGGGTATACAGATCGATTTGCATAAATGAATCAATTTGGGTAACCAAATCGATATGGATATGTAACTGGTTGGGGTTTTGTATTTTTTTTCCTTCTTGGCTGTTATATGCAGGTCTGATTTTTAATTTATTGAGATCTTTTGAATGAAAATTTGTGGATGTCAAAGCTCTTGCATGGGGCTGCATTTTCCAGAATTTTTTTATTATGGGCATCTAAATCGGTTCATGTATAAATGAGGGTGTGTTGTTATGTGTGAATAACTACAAAAATGGCATTTAGCCTGTAACTTCCAGCCTGGCAATATGACTTGGATTCTTGCATGGCTGTGAAAAAGAAATTGCTTGTCTTGGTAAGGGCATGAAAGCCAGGACAACTTGACCGAGTTGTACCAAGGAGTAATTGGTGGCATGATTGGGTTTAATATAATGATATTGTATGAAAGAAATTATTAGTTGTTCTTTTACTAGAAAGAGTATGTTTAAATGATGTAATCATGGTGCTGCTATATTGTTTTGTTGGGTTGTTCATTTACCAGAAAGAACATGTTTAAATGATGTAATCGTGGTGTTTTTACATTGTTTAGTTGGGCTGTTCATATATATAAGAAAAATGTGTTTTGATTGTTTGGAAAGGAATATATTGTACGTTTTATAGAGTTTCTCATTAACTGGAATTAATATGTTTTATTTCTCTTGTTAATGATGTTCTTTGACGTTTTATAGAGCTGCTCATTGACTGAAAATATTATGTTTTATTTTCTTTGTTAATGATGTTCTTGGATGATATGATGAGCTGCTCATTACCTAGAGAGAATATGTTTAATTGGTATTTGGAAATGTTGATTTCGGACAATTTTGTTAAGTTGCTTGTTGATTGGAGGGTAAGTAAAATAATATTTAAATCTATACCATGTAAAGCATGATTTGCTTGTGGTTATAATCTAAATTCGGATGTTGAATGGTTATGGTTTGATTATTTTTTTTCTTGTGATGGTAACTTATTAAAAATAAGAAAAAAAATGTACTCTTCTTAATCATATTGTTCCTACGATTTATGTAAAATTGTAAATGTCAAATATTTATTGTTTGAAGCTGAAATAAGGATGTTTTGATCCTTGTGATTAGAGGGAAACATGATCGCTGAAATAGAAATTGGTTGTTCTATTTGTGTGCATTCATAGCTATATCTTTATGGAAAACATGTAGTAATACATTCTCAGTTGTATTACCATGCGCTTGTTGATAAAACAACATTAATATCTTTCATATTTTATTAAATAATTGCATCAGAAAATGGAGGCAATATTCATGCCAGTACATTTTGAATAGACATCATACCACTACTCTAGTCTTGCAGCAGGTAATTAGCCATCACATTCAGATATGCGGAAACTCATGTCTTGAGAAGTTTTATCATAGCATGGATCTAAATGAGTTACTTGAATTTAAATTTGTATAAGGATGATATTGTATAATTTTGATTGAATTTATTGGGATCATGGACCCATTGTTAATATTCAAAACTCACTATGTGAGAGTTACAGTATCAGTTATATATTTTTCCTTAACGACATATGTAATTTATGTTTTTAATAAAGAGATGATTACTTTGTATGAATAATATCTCAATATGAGTAAATGATAAATACTAGAATTAAGAGGTCTTACTTATCATAAATTGTTAAATATATTTATTTGATATTTACCAATGTATGAAGCCGAAAAATTGGACAATTATTATAACATTCAATTGTCTTTTAATTTCTAAAGTAAATAGCTATTTAGTGGCATAGTTGATCGAGGAATAATTAAATATATATTAATATATATTTAATTTGGGCCTTTCCGGTAAACTTGACATTAATTTGTTAAGATTGTAAAGCCTAATTTTTAGAGGATGAAAGAGTATCATTATAAAAAGGTAATTTAAGGTTAAAAATCGAACATCAGGAAAAGAGAAACTAGATAGGAAGGTAATTAGATGAAAAGATCCATTAGGCATATTAAGGGATAAGTACATGCAGAATGTTGAAATAGTTACATTTCAGCATAACGAATGTAATCATCTCATAATGATCCTAATTTGCCTTGGCATCTATCTCGATATAAACTCTTGCAAGATAATTTTAATTGGAAATAAAGTAAATACAAACTATAAGATCTAGATAAATGTGAAAGGGATAGTTGTGAGGTGGCGGAAGACTTAAAACTCATAAGACTAGTGTGTTGTCTTGAGTTTAGCTATAACTTGCATGGCGGATAACTTTGGCCAAAGTAATGCATTGATGGCTGTGCATTTTCTAATCATGTGATCCTCCAATTAAAAAAATGTCATTAACCTGATCATGGGAAGTTGAAAATTGAACATGAGGTAGGAAATGGTTAGATACCAGAATACGAATTTGGGAAACTAGCTTCGTGGTAGACCCAAGGACTTTCACATGGTTCCCATGACCTGATAAAGGTTGATCCAAAATGTTAGTAAGCATTGTCACTCAAAGTAGTGATGAAGGGAGATGGTGGAGATCTGGATACACCCTTCTCAGTTGCACATGACTTACATGGATGTTGTCAGATAGATCAAAAGAACAAATCTGATTTAATGAATTTGATTAAATTAATATGTAAGATCAGATTGTATGTGTAATTTTTTTATGTTTTAAAAAAATCCTCATTTTCCAGCTCTTGTAATTTTGAGTGCTACGCCTTCCGACCTTCATTGACATCTCAGCTTGATTTGAATATCCTTTTGAGCACATACTCATATCCATAATTTTTGATAACATCTTCATAGCTCCATAGAAGAGATATACACAAATTTTATTCTTACTCGAGACTGAGCATTTAGACTATCAAATGTATGAAATTCTTATACTTATTCAAGAGTATTTAATGCACCTTATCATATCTTTTCAATATTTACAGTACTTGGTTACAAAACTATGATTCCTTCATACCACTTTGGTCATAGAGAGGACTCCCAAACACTTCTTCTTTATGACTCAGACCAGAAAGAGAATCCATGGTACTCTTGAGAACACTTAAACATAACAACCAGATAATCGACCATGAGAAACCAAATAGATGCATGTTATTTTGATGTAGGCAAGTCAACTAATTTTTCTCTATTTACTTGATGCAGATGACCCTTTTGATATTTTGGAGTATTCAAGTCACCTCAGAGAAGATAGACACATTCATCCATAACATTACTTCATGAACTTCACAGACTTCTAACATATATCATGAACTCATGTTTCAAGTGATCTTGAAAATCCTACAAACCACTTCATACTTTTACATGTATGCTTTGAAGAGCATCAACACAAGAAACTTGAAATTCACATCATGACTCCAGTTATGCATCATTCAATTGCTTTATGTAGTTACTCAATACAATCAGGGACTAAAAGAGCCAAACCAGATCAGAAATGTACCTTTGACTTTTGATATATTTGTAAAAAGGTCTCTTCTTAACACTTGATGATGATAACTTCACTCCAAACCTCATTACTGCTTCCTCTAAAAGAGTGTGTCTTCTAGAAGCATAAAGAAGACAATATTTTCTTGATGTATTTTCTTAGAATAGTAAGAAGTCATCAAAACCATATGGTGACTCCATCTTCCATTTGCTTGTTCTTCATCTTCTTGCTGAACTTATTGGTTCACTGATTCTAGGAGTAATAACTTCATTACCTGATCTTTCATTTTCTATTTGAGTTCCTAATAAGCATAGTTCATACACCTGTTCTACCACTACTTGAGGTAGAATTTCTTCAACCAAGTTGTATTGGAGCTATTTTCATGTTTATTTATTTTTTCATTACTTATTGATCTCATGTGATCCAGTTTATCCGACACTATGTTATCTTTTGTGTTCTTCAATATCTTCCCATGTTACCTTCTTTCCAATCTTTGCTATTTCAACTTCTAACTCTGCTTTCTTGGCTGATTCTGTATGAGTGTGTTTGATTTCATATTTTCTCTTATAGATGAGCTTCCTCTTAAGACAATGTCTTGCAAAGTGTCCAAATTTTTTGCACTTGAAGCAAACTAATTGACTCGTATCTAGGTGTACTTTTGTCCATTCTTGCTTCATAGGTTCCTCAAGATAATATTTTTTTGTGTGACCCTTCTCATGACAATTAAAACAACTCTATTATTTTCATACTCAGTCCTATAATCTCTCCATGGATGCTCCTTATCTATCTTTCTCAAATAGTCTCTAGCTCTATGTCCAAAATCATAGCATGAAAAATAATATCCATTAAATTTTCTCTCATACTTGGATGCATTTGGTTGTCTGAACCTTCCTATGTTGATCTTCTTGGTCTACTTATTATTTTTTGCTTGTTGGGACTAGCCTTTTCTTCTTCCTTGTTCTCTGAATGGCTTGATTCAAGATTCAAATCTCTTTTCTTTTCTTGTGCCACTTCTTCTATGATAATATTCAGATCTACCCTTAATTTCTCACACTCTTCAGTATTTTCTTGGATGGATGCTTGACAAGAATTATGCTCTATTTCACCTAAAAGTCTTTGTAACTGATTTGTGACTTGACTTAGTTTAGTTTTTGGGTCTTTACTTCCTCTTCCTAGTTTTAGGTAGTCATTCTCTTTTCCTTTCGAGATCTTGAAACATTTTCCACAAGTGTAGATACTTCATTTAATTCTTGAAAATGGTGAGCTTCCATGTTCTTAATCTCATTCTTCAAGCCTTATATCAGGGATTGAGAAATGTCATATTTTCTCTTCAAGATTGATTCAGCCAAAGAACCCATGCTTGTGTTATCAGGATCACCTTCAAGCTGTTAGGCTTAACTCAGAAGGACCATGCTAAGATAGTAATCTTTGGATATCACAAGCAACGAGAGGGAGGTGAATCGTTCTAATCAAATTTGAAACTTCTAAAATTTCTTAAATAGAGTTAAAAATAAAAATATAAACACATATACAGTACATGCAAAGAAGGCAAGTATACATGACACCAAATTTATAGTGGGAAACCCTTAGAGGGAGAAAACCCACTTGAAATCAAGGCCTTTTATTAAGAACACCCATTCTTAACATACAATGATTTCCAATTTGGTTGAGTACCTAGTAAACCCGAGAAGCACCCACTTAACAGTCCATTTAAGCACCCAGTGAAATGTTTCTAAACACCCATTAGGCTAATTTAACAAGCTATCAACTTGTAAGGAACATCAACCCCGTACTCTAAGCTCCCACTTAGAAGAATTCAATGAAAATGTCTGATTTGATCATTTAGTTACTTGTTGCTTCATCAACATATCATGATTTTCTAGCACAATGTTCAATTTATTCAACAATTCACAATTCACCCATTTATTTGATTTTTATACTATCTCTCTTCCAAATTAAAATTCAAGTGCTCTTATAGCTATCCTCTTAACACTCACCATCATCTTTATTATTGAATATGACTTTGTGATGTGTCTTTCTATCCTTTCTCTTCATTGTTATCTAATGAATATTCACTTGGTAAGCCTTATTATGTTTGTCATGTCTCGACCTTATTGTATGTCTTTTATTTACTATACATAGGTTACTTAGTATTCTTCTATTGACATATTTGCATTATTTTAGGTTACATCTCTGTCATTAATCAACGCAATATACTTTTGTTTTCCATACATCTATAATACCATTTGTTATTCTTTCTTTATATTTTTCATTCACCCACACATCTTAGGCAGAGTTCATACACCCAACATTGGATTTCTATTTTCAATTTAATATCTTAGACTGAAGAACTCCTTCATTTTCTCAACATATGCACACTATTTCCACACATCATACCTCATCCTTAGAACTATTTGTCTCAACTTTCTTTCAACTCTTCAACTTTCCTTGTTATTTTGATTTCAAGCTCAATAGTCACATATCTTCAACTTCCATCAAAGATTCCTATACAAGAAAATTTTTATATGAATGACTCTTATATTTATTTTTCAAGTATTTCAAAAGAGGTGACTCTCCATAGTTCCTATCTAACTTAGATAATGAATTTTCATGCAGTGTAGACTATCCATGACTATTTGACTTCTTCATTGTCTTGAACGAGATATTATTACATATTTCTTTGGACTCTGTTATCATTATTCAATCATCTTCTAAATCCTCTAAGGCTTATATATTACTCTTCTTAAACTTGAATACCTTTATGGAGAGAAATTTAGACGTATTCACAGTTTTTAAAGTGTAATTTTTTCATTCTAGCATTATTCACTATTTATATATTTGACTAAGGTATGGAGATTTTGCATTTTTATCAAAGAGGTTATTTGCAAGCATAGCCAATAATCCTTGAAGGTTTTTGATGCTTGAGAATCTTGAATGAAAATTTACCTATAATGGGTTTCTGAATATATACACTTAAACATGCAAAGTAGCTCATTTTTCACCAATAAGAAATCTTTGTGTTCGCAGAAACACAACTGTCACTATGAGATTATCTTTACATACTTAATGATAGCACTTCAAATATTTGAAATTAGGTCATATACCTCCCACATAGATCTGTATGAAAATTCATGAGTTTTAATTTGTGGAATCAAAATATTCAATCAAAATTATTTTAGTAAAACCCTAGATCAAGGTAGCTTTCACAATGAAGCCCGAGAGATACAAATTTACTCGTATCTTACTCATTTTTGAAAAAATTTCAACATTTCTTTTATGTAGCTTCATCTCATCACCCTCCATCTATTTCAAGAAAAAACAAATTTCAAGACCTTTCCTTTTCTGACCAAGTTACTTAACAGACGTGCACAATGTTCAAGATTTTCAAGCTTGAACATGACAAGACATGCGACACTTGCGATATTGATTTTCTTGGGAGACTAATTAAATTCTAGTCCTTATTCAACAGTTTCAAACATGTACATTCAAGCTCTAAACAACTACCTGTAACCTCTGCAAATGGTGCTCATGTAGAAAAGTGATCTGAATAATGTAATTTTTTTGATTTTCTTGCAAGGTTACCTTGAGATAGTATAATCCTTGTATTATTTCACAATAAAAAGTACTTAAATGATGGTTTTGATATGTCTCACTAAAATTTTTGATGTCTTTTTTTAACATATCCATACATGCTTTAATAGAGAATAGTATTGTCCAAGGAATTCCTCTAAAGTATAAGCTCATCTAGTTGGAGTTTTATTTTCTCATTCATTGGTATATGAGCTTGAATCATGCTATAGGAATAAGCCATGAATTTAATTGTCTTAAGTCATGCTAAATTTAAAGGAACATGACAACATTTCAGCTCAAATGACCACTTTGCACATTGCACCCGAAATGTGCATTTATGATTCTTGCAATTAGGTTGGCCTAATATTTGAATGAGATGTGACCTTGAAAATCCTATTGGAATCCACCTCCATTGATAATTTTTTTGAAATATACTTTTGAGGAGTATCTTAACTTCTTGTTGCAACAATTTCACTATTGTTGGAATTTTGTGCAAGTTCATATTAGGAGCATCATTTAGACAAGATTAAGAGATTGACTACTACAAGAAACTTGATGAATATTTACCTTAAAACACCATATAATCCTGGAAAACCATCATAAGATAACTTCATAAGGCACTTTATAAATGATCAAAAAGACCTTGAGATCAATTTCATCTTCTTGCTCCTATCGATTCAAAACACAGTCTAGGAGAGAGAAAAACTACTTCACTAAAATCTTCATATCTTTTCAAAAACATGTCCAAATGACTTGTAAATTTTTGTACTAGATCATGATTGTAATAATATTCAAACATTACTTACATTATTTATTTGAATGAGACACTATATATTTTCTTGACACCTAAGAATCCATGCTCCTCGCCTTAAAAATGCATTTTTCAAGAAGGATGTTTTAGAAAAACTTGAATAACCCAAAATCCCCATTTCAGTTTAAGATGACATTTGACATGTAGCAATAAAATACATACCTATACATGTTACATGTATTTTTTTAGCCATATGTTTTCCTTTGGATCTCTAAAAACTCATTTTCATGCACGACATTGCTTAGTTCTAAAATCCACTTTCTATGCATTCTTGAGTTTTGACTCCAAGAGCTAAAATGAGCCTTATTTCAGCTTAGATATAACCTATAAAACATTACTAGGATTATTCCATTCTTTCATGACCTTTTCCATCCTTTCATACCTCATTGGGCTTAAGAAATAGGCCTAAATGAATTAGTTTGACTTGAGACTTCCACCAACTGACTTGATACTCACTTTGTAAGAACTTGTTAACATGTTTATACCATCATACTTGATCTTTACCACATCTAAACTTACCATGTCGATGATTCCACTAGACTCCTTCCTCACCAAACAAGCCTACAAAGCACCGAGACCACCCCCGAACTCTCACTTGTGAGCTCTAAACATCTTCACCTTTCACTCCTTTTCCATCAATGCTACTTGATATCAACGGCAACACCAATGATTAGGGTTCAACAAGATGATGACATAAGATACTTAAATGTTGGACAAAGTAGTAACAAAGATCCACTTTAAAGCACTCAACAAATATTAGGGGTTGATAATACAATTTCAAAAGTTTAAAAATAGAAGATAAGTTTGGGTATGAACCTATCTATGGTAGATTATATCACAACCAAACATGTTTATAGGTTACAAACCTATCTAAAAGTGACTATGTGGAGATGAATTCTTCCATGCATTGTAGCCTAGATGTATACTTCTAGTTTCTAGTTCTAGAATGTTTTAATTAACCTTTACTTAAGTTGAATTTCCTTCTCCTTTGTTAAACCTAACTTGGATCACCTTCAAGATGAATTTTTAAAAAAGGAGTTATCATTTTTGAGGTTGGACATGTGCCAACCACCAACCCAATAATGAGTGTTTCCTATGTAAAACCAATCCAAAGAGGCGTCAAACCCGCATATTTCTCCCATAATCCCATAACGATATGCAACTAACAATATACAAATAAATGAACTTAACATGAAATCATTTATTGACTTTGGTACTTGACCACAAGATTTTTACCTTTATATACTTTATATTTCTTATTTATGTTTATCTAAGATTGTTATTATAATATTTATCTATATTATATAGTCTCTTGAAGTGATCAAACAACATCCATTTGATTCCTAGATGGTGTGAATGTATTAGAGTTCCTTTTCTTAAATAGGAAACATTTCATTAGTTTTCCCACTCAACCAGCCCTAAAATATAGGGTAAGGATGAATAAGACAAGATATCCATTTGAAATTATGATTGTTAGGTGTTAGAACTTAGGAATTAGTTGTATTCCAAATTGGGAACTATCTATTCATTATTATTTATAGTATTTGAGTTGTGTATGGGAAGATCAAAATTATTATGCGTAAGAATGTTGGGAAATATGCACACAAAAAGGATATAAAGATACGTTTGCAAGGATATTAGAAGAACCAGGTACAAGAGTACAAAGGAACAACACAAAAATATTAGTGAATACACAAAGGAGGCACAATGGATTCAAGATAAGACATAAAGAAGCCTTGTAAGAGGAAATGAAGAAACACAAGGAGATATCATGTATATTTAGGAATACTAAAGTGTGTAAGGAATTGAAAGGATAAAAATAGTAAGGGAAATTACTATTTGGGTTATTTGCATGAACTTGGTGCATAAACAAGTAGAATAGACTCGAAGATAGGTGGTATAAAGATAGCGCACAAGGAAGGTAAAATGAGGACATTATTAAATATAGGAGAAGGAATTATAGAAGTATTAATATGAAAAATTATGGTATACCGACATATGGCCTATCACTTTGCCATGATGTAATAATTAAATGGTAGTTATATAACTCAAGGACTAAGAATAGTGTAGTGCCCCTCCAGTTCATAGAATTTTTCTTTCCTTTAGCCTTAATGGTTTATGTGGATTTTTGAAAAGTTCTTGTGTTCTTTGCAATCCCCAGTTCAATGGAGATAAGGATAAATCTCTCTCGGTTTTCGATTAAAGGAATTTAAAATCCTTTCCTAAGGACCACATGATGGTCGTTAAATTTCGCTGATTTTGGGTTGTCATTTTGGTTATGTTCAGAGTGATCATAAAATGAAAGTAGCTATTAAATAAATTAAATATCGGAGAAATAAAATGATATAGTTTTTTTTTATGAAAAAGATCTTATATTAAATTAAATGTAACATGATACAAGATTATTTTTTTAAAAATGTGGGTGGTATGAGAGCACACCCCAAAGCCACAAGCACACTAGGCCATGCCTAGGAAAATAAGAAAACATCAAAATAATTCCAAGCTACGAGATACATTCAAGGAAATCCAAAAGCAAAGGCACCCGACACTGAAGCAAAATGAGATACAAGAGGCTCAAAGTGCCCCTTCTTCTCTTTAGATATCGTGACAATAGTCCATGATGCCTTCCTGGGAGCCAATTCAATGGAGGATCTAAGAAAGAGATATCCTAATTTGGGCTAGAATCGAATACTTAGATACATGTGACTCGCTTAGGAAGACTTCCAATGGGGGAATCTTAATAGTCATATCTTCTAAATTTTTGGGGTGAGAACATTATTTGACTTTTGGCCCTAAAAATGGCTACCAACCTTTAAACCATAGAGGAACCCCTTTTTTCTTCTTATTTTTATTTACGATTGAGTGATAATGGGAAAACCTCCTGAAGGTGCCTATTTTGATGATACAACATGACATTGAAAGGTCTTGTTCTCATAGTCAAGAACTTGAATCAACTTGAAGCCATCGTGGTTTAACTTCAACTTGTTTGGAAGACCTTTGCTAAGATCCACCTCAATAAAAATATGTGCATAAGTGAACAAACCTTGCTTGGACCGTTCATTATCCATCTTAATGAAGCGACTAAGACAATCACTAATAGTAACATAAACCACATGGTGCCAAAAAGGAGAGGAATATTGGGGAGATGAACACATTTTTGAAAGTACCATAGTAGAAGGATGAATACCCAAAAACCATGGAGTAAGAAAAAGTCTATCCTTTCCCCAAAACTAAGGACCCTCATTAAGAATCCATTGACAATATGTGGGAGAAAAGAAATGTACAATACACGAGCCCTTTGTACATAACTAAATCTCATAGTCACTGGTCTAAGTAGAGTAGATCCATTTGTGTAGATCTTCAATATGGGGCCAAAAGCCATTAAATAAAAAAATAACGGATGAATATTGAAGGGAAAAATTAGATTTGATTACCTCATAGAGTGAAATATTGACCACAGGAGTGACCTCCGCTTTATCCACAATATATGGAAACCCCGCACTGAAAAACCCCGCTCGATATTTACAACAATAGCTGCCAGAAATATTTCGTCCAAAATCCAAAGCCATGATGAAGAACATGAAAATAAATGGTAGAAGACTGTAGTAACTATGAGGCCAACATGCCTCGCATAATCCTCCCCGTAAACCTTAGCCTACTCCTCCCGTCCACCATATCCTCCTCGAGTGTGCACCAAAAATGTCTAATATTTTAATATTACATTGCAAACAAAAAAATAAAATGAAAATAATTAAATCATTAAATATTATAAACATTCCTAAATTCCTCTAACTACTTAGGAAGCTTATGCCAACCCCATTTCAAGAAAATAATCAATGAATTTTTTTGGGTTTGGTGAGGTTACATGCGTGAGAAGATTTTGGGAAATTTGGATTTTAGGGAATTTTTCAAATTGATAGAGGATGTTTTTTGTATTATTTTTGGCTTGGTGTGGAATTTTTCATTGTGAGGGCATAATTAGTTGTAGGTTTTTATCATAATGGGCCTATTTTGAGTTGAGATTTGCAAGTGGAAAAATTATCATGATTGTTTTTATTCTATTTATTTCTATTTAAGTGTGGTATCATACTTTTGATAGGCGTGGAACCAACCTTCACAGTTGTTCCCAACATATTCCCTGAATGTGCCAAAATTGAAGATTTAAGTGAGGCACATGAAGTGTTTAATAAAATATGGTTTCACGGAAGGTCCGGGTCATTTGATATACATAAAATGGGTTATTGAAAACACTTGTATAAGATGGAAACAAATATAATTCAAATAATCTTTATTTAATCAATTACAGGTAGATTAAATTTTAGACAAGGAATGATTGTGATAGTATATTTAAATCCCACTGCAAATATGATTTTCAATTTGGTGCTGGAATAAAACACAAAAAGGTCAATAGATCTTGATATACATAATATTATGTTTTAAAAATCATGTGAAGATGTACACGCTGCATTGTTTGCAATAATAGAATTTAATATTTTATGAAATTGAGGCATCTCTGTTGACATTTGGTTGAATTATTTATGGTGAAGTTTATCCCTTCAACCTTTCTTCACATACTCCCGAGACCTATCCCATGTCAAATATGGAGCCTAGAGAAGGCCATAGACAGTCGGCACAACTTAGTGTGCAACAAATTTTAATTAATTAGTTACAAGTGACTAGGAAGATATGTATGCTTATGTGGAATTTCATGCTAGGTAATGTAAACTTTTTGTTAAAATTCTGAAGGAAAGGTGGTTCGTTGGTCAAAAATGATTTCGGATGCAAACAAAAATGGGTTTTGTTAAAAATGTATAGGTACCTTCAACAAACGCACAATTAATCGGTGTAAAACTAGCACCCACATTCATGCTAGCATACTTCTAGCTTGTGTGAAAATAGGATCCTAAAACAGGTGGCGGCATCCACCAAAGAATCATGGAAATAAATCCTTTTCAGATGTTATAGTTGTAAGTGCATTGGAAAATATGGTTGCAAAATGTGGAAGCATGATCTTGGCACACAAACTATTTGAAAAAAGACATGGGAGAAAGGTGGGTTTTGGGACCACAATTTGTCATTTCATTCGGCCAATAGATGACTACTCCATGCTCCACACGTAACTTGACTTAGTGGGAAATTTATCTTTAATAACCCATTATCAGGATCAATGGTGTGGAAGTTGGATATTCTTCTCGCTTTGAGATGGCCTCGTGCATTATGACCTAGTAAGCTTGATTATTATGGGATATGTGACGTGCCGAACAAAATAGTGGGCTCGAGATGGTATTGTTGACTCTTGTAAATGTGATTTTTTCCCTAGAAGAGCTCGACAACATGAGATTAGTTCTTGACTTGACTCTAGCTCAATCCATAACTCAGTCTTGTTGGCCTTAAGAGAAAATTTTTATGGCACAATTTTGTTAGATGAAAGGCGTCAACAAATTGTGAATTCTCATTCCTCAACAACATTTGGGTATGCTCAAAATGGGTCTCGCTAGAAAGGATTTGGAGTTTCAAGAAAATGCATTTGGAGAGCTTCTAGACCATTTGGAGCCATGGTACCCGCTTTCCTTTTCACATGCATGGTCATCTTACCCTTTTCTCTGCACGATCTTATTGTTTCTATTTTTTCTTTTTTAATGAAGTTGAAAAGTAAACCAATGAAGAATAAATTTTAGGTGAATTAAATGAGACATGTTATCTAATAGAAAATTTTACCTCTATTTTGTACGCAAATAGACAAGTAACCATGAATGTAAACACTATTCCCAATTACCTTGTGGATGGTTGGAAAAACTATGATATTAGTACTGGTTATGGAAGCCACATGGTTCGTGGGTTAAACTTGAATGTTAGTTCAAAACTACCTCTTGACAACCTTGTGAAATCTTAATAAAACCTATTTTCAATGAGGCACCAAATATTTCTATAGACTCCAAATTGAGAAAATCAGCAATGACCATGTTCCTTATCACACGAAGTGTTTCACCGAACCTTGGGTTGTTCTTAGAATAATTTTTTGATCCTTTTTCATCATGATTTTAGGTTCCCAGTGGACCATTTCAAAACTTGTGACTACTATTTAAAGTTAAAAATACAGTTTGGTTTTGACCCACAGTTTAGGCCCTGGATGGAGAAATAGAATTTGGATTTTGCATAACTTGAGTATTTATCCATCACAATCAATACCAACCATTAGTTTGGAGAAAATAACCTTGCAAGCTAGTTTTCTAGGTGGATTTTGTAAGCCTCGATTGGTGGGTGAGGATGCCATTTAAGTGCATTTACGATCGGTAACTCCGGAAAGATGGGTGCCAATTGAACCTAGTTCACCTAGGTTCAAGGTTTTGTCACTCTCCGAGTGTTTATCTATATATAGTGGAATAATTTTGGATTTTTTTCTTTTATGTTTGAGTCTCAAAGATTATTTTTGAACGTATATTTTGAGCTACTTGTCTAAATTTGACGCTTTTTGGAAACTTGTAACAAAATGGGGAAAATTGTCATATGACCTTATTCAAGAAAAATATCAATCGGAAACCTTGTAAACACTAACACATGACTATAGGAAACCTTATATTTGTAGAGCGCACACTTTCACACACAAATACAACAGTAAAATACCAGGATAATTTTTTTTTTTTTGACTTACATTGCTCACTACACACAACACAACATGGGCTTCAAGTACAGAACTCGACTCGCATACGACTATCACAAAAATCATCGACTCACATAGACGATACGAAAATGATGTAGGCATGCTGATGCTACACTTTTCCCAATGGAAGGTTACTAGTAAAGACACAACCACAAGAACATGGCTTTAGGAACGGCGAACCCACAACACCTCATTTCTTTAAATGTATTTTTGGTTAAAGCTAACCTTCCAAGGACATTACGAGTAAGGATAAATTTTCTCATTTTTCCACCTACATTTTCTTAAGCTTATTCCGTGGTTGAAAATACAATTCTACCTTCTCAAGTTGGCTTCTTATACTTTATATAAATTTCCATAACTGACATACATATTTGGCATAAATCAAATTGTATACAAAATACTTAATCATCTTCTATTATGTAAAAATATTCTTTAAACGTTTATTTGATGTCTAATGTTTTACCCTTAACTCAAGTGAAAGAGACTTGATGTCCAAAATGCAATTCAAGGATTTGAAAGAGATTTAGATACAGGGAAGCTTTTCACCAAAAATATTTATCGATTCACACTATATTTATTTCCCTACCATTGTTATTATAATTTGAAAACTTATTGAATTCCTATAAGATATATATATATATACATCCTTTGTTTTCTCAAAGTTTGGTCGCACCAAGGTAACTTATATTCTTTGCAATGCATGATAAAGTTTAATTAAGTTATAAGGACTCCAAGATTGACCATAAACCTAATCTCCAATCTCATGTGCAACATTATATGATATGCTCTTATATCGCACTAAGGTCTCGTTCTTAGCATCGTCTCGAAACAAAAGAGATACGAAAGCACTTGTCTGACATCTTAAAGAAGTACAAGGCTAGGAGCATAATAAACTACACATGAACACAAGTGATCTATGTACACGAAGATCCCATGTCACTACACTTCACGATTCCGCATAAGGAATATTCTTTATTCCTTAATGCCATAAATGACATAACAAGGGATTAAGGGACAAGATTACAATTTCTAAGGTTCTCTAGAATCAACATCTTTCAACTCAATTTCGCATACAAGGAGTTAAAATACTAGTTTTCTACCCACAAGTTAACAGACAAAAACCACTAGGGTTTAGTTTAATTCCAATATGCACCTAACGATCTACGCCTCTACTACATGTGATTTTAAGGCAAGTGGACATAATTATACTAAACCACATTCAAGAGAATGCCAAGATGTTATTTTGATAGAAACCAAGGTAGCACCGCTTAGTCGATCCTTCGAACAAGGACTCATAAGGTGACTCCTAAGGTGGTCTTCAACACTCAGCCTGGTATCGGACCTGAAGAGAGTACATTCTTCTCGCGATTACCAAAACTAGAAGGAAACCGCATATTCTGGATAAAGTTGGACCATGTCATTCCTAAATATGGGTTTACGACAGTGTCGCTAGACAAAAAGACTATGATGCTAAAATCCAAATAGGGGTTTTATTTACCTAACCTAGAGTGTTCCATCGAGCGCAAAGCTTAAGTTCGTTCTACGGTCTTAAATTTCTTATATGGTACAAAGGGTCACACATGAAGGCAAGTATGCATGAATATTTTATTAAGAGTTGAGTGTTCCCATTAAAACTCTTTATTGTGTTTGCAATGTAAGAAGGTAACCCAATAATTAATTTAATCATTTATTAAATACTGAGAAGGTACTACAATGTATTAACTTCGATTTTTAATTTACTAAGTATAAATCAAACCCCTTTTTTTTCTTTTTTATACCCAACTATGAAACATAATGAATCGGTAATTAGATGCACATTTCCTAAGTATCCCTAAAACTAGCATATCATGCATATTAACAAATTTCATTTATAACTTTTCAAGAATAAGAGAGACTCGCATTAGACAGCTTATTCATTTTACAATGACCTATAAAAATTACAATAATAATAATTAAATCACACATCGCCCTTTTTCGTCGTCGTTATTCCATCCTGCAAAACCCACATGAGCATGATATCAACAATAAATCGCTGGCATGGCATCCACCCTAAGCAATCATAAGTATCATATTTCAGATTCCCATTTACATCTAACAATAATTACAATTTGCAATTGAAATAAAAAGGTCTAGGAACATGTATCCATTGCATTTCATTTTTCTTCATTTTGTAACCCAGGAGAGAGAAAGAGAAGGGAAGAGAGAGAAAACATCATTTTGCCAAAAGTTCTAATACACACAACAAGTTTCATTATAGTGTTTTAAACAATTATTTAAGTGTG
Organism: Taxus wallichiana var. yunnanensis; assembly: GCA_018340775.1. Classification (NCBI taxonomy): domain Eukaryota; kingdom Viridiplantae; phylum Streptophyta; class Pinopsida; order Cupressales; family Taxaceae; genus Taxus; species Taxus wallichiana. Next base: position 340,987,598 of record CM031240.1, on the reverse strand, counting down.
TTTAAACATTTTTAGGGTGATTTGGCAACCTTACGAGGTCCCGCAACTTTCTATTCTTACATTTTCTCACTAGCTACAAAACATTCAAAAAGGGCTCGGAGGCTAAGAAACTACTTCCAAAGGTTATCTTCCGATGAGCACGCACTCCACGATTAACTTTCTACGTGTCCCCAGATATACCAAGAATTCATAGCAACTGACGGAATTGAAAAAGAGTGAATGGTTTGCGTTTGGCGGTTAGTTTTCCGGGGCCACTGGTCGTAGTTCACCCAGTTGTAAAATGCCAAAAGTTAACTCGAGGGCCTAGAAAACCGCGTCCATAACTGACGTTTGATGGAGAAGCACGCAACGAGACATCTCCTACTAGTTCCCCTATATAAGGAGAGTTCATCAGAGTCGATCGGACAGAGAACTGTTAAAACTATTTTCAAATTACGACAAGTTTTCTGAAGTGACAAGGAGAAATTGGTTCAGTTTGACCTCATCAAACTGTGATCGGAGGCTTACAAAATGGCTTCGCCAAACTATCCCGAAAAGTGCTCTTACCTATGCTGAATGTTCCATGCATTTGTCTAGTATAAACGCTAGAGGTTTACGAAGAGAGAACATGATTTCTCTTTCCTTGTTTCAAATGTTGGTCCCAAACGAAAGCCAAATTTCTAGTTTTAACAACTCTCTACCGTTGTAAATTGGTGTAACAGGGCTCCTAGAAAAGCGTCAAAAGGATGTCATATGATTGTTTTGGGTCAAACCAAAAATCCAGGCGACTCCTCGTATACCAAGGTACATGAATGAAACTTCACATCTCGTTTCCAGAGTTGCGAAGGGTACTTAGTGAGTCTCCGAAAATGCAAAATTTAACTATTTTAAGCAGGAAGAAGGTCAACTTATTCAATGGAGAGTCAAATTTTCTGGTTGATAAAATGATATTGGAGCGATAAAAAGGGTAAGATTTTTCTAGATCATCTCAAAGCGAGGGTGATAGTTCATGGTTTAAAGTAGGTGAGTTACAATGGCTTTGAGAGTTGTGACACGACACTTTATTGTTTTGCAATGAGTTGAAGGAACATTTAACTATATTAAAAAAATTCCATAATTTTAAAATTCTATTTAGTTGCAAAAGAGAACTAAAACATGAAAATTATGAGAGGTAAGGGAAGAAGAACCATGCCTGGAGAACAAATTCGGTCGAAGCCACAGGCTTGGGTTCAATCTCTTGCTTGGGCACTTCGTCAACCAGTCCTTGAGTGTCCTCAGCTCCACCATTTTACAGACATGTCTACTAGGAAGTTGCATTGCAAACAAAAACATCTTGTTTTCTATGCCTTGATGGTTTTCCATGCTCAATTCTAAAGCTCTTATTTTTGCACATGTGGGGAGGATGCTGACAGAGGTTGTGGAACCTGGCTTTACACGTACCCATTGCATTTGCTTGAAGGTTTCCAAGGCCTTTTTAACCAACTCATTTTTATTTTTATTTTTACACCTCCTGCAATCATTGCTGCCCATAAACCACATTCCTTTCAGGCATTGCCAAACCGTTTGCATGCTTCCACATTTTTGCACATTCTCATGTGCTCATCAGACACCAAGCAAACATAATGATTAATTCTAGGCATGATTCTACAAGAGGCACTCATGCCATCGAAGTATTTACAACCCTCATGCACTGAACATGCATGGCTGAAAGCCAATTAAACAAAAATGAAGCTTACATGGTCAGGGTATGTTCCATAAGACCACATCTCTTTGAGGCATTCTGCCAAACAAATCACAGTCCCTTTGCTACACCTCCATTTTGTGCATATGTTGCCATCATGGCATTCCATGAGACAACATTTCTTTGAGGCATTCTATCAAACAGTTCAATGCCTTCTTAACAAACCCATTTTTTTTTGCATACCATGCTATCACTGCAGTCTAGGAGACCGCACATCTTTCAGGTATTTTGTCAAACAGTTCACATGCATTGTGTATGCCTTCACATTTTGCATACATATTGATCTGGGTACCTGACAAGACATTTAGAGATAATATCTTCCCATGATGCTTTGATGGATGTCCATGCGCTATTCTAAAGCTCCCATTTTGACAGAAGCTACTGGAGGTTATCAGCAAAGGTTGTGGGGTGTGGCTTCCAACCTGTCAACCATATTTTGCTTGGAGAAGTTCCAATGTAGTTTCAACAAAACCATTTTGTGCATAACCCGAAATCATTGCAGTCCATGGAACCGCATTTCTTCCACGCATTTAGTCGAATAAAATGCATGCTTCCATGTTTTTACATACGCATCTACTAGGGCACGCGTGACTGCAACATCTGGTAAAGTTCTTATGTTATTTTTTTGTTTTCTGGGAGCCCACGTAGGTCTGGGTGTGGCTGGGAGGACGCAGGAAAAGTTACAAATCAAACAAACACAAACTCCCTCCATTTTGCTTTATTCTCCCACGCAGGTATGTGGCGCGGCCTGGGAGGAAGCTGGAAACGGCTGTGGAGTCTGGCTTTGCACAAAAATCACTGCATTTGCATGAAGTTTCCAAGGCCGTTTCAACAAACTCATTTTTTGTGTGCAGGTCCTGCGCCCCCAAACCATTGCCATTTCCATCAGCAAAAACAAACCCTAACTCGCCCAAAAGAAAAAAATATCACGGGCCTTTAATTTTAATTCTTTTATTTCATTTTTTTACATTTATTTTATTATTATTTTTTTATATTTAAAGGAGGCATTACAATTTTGATGCTTTCTTGAAAAGAAATTGATTGTGGAAAAATTGTGTTTTCTCTCTCATCTCTCTATCTCTTTGGCTTGTTATTTTTATTTCTTACTCTCCCTTTAAGTGTGTTAAGTATTGTTTCTTTATTATTGGAAAACTATGAAAGTGTAAATTTTGATAGATTTTTGGTAGATGCCATGCCACCAATTGTGCTGACCATGTGGTGGATGCAGGTATATGAGACAAGAAGAATATTGTAGTGTTACTTGTGCTTTTGTAATACGGGATTATCTTTGAAATATATGTAATATAAAATGGATAAATATGCACTATGGTTATAAACATGAATGTTATTTATTGATTTTTTTTGTGATGAGTAAGAAATTGTAAAATATTGATATATTGGAGTCTAAAATGGGAATTTTATTCGGGAGTGGTTTTGAATACGGGTTTATATGTTGTCCTTATGGTTTAAAAAAATATTTTACCATGTTAATTATTTATTTCCCCATTAATAATAGTATTCTTTAGTAGAACTTACTATTCTTAAATTATTGAAATGAACCATGCTAATAACCCTTGTATTTTTATTTCTTAATCAAGTCTTGTATAGTTTTGCAATACCGCTACCATTTTAAGAAAAGAATCAAGCCTATAACTTGTTGTTTCTTATATTACACCTTGAATGATCAGATTAAGAGATCTAAGTGACATGAGTGGAGTCAATTTACTCATTTACCTACACATTAAAACCTTATTTTTGACTTCATTAACCCCTTCTCATATTTTATTGATATTACGAAGGTTGGATTTCTATAATGTCAACTTGTATCAAGTTGTAGATCACCCGATTTCTAAAGGGAAATAAGTAAACCTAGTACCTTTTTAAGAGATTGATTTACGAAGAAAACCCATGATGATATTTTTATATCGAATTGTGTCCCTAGAATGTTGGGATTAGAAGTGAAGAGAAACATGGAACCAGTCCCTTTCAGGTCATCAATAATCCATTCCATACATTTTAAATGATGAGATGAGTTGTTCCTTATTGGAACATGAATTTTGACAATGTTACCTTCTTCTCGAAAATGGGATTCATATGACCCATGTGTATTTAAATTTTCATCCAAACATTTATGAGCTATATAAGTTTAATTACATAAGAGGATATAAGATAATAAAATCCATCTTACCGTAAGAACATGTTTTCTTAAAATATAAATACGAGAAACCACCTAATGGGAATTGTAATAGACCAACTCTACTAGGACGTTATTTTATAGGAAAACAATATCGTCCTTTTTGGTAAGTCTTAAGTTATGTTTAGATATAATCTTCTTTCATAGTCCTAGAGACTTGTTGGGTTTTAAAATTGTACCTTAACAAACCACAGTCAGGGGACAACAAGTCCCTCCTCTTTATGGGAGAGGTTCCCTTATTGAAAGCAAGCAACAAAGCTTATATACAAATGTATAACTTTCAAAGTGTGGATTCTTGATACTTTAAAATGTTTTAAGCCCAAAAGATTATTAATACGAAAAAATAGAAGAACCAAGGAGATGAGAGAGGAAGAACATAACAATAATTTCAGGAAATATAGATAACAGAGTATAACCTTATACGTATTGATCAAGGGAGATGTAGAATAGAATCATTCAATTTCACAACAAATATAATTCCATGGACACAAAGTTCTAGAAATCATATAAACAAGAACACAAAGTTTCTTATCATAAAAGATTAATGATCTGCGGGTTCTAGATGAGGAAAGAAGGAATAACAGATGGAAATGAAGTGGAAATTATTTTGTATTGATTAATTTCAGAATCTATAACATTTCAAGAATGCCAAGATCCAAAACCCTCAAACAATGGCGTAGAGAACCCACTAAATAGATTCCAAAAATGGTTACATTTAGTTACAACTTCTTTTAATCAAAATATTAAGAACTAATTAGGAATTAAAAGAAGTGTTTCAAGATCTCGAAGAAGAAACACTCAACTGAAGTTCAGAGGTGCCAACTGGCTCAAGAATCTGACATTTTAAATTCTTCAATGCCTCTACTATTTCCATTCCCTGGTGACAAAACCAGATGCATTGAATCACAATCGTTAACCCACTTTTACAACTTTAAAAATGGGTCATCCACGTGGAAGATATTTACTGAAGCGGGCCTGGGGCTTTTGCATTTTATGATTTTTATAGAGATTGTGCATTTTAGACATTTTGGTCCACCCATCTACTTCTGATATAGGCCTGACACATGGCTTCACTTGAGTGGCGACGGAGTCGTGGCTCACTTTTACAATTTTAACTCTTTTCAAAGAAAAGCTCAAAAACTCAAAGTTCTCTGCATTGACCTGCCTCTCCACTTTGAATTTTCAATGTGGGCTCAAGACCCCAGTGGAGTCATGGATCATTTTATAACTTTTAACTCTCTTTTTGGAAATAAAACCAAAATTCCCAAATCACTTTGATGACACGCCTTCTTGCTTTGACTTTTCAACATAGGCATCAACACGTGGCTTCACCTGGGCACCAGCGAGGTTGCACTTCACTTTATAACTTTATTCCTTTTCCATAATGCCTCAAAACATGAAAAGGGCCCGCCTTTCCACCTTTGACCTTTCAAAGCATCAAAACACAAAAAGGGCCCGCCTTTCCGCCAAATAGCCAATCAGGATCCTTCGGGGCCACGGGGCCAATTTGACACTTTTGCTAAAAAAACCAAAAATGAAAAGTTTACAAAAAGAACCCATCCTACCACATCCAATTAGAGATGTCCACGTACCCATGGATGTTGGGGAAAAAATTGACAGGGAAGATACGCCCGTAAAAGATAAAACGAAGGGGAAAAACTCCACCATTCATGCCCAGATTACAAATTGCTTTTCACAGGAAGAAAACTGCAAATGACACAAGGCTCAATGTGATCCTCAACCAAAGAGAAGGATTGAAAATAACATTTGAATGAAGGAAACAATTTTTAAGCATCTAGACGGGAAGACAAAATTTTTATCAAACCACACAGATTGGAGAATTTTAAATGAAAGGGGCAAGATTAAAAACCGAGCACCAAAAAATTCAAAGAATGAATTTCTCCATCTCTTCAGACTTCTTACTCTGTTCTAAACATTCCTCAAAGGCACCAAATCAAATTTTTGAAACTTGACTTGGAAAATGAGGGGGATTTCGAGGCGACAACAAGACGTAGGGGCACGAGAAGAGTTTGTGTTCCTCCCTAGGGACCTAGTAGAGAGCATTTGTGTGGGTATATAAGTGTATAAGATCCTTAGATGCAAGGCATAATGTCAATTTTGTGACATACATGATGAAATGTCTTGCATGTAATAATATTATTTTTAGAGAAACTAAACATCATTAAGGGGGAAGATAATGTAAAGTTCTTGGGATCACAAGGATAATTAGGATATACATTAATGCACCATTAAGTTTATAATTGCAAAGGAAATTTGTTACTTGTTCTTAGTTATTGAGAATGTACCCTTGTGATGTCGGTCTAAGAATTTTAAGTACTATGGAAATTACTTGTAACTTAATAAATCTTTCTTATGATGTGAAAATATATTTGAATTGATCCATGTGAAAAAAGTAATTGAGAAAACATAGTTGTTCATTTGGGAATCAAAAATTATGATGTGTAAATGTTAATATACTTCTAATCAACCGTCGAGTGATATAATTTATTTGTAATAAGAGAAATGAACTAAATTAGATGGAGCCATAATAATTTAAGTGTTAAATGAAAAAAGGAAATATAGTCTAAAAAAAGGATAATGTGTGTTTACATGTTAAGTTCTCTTCAAACCTATAAGATTAAATAATGAAATATGATTATAATAAAGATGTATCCATGAAAATGTGGTGTTGTGGAAAGTACCATGTGTGATGTTTACATTGTGGTATGTTTGTTGTTTTGGACTTGTTTGTTTATAAAAGTATGACATTAACTTGCATCTTTTGTCATCATGTTGTATGAGTGGGTTCATGTTTGTACAAGCATCTCATGTGATGTGGAGTTTTGTGAGTGATCCCATGTGTTTTCTTGTAATAAGTAATGAGAGTCAATTTTTTAATCCTATTTTATTTGGTTTTGTGTTTGGGTCCCACATGGGTGGGTTCTATATATGGTATTAGAGTGAAGGTTCATACTCTTGAACCTCTGGGACAACTGAGTGTTGTGATGGATTATTCATGATGGTGGAGGAGTTGGAAGAGTAATGTGTTATTTTGTTGTGATGTGACAAACATGGTACTTGTGATTATATGAATGCACATATTGTGCATACCACTTAGTGTGGATTATTAATTATGTTTGTATGTTTATCGGTGGAAGTAATTCATATGTCTTATGAATTCAACATAAATTTCTTATGTGTTACCACCTTATGTGTGATGGAAATGTTTTGTGAGATATGAAAGTGTTGCAGTGTTTCTTTAAATTGTGATATTACATTTGTGTACCAATGTGTTAGACGAAAAATTTCTTTATAGTAAAATATGCTATATCATGTAAATTTTTACCGTGTTATGTTGTATTATGGTGTAATGTCAACATGTTGTGTGGTATTTGTATACAATCTATGATGTTAAATCACTATGTTCATTGTATATATGTATTCATACATTATGTGATAAATTTAGATCATGAATTGGGGGTATATGGTGATTTATGACCCCTAATGTATTGTACTCGCACTCTTAGTGTGTTATGTGGAAATGTACATGTTGTAAGCCATGAAATATTGTTATGTTATACCTCATAATTTTTCTTGCGCATAAGACATTATGGCTGTTGTGTCTAAATCATCATTGTGATAGTAACATTGTTGTGTTATGTTGTGTATCCTACACTGGAGATCCCTACGGGTAACATCCAAAAGTGTATGTGTGGAGAGAGAAGGTGTGAACTAGGTGACCATAACCTTGAACCAAGTACGAGTTTGAAAGTGGAGTCTCATGTAGACTAAAAACCCACTTCTATCTGTTTGGTATACTTTGAGCTTGCTTAGTATATTGTGGATGTACACCACCTTAGGCTCAAATTATGAAAACCAGAGTCCTTACTCTCTCCTATTTGGGTTGTCCATCAAACAATCCTATGTGATACCGACTTTGTATATCCTCGTTTGTGTGATTTGGAGATATATTTATTATGGTTATATGTATTTTTAAGCGAGACTTGATATCTAAGTGCTCGAAACTCGATGAGTACCCCTTTGGTGGCTGCGAAAGGGCCACGCAGTGATCATAATGTGATTTTTCTATATTTGTATTTTATTCAGTAAATTGATATTCTTATCTTTTCTTTTAAGAACCAACAATTTTCTTGATTGATGTATCCTTAAACATTTGGGAATTTTTTTTTTGTGCTAACAAGATGCCTTTGCATTACTGTGACTATTTAGCCATTTATTTTTTTAGTTTGAAAATTTATGTATGGAGTTTAAATTTTTTGTAGTCTAGCCTAATGCTTGGTAATTAATGCCACTTGGGGTTTGAAACTATTTGATTTTATGGTTAAAATGTTGTGATGTGATGGAACAAGGTCACATGATTCACCATGGAGTGGTTTGACCTATGGACTTGCTTCACTATATGGGGATACGCTCCAAGGGGGTCATGAGGTTGTGCAACATTGAGCTACAGGTTACTATGACACTTTGGTGGAGGTGACAAGACTCTATGTGCCTAGGGCCATAGGGTGACCCTGACCTCATTAAATGGAGAAATAAGGTGACATGACTCTTTGGTGAGTGACCCGACATGGAGAAATAAGGTGACAGGGCTGTATGGTGAGTGACCCGACCTAGTTTTGGCACTATGGTTCTTTTCTCTATTGAGAGGCATATGGAGTTCTTTGGGAGGATTATGGAGATTTGGGAGACATATGGAATTGGTATGTATGATTCATGAGTTACTCCTATGAGTCCTATTATGTATTGTGATGTTTGAGGCTTGATGCTCCTCTTTGTTGACATGTGTTATTGGATCTTATCTTGATACTGTGTGGGTACATTTGTGGTTTTTAGTATTGTGAAACTGTTTCATATGTACTAGCGTGATGCCTTATTGTATGTTAGGAACTTAGGTGTGTAGGATATATTCCCGTGGCATATGTGTTGATAATTATACATTATGTGGACCACATGTTTCTTCCCATGGTTGGGTTGGAGGTCTTGTGATGTGATACAATCATGAAAATGTGTTTTGTGGGTTGTTAGTATTGTGCTTTGGACCTTTTGTGACATTGTGATGTCAACTATTTTGGGAAACCTATTGGAAATTTGAAATTTAAATCCTTAACAAGTGATAACATTATGAACATTGAACAAGTGAATTGTGCAATTGGTATAACTAATAAATGGTGAATACCCTTATGAGAAAACACATGTGAATGTGTTTCAAAATGATTATCAAAATTTGGATTTGAATCCACTATGGATTTGAACTATTGAACAATGAAGTCTTATGAGATTTGAAACTAAGAAAAGGTATTAAGGAAAAGATTAATTGAGTAATAAAATAAGGAGTAATTTCAATATTCAAAGAACATTAAGAAATTGAGAAAAATTAAAATATGTTTAACTTTCGTGTGGTTGCGTCTTAAGCAACATATCCCTTTTCGCTGATCAAAATTTGTCGTTGTTGACTTCATGTACTTACTCATCCATGTTAGTGCTTGGAGTGTGTCCGATCATGGAAGATCCTTTTATAACGAGAGGGAGAATGTAGTGCCCCTCGGGTTTGTATTAATTTTTGTTTCCTTCGGCCTTAACGGTTTGCGTGGATTTTGAAAAGTTCTTGTGTTGTTTGTAAGCCCCAAGTGACGTGGCAATAAGAATAAATCTCTTCTCGGTTTTCAAGTAAAGGTGTTTAACATATTTTCCAAAGGACCGTGGGATGGTTGTTAAATTTTAGGCTCGTTTTAGGTTATCATTTTGACCAAGTTTGAGTGATCATAAAATAAAAATAAAAATTAAATAAATTAAATATTGAAGATAATAAAATGATTTAGTATTTTGATATTATATTGCAACGAAGAAAAGTAAAATGAAAATAATTAAATCGTTAAATATTATTAACATTCCTAAATTCCTCTAATGTTTGGGGCTTGTGCTAACCCCATTTCAAAAAAAAAAGAATGATTTTTTTGGATATTGTGAGGTTGCACACATGAGAGGATTTTGGGAAATTTTGCTTTTGGGGAATTTATCAAATTGATAGAGGATGTTTTTGCATTGTTCTTGGCTTGATGTGGAAGCTTTCATGGTGAGGAAAAATTAGTTGTAGGTTGTTCTCGAATGTGCCTGTTTTGAGTTGAGATTGGTGGTGGACATCATTGGCATTGTTGGTGTTATTTTTTTAAAAATTGTTTTGAGTGTGGTATCATGTTTTTGATAGGTGTGGAACTAGCCTTTGCAATGTTCCCAACATATTTCCCTTCCCGTGCCAAAATTAGAAAATTGAGTGAGGCACATGAACTGCTTTGCAAAACACAGTTTCATGGAAGGTATGGGTTACTAGATATACACAAAATAGGTTGTTGTTGGAAACACTTGGCCAGGAGGAAAACATGAACAATTGACCCAAATACTCTTTATCCGATAACTTATAGGATGATTACATTTTGGACAAGGAACAATTGTGACAAGATATTTAAATCCCACTATAAATATAATTTTTCAGTTTGGTGCTAAAATGAAACCAAAAAAAGGCTAATAACTCTTAATATACATAATCTTTGTTTTAATAATCACGTGAAGATGTAGACTGTTGCATTAGTTTGTAATGATAAAATTTAATATTTATTATGACATTGTGACATCTCTGTTGGCATTTGGTTGACTTTTTTATGGTGAAGTTTCTTCCTTAACCTTTGTTCACATACTCCTGAGACCCAGCCAGTGTCAAATATGGAGCCTAGAGCATGCCATAGGCAACTGATAAAGCTTAATGGATAGAAGATTTTTGTTGATTAGTTACAAGTGAAAAGGAAGATATGTATGCAAATGTGAATTGTTTGTTAAAATGCGTGAAGGAAAGGCGATCCCTAGACAACAATGATTGTTGGATGCACATAAAAATGGGTTTTATTAAAAAGGCCTTGGAAACTTAAAAAATGTGTAAGTGACTGGTGCAAAACCAGTCTCCATAGCCATGCCAATATACTCCTAGACTAGACAAAAATAGGATCCTGAAACAAGGTGGCGGTGTTCACCAAAGCATCATGGAAACAAAGTCGATGTTACGATTACAAGTGCACTTTGGTAGAGATGTTTGTAAATGTTGGAAAATCAAATGGTAATTAAATGTGAAATTAATTTCTGTCTTCCCCAAATTTAGTTCACCGACATCAAAATTTGTATTTAATGATGTTAGCTTTGATATTTACTTTTCAGTTGAAAATTTCTCCTTGATTATCTCTTGTAAGAGATCTTTTGTTGCATTGTAACGAAAGTTTTTGTGGAGGTGAATATTATTAATGTCTCATGTTTTATTGTGTAATAACATAGAGAAAGCAAGAGGGAAAATCAGATTTAGGAGAAGAAGAAAAGAGTGCGTAGTCCCAACTCAAGTCTGGACTGGTTTTCCTAAAAGAAAACTTCATTCTGTTTCTTTGTTGTATGAATGAAGGTTTTGTGTGCAGTTGTAGCTGCTGTTCATTCTTGGAAAATATAAATGCATTGCTGAAGCAATTTGAAGCCCAAATCTGTGTTATTTGAAGCCAAGATTGTTGATTTATTTTGCTGTTATAAATTTATGTAGTTTTCCTTTCTTTCCCTGTTCCAAATCTTTCATTAAAATCTGCTGCATTTTATTCTCTATTGATGTCTGTAGATTATGTAGTTTCTGTAGATCCTCGTATTCCCTTCATTTGGTATCAGAGCCAAGCTAAACCCTGCTTCTACTTTTTTTGGGTTTTTAGTTTTTCATTTTTAGCCATTAATGACTTCTACGTCTAGAGCATCACTGGTTAGTGACTAAACTCCTATCTTCACAAGAAAAAATTATGAATATTGGTCTTTGACCATGAAATATTTTTTTAGTCTCAAGACATTTGGGAAATGGTTTAAAATGGTTACCAAGAACTAGCAGACCAAGCAACATATAATGCTCTTACACAAGCTCAAAAGGACACCTTGAAGGAACAAAGGAAGAAGGATGGGAAAACACTATTTTATATCCATCAAGAAATGCATGAGAGCATACTCCCAAGAGTTGTAGTAGCAAAGCAAGCCAAGGAAGCATGTGACACACTCAGATTGCTTATCAAGGTATGGACAAGGTTAAAACTGCTAAGTTACAACTCCTTAGAAGAGAATTTGAAATTTTTTTAATGAGAAACTCAAATTCAGATGTAGTCTTTCTTTACTCATGTTGTTGGTCTGATTAATCAAATCAAGTCCCATGGAGAGGTCATAGAGGATAGGAAGGTTGTTGAGAAGGTTCTTAGGAGTCTCCCTTCTAAATTTGATCTGTAGTTGTGGCTCTAGAGGAAACCAAATATTTGAGTCAGTTTAGTGTTGATGAACTTCATGCCTCTCTTATCAATCATGAATATAGACTGAATAGATCAAATACTTTAGTTGATTTTTGTTTTCATCTCAGATATCTATAACTCATGGAAGAGGAAGGAGGAGTTTTAATCCTAGAAGTGGACGTGGTAGCAATCCTGCAAATGTTGGTGGTAGAGGTCAAAATCAGAATTTCAGTCACCCAAGTGGCCAAAGATTTGATAAGTCACACATTCAGTGTCACTATTGTAAGAAGTTTGGGCATTATGCTCATGAATGCAAGAAAGAACAATATAATAAGTAGAATCAAGGTAAAATCAGCCAAGCAACACTCCCTCAGGCAACATGTTCATTGCATGCACTAAGATTGTTGAAGCAATCCCTACAAACTCTCCAATTGAGTGTAATGTTGTTCAAGAAAGCCCATGTGACATATGGTATTTAGATTTGGGTTGCAGTAATCACATGATAGGTAATAAATATTTGTTTTCTAGCTTGGATGAATCAGTTCAAACTGATGTTACACTTGGTAACAACAACAAAGTCACTATTTTGGGTAAAGGTACAGTTAATATTCTAACTAAAAAGGGGAGCTGAAATTTATGCCTGATGTATATTATGTTGCTGGTATAAACAACTTGATGAGTATTGGATAGTTGATACAAAAGGGCTATAGAGTGTACATGGAAAATAATGAGTGTGTTATTTTGGACAAGCTTCCAAGCAATATGATTATTGCCAAGGTACAGATGACTATAAACTGCATGTTTCCATTAAAAATAAGGTCAAGCTATGAAAGAAAAAACAACTCAATTTTTCATGAGACAAATAATGTAAATTTTGGCGTAGCTTTTAAGATAGAAGATAGCTACGGAAAATTTCAAGACAACTATGGAAATGTTCAAGACAAAGCTCCGGAAACTCTAAAGAAGAGAATGGTTATGTAGAAACTCAAGCAACGTTTAAATTAGTAGTAAAGGATGAGTCTTGGCTATGGAATTTTAGATTTGGGAATTTATATTTTGGAGCATTGAAACTACTACATATGAAGAATATGGTGAATTTTTTTCCATTAATTGAGAAACCGGAAAGAGTGTGTGAAGGATGTATTATGGGAAAACAACATAGAGAGCTATTTCCAGTTGGCCAGTCAAATAGAGCTTCAACACCACTTGAGATTGTGTGTTCAGATATTTATGGACAAATGCAAACACCATCTATAGGAGGATGCACTTATTTTCTTACTTTTATTGATGATTTCACAAGAAAAACTTGGGTTTATTTCTTAAAACACAAATATGATGCATTTGCTTATTTCCAGCAGTTCAAGGCACTTGTGGAGAAGCAAAGCAACTACTACATCAAGGTTTTAAGAACAAACAGAGGTGGTGAATTTATATCTAATGAGTTTCTAAATTTTTGTAGATCTCATGGCATACATAAGCAATTTACAACCCGCTATACACCTCAGCAAAACGTTGTGGCGGAGAGGAAGAACTGAACAATTATGGAGATGGCTCGAAGCATGATCGCAACCAAACATATACCTAATGAATATTGGGATGAGGTAGTGGCAACTATTTTTACATCATGAATAGGTGCCCAAAAAAGAGTGTAAGGGAAAAAGTTCCTCAAGAGGCTTGGACAAGAAGGAAACATAGTGTCTCTCATTTGAAGGTATTTAGATGCGTTGTATATACACATATTCTAGATGAGTTGAGAAATAAGGTAGATAATAAAGGACAAAATGTATTTGTTGGTTACTTAGAGGATTCAAAATCATATAATTTGTTTGATCCTATCAATAAGAAATTTATAATCAGCCATGATGTTTAGTTTGTGGAGGATGAGGCATGGGATGGAAGCATAGAGAGGACTATCAGAATTGCACAGTTGTTGTCCCTAATGACAATATGGCAGATGAAGTGTTTCAAACACCAAATATAACTCAAACAACAAGCTGCTCCCAATCCCGAGATGGTACCAAAAGTTGCAGCTCAAGCTACACCTTCATTCACACCAAGGAGATCTTCAAGGCTGCTTTCCACACCAACAGGGAATCAAAATTCATAAGAATGTACACCAACATCTACATCAATTGGTATCCTTGGAGAAACACCATCTAGCACTCCAAGTAGTTCTTCATCTCTGGATCCAACTCTAGAAAGCATGATGCCACGAAAAATGAGTTTGAGTGAGTTGTATAATGTTGACACAACAAATTCATTTTCATCTTTTGATTTATTTTCTCATATTGATGATCCATTAACATTTGAAGAGGTTGTGAGTAGTGATATATGGGCACAAGCCATGGATGAAGAGATTGAATCCATTGAGAAGAACCAAACATGGGAATTGGTTGATTTTCCTGAAGGCAAAGATGTAATTAGTGTCAAATGGATTTATAAGACTAAACAAGATGTTGATGGAAATTTGCAAAAGCATAAAGCAAGGCTAGTTGCAAGGGGTTTTTCACAACTGGTATAGAATTCAATGAGACATTTTCTCCTATTACTCAATTAGATATAGTTAGGAATATTTTAGCTATTGCTGCCCACAACAAGTGGCCTGTGTATCAAATGGATGTAAAGTCTACATTTTTAAATGGCTATTTAGAGGAGGAAGTGTATGTGGAACAACCACAAGGATATGAGCTACCAGGTCATGAAGACAAGGTGTATAGGTTGAATAAGGCACTCTATGGATTAAAGCAAGCTCCAAGAGCTTGGTACAACCGCATTGACTCCTATCTCATTCAAAATGGTTTCCAAAGAAGTGGTTGTGAACCAAAATTGTACATCAAAGTCAACAAGCAAGGTAACATTTTAATTTTTTGCTTGTATGTGGATGATCTAATATTTACCGGTGATCTAAACATAGATTCTTTCAAATCAGTAATGAAGAATGAATTTGAAATGACTGATTTGGGTCTTATGAGGTATTTCTTGGGGATTGAAGTCCATCAATCCAATGATGGTATATTTATTTCTCAATCTAAATATGCAAATGAAGTTTTGAAGAGATTTAATATGGCAATCGTAAGGTATCCACGACATCGGTTATGGTAGGGATGAAGTTAAGAAAGGAAGATGATGGAGCATGTGTGGATTATAAATTGTTTAAGAGTCTGGTTGGAAGCCTTATGTACTTAAAATCCACAAGGCTAGATATTATGTATGGTGTAAGTCTAATTTCAAGGTTTATGGAGTCTCCAAAAGACTCACATTGGCAAGCCAGTAAGAGGATATTGAGGTATGTGAGTGGTACAAAGGATTTTGGTATATTGTATTCCACTTCAGATGATTTCAATCTTGTTGGGTACACCGATAGTGATTTTGGGGGCAACATAGATGATATAAAAAGTACTTTTGGGTATAATTTTCACTTTGGTACATGTGTTGTGTCATGGGCATCAAAGAAACAACCCATTGTGACTCTTTCTTTAGCTAAAGCTGAGTATGTGGCAGCCACTAGTGTTGTGTGTCAAGCTGTTTGGATGTGAAGGATGTTGAAAGATTTGATGCATGATCAAAAGGAAGCCACTATAGTATTCTATGATATGATTCAGCCATAGTATTATCTAAAAATCATGTGTTTCACAAGAGAACTAAGCATATTGATACGAGGTATCATTTTATTAGAGAGATAGTAAGCAACAAAGAAATTTGTCTTGATTTTTTTAGGTATAAAGATCAGTTGGCTGACATATTTACAAAACCATTGGAAAAATAAACATTTGATTATTTATGAAGTGGCTTAGGAGTTTGTGACTTTAGACCTACAAAAATGTTACAATGACTTTTGAACAAACTTGATTCAAAATTATGATGATCTCCAGCTATTCATAATTAAGGGGGAGTGTTGTAAAATCCATTGGACATTAAATGTGAAACTAATTTTGGTCTTCCCCCAGATTTAGTTCATTGACATCACAGATTTGTATTTAATTATGTAAGCTACATATTTACTTTTTGGTTGAAAAATTCTCCTTGATTATCTCGTGTCAGAGATCTTCTGTTGCCTTGTAACACAAGTTTTTTTGGAGGTGAAAATTATTAATGTCTCATGTTTTATTGTGTAATAACATAGAGAAAGAAAGAGGGAAAAATTAGATTTAGGAGAAGAAGAAGCAGTGTGCGCTCCATTTCAAGTCTAGACTGGTTTTGCTGAAAGAAAACTTCATTGTAAGTTGTTGTATGAATGAAGTTTTTGTGTGCGCTTTAATCTTGCATTGTTCATTCTTGGAAAATATAAATGCATTGCTGAAGAAAATTTAAGCCCATATCTGTGTTATTTGAAGCCAATATTGTTGATTTATTTTTCTATTATAAATTTCTTTAGTTTTCCTTTCTTTCTCTGCTCCAAATCTTTGATTAAAATCTGCTGCGTTTTATTCTCTATTGTTTTTCGTAGATTTTGTAGTTTCTATAATTTCGTAGATCCTCATATTCTCTTTACTAAAATTTGGAAGCATGAACTTGGCATGCAAATTTTTTAAATAATACCAGGAGAAAGGTGGGTTTAATGAGATTTGCGGACAAGTATTTTTTTGTTCCATAGAGATTTATGTTTATAATAAAATTTTAAATAAATAACCCCACAACTATTGAATTTTTCATGTGTGTGTGTGTGTGTGTGTGTGTGTGTGTGTGTGTGTGTGTGTGTGTGTGTGTGTGTGTGTGTGTGTGTGTGTGTGTGTGTGTGTGTGTGTGTGTGTGTGTGTGTGTGTGTGTGTGTGTGTGTGTGTGTGTGTGTGTGTGTGTGTGTGTGTGTGTGTGTGTGTGCCTTGCGCGCGTGCGTGCGTGCGTGCGTGCGTGCGTGTGTGCGTGTGCGTGTGTGTGTGTGCATTTATGTATGTATATGTATATGTTTATGTGTATATGCTTATATACTAATTTATGATTTTTTAAATTTAATAAGAAATATGTTAATAAAATATTTACATAAATTAAAAGAAAACAAAAATTTATATATGCAATATTAAATAAAATTTCTTAAAAATCCATGATTGAAATGGACATTCCAATTAACATATTAATCCTTCAATTTAAAAACCATTATAGAACAATCTTTCCGATATTATAGCATCTTGCTATCATTCATGCGGTGTAGGTTCTTTGTTTGAAAAAAATTATGTGAACGGACATTGTATCAAAATTATATTAATTCACACTCACATGTTTAAATACAAGATATCGAACCATGTTTTTTTGGTTCATGGGTTTCATTTTTTTCCAAATAGTGTCTTAAGGTAGAAAAGTAGAAATTACTAAATACCTCATCTTATTTTAAGCTCGGGTGGTTATTTTGATTGAAATCTAGATATTAAGAGAACATTGTGGGAGTTAACTCCGGATACGGAAAAGATAATGCACGTTTGGATAAAACACGTAAAACAAAAACTATTTCCAATTATCATCGAAGAAGTGTCATAAAATTGTTTTTGGTTGTTAAAACTCATCTAGTTACTTTTAAGAAACATGTGATAATTTAAGCAAGATTTTTTTCATTTTCCTCATGAATAAAATGGAGAGAATTATATAAAAATTTCTTATTTCACTATTAAGATTGGGTGTCATCTACACAAATTCATAACAATGTTGAGAAAAAAGTCATTGATATCTTTTTGACAATATTTCAATCACACATAGAAGAATGGAATTCTCTACATAATTTCTCTACGAAAATATTGATGTACTAATAAAAACTCCCTTAAGAAAAACAAGGTAAATGGGGTCTTTCAAGGTCAAGAGGGTGTGAGATGGATAAGATGAATCTCTAGGAAGAAAGATGGATAGAATACAAGGAATATGAGAAGACATTACTGGGGAGGATAGAGAAAATTGCGGTAGTGTGGGCAATAGAAGAAAAATGTGTGGGTAGAAAGGGTTACAACCTCACTTTAAATAAAGCTAAGAGGGGATAACACCACTTTGTGTTGATGGAAAAGTCAAAATGTAGATGCATAGATGTGTTCGTGTTCTCATCTTTATGGATTTCCAGATCCACTTTCCCATTGTCCTTGCATGGTAATCTCAAAACAACATCAAATGCACTCTTAGGAAAATAACAAAAAAATGTTTCAAAGGATTCTTACTTGTAGAAGCATGAACTTACCTGTTATAAGAATGTTGGATATACACCAAATTCTCATCCCAAGTCATAGGATGTTTCCTTTTGCACCCTATCAAGATTTGAAAGGTACGGTTTACCACTTCTACATTTGCCCATCTATTTATAGATGAAAAGCGATATAATTTTTCAGCTTAGTATCCATCTTTTCACACAAAATTAGACCAAAATTTTCCTATGAACCATGATTCCCTTTCGACATAGTAGAATTAGGAAAACCAAAATGAACCCACATATTAGAAAAAATAACTCATCTCGCACCACTAGCTTTATTGGTCTTCTGCAAGGAATGAGAATACACATTTTACTCAACCGGTATACTACCACAAAAATATAATCATATCCTTTCTTAGAGGTAGGAAAACCACCCAAAAAATCCATGGAGATGCTCTCCCATGGCTAGGAAGGAATTGGTAATGACATATTATTGGCGAAATCATTTGTTGCAAGGAAAAAATATTATATTTTCACCAATGCTCGGGACTACGTCCCTCCCGCTTAGAATAGGATAGAATCCCTTTATTGTATGCAAATAAAAACAACTATGTGGTTGGCCAATAGGTTGGGATCCAATAGGCACACTCCACTGCACCTACGGAAAATGCTTGCACCTCATGTAAGGGAAGAATTTGCAAGGAAGGTGAGATATTGGGAGTGAGAATTTAGAGAGAGGGGGTTAATATTACAAGTAGGATTAAGTAGATTCTTACAAGTATTAACCAAATTTTATCAACACACAATTGGAAAGAAAAATAACTTTTGCTAATTATGACAAGACAAAATGAACCATGAACATAAAATCTCATTCATTCATTCATCAAAATCTTTTACACTCTTCTTGGTCATACAAGATTGACATGTTAAAAATTTGCAAATATAT